>CADCXB010000017.1:1217500-1817500 GCA_902806585.1 Xylaria hypoxylon | reverse complement strand
TTCCCAGGGCCTTGGACTGCCTCCATCTCTCGCCTCCCCTTCGCGATAAGTTCTATAAGGGGAGAGACCTACAAGTGGCTAGATAAACTGCACGAACAATATGGACCAGTGGTCCGAATCGCTCCTGGCGAACTTACTACCATATCACCTGGTGCTTGGAAAGACATCTACCTAAAGCGGCCACAACTCCCCAAAGACCCTCATAGTCAGACTCCTCCTATGAATGGAGCCGATTCTCTTTTCACAGCAGATGGTCACACACATGCCAGGATGAGACGTACCTTTGCGAGCGCTTTCTCAGACAAGGCCCTGCGGGAGCAGTCCCTGATAATCGAATCTTATACTGATCTCTTCATTCAACGTCTGCGTAGAGAGGCCGGAAAGGCTGCGTCGAGAGAAAAAGGCATTGACTTGGCGAAGTACTATGGTTATGCTGCGTTAGACATTATTGCGGATCTCACGTTCGGTGAAAGCTTCCACGGATTAAAAGGGGACAATGAACACAACTGGGTCCTTGGCTTTTTTCTTGGAGCAAAGTTTGGTGCTATTAGAAATAGCTTGAGTTACTTCTACCCGCTAGATAGACTGTTTGGACTGATATTCCTTCGTCTGACCGCTAAGAATAGATCCCGCAACTGGAGTTACACATCTGAGTGTGTCACGAGTCGTTTGGCCATCGGTGCGGCAGGAATTGAGAGATCAGATTTCATGACACCAGTCATTGGCAACGTCAATGAAGGCAGAGAGAAAGGCATAACTCGGGATGAGCTTAACACAAATTCACTCGCTGTGGTGATCGCTGGCAGCCAGCTCACTACGGTAGCTCTAGCTACAGCTACATACCTCCTCTTGAAAACGCCAGAGAAATACCGTCGCTTACGGCAGGAGATACGATCGTCTTTTACCGACGAGAACGAACTAAGTGTAACATCAACTCAATCGCTCCCTTATCTATCAGCCGTCGTTGATGAAACCATTCGCATCCATCACCCCACTCCAATTCATCTACCTAGAATTATTGGGCCAGAAGGCCAAAGAGTTGATGGGCAGTGGATTCCTGGCAATGTGATTGAGCTCACTCTCCATTTGTGACATTATCAGGGCTAAGAGATAAACACAGACAATCATCGGCATGGCCCTCCAAACAGCCCAGACCTCGAGCGCCTATTGGGAGGATCCTTCCAGCTTTTCCCCGGAACGCTTTCTCCCCCCAGAACACCAATGGTATGAGTCTCGATTCGAACACGATGAGAAAGAGGTCTTTCACCCCTTCTCGATTGGCAATCGGAATTGTCTCGGTGGGAAGTAAGTGACAAATAGACCAGTTTCTTTGCGATTCATCCTCAAATCTACTTGTCTCAGACTTTTCTTTTATTTTTTTTCCTTACAAACTAACTCTCGGAATCCATAGAGTTTTCTTGTCCGAAGCAAAGCTTATTCTCGCGAGAGTTATATTTGCATTTGACCTTGATCTCTCAGCGCAGACCAATGAGAACTGGATGGACCAGAAGGCGTACCTTGTTTTCGAGCCGCAGGCTATTTATGTACATTTGCGAGAAAGGGGTATCTAAGTTAATCTCCAAGTTTGTTGAAAAACGCGGTGAAATATCCTAGACTCTCAGTAGAAATTAGGCGGGGATGAAGGCTTCATTTTTTAGGAGAGGTTCATGACTTACCAATATCCCAACCCCATTATTTCAACTTAGGAGTGACCTGGTTGCATTAAAAAGCTGAATCTGGTGTAGGACATTAACTTCTGCTCCATCATTGAGACACCGCACTCTGGCCCCTTATTGTCAAGTCTAACAAACAACTGGTGTCCCGGACCAGTATAGGCCTCATCAAAACTTGTTATTAGGGGGCTGGAGGGGGGTAGACAAATAGACGAGGCAGCCAGCAGCATGTAACCCTAAAACATACAACACTAGGAGCCAAAATTGGGTTATCTAGCCTTAGGCCGTGGTGAGAACAAATTGCACCTTAATTGCTACGCTACTACTCTATTCTACCTAATCTACGCAACTCCCATAAATCGAGAGTTTGTGGTATACTTGGCCGCTAGTACAATGAAGGACCCTATAAGACAGGCCACAGCACTAAAAATGCCTAGTTGTTGAAACCCGCCATACCTAACTAAGAATGCGCCGTTGATTGGAGGTCCGATGAGACTGGCCAGAGCTGTGATGGCGGACCCCTGACCGACATAAGTGCCAGTATTTGAGGCATCACTTGCAGAAGTAGCAAGGCTGGTTGAAAACCCCGATATGATCCCCCGAGAAGAAACCATATAATACAGTGAATGCAATAATAGCTTCCCTAGTAGTACATTGGGCCCAGACAAATAAGAGTATAGATGATGCGAGAGAAGCTGCTGCGAACATATTTAGTCGACCTACTCTGTCTGATAAAATACCCGGTATAACACGGCCAAAAAAGCCAGATCCATTAAGAATAGCGATGAGGTAAGATGAAAAAAGAGGGTCGATACCATGGCTGAGAGCATATTGCGGAAGGAAAAAGTAGGGACTAAACATCCCAAGGTAGATAACAAACCCGGCTGCAATAATGAGAACATAGGTAATCTCTGTAAATGCCCTCGGGAGGAAAAACTTGTTCTTTCGAGGTGGCAAACGCTCTTTGATTATTGTGCATGATATTGCGAGAAGGGCTAGGATTATGAATCCGATGGTTCGGACCGCCCAGCCAAAGCCTACCTTGTCGAATAGCCTTGGTAAAGCAAGAGGGAAAATCACACCGCCGATCGATGACCCGGCAATAGACAGGCCCATGGCTGCACCACGATTTTTGAAGAAATACTGCGGCGTAGCTGCGAAGGCGGGATTAAGGACCATCCCGCTGGAAAAGCCACCAAGAACCCCTTGCGCCAAGATGAAGTGCCAGTATTCTGATGCGATGCTAGTCAGCATGACAGATGCCACATAGATGATGGCAGAAGGTAACAGTATCTATTGAAGTGTGAGCTGACTTATGTATATACAGACCCAGATCATAGCTAATATGCCATGACAATGGTGTCCTAGGAAAAACTCTCACTTACCTTGGCTCCATGACGGTCAAAAAGAGGGCCGGCCAGCAGCCCGGCGGAAAATATAAGGTAAAACTGCAAAGACCCGATCCAGGCAATACGAGACGGGCTCTGGTCACTGAGTTGGTGTTGGGTATAATATGTTTGGAACACTCTACACATAGTCAGTGGATATCAAGAAAAGGACCTCATTCGATGAGGGGCGAGATGAGAACTCAACATACCCGAAAGAGTTGACATAACCCAAAGTGCAGAAGACGGCGAGCGATGTGCCACATGCAACCCCCCATGCTCTCTTACCACCGTCGGGAAACTCGTGGAGGGCGGCCTGTTCTTGGGTTGGCCCAGGATGATGGCCATCCTTATCGAGAGGCGGGGTAGATGTGGAAGGATTCATAGTTATGATGCTCATTGCGACGGGCCCAAGACAGTAAGGTGGCGTTGGCTAGGTCGAATTGGCAGTGAAGCTTGATTTAGGGGGAGCATGGAATGCTAATAAATGGACCTGTGAGGATCGGTATTGCTAAACGAATAACATGACGGGCGTCAAAGCTGCCCCTGAAAGGAATTGACGCCCGAGGTGCGCCTGGACGTGCTGATTATTGTGTTGATGAAATTACTCGGGCTTGTCTTATTTCACCGCCTGCAGTGCTTATTATTAATGCATGCAGGGTACCAGAGGCGGGCACGAAGAGGAGGGGCTGGTACTATTAAAGGAGACTCAGGAGAGTTACATTGAACGGGGTAACATTGTATTACATCATCATCCCTACTTGATGCTACTAGTAACGTCGCGAGGACGTATAATTAAATTAAGAACTCGCTGTTCTAAAACGGGGGAATAGCCGAACAGCCGCTCCATTCATAATCGACTCTCGCATCTCGGGCGCGGTAGTCGATGACACCAGAGACAATATCTGGTTCTCTATCGTCTTTTCTCTGGCGAATGGGTAGTCACTGCCCCACAGAAGGTGATCCTCACGGGCGAAGCTTGTTAGCAACGTAATGGGGTAGTCGTAGCAGGTCAAGGCTAGATCAAAATAAAAGCTTTTAGCTTCTTCCATAAACTCATCAGCCGTTTTAGCAACAAGGCCGACATCAGCCGCAAGATTTGCCACTCTCGTTGCAACGAATGGGAGAGTACCGCCCCCATGTGAGAGTATTATTTTGCAGTTTGGGTTGTTCTTCACTGTGTCGGACGTGATGAGATTCACCGCTGTTTTCGTCGTCTCGTGCGGAAAATCAACAATCGGGGGTGGCAGAGCACCAGTGTGAGCACATCCCGGGCTATTTTCGGATATTGGATGGATGAAAACCACAACCCCTCGCTGGTTCAGCTCACGCCACAACGGCCGGAAGTCCTGATGTCCGAGGTATCTCCCGTTGTAATTCGTAAATAATGTAACACCGTCAGCCTCCAACGTATCTAGTGCATAGCATAGTTCCTCGATCCCAACAGCAACGTCCTCAAGAGGTAGGGTGGCAAAAAATCCAATTCGAGTAGGATTTGAATTTCGTATCGTCGCCGCTTCTTCGTTCATCTGGCGCGCTAGTTGCCTTGCCTCTTCCGGCGATGCGGCAATGCTAACCCCTGGTGCACTTAGAGATAGTATTGCAGCATCGATGTTATGTCGATCAAGGAACGAGATATCTGATTTTATCGTCCAAGAAGGAGGTGTCAGCCCCTGAGGTACATGGCCAGATTCTTTCCATGCTGTCGGGGAATGTTAGGAGACAGTCATATCTTCTAGGAGGGATTTGAAGTCTTACCGAGAGCATATTCACGCGGGAGAAAATGATGATGTACATCAATGTAGCCCATCGTGAATACAGGCCACGTATGATTTCTTGATTGACTTATAATTCTCACGTGTACTCTTACGCACCAGTACAAGTTTGAACTCCTAGAGGCTGTGTCAAAGTGGTAAACTATGGTGGAGTAGTTAATTCTTGCACATGTGCCCCTTGACGCTGCGTAAGGTAAGGAGGATGATTTTATACAACAACGATTCCGCAGTCAAGCGGTAGTCGGGTCCCGAGCGTGCCGGAAGTTACAATCAGGTCTAAATTTCTCGTTACATGAACGAAAATAGATTTAAGAGCGAAAATATATTTACGAGGTCCCATAGGCTGCTTGTTTATAAACAAAGTCGTAGAGTTATCAATGTTCAGGCACCGATGGGACCCAAGACACACCGCTGCCTTATATTCTGTACCGCACGTATTGTGCTGCAAGCTTTCTTAGGCAGGCTGTCGTTGTCGTGCTAGTTCACTAACCAACAAGATCGACACGGGACATCGTGTAGCATAGCTACATCCAATCATGGCTTGGATTCCTACTTTATTGTTAACCTTTTTTTCGGTATGCATTAGTCACACATTCGCCAGTGAGTGCCTCTTGTATATTTATGATCTTGAGAGTCTCATCTAGACAAACAGGTCTTGTCAAAGTGCTAACCATTTACAGGCCCCGCTCTATCGATTGATGAGATTTACAAACATTTCCGCGAAAATCTTTCCTCAAGGACACAAGTTTTTCTTCCGAATTATTCTGACTATGCGAGTGAGATCACTCCGAGATGGACCACCTTCGAGCCTCCTACATACATCATTGCGGTGAAGCCAGCGATAGAAAGTGACGTGCAGGAAGTTGTAAGTCATGAAAAGTTGATGTAAGATCGCTATCGGTCAACGCTAATTAACGTAGATTCGATACGCAGCTAAACATAGAGTTCCTTTTATGGGAACCGGTGGCGGACATGGCTATACGACTTCAACATCAATGCTTCACAACGGGATCGATATTGACTTAGGAAACTTCAACGCGGTAAATGTCGACATCAAGAGCAACACCATGACAATTGGAGGCTCCGTCATATTCAACGATGTATTTGATCCTCTGTACAACGCCAAAAAGGAGATTCGTAAGTTGTGGCTGTTTTTGCTTAAGACTTAACGCTAACTTGCTCTAAGAAACCGGGTATTGCTCATGCGTAGGCATGGTCGGAGCGACACTAGGCGGCGGAATCGGACCTCTTCAGGGCCTTCACGGGTTGATTGCCGATGCTCTGATCTCCGTGAGAATCGTGACCGCCAGTGGCCAAGCTCTCACGGCTTCAAAAACGGAGAACAGTGATTTATTCTGGGCCATCAGGGGGGCTGGCGCCAACTTTGGTATTGTCGTCTCAGCGACCTATCGAATCTTTGACTCTACTAATGGCGGATATGCCCTCGCTGCCGACTTCCTTTTTCCGGCAAGTGAAAATGTCTCGGTGTTTCAGGCTATGAAATCATACACACGAAAACAACCCGATGCTTTCTCCATCAGCAGCGCGATTACGTGGTCGTCGGATTTGAACCAGGTGAGTCAGGGCCAAAATGTCAAGTCCTCACCGTAACCTACTCACAGTAATTACTAATAATACCTAGTCCGTCATCCAACTCAGCACTATCTATTATGGCGATAAGGATCAGGGGATGATTTACAATCGTCCATTCCTTAACAGCAACCCAATTGTGCAGAACATTTCAGTCCTCCCATGGAATCTCTTAACCAAGCAAAACAGATTTGGTGCAGATGCAGTAGGATGTGTTAAAGGTCATCCACACTCCCTCTATAGCGTGAACCTATACTCGATGAACATACTAGCATACCTACGCGTTTTCGACTCCTTCTCTTCGTTTTTCCTAAAATACCCCGAGCTCAGAGCCACCCTGTTTGTTACCGAAATCCATCCAAGAGGCGCGATACTGCGAATACCGGACGATTCAACTGCCTACCCGTTTCGCAACACGACCGCTTATACGTTAGTACTTTAACTTCCGTTCCCCCTCTTTTCACTTACCTGAACTACGAATAACCCAACACTAATATCACTATTTGTTTCTCTCTCCAGGTTTTTTGATTTCGTCCTCCCAGATGCGAAATCTAGTCCAACTGTCGATCACTTCATGCAAGGCATTCTCAAGGTATTGGGTGATGCAAGTGGGAACCCTTCTCGCCAGACTTACGTCAATTATGCGCACGGCAATGAAGGGCCTCGCGCCTGGTATACCGACAAGAAGCTTGGACGGCTCCGCACATTAAAGAAGCAATGGGACCCCCAAGCCTTGTTCAGGTTCACAAATGGAATCAATGCGTAACTAGGGGAAATGGGACGCTAAAGACTACTTATCGATGCAATCAACGAAGAGCTAGAGATCAGTCGGACCTTGACAACTGTGGAATTATACACGCATGTTGGCTTGCCTCCAGTACACTTTTTTATCATCCTCGTAACGAGACCAGGTTAGAAATGCGAACGGAGAATTCCTTTGAGGGAACAATAAGCGCTGGGGCTATGATTATATTATGCTGCCAATATTAGTAGGTAGTTTGCCGCCATTTCGCCGTATCCAATGTCACGTTGATGCAGCACCTGGGCAGTGTGGCCTATGTCTCACTACAAATCCAGTCGGGTTTCTTGAGCGATATTCCGATGGAGTTAATACTGTGTAAGTACCTATAGGGGGGACCCCCTTTTTAGACACGCTGGTACATGGGTGGTGTAAGTGTTGGTTAATGCAACATTGCCTGACCAAAACATTTTAGTTCCAACCTTTAATGTTATAGCAATGTTAAAAGAATTAAAAAAACTAGGGTAGAATTATGAGAAAAAAAATGCAGTTGCAGCTATGTATATTATGGCCATATTCATTTAAAGGCAAGAACTAGCCATACTATTGACCTAACACTAAAGTACAACATATGTAGCAGAATTCCGGACTTGTTAACAGAGTCACTCAGCCAAAGCATTAGTTCCAGCATCTAAAAAAAAGGGGTCCCCCTGGCGATACCTGCACCGCATTCCCTGCTCCGTAGCCTGCCTAACTACCACCTAACTACCGCCTCCAGCTTTTCAGCTTTGTTACTTCATCTCCCAATAGATAGGTACCAAGATACTTCTGATTCAAGGCCAATTATGTGTGAATTCGCATACATCCTTTGTAGCTGTTTGAGAACGCACGCGCAAAGTAGGTATCCTATGATTCCTCTCTACCAACAGGCAATAATTAATACTCGATCCTTTCAGTGCCACCACTGTAACACTTAGAAGAAGACCCAGCCGGTAGGTCTCAGCTGAAAACTGAGCATTCTGAATTGTATTAAGGCTTCTGTTCAAGGCCTACTTATTCCTGGGTTCCCGACAAAAGCAAAGGAGAAACCGAGCACTTTTCCCACCAAGATTACCCAATACTCTGCCGTGCGCCATACCGATGTCCCGAGCACCCGGGTTTCGCGAAGGACCCGATCTACCGGGAATGAACACCCAAATTGGATCGAATAACCCCGCCAGCAAATTGAGATCCTCTTGCGATCTTTGCACATCGCTCAAAATCAGGTGTAACAAGCAGAAACCAACCTGTGAAAAGTGTGAATCGCTAAATGCGAACTGTGTTTATAGCCCTTATAGGTGGAAAGGTAGACCATCAATACCTAACGGCGTGGCGGCATTCTCGCTGTCGCCTACGGCCATGCTCACGGCAGAATCACTGTTATCATCTGCGTCGTTTACACTACCAACATTACCCGCTAATGATGATAACTTTGTCACGGGGATGGGCATCTCATTCGATGACGGCTTTCCGGGGATGTCCGTTGATCTAAATGCTATGTCCCCGTGGAGCCCAACCTCTCCCATAGCGGTCCAGAACGGCAGCCAAGAAACCCGATCATGTAATAGCGACGCATCAGGCCCTACCACTCATAGGCAAGACAAGGATGCGTCAACGCCGCCAATGCTATCGCAGATGGTCACCGGGTATCAGTCCCAGTCACATCATATGAGTGCCCCTACCAGCAGGCATGTCTGCTTGGACACGGCTCTTCAAATACTATGTGAACTCCACGGTTTGCCATCAGGTAAATTACCTATACCACTCCAGTCTCTCAGTTCTATAATTAGGCAAAATATGCTGCGGATTCTAATACATATACATTGAAAGAGGATATCATATCATCGGAAGAAGCTCTAAAAATCAACCGCCTCGCACTGCAAAGGATGGATCACATATTGTGCCATAACTGCAACACGTGCACATCTGATTCTAACATCGGCTTACTTCTCTACACCATCAGCTCTCGAATGCTCACTCGATATCAGACAATCTTCGAGTGCATCTCGCAACAAGACTGGCATGCACAGGCGCATCACCCCGTCTTCCGAAACCAGGCATCGCCACCGTGTGAGACCCTCCGTTTCCAACCTGTGCAGTTTGGCGGCTTCAATGTCGATCTACCCGCTGCAAGATACTTGAACTTGCAACTACTACTGTTTGAGCTCAGAAATATGGAAAAGTTCTTAGACACCCTCGCAGGTTATATGGAGAGGCGGGGGATGAGACCGGGTCGGGATAGAAGTACAAGTAATACCCAAGAGGATCCGAAGTCCAGACCATCTACCTCTACTGTTTCAGAAGCTTTCCACAAGTTTCTCAGCCAATCTGTTGATAATCTCTGCACGGAAATACAATTATCGCGTCAAGGTCAAAATGGGTGATAGCAACTATGTCATAAGTATTGTTATTAAAACTATACTAGTAACTTTCCTTTCCTTCCTCATATTCTATCGATTCCTATTTTGCATCACTTCTTTATATTCTAAACTTGGGTAGAGCAATAGAAAATTGTTGAATTACCGCCTTGATTATATCCGACACGAGTCCGCATTTTCTGCGGGTAAGGACATAGGAAACGTGTTTCCGACGGCCCAGTTCTCGGTACTTCAATTGGAATACTATTCGGAGCTGTTCCATTCTCTACCCATGCTCGTAATGCTTCAAAGACGTGGGTTGGCTGGCCCCCATTTCCACCATAGCAATGACCAAGCCCGGGGACTTCGAAGTACCTATAGAAGTCATGTACATCAGGTGTGAGCTTCATAACCTCATTATAGTATTTTTCCGTGCCTTTGGTTGGGCACAACTCATCAGCCTAATTAGAAAGTCTTTGTCAACGGAGAACGTCAAACTAACTAGGAGGCCGGTCAAGGCATGAGACCAAGGCCCACTTACCAAACCGTGATAGCTAATCATCTTACCGCCAGCTTGGCTGAACAATGACAGGTTGGGATCCACGGTTCCGAATATCGATGCGTACTCCTGTGAGGCCAAATGGAATACACGAGAATACTTTTCATTCGTCATGCTGCTGAAGTTCCAAGTGGGGTCTTTCTCGCCAAACAGACCAACCCAGAATAAACCGTACGCAAAAGGACTTCCTACGCAGGTACCATTCATACAATTTGTCGCTGCAAGCGACGGGGTGCCGAAGATGGTGTGGGTGAGATTTGCACCGTAATTAGGCCCATACCAAAGGAATTCATTATCGGGTCCTCGAGCCCCAGTGTGATAAGCATCAAAAACAGCAGCAGCTGCTCTACCGAGTAACATATCGTGACCTGTTTCGTTGCAGTGAAAGGATGCTCCAACTAAACTGAAAGGGTCGAATTTGCATGAGTCAGGGTCCATGATGATGCCGTCAATGATGCCGTCATCCCCATCGCACTTGCTGATTACAGCTGACTGCAGATAGTCCAGCTCGCATCCATAAGGGTACTCTTTGATATCGTTCATCACAAGTTGCGACCAAAGCATAGCCTGGAAGAACTGAGGCCAGTACACGGCAGGGGTAGCGGCAGCTATGCCATCGTAAGCGTCAGGATATCGTTGAGCCAGCTGCAGTGCCTGTCGCCCCCCTTGTGAGCACCCATTAAAGTAGGAGTATCTAGGCGGCTGGCCATAGAAGCCCTCAGAGAGTGCTTTCCCAAGGATTGCCAGCAGGAAAAAGTCAATGAAAGGAATTTTGAAAGATGGAATAGTGACGTTTGTACCTGTTCATTTAAGGAAACCGAGCCCAAGTTCTGTAAAGCATAAAGGTTGACATTTCCTGGGCTCAACAAAGCCCAGTCAGTTGGGAATTGGGACGCGCCCAAGCCTGCATCTGTGGTGATAGTTGCATCTACCCGCGGTTAAAACAGACCTATACAGTATATACACCCGGTACAGATACAGTTGTGTCATATCGTTTACAGAACAGATGCGGGATTTCACGTACTGTAAATGCGCCCAAGTTGTTAGAATATTTACTGTCAACGGGATATGAAATCGCAAATGGCCAAAACTCACCATCCCATTCCAATGGCGCCTGACATCTCGGAGTCGCTCAATATTGAGCGACCGGCTGTCCAACCACCCCCGCCAACAGCTTGAAGACGACCGTTCCATAGCAAAGGCAGCCAAGCCTCTACTGTGACGAGGTCCTGCTGGCCTGGGTGGGTGTAAGATATGGTGACATTGCAAAAAGTGGCGTTTTGCACAAATAATTCAGGATTGTTGACGTAATCTTGGTCTGAAACATAGCGACTGAAGTTCCGAACTAGGGTCGCATCCAGAGTCAAAAACTTTGCACCAAAAAGACCTAGAGCTGTGAATGTGTTTTCTGTACAAAGGCTGGGGGAAACCATGTCGGGAATAATATGTGTGTGTGTCAATCCAGCTGTGGCTTAGCAGGTCAAATAAATAGGTAATACCCCTGAATTCAACTGTGATTCTTACTGCCACGGGTGGTCTTTTTTATCATGCAGAACCTGTCACATCGCGAAAGGTATTACATGCTCAGTAGGTAAGCTTTGCGGCTCTGGCCCGGGGGTTGACGGGACCCGTTGACGCCCGTCGCTGCATCTCAGTATTGGATTGCAGGGTTCAGAAGGGCCACCGCAAGCCCCTTTTATGACAGACGGGGCTTCCAAAGCCTCACTTCTATATGATGCGACCGGACCTTACGCCGTTATATGACGGGGATGAGTGGTGCCTAGTCATTGTGGCACTGCAATGCATTAAGACAGACAACGGTGTATGGACAGAATTCCAGCCATTTTTTTGCTGCTTATATGATGTTTCTTCACCATTTTGCATCCATCCTCTACTCCATCTTACTATTCCCAATGGCGAACCAAACACAGACAAGCACCCATGAGACCCCGCACCCATTTGCGGGTGACGTTGTCTTCCAGTTCCCCAACCGTGCCTTTATCGAAAACCTGCACGTCCTGCACAATGGACATATTTTGTTTAGCACGCTTACATCGGGGAATCTCTATATCCTCGACCCCCGATCTTCGAATCCGAGCCCCACCATTGTTGCCTCGCTAGTTGGTAGCACGGGCTTGACGGGCATAGTTTCTCTCGGTCAGGGACGCTATGCCATCAGCGGAGGGATTCACTCATCCTTTAGTTTCGTCCGGGGATCCATGCAGCTGTATGTTGTGTCAATGGAAGCTAGTGACCCGGCGGGAGCCGAGGTAACCGACACTATACCCGTCCCGGATACAAGTATGATGAACGGCATGGTGGCATTGCCCAACCGCCCGCATACCGTCTTAAGCGCTGACTCTATTGACGGGCGTATCTATCGCGTCAACACGGAGACTAAGGAGGTCAGCGTCGCATTTGCAGATCCAGCCCTCGCGCCTGGCGATAGCCCAGGGATTCCTTTCGGGGCAAATGGCTTGAAGCTTAGGGATGGATACCTCTACTTCACAAACTCGGCATTGGGCACCTACGCCCGAGTGAGTATCGATGACGACGGCAATAAGACAGGCAATGTGGAGGTGCTTGCCACTCTCGGATCTGCTGCAAGTCCTGCGAATGCGTACGATGACTTCGATTTTGATGCACATGGCAACGTCTACATTGCTGTGCATTCCGCATCGATCAACAAAGTCACACCAAACGGCGAGCAATTCTTGTTTGCTGGAGGGAGCAACAGCACAACCTTCAAGGAGCCCACATCCGTTGCTATGGCTGAGGACAGGAAGTCAATCTACGTGACTACAGGTGGCACTATCGTGGGCAATACAACGTATGGGGGCCAAATTATCAACGTCAAGCTATAGGAATGTTCTTCACTGAAGTAGTATGTATTTCTACCAGTCGCGATTTTGAGAACCAATAAGAAATGAGTGCCGAATGCATGTGCCAAGAAAGACCATACAGTACATACATACATACATACATACATACATGCATACAGGTACAACCCAGCCTTCACAAAGAACATGACTATGTTGCACTTTGCAATGCCTGCCCATGAATTAATATAACGCCACGAACCCCATCCCCCTCACCCTCAACTTTCCTCTCCCCCTCCCTCTTTCCAAGACGCCACTGCGTGATAGCATCCCCTACTAGCAACAACATACCTATCCGCGATCATGAAGCTCATCATTGCTGGCTCTACTGGTTTTGTTGCCACTGAGTTGATCCGCCAAGCTCTTGCGCATCCCAAGGTCACTTCTATCATCGCTCTTGGTCGGCGCGAGGTATCCCTGCCTACAGACGCAGAGTCAGATGCCCACAAAGAAAAATTCAAGTCAGTTATCTGTCGCGATTTTGAGGTTTATTCCGAGGATATAAAAGCAGAAATGGCCGGAGCCGATGCCTGTATCTGGTATGTGCCACCGTCTACCCAGATGCTTCCCATTCAAAATCCCGTCACTCCAGATCAATCCAGTCACTACTAGATTAGTAACAATTTACAACCCGGAAGGACAATTGCTGTGTCGCCCTCGAAACTGAAATCCGTAACCTGGGAGGAAGTGTGCAAGATTTCTCGAGATTACGCGGTCGCTGCAATCGAAACAATATATCAGTCGCGACGCGACAACACAAGTAGCAAGTTCAGGTTTATCTACATTAGTGGATCTAACGCAGAACGCGATCCAGCGAAAAAGCCCCTTATACTGGGTGATTACTGCCTTATGAGAGTGTGTATACCTAGCCCGTATTCCTATCATTCCCAAATGGCCAAGTAGGTAGCTAATAACTGGCCAAACGCATAGGGCGAGGCGGAAAAACGCATTCTCACATGTGCTCGGGAATCAAATGGCACGGTGGAGGCCTGTGTAGCGAAGCCCGGCATAATCGAGGACCCAAACAGGACAGGAATTCTGGGTAAGATGGTTAAGAATATTGGGCGAACGATAATTGGCCTACCAAAGGTCAACGTGCGCGATATATCGGCTACACTACTGGATCAGGCTGTCAACGGTTTCGAGAAGGACACTTTACAAAACGAGGACTTGGTTCGCATTGGTCAGAGGGTATTGGCTGCACAAAAACCCTCTTGAGAAGTCAGAGTGCGAGAAGGCGGCAATACTCAGTGCTTATAGGTGTTGCTACGAAGTTTACCCATGTATCTGTAGAATTTGAGCCTTTGAATGAATACCCAGAAAATTATAGCCTTAGTTACTGGCGCTTGTCTCAACAGAATCGCGCCGAGGCAGCCTCGATTTGCTTCTAGTCCAGTTTTCTTATGTCTCTTATAGTAATAAGATGCAGTATCTACACCGAATCCCGCGATGTTACTTCCGGTATCCGCGCCAAAGCCTACCATCCGTCGTTTGCTAACAAGACGGGCGTTTGGCGGGTCGCAATAGGAATTCATAAGTCCCTGTGACGGCGAGCCGGAAGCACATTTCTGACATGTCATTTTAAGGGTAGAGACAAAAGGGATTAGGCAGCCAGATTCTCGGCCACCGATAAAATTATACTATATTTAGCATATCACTATATTGATTCTGTACTGTTGGGTTCGCCCACCTATGTGGGTGAACAACCCTGCTGCATGGGCGGCCAACCCAGGTGGCTCAGCTTAACAAGCCTCGCATGTATCAAAAGCTTCAAGGAAAGGGGAGAGCTTTGTAGTCCATCGCCGCCGCGACTATAGAAGAAAGATACAGAAGCGGTGGTAATTAGTAGCTAGGTGGTTGCCGGCCATAAATCCGGTCCCTTTCATACGCATGGTGGTAAATAGGCTGAAAATATTATGTCTTTTCTATATAATAGCTTACCTGGTACCCTAACGCTTTTTTCACCCCGCGTCTCCCATCCATGCTGGCGCACCTTATCAGGGTGAGAGTGCCAGGCAACATTTCCTACAAATCCGGCTACACCCATCTTCAAGTCTATTGACCAAGCCTCAAATCATTCGACTCGTCGGAAGTAGCATTCTGTGACAAGTTCAGGCGTGGCAAAAATAGACTCCGACAGGATTTAACGGGGGCTGCCTTTCTTATTACTAACTGGCTGAGATATCATCCTCGGAGTGGAGGGTCGCACAGCATCAATCTGCACATTATCATGTCTAGATTTAGGGGTCCTGACGCCCGTAGGTGGGGACTTGGGCGAGTCTCCTGAACACATGCGTGAAGATATCGGATTGGTGGCTTAACAAACCGTAGTGCTGGCGCCGATTTCCAAGGTTGTTAAGAACTTAAGAGTGTTCTGAGCCTTAACTTAACTCTCGATTCCCAAGAAACAACCATGGTCTTTATGTAATTGTCTTTTCATTCCCTTACCCTCAGCGATCAGACCCAAGGAACACCCGAAGTCATGGAAAAATTTCCACCCAGTTCTGACGACAGAGCACCCGGGATAGTCGCATGCTGTATTGCCTTGATTGTGGTTCCCAGCATTGCTGTAGCGCTGCGCCTATGGTCAAGAGGAGTGGCTGCTTCGTTGACATTTTGGTGGGACGATGTGGCCATCCTGGTAACGCTCGTTTTCTCGCATGCTTTCTTGGCCCTCGCCCTGTATTGGACCACCATAGGCCTAGGAAAGCACTCCCGTACGATCCCACTGGAGCTGGTAAACCTCAACAATACTGTTAACCGAGTAACACTTGTGTTTTACTCCGCCTGTATCTTGTTCCTGAAATTTAGCGCTCTATTATTATACGCACGCATTTTCAAATCTTCCCCTGTGTTCCGGCGTACCTTGTGGATTGTTGGTGTTATTTTGACAGTATGGTGGGCTATTCTCACCCTCGTCCCTTGGCTGTTCTGTCATCCTATCGAGAAAGACCTGAATGTCTTCCTTCCTGGAGTATGCGATCACCCCTTGTCGTGGTACTATGCAAGCGCATTAATTAATGCCGTCGCGGATTTGGTTGTGCTCATCCTGCCAACTCCAATCATCTGGAAGCTCCAGATGACAATGAGAAAGAAGATATCGATCTCCTTGGTGTTCCTCATAGGATATGTGTGAGTAATAGTGTATTCTCAAACGCTCTTGTGATACCAAGTCTCTCCAACTAATCGTATACCCCCTCTATTAGGTCGGCGTTCTTATCATTTGCTCGTTTCATAATTATTGTTCTTAATCCAAGCATATTGAATGGGGGCCAAGGTGCCGATCCTTCCTGTGAGCTATTCGGTCTACACCCAGTCATAGTCGTCACCAGCTAACCTTTTGTCGTAGGGGACCTAGTACCGCTACTATATTTATCGCTCCTCGAAGCCCCAGTCGCAATCATTGCTCTTTGCGCGCCATCGATTAGCCAGCTAGTCTCCCGGGCGGTTGAACACGGGGCTTTCAGCTCACTATTCCACTCGCGCCCGCAATCAACGTCACAGGGAAGCAGCGGTATGGAGAGAAAGGATTCCGATAATTCCAACGGATCAGGGCTCGTTACGCTTGATTCTTCTGCCAACAGGTCTTGGATCAACAGGCCGAAATGGGCGAATGCATCTCATAACACCACAGTTAGTACTACTCGTACTTTGGATGAAGATGGCAACCAGTTTGAGTCTGGTGATGTAGCTCTCGGCGCAATCCATGTTAAGGACCGTTACGATGTTGTTCACCAGCAGGTGTGAAATATTCGGGGCGCGGGCTTAGTGTATTTCTGGCAACTGCGCATCTTGTCGCCGTACCAAGACTATTTACCGTCACTCTAGTTACATTCAGAGAATTATCACTTGATTTTCATAAGGCCAATTATTTCTTAGCACCTCAGTATTTATGTGAAATCTTCCGTGATTGCTTAATTTCGACCTTACATCAACGGGAAGTTAGTAATTGTAAATATAGTGCTTCTAGTTGTTGTGATTCTCGTACTACCAAACATGTCTAAGACACATAGTATGTGTCACATACGAGCTCTTCGGCTTTTGTAGTAATGCTAACGACATACCGATGTACGTTAAATGTATAACTTTCAACTCGAGGACTAGGTTACTGCCGTGAAAAATGTTACAGAATCTCCCGTAGGGGATAGCTCCTATTAGCAGGCAGAAAACTATGGGCCAATTCGAATACAAGAACCATAGTTAGCTACGAGAAAGATGGACTGCAGTAAATGACAGCAATAACGATTCAACTAAACAGTTGAATCTATTTGAGAATGCATTTGGACTTAGTATATAGAGGTTCAAGGGACGTTTTATATTACCTCTTGCGGTGGATTTTAAGTATAACTAATTACCTGTTGTTAAAATATATATATTGTTTTAGTAAGTCACAGATCGATAAGGGGGGCTCCGCGTAGATTAGATTAGATTAGATAAGACTCGCAGGCTACACTAGCTAATATATCGCTCCTGCGATTGATTGATAGTCTCCTTTTAATCTATATCACCCTTTTATAGACTTAATGCCTCACTACCTGTAGACCTTACGTGTATAGTAAGATTATTTTTTAAAGCAAATGCCTTATATAAATTATATAGAGGACCTGCTTTTTGTGCTAACCTGATTAAGCAGCTTGTTTACAGTGTTATCTTTATATCCTTATATTTAACACTTGTGACGGCTTGGCTAATACATGCCACACCCATATTGACCAAACCTCTCAAAAGAGACGTCTATTAACCAAGGTGCAGGTCTCGGTTACTTAGGTAGTGTGGACTATATGGCTACAGGGCAGGTGGGTCGTCGCAGACCTATGGGGCCACCTGCCGTAACTACACCTTAATAATCCAATATCCTAACTATAGTCATAGTCCCTTACTTAGATCTATCCATATATCGTGTAATGAAACAAAAAGACTCCAGTAGGTTGTGACACTATCTTATCTTTTTTATCTGTCTAATATATCTGTAAGCCTTATATCCCTACGCTTGTTTATACACACCTTTTTATAACCTATAGAGCTCGTCCAAAGTTCGAGTGAGTTTTCTATTAGGAATGATAGATAGCTGTGCGCCTGAGGCAGGTCCGAGTCAAGATTTACTGTTCTTTCCTCAGGAAAGTCAAGTATTATTGGAGGTTTGCTTCTTACAGGAATATATCGACATACATGACTGTTTGCTATGAATTTGCGATGAAAACTCATGGACTCGGTCGTGATGCCCTTCCTCAACTAAGATCCTTCCTCAGCTGGCAAGTATCCAAGGAGTCGACATATCAACAACAACTTAGGCAGGAGGATACCCACTAAAAGACTTCATCCATCTTCTTTCCTACTAAATCCACGCACTTTCATACAACTGCGTTACACCTATACACGGCTGCATTACAAAGCTGGCCGGTGCCTCCTCCTAACTTCTACCCACCTCATACCTCCCTCTATGTACCTCTTTCCTACAACGAGTTCTCTCTCCTCTCTCTCCTCTCTTTCTCGCACACATCAGCCACCAACTTTGTCTCCTCTCTCTTGCCAGTACTTCCATTTTAACTTTTTTAAGTAAACTCAGGTCTCTTCTTTTCAGAATACAGCACAAAAGGTTTGAAGAACGAAATCTGAGGGTTGTTCCTAACAAAATAGGACCTTCAGCTTTATGGTTTATTGTCCCTCGGACTGAGCTTCTTTAGTTGACCTTTCTTAGGTAATTCTGGTAGTCTATCAGAAACACACACACATCAAGTCAATATCAAAACCATCAATTTTTCATCTCACCCGTATCTAGCGTCAACTCACTCATTTTAATCTTGCAGCAACAACATACTACTTCCTTGTTAAGTAGCTGCCCATACAGAGTGCTTCGTTAACAAGCACTCACATCCTTATTTACTGAGGCTGGCTCGTTTAATTATTCCCATTACACACATCTTCCACAAAAACGTTCATATTACTCCCATAGAACGCAACCAGTTATTCCTTCCAATCATCCCATTGCCAGCACAGCCCAAGCATTTAAGATATATTATCTGCTACTCACATCATCTCGCTTTCATGTGGCATCTTTAGCCTTCCGGCCATTCCACCTAGACCGTTCCCTCAATCTCCCAACTAGTTCAAGTTCGGTTGCTATCAAACATTGACCTGGTACATGTCACAAGTACTTCTCAAGCCAGTTTCAACTCAGTCACACTGACCATGGGGCCACATAACTACAAAGGCGCGAATCCCGCCTTCGTGTTCAAGGCTCATGATGACAACCCATATTCCAATCGTCAAAACAATGCATCCATCGGCAGACCCAAGGACCAGGACATATCACAATTCAATCTTGCTACCGACCCCATAGGCAGTGGATCAGGTGCAACTGCTTCGGGAACTTGCAAACAAAACAAAACCACACCCGTCAAGATCATCAAGCTTATGACTAAATCATCAGGAGCGGATCTAGTAGCGGGTAACAAACGCAAGCATGATAGACTTGGCCCTTCTTCAGAAGCAAACCCGAAAAAGAGTCGAAAGCTAAGCCAGAAAGAGGTCAATTTCCGTAAAGCTGGACTGACGAAACAGTTAGAAAACATATTCGATTGGTCGTCGCGACAACCTGACTCGTCTTCTGACAACTCTAGATACACTACAGAGAAAGTTAAGCGTAATAAAGCTGAACTAGAAGACGCCATCAGCCTGTTTCGCAGCAAAATTAAACGCGAAGGACAGGAAGAGGATTTCCCTAATGAACTCTTTCGTGTCGAAGGAATGTGCACAGCAATACGAGACTACCAAGTCGTTGGGGCCGGTTTTATGCTGCGCCATGAGAGAGCACATACTGATTGCCCGGGAGGCATCGTCGCCGATGATATGGGCCTGGGGAAAACGGTGCAGTCTATTGCGTGTATACTGGCCAACCCCCCAAGCAAAAAAGCAAAACACGAACGCCGTAGTGCCACTTTGATCATAGTCCCTAATCAAGGACTCATTAAGCAGTGGAGTGAAGAGTTGGAGCTACATGCAGACGTGGACACAGCGAGGGAGGTTTGCAAATATACTGGAGGGGGCAAGCTGTCGGCCTTAGGGATATCTACATATCCATATCTGTATGTTTGGCTGCTCCATACCATTATCGTTTATTACTAATGATATATAGGCTCGCAACCTACAGTCAAGTCGAACGAGACTTCAGACTACATAAGAGCAATAACAAGAAGGAAGTAGGTCCTCTGTTTGAGGCTAATTTTTTCCGAATCATCCTAGACGAAGGCGACAATATTAGGAACTACTATGGAAGTAGTATGCACCACCCACGCATGAACCAATTGGTGCTGATGATGCGACTGACACTTAAGATAGCCTCGAAAGCCTGCGGTGAGCTAAAGGCAACGCTCAAATGGGTGCTGTCTGGGACCCCCTTACGCAACGGCGTGCGAGGTGAGCAAGCTAGCCTAGTACCATGAGTATTATTTAGATTGACTCGTTACAGAATGCCTCCCGTATTTTAGATTTCTCGGAATCGACGTAAGGGGAAAGGCAGTCGACTTCAACAAGAAGTGGGGTGAGCCCAAAACCGTGAGTTCTTTAATACCTCTAGCCTAGACAAACGCAAATGGTTTCACATAATGCTTACCCAATGTAGGACTCGACAGAGGACCGGACGATGCAAATTCTAGTTCAAAAGATGATTCGCAGGTATGTTTGCTGTAAATACGGTGAACTTCAACATTGCATTCTAACTCAGAATAGGGAGGTAGGTCAGGTCTTCATGGGGCGGGAGATGTGCAAGCTTCCTCAATCACACATCGAAGAACGAGTACTTGACATCACAGACGATGAAGCCATCATATCTAAGTATGTCAAAAAAAAAAGAGAAGAACCACGAATTATGCTAATTCATACAAAGGCACTTGGAACAAGCCTTGCTTCGAAGAGAGGAGGAAGAGGAAAAGAGGGATAAGAATGAAAAACATGATCCACATACACCTAAGTCAAACTACTACGTCCGGTGTACTCGGCTTAGACAGGCAGTCGACCATCCATTTCTTTTAGAGTCGTGCATGAGAGATGTTTTGAAGCGAGAAGAATTAGAGGAGTTGGTCGCAGAGCTGGAAAACGTGCACTTGAAGTCAAACCCCCCGAAAGTCAAAAGCGAAAGTCCATGCTCGGTCAAATCCCCAGGATCACAGAAGCAAGAGTCAAGCATTTATGATATGGTCATCGACATCAAATCTCACCTAGACGATATCATCTCTTCGCACGACAATAAAGGGTGTCTAGAGTGCTTCAGCGTGGCCGAACTCAAGGAGCTTGAGGTAAGACTTTATCCCTAGCGACAAGTTTGAATAAGTAAGCTGACACATCACAGTGCGGGCATGTTATATGCCGGAATTGTTATGATAAACTTCTCCACGAAAACATTATGGAGGAAAAAACTCGAAACAAGTGTCCTCAATGCGGCAAGACTGTCGGCTTTATAGTTAAAGAGGAGGAGGACCCCGATACCAAACGACCACCTCAGAGAACCCCCATGAAGCTTACAAGTGAAATCCGTAGAACACTAGGAGGACGAAGTGTGTCTGTTATTCCACCTAGCGAGCTGAAAAAGAGATCTCTAGGTGATGATCACAATGGTACACAGCCACGAATGAGCGATTCAAGTTGCCGTTGGCTCAATAAGTGTGATAAGCTCGGCAAGATCACACCAAGTACAAAAACAACTGAGGCTATGGGTATAGTAAAGGAGTGGCAAGACAAGGCTCCTGATGATAAAATCGTGATCTTCACGGAGTGGATTGCAACTGCTAAGGTTTTGGGCCGCATGCTCAATAAAGCTAACTTGACGTTCGTCTATTACAATGGAGACATCCCGATGAAGAGCAGAAATAAAAACCTTGAAGACTTCAAGAACAATCCCGATATTAAAATCTTGGTATGTTACACATCCTTTCTTAGGAAACACAATAAATATCAAGGCTGACTGAGTAATCATTTAGGTTATGAGCATGGGATCAGGTAACGTTGGGTTAACCATCGTCGCTGCTAATAGGATGATTGTTATGACTCCATGGTGGAACTACGCAGCGGAGTCTCAGGCTTTTGGCAGGGTGAAGCGCCATGGTCAAAGGAAGGAAACATACCTGGTTCGCCTCTTCGCGAGGGATACTATCGATCAGCGGATTTTCGACTTACAGAGAAAAAAGGAAGAAGAAATTAAGGAAGCGATGAGTCAGGGCCGCAAACCAAAGCCACTGTCGCACGCGGAAAAACGCTGGCTTATGGGCGATCGGAATGCTCTAGAAGCTCCATTTGTCGAATCTGACGACGAGTCTGCTAAAGATGATGAGTCCAACTGGAGTGATTCATCGACCATGGAGGGCTAATGAGATAGCTCAGAATCATTTCGAGCAACTAGTGGAGTTAATAGACTCCATACTTGTCCTATTGACAAGACTACGAAGGCCTGGAGTGGGGGTGCATTAGCCATTAGGGGGTGAATTGTCTTATGGTTTCGAGTTCATCACAGGTTGCAGGATTGAAAGGACGCGATATGCCGATGATTTCAACGATGACTTCAATGATTACGTTAACGAATATTTCGACACATGCTATGGGTTTTCTTTTCACGGGGTTCTGCGAGGCAAACATGGACTTGTCATCTACCAGCTTCTTCTATTGCAACGAACCATGGGTTTTATTTGCAGTTAGAGGATACGCAGAAGAAACACCTTCTACTTTAGTTAGTTTAGTGAGACGGGATAGACTGAGTCTTTAAACAGATATCTTATGATAGTCAAAAATATGTGCGTTCTTTTCTAGTCATGATGCGATACCGGTGTTAACCAACGTCTAGAACAATACTAACATAGTAGTTATGGTGATTGTGCACATATTTAGTGGTTCTTTAATCAGCTTCCTGCTATTGGAAGAGGCCCTGTAAATCGAGTATAGCAATGGGCAGAGACCCCCGAAGCAACTGCAGCTCTGGGACCATGGCAATAAACAACCTGTATGACCTAGTAGCGAAGCCCATCGCTACAGGGCTCGTTCTAAAATTCGGCTTTATCAACCGTATGCCAGGCTGCTATCCAACGTCAACCTAAGTATATAACTCCCTTCGACTATTTTGGCCAGTCCGGAAGATCTTACACAGAATCAGCGCCAATACCCAATCCTTATATCATTTCTCTTACATATTCTATCTGTGGATGGCAGGAGGCTCTACTGGCTATGCGAAGACTTACATGGTTATTGCGGAAATTCTATCGAGATGGCACGGGCAACTACGTAATTTTTGTAATATGTGGCTCTAGAGGTCTTAGTCAGACTAATTCAGCGTACGACTAGATTATCTAGCAGCTCAATGCTCGCCAACGCAATCTCTTCATCTAGTCAGCCCCAAACCCCGGACTATCCCTGATTTCCATCTGAAAACACAGCTCCCTGGCACAAATTGAATCCTCGCTACCATGGGATTACTAATCACCACACTCAAGTAATCAAGGAGAGTTCCGTCCTTGAACTCCTCAAGTCAAAGAATCCTGGGAAAAGCATTGATGCACACCTTCTCAACTACTGGATGGCCCCAAACAGTGATGGTGGCATATCCGGCCCTCCAAATCGGAAGAGACTATGTTCCGTGTGGTTTCCCTGTCCACAGTGCCGTCTGGGTTTGTTGACTTCGACTAATGGTATCTTGAAGTACACTCAAAAAATCAAGAAAGAGAAAATGGACGACATCAGTAATTATCTTCTATCCCAGTCGGACACATCTCCCTTCTTGGACCGAGTGGGCAAGCTTACATTCGTCCCATCAAACTCTCCGAGTGTCGTAATCTTCATGGGTGCGGTAGCCGATGTACACAGTCTATTTTTTAGTTCGCTCGTCGCATCTGCTAGGTAGAAAAATCGTTGGTCCAAATCACTGTAATGGGCGGTTCAGATCTCTCGCTTATGCTGCGCGCGACACCAACGGATATAGATATTCATCTGGGTGGGGGAGAAGCTCTTAGGTACCTACCACGAAGCCGGGTTTGCTGACGGGCCGATATTCCAGCCGGTAGGGTGTGTTGGTCCTCTCGGCCAAGGGGGGTTCTTGGACTGGCATTTCAACGGAGATAATCACCGTAAGCAGCTCCTCAACAAGCCTGTCTTCGTTGGGGGTGTGATTATATCAACGCATCATCAGTGGGATAGCGGATGAACAGGCACAATAATTACGGTCGGAAAGCGCCTCTAAAGCCAATAACCTCATCTCGGAGAGCTACGAATCTCCCTTCCCGTCGTCGTCAGCCTGCCACCGTGAGAATAAAGGGGTTCCATGAGCAATTAGATAGATTTCTACGCAGCGCTACGCGGGATCCTCAGTTTAGATGACATGAGATCCTGCCCCGCGATCTATGGCTATTGTGGTCCGCAAGGGTAGGTAGTGTGTGGCATACCGTCCCGCGCGAACCATCCTAGTCCACGACGGTCGCAATGCTTGGGTCGCGGACGAGAACATGCGTCTGAAACATAGCGAATAGACGAAGAACCGCAGTGCCTAGGTCCCGAACCAGACGCTATCGACCTATCAATATCCCCAGACATTGATTGTGAGACACCAGGGAGCCAAATGCCGGCGCGACGTATGGTGAAGTAACAGGAGCGGAGGGGCAACTAAGCACCTCTCGTTCAAAGGGTCAAGCTACTGAGTAATGCGGGTGCAAAAGTAACGAACTGAACCCAGATCGAGGCATGTTGCGGTAGGTATTCAGTCTAGGCGCTAAGAGTTACACAGCAGAAGGAGAATCTAACGGTTATATAGACATAGAGATATTGGAGATAGGGCGACTGGGAATATGAGGGGGCCCTACTAAATCCCTGTATTTTCGTCATAAAATGCTCGTATGCACCCTATTATTTCTCAATGGTAGCCACACCTGGTTCAGGGGACCGAGGATTGCGCGGCGTAGTGAATACGACATCAACAGGCTTCCCCTCAGGCCAGCTGCATCATTAAAGCCTAATAAGACGGCTCGTCTGCGGGGGGCAGGCGAGTTAGCAAGTCATAAATGGGATGAGACTCATAACGGGCGATCTCCAGCGAGGCATGTAAGATTCTTCAGCAAGGTCCGGAATGGAACCAGAATTCTCTGCCCACTAGCAGCGCCGTCTCGTACGATCCGAAAGCTGGGCAATAATGTATTAGAAGTGGAAGAACTTTATAATATAATCCCACGTCTCTGGTTCCACGAATTAAATACAAGGGATACTCGCAGACGGCTGGCAATGTGTGTTAGCGCACGGCTCCTACCGCAACATCATTATACGCGACCGGGAGCCGTGGTATGGCATTAGCGGCGGGAAACTCCAACAGCATGCATTTTCCGTATGCAGGTCGTATGGGACGAACCTGTCGAGCTGCATAAACTGGATCTGGCATGTGAATCTGGCGTGTGAATCTGGCGATGTCTCTTGAAGAGTAAATTTGGGTGACACTCGGCCTCGGCCCTTTCAGATTCGAGCCATTCTCGCATTCGGCTTTAATAAGCTTCCTAATCGACGATGTCTCAGGCGCACGTAAATGATGTGATTCGTGTCACTCATGTCATCGAGCCGTCCCGGGAAGTATTATTGTCGATGGCCTGCCTTGTCTGGCAGCTTCTGCGCTCATGACGTAATAAGGTCGGACAGTAATCTATTGACACTTTCAATCTCAATAACCCTATATAGAAGGTCTCTTAGCGCGGGACGCCGAGACGTTGTAAGGCACCCACGACCTCTCTTGGTAGCGATAAGGCTAAGGTTGTCAGAAAGATCTAGATTCTCGTATTATGCCAAGGGTTTCTGATCCTAAGCAGAGAGGACCATGGTACGGAATCGGAGACAGCATAGATACCGAACGTAATGAGATGCCATAAGGTGTGTATCCCTATCTTTAACCTAGACTTGATAGGTGATTGTAGATGAAGTGTTGTTGACTGTACTGATAGACCACGAAGTGTAGGCTCAATAGGCTACTATGGGATGACGAATGGGGTCCTTCCGCACATGTACCATCCCAAGGAGACGGGACCTGCGTGTTCAACCGCTCATACATGGATTCTAGTTATAGACTCGGATGGTATTTCCGGTCGGTTTAGATGGGGCTTACCCTTTCTCCGGATTCCCATTCGACCGACTCTGGCCTAGTTTGTTATCTCGGAGTCGCGTAGGACAATGACCATGGATAGCTAGTAATGCTGTTGAGCGCGCCATGAAGATGTTGGGTATGTTTCATACCAAGGTTCTTTTTATAACCCACACACAGAATGCCGGCATTCACAAACCAGCTGCAATGCAAGACGTCGTTTTTGGAATGGTTGTGGTGTCCACTGATACCTATTTCTCTCTTCCTCTCACCATTCGCCAGTAGTTTTCGTCATAATTTACAAGTCGTGACATGGTAATGGAGATGGACTCGAGGCGGGGTATCTGGTACAGGAAGACCTATTTCCTTTTAGCTTGATTTAGATAATGACTTCAGCTTTTAGACAACCATGACAGAGATAACCTCCCTTCGGTACCCAAAGGTACTTAGTAGCGTTCTACGGAGAAAGTGATATTCCTCCTTTGAGACAGTTAGTCATATAGGGAATGGGGATGATCGTACGTATGTGAGCGTATACTAACTAGAATAGTCGGAAGGGCTTAGGCCCCTGAACGCATGCAAATGAGTAATCGACATTGAACATTCCCCAGCTTCTCACCTACACTAGAGATAAGACACCACGAGGTTCTCCCCCCACACTATATGATATCATGGCCGCCACAACGTGCTAGCTCGCAACGCACCGATGTGCAAGACACTGAGAATTCTAAGATGCCTTAGCCATTGCCGCTTCGCCTCGCGCGGGTGCTGGATTATTCTCGTGCTGCTTTATGCTCCCCTTCGTCACCCGTGCATTATCACACAACAATACAGCATTATTTGCCCCGATCCGAGACACCACACCCACGACGCGGCTCAGAAGTGGAATCTTGGGTCTTGATAAACTGCGTAAAGGCACTCCGTAATTCTCCTCACCGAGAACACGTTTTTCTTTGTAGACTCAGCGAGCTGAACATGTCAACGCTCAGATGGGGTATGCGGGGTAGGCTGCCAAGAACACTATATCGCTCCAGCTTAAAATATCCGGGGTCGAGCTTCGCACTTCTTGATCAAGACGATGGCCGAAAATCGACTGGTCATATCTATATTCCGTGCGTAATAGTACCGTTCAAACTGCAATCAAACTGGCCATAGTGTGCCGTGGCCTCGGGTGCCCTTGTACCTAACTAGATAGCCGGCTGAGCAATCAAGGTAGCTCTGCAGTGCTTGTCCCGGAGGATCCTATATTAACTGTTCGCGACCTAAATTTATCGCATTTACTAGGTTTCCGGCTGCGTCTCATCTTCATATCTCCCAAGATTAAGATAATGAAAAGGGTGACCTGGACTGAACTGGCCTATCCGCTTTGAGACGGAATCACGAACCAAATGGTGCTGCCAAGTAGTGTAGCAATCGATCCTTGTTGCGGGTGACTCGGGAAGCTCTGCCGAAATGCCGATCATGGACAGTACGGAACCAATGGGCTGACACACTGACGCAATTGCGTAGTGTACGCCATAGTTCCCGCTTTCAGTTGGACTATTTGTAGAGCGCAAGGGATGTGTAAGCGTGATTAATTGCAACGTTTATCCCATGTTATGGTCTCACGATCGGTGGGAATACCGTGCGCAGTGACGGTTTTCATTGCCTGGAAATTTGACTTCCTAGTCGTTCCAACAGTTTCAGGCCTATATTGTCGAGGATTACAGGCTGTAGTGGAACACCCGCAGAGCCTGTTCGCCGGAGCAAGTAGCAGAGACTTGATCACGCAACAAACACAGAGGTCGGTGCTCTTATTACAGTGGTGTACCTAGGTAGGTCATGGGTCCTATGCCTACATCTGATACTGTTCTTCTGGCTTCTGTTTTGGGCGCTCCGGATTGAGTATACGTGGAGGTAATCATGGGGTAAAAAGTACCCTGCAGGAAGGGCGATAATGGTCTGGCCAAACTCTTTGGGCTCGTCTTGTTTTCACTGTTGTAAGTATACCTACTGTTTAGGCATGGTTTTGCATGGAGATGAGGAAGAGTGGACTAGTGGACAGGACTCAATCGTCATCATACCAGTCAGGTAGCACGTCAACAGTAGCCAAGTACTGGCGCTGGCTAAGGGAGCTGAGAGCCTGAACCAGCCGTAACTGTGGGGTTAGGATTGTCGTCACATCGACTATCAAACAAGGGGGTTTGACCCCGTAGAGCGGAAAGCACGCAACCCCCACGCACCACCAGATTACGGGGTTTCTTGGCACCCGCTTGGCTCGCCTGGATACTAATAGAGAAAAGGCTACTATAGTACGTATGTTAGTTGGATGGGAGAGAGAGAGACAGTGACTGTCCGTCCAATCATGCAGTCTCAACCTCCCATACTGATACGCTACAACCTTTGACAGGCCCAGCGGGTAGGGCAAGTCCTCGGCGAATAAGACAAAATAAGACACAATAAGAGAAGGATGTGCTCAGCTTTAGGATTTGGAATCGGCTGTGCCCCAGATATTCAGGGCGATAATGCAGGACTGTTCCTAGACTGTTTCTTCCTGGTTGACAGCCCCGAGGTACATCCACAACACTGTGTGTATAGATCCCCATCAATGCTGACACGGTCTTCGCAGGTACTGTACTCTACTCTCTCTCGGGCAGTGCTCGGGCACACCGTATCTCCCTGAGTAGTGTACACTGCTAATCGATTTTATGCATCAATAAGAGACGCGTGTCATCGTACACTGACCTCTCTGACCATTTCTTCTACTCCGATCGTAATGCAGCGATCTGCCTGCTCCCCCACAGATGGGACAACTTTCATGTCGGTAATGGTAGCAGTATGACGAACAACAGGAGAGATCGCATCACAGGCAATTTTTACTCCGGAGACTTCTCCTTTGCGTATAGATGCAGACGATTCAAGCAAGTAGAAACTAGCCTGAGATAGACAGAAGCTGGATGAGAGCTAGATAATAATACAGCAATAGTCAGTCCAAATGCTTGCTGATTATTACTACAACACTTAGTGTAGATAAAGGTGTCTTCATGAGATGGTATACCCAAGTACTCCTCCCCAGAGTTTCTCTGAGGTGTACAAGCATTTCGTGACCAAATATTTGCTTATCACGGATAAAGTATGCTGTAGCGCATACCTAGTCTGTCCTTCGTGTAGGCATAGCATAATATTGCCGGGTATCTGATATAAACAAGGGTTAGAAAGCGTCAGCACAAAACCCCCAAAAAGCAACACTCGATAATTCTCGTAATAGCAGGGGTAATTCCCAGGCGAACAAATCGGGAGAGCGAGACAAGACAGGCGAATAAGCTCCCCAGACTGTCACCCCGCACATCCGGCTGGGATCTTCTGGAGGGTGACTCGAGAGGGAAAGAGTCTGGAATTTTCTAAACAAGCTTTGTCCTCTTGACCGTGCGCTGTTAATTTATCCCTAGCCAGCTTATCTTATGCGCTCAGCCCCGAGAAAACTATCAGCCAGTCAGTATGTAGAAGACAGCCTCACATCGGGGGTATGCGATGGGTTCCCAGCTCGACACTATTACCGAAGTTGCGGTGTGTAAGGAGATAAAACAAAGAGATAAAAACGGGAAGAGTATTGGCCTCAAATGGCACATTGATTCCGACACTGCGACGTCGATTCGGTCTTACTGTCTCTTGGTTTCTTGTCCTTCGTCAGCGTCGGTGGCTTAGCTGAAGCGGAGGAACCGTTCTGCGGATGCACCCGCCTACTAATAACTGTTTTATCTCGAACTTTGTAGCCAGGCACGGGGTACACCGTATAATTTTAGTTGAAATGAATAGGGGACAGTCCTGATGCACCCTTGCTCATACTGTACTATGTATTCAGTAGTGTACCTTACTGTAGGTAGGCCATACCCGCCCGGTGACCGTGTCAGTAGCCGTGTGGAAATAGTGTACTCTCCAAAGTCATGTATAATCAGGCGACGTGAGGCCAGAGATGAGCTGACCATAAAGGGGGGGGCCAAGCGCAAACGCAATCCTAATGCGACTGTATCGCCGTCTGGTGACAAGTACTTCGTAGCAAATAAGGGACGGGCGCCAGGCAACAGGCGAAAGCACTGTCCCATGCACCCTCGCCCTGTATCGTGCGTGCGTATGTCATCGCCCGATTCGACTGCGTACGAAATTGCGCGTCCTACCGGTGAACCCACGGCAATATAAAGGAACAGCACTGCCATGGGAAGGCAAACATGAGACGTTCCAACGCTCGGTAGCACAGTATATACCATGTACTCAGTATGGTAGGTATCGAGCCTCCTTTCTCTTGAGCGCACGTAAAATACCTCGGGATAGATAGATACTAAGGTACTGGGCTTAGATTCGCTTTATTCCCGAATACCTAGAAGCAGTGCTTGCTTACGTGGACAGTACTGCGTAGACTCTCTGACGTGATGTTATGGAATACCACCTACATATTGGGGGTAACATGCCGTGCATTTTATAAGGTAGGTACCTAGATATACGGTAGAAAGGTACACTACAGTACACTGGGTACTCCGGGGCAACTGTTGAAATGATAGGTTATTATTATAGGTATTGTAACCCAGGACTTGTAAGTTGTCAGGGCTTGCCAGGGCTGTCTTCCTTTTTCTCGGCCGCTAAGGCATGTAACCAGGCGATCAGCAAGATATCCGGTGTTCCCCGCGATACCTTGTTACACTAGGAGATGGAGTCCCCGCAAACATCTCCCTCTTCCCCAGCTATGAGCTGTAACATTACAGTGGAGGCTAGTGTACCTATAATCTATAATGTACCTGTAGTGTAGTGTAGCGCACAGCTCCCACTAACCGTACCTATGCTGTAGGTGTACCAGCAGTATACCACCAGTACGGTAGGTGGCTGACCAACTGACTGACTGCCTCCCTGAAGTACCTCCTAAGCGTTGTTTCCGACGACGTGTAATATTGATATGTACCTACTCAAATTCTTATTCCCGTTTTGCTTTCTTCAACATCCTTCCCCATCGCTCTTACTTATCGTTGGTTACTCATACCTTATCTTCCTAGCATTGACACTAGTTATTCCATCCAAGTCGCAACCTAGTTGTTGGGGTCGATGAATTTAATCCCCTTTCCCGTGTGACCGCACTCCGCCTCCTTCGTTAGGCGACGAACCAGCACGCGACACACGATCCCGAGTCAAGGAGTCAGCTGAAGGTATCCAACGTGGGGTCTCCAAGCGATGCAACATTGGTCCTTAATTAGAGGCGGTCGACAAAATATTATTTAACCACAACACCCCCATATCACGTCAGCGTTGGTAACGATCCAAGATTCGCCCCTTTGCCCTGTTGTGACTAGGGGCTAATCCCACCCGTCCGAGGGCAGTACGAGAGGCTAGCACCACGGAGTACTACGTACAGTAGATAAACTACTTGGTGTAAGCGAATGTGTCGTAGGAAGGGGAAGGGGAAGAGATGATAGGACCATCATGGTTGTATCGATGCGTTGAAAAATAACTTGAGGTAGTTTCCAAAGTTTCACCTCCAAAGAGCGAATCATCAACTCGAAAAATAAGTCCGAAAATATAGGTGATTGGGTAAATACCACGGCCATGCTGTGTACGTTTTGATTCGCCCACTCATTATCCAGATGTAAGTCATACTATGTGGAAAATTTCTTTACTTGTTCGCCTTTATTCCCCCACCGCCTCTTTCTGTGCAACATTATCTAACCCGTGCATATTTGGCTGTTGAACCATGCAATGCTGAGTAAGTAGTATTTCGGGGACGCCCGAGCCTGATGCAGGGTCAGCCAGCCTTGCTCGTCTTGTATTATCTTCCCCCATCTCTTGCGCCATGTACGCATATGCTGTGTGTCCAAACCTGGTCTTGTTGTGCGAATGTGTGATGGGAATATGTACTGATACATACGATGCAGGCGCCTCGTCAAGGATGCTAGCTACTGATGAATGAATGAATGAATGGTAGGTTAGGTATCTGAAGACCAGCACACTATGAAGACCGATCGCATCATTTTGAGAACGAAGCTAGTCTGATCTCGCATTTGCATCTTTGCCCACATAATATACCATCACCAACCGCTGCCTTGCAGGAAGCGGCAATCTTCGGGATATACCACCAAACATGTACGGAATAACGCGCGCGCAATATATGTGGATTGTCACCACTATAAGGTGGGTAGTAGGCTACTATCTACTGTACTTGGTACTTGGTAGGTGTGGTACCATCCATTCCTAGATGTTGGGGGTTCGGTCAAGGGAGAAGGCGGAACCTCTCTTCTGTTGAACGGTCATTAGCATACATCATATACCTACCGTACCTGGCTATAAGACATGCGGGTGGGTGCGAACGGACAGGCAGGCCGAGGCGGCTTGTTACCGTCCTACATACCGGTACTATATACCCGCATATTTATATTATATACCTAATACAAGACATAGGGCGGGCACTAAAGTTACCAGAGGCGGCTGTGTGTAGTAATCTAAGCACGACTGCTCACAAATACGTACCTAAGCGAACACCGTATTTGTGTCGAGGTCACAACCCTTTTCCCGTCGGCACGAAACTGTGATATCAAAAAGAAAAACCCCGTGAAGAGGTCACGGCCATTCTCAGAGGGAAGCCAAGTGATTATGAACATTAGTAGTAGGCAGGTAAGTACCTGTGTGTTCCAATATTGGGAATAATAAGCGCGAGGCGCGGATAACGCGGGGGCATGTTTCTCATTCTCGGTCTTGTCAGGATAGTCTTATCTTTGACCGACAATCAGTGACTAATAATAGACCATCACAATGCCGTAAAGGATCATCAGGTCAGCCCATGACAACAGCGTAATGTAGTGTACATCATCCCGTAGGAAGGGGTCACAGCAGTGACCTCCCTCCCATCCTGCTCCCACTCGACTGGTCAGTTGTCCAGGGAGGGGGCCGTGGGCGATCCGGGGTTTTCGAAATCTGGGGCCGGAAACCAACGCGCAGTAAACCTGGTGTTGTGCTGCGCATCTTGTTTCAAGCAAAAATTGTCACCAAACGACATTCTTTTTCCTTTTCCTGGCTACGAGGCCATTCTGGAACTATTGCTTTATCGTTACCGACTACCGTGATTATTTTCCCCCTTTTCACGTCAACGTAGATCGCTCCCCGTTGATTGCGGGGCCCCAGAGTCACGTACACTACGTCAGGAGTCAATGTCTATCTACCCTGAGTTGGAAGGTATTACAGTACACTAATGTAAATAAATAGAATTTAGATGGAATAAAAGTCCCCCCTTTATCTAAATCGATCAATACAGGGTTTATGTTTTCAACCACCCATGCGCATGAGACAAGAATCCGCCAGCTGTCCCTTATTAAAATAACAGGCCTCATATAGTGGAAGCATAGCAAACTAATATGCTCGGCGAGGCCTTTACATATTGCTAGTCAATCCGTGTGTCGGGAAATCGTGAACTCAAATGATTTGTTCATGGGATTCGAGTGTTGCCCACCCTAAGTCGCTTATTTTGGTCAAGTCTACTAAATATACTAGTATCATACCTGACAGATGGTTTGCGTTCACTAAGTTGTCCCGGTACTCCTGTTTCCTCCCATTACGCTACGATTTGAAGACAAGGAAAAACAGAAAGTGACCCTTGATGTCGAAATAACGGCTTAAATTGTAACATAAACGACAAGTCGATTCGAACATATCAACAAAACAAAGAGAAATTAAAATGACGCTGGTATTCGCAATTTTGTCCTTGGAAGATCCAGCCCCGAATTCTCGCCAAGAGAACAGAAACGCCAGTTCAAATGTCCTACCTGTATCGAACAAAGTCTAACCACCGAGGAAACCTGAAATCTATAATCATAAAACCTCTGAATAACACACTGCCAAATCCAAGCCATCGAGTTTGTCCACTCTCATCCGTATCCTCGATTGACAGCCGTATCCGGTTGTCGTAATTATGAGTGGGGAGAATTGGTACGTGCTGAAATGCCGCTGATAAACGCCTGCATCTCTTTCTATAAACCTCTATGCCTCCGACAAAAACGTCATAATTCATATCGTGATCTCAAGTTTCGTCACTTTGCGTCATACCAAATGCGTTGCCATGGCCCGCCTAGTCGCCCCCGGCAATACTGCCGCTGGTTGAGCTCCGACCACTAACGTTGAAAGAGTCATGAGACAGTAGGTCGTGAACTGCTACTTTGGGCACCTGGGGGACTGGAAGTTTCCTACTTCGATCAGGTCGACTGATAATATCAGTTAACGACAACCCCGAAGACCGGGAACCGGTAGTTGGTTGAGGCGACGGCTGAAACCCTGACCCTTCCAAATGGGGCTCCATAGGCGCGAGGGCTGGCGTGTGGCCCAATGTTAAATTACGTAGAGTAGGTAATTCAATGCCGGCGTATGGGCGAAGCCGTGGCGAATGAGCAGGTGTTGCTAGCGGTGTATGGTCAGGGGTGGGCGACAGAGAGTCATGCGAAAAGGTCGGGGAAGATGGTGCCGTTGAATTAGGCGAGTTTGGCCGCGACCGCTTAGCAAGGCGAGCGGCCTGCGAATAATGATCATCTCGGTTGTCATCGCCTGAATGAGAGCGAGACATATGGTAAGCAGAAAGGGAAGGGAGATGATTGCGTGAATTGTGGTGACTGTGGGAATAATACTGCTGCCTCGAGTTATTTGGAGATAGACCTTCGTGTTCTAACTGGTGCGCAGCATTCGCCAAGATACCCAATTCACCGTTAGCCACTGACAGAGGAGTATTGCCACTGATTGCTCTTGGGTAGTGATGCATGGAGCCATGGTGCGGCACGGCGAAGGCGGAATAGGAATGAGGCGGTGACACGTTTGGCGACACAAGCGTAGAAGTCGGGGCTGACTTGATACTTCGCGGGCCCGAGGTAGGAGGCGGCATCATGGATTCGGGTGACAAGGCGTGGCTAAGTGCATGGTGTGTGGCTTGCCCAGCCTTGTTACCTCTTCTCGAGTTTGGGTTGTTGTGTATCCTCGAGTGCCGGGTGAGCTCATCTGAACGCGAAAACTTCTTGGTGCAGCTGGGGAACGCGCAGGCGTGCGGCTTCTCGCCTGTATGCGTTCGGATATGCCTCGTTTGATGCTCTAACCGGTGGAAGGCCTTGTCACACAGGGGGCACTTATATGGCCGTGGTAACTCATTTTGCGTCTCGGTAGGTTGGCCACCCGGTAAAGGTCCATTAGGTCTAATAACACTCACTGAGGCCATGGTGATGTCTCCTTCGATATCCTTCGTGTCTGCGGATGTTGTAGTGGCTTCGGGATTCAGCAGGTTGGAAAAATCCACCGCTGACTGTGAACGTTGCATGTGATCGCCAGCCAAGTGGGCACTAACATAGGTTGCCTTGAAGTAGCGATAATACTTCCAGGGGTCGGCAATGATAGTGAGGAGACAGGCTTATTCGTTATTAGGCAGTATAAAATATGTGTATCGGTCCAACGTTGAAGACTTGGCCTTCAAACTCGTGCAAAAAAAATCCGTAGTCTTGCTCTTTAAAAATTCGTCGACGAAGCGTTCGAGTTATTGTTGACAGATGGGGCGGTTGTAGTTATGCCTTCTCGTTGTTTCTCGGCAGCGCTTAATAAGTCGTGGAGATGGTGTTTATCTCCCTTGGAATCCGGGGAACGGGGGACGCAAGTATTTAATTTTTTTTTGGTTGCGGTGTATGGCTGAAGATTTGGGGAGGGGAAACCTTCTGCGGGCAGCTGGGGGTTTGGATGCGTTTTAAAGGAGGTAAGCCAGAGGATAAAGACAGTGCAGGTGGTCAGGTCAACAAGCCCTTCGTACAGAGTCGAAAAAAAGGGTGGGACCCAAGCACACCCTCGCTGGGGATATACTGGGGGTGTAGGGGGCCTCTTGGGGGTGAGGGGGGAGTAATTCAGCGCCCTGTAGGCTGCGGGCACTCTGCACCACACAGCAGGCAGGTACGTCGCTACATGATACAAGGGACTACCTGATGTTTTCGAGAGCACAGTGCATTCAGGTACCTGCGGGTTTGTAACTTGTCGGTCTCCGCCTGGGCCCTGCCCCCGGCTCTCCTTACACTTGGCTCTTGGCGCTCTCACCTTACACACACCACCTACGTACCTAACCCCTAACCTACTACCTGGGGCACAGTACAAGAGGTACAAAGTACCTACACTACAGATTCGCTAATCCGGGATCCCCACCGCGTGTGGGGGACCATTGGCCATACCACATGGAGATTCGACAGGTACCTAAGTAGACTCGGCACTGGGCAGAATGACGGGGCTCCAGGAGTTGGAAAGACAAAAGAAAACACTAATGCAGCACTACCTGCCTAAGGCATGTACGTACTGTGAGTAAGTAGTACCTACTCTATAAGGGGGGTGGGAAGGGGTGGAAGGGTGGAAGTTTATCACTTTGGCACCGTTGTGACAGCACCCTTACTGTAGGGTGAGTGGGCTGTTTGTTATGTTTACTTATATTTACCTACGTAGCTCTAGGCGTGCATTTCATATAGGGACTAATTAATAGCTCTTGCAGGTGTCGAGTTGTGGACAAGACACGAGTAAACATCGTTTATGTACGCGGCTTGTATATTCTGCATGGAGATCTATTTACTATAGAGAAGTGCATGAAATAGACTCGTAAAGCGGGACATACCGTCGTGGTCAAGTTGTAAAAAAGGAAAAAGGGACCCCAGGCGAAAGAATCGGCAATGCGGAGTGAAGCAGTCAAGTTAGTATAGGACGAGTCAGTCAGTAGCATGTTCTAGATGTACATCCTCCGATCATTACAACATCTCAATGTTTACTACTGTATTAATAAAGAGGGTTTCCAATGTACCCGATGAATAATAGCCACTAAACTACTTAGGTCAGTCTTTACCGAAATACGTCGACACATGCTTCGGGATGAAAATGAAAAGAGAGTTGTGAGTGCATGCGTACTAAAAAGATTAGCAAATGAGGCTATCTACAGTAGTGCATAATAAGAGTCCCTCTCCCATATGGGACAGAACAACTTCGATATGTAGACAAAGTCAAGCTGCTCAATAGTCAATCCCACTTTACGCTGTGTCGTATTTTTGTTTTACCAACATTAAGTTGTGTGTTGTGGTCGCTATCGTCCGCGATTCCGCCTGTGATGTTATCACATCGTCAACTTTGTATTGACTGTATCCCCGGATAATGGCCTATATTTTCATATTTTATAATAAATTATGTACCTTTATTCCTTAAGCCTTTGAGATCGCCTCCCTCCGCTACGGGGAAGAAACCTCCTGCCGCTTAAAATACTAAGCGCCGCCGTACACGGAGAGAGAGCAAAGTAAAATTCTTCAAATTTTTCTCAATTAAATTATTCCACAGATAAAACGACAGGTAAATAGGCATCCGTCTCACTTGTTATGATTTTAGTCTCATGTAAGCCAATCCACCATGACGAGTAGCACAACCACCATTTGTGGAGACCGAGAAAATGCGATAATTAACTCGAAAACGCGACTCGCCTGTTCGCTTGAAACTCGGCCTTTACACTGGGTTAAAAAATAAAACAAAATGATAAAAATAAATATAAAAATGGGAAAACAACGGTGTAGGAAAAAAAGAGAGGCATAACTCCGTCCACCAATTATGAAAGAAGTTATATTATAGGAATTATGCATACTTAGTAAGACCGGACATCATGTAGCCTGCGGTAATTTCATCCCAGTCCAGACGTCTTCAGCTGTACACCATATGTATGCACGATTTAGCTTGCGCCCGGCTGATTGATGACGCCTTTTTAGACCAGAAAATAGGTTCACGATACCTACCTACTACTAAGTAATAATAGGTAGACTAATCGGGACTTATAGGACCGGAGTAGTTGAAATGCAGGGCCAAGGTGGACCCAGTAGATAAGAACTGCGCGCAACAGGAGGATCAGGCCTTAGCGTACACTCACTCTTTTCTTTAGTGCGCATCGGAGACCTTAGATCAGTGCTGAGATGAGGTCCCAGATCCGATTAATCGATAGCTATGGAGCCCGCTAGAATACAGAACGGGATACAGATGGCAAAGGAGATCGTCACCATATTGCCTCCTCGCAAACAGCGTCCCTTTTGGCCGAGATGGGTCTGTTGCTTAACCTGTGGTCTGGGCTTTCCCCCTCACCAACGACAAGCTTAGTTGCAGGTTGCGGTTGGATATTTCACAAGGACCGAGCTTGACGTGAGAATGGCTCCTTTACTCCCTGTGATTCCCTGTGATGAGACCAGAGAGCTCGAGTGTTTCGTTCGTTACCTCGTATGATCGCTTAGAGAATGGTACGAGGTGCAATATGGGGTCAAACGATGACAGCGTATTTATCGTCAGCTACCTGGTGTTCATGTAGCTGTTATCATGATTAGTGAGCCTATCAAGTCCTCGGATGCTCTCCCCACACTCTGCTTCAACTCCATGCATGTCCGGGGGTTTGGGGCACCCCAGACATATGCGCCGGCCAAATTCTATATACTCTGGTTCTTTCTACGGTCACTAATCACGCATACTATGTAACAGCAATAATTTAAAGATATAGTACACTATCTATACCATGTATAGTTAAATAGTCGTCATGTATTCGAGCTATTCGTACTGATAAGGTGGCTTTATTGACACTAATTGGACACCTACCTTCGACTTCCAAGTTTTCCAGGTTTCATACCCGAGTCATATTATTCAACTTGGCAGCGCTTAGCCTCTACTCATAGGACACTAGATATGATGAATAAGCAACTTTGAAAGACGGAGAGAGCACCCCAGCTTGGATCTATGCCGAACATACACTGATGAGAAATAGTGTGCCTACAGTCCCACATGGGAATCCTATTGTATCTACGTTTACCCGGCACACATTGTCTCCGTGACGCCGTATCCGATTTCTGGGAGCCTCGGGTCCACTGCCATCGGAAAGATCTATCATTAACCGAGGAGGGTGGCGTATCATAGTGCCAATCTTGCCTAGCCTTGCCGAAAGCGTGGGGGTTCTGAGTTTGACGCAGCCCAAGTACCATTCCATATATCCCGCGCTCAAGCCATTCTCACTCTACACTTGAAATATACCTGTCGACAACTACGAGGATCGCTAACCTAACCATGAATAGACGTACTGATACATGCAATTGTGCTCAAATGTATCACCTCCCTTACTCAGTAGATACTGGTAGCCTTATCCTAGCCCTTAACGACTCAGCGGTTCCTATATTCGCATGTACCTACCACATATACTCTCTACTGATGTAGCAGGATGGGGACATCAATATCACCGAAATCCTTTTGCTTCGTGAGAATTATGGCCATGTACCCCAGATGCCACGCTCGGATCTGTCATTGAGAAAAAGCCTAATTTGTAGACTTAGCGTCGGAAAAGCATAAGTATAAACCTGAATGTTTCCCCAAAGTCTCCGTGGTCTCATCGGGGCTTGGCGTCTGGGGAACAGTTTTACGGTTACGGTTTAGGTGAGTTATGGTGGAATGGAATCTTCCGAATACGGCAAGCCGGAGATGACGTTAGCAAGTAAGCGATTTACCTAAATAACATGCGCAATTCACGCAAGAAACGATGCTATGAGCGCTTGAACGAGGGAGAGTATATATTAGCGGATGAGCACATAACCTCTGGAATGTCTGTTTGTCTGTCCGTGAGTCTGTGACAGACAGCTGTGGAAGAAGCTCCCCGCTTTGCTCCCTTTAGGTGGGTTTATAAATGCATGTCTTCCGCATTGGGAATTTACCTTGCGGAAATTGCATGTGATTTGTGATTCTCCGCATTGGAAATGGAGTGTCGAGGACGAAGAGCTGTATGTAGTGTACCTAGCAACTTTCCCACGACAAAGACAAGTACTGCTATACGTGTCCCGATACGTACTATGTCGTTGAGTGTACATAGATAGGTAGGTCTCAATCAAGGCATACATGATCCATTTAATCCTTGGCGCTGCTATATTAGGCCCTCTAACATACAGCGTACAGATACCTCTATGCAATTGCTGTGCCACATTGTTGTAGATAGAAAAGTACCAACCCACCTGATTGTATCAATAGCGCTAACACCTTTATTGCTCTTCAACGAGGAATTCCTAGTAAGTCATCAACTTGCATTGATGATGTCCCTGGTGGTGAACAAGCACGGGTCACGCAACTCGTACACGGTTACAACTGGGTGAACATCAAAAAAAGGATACCGTAACGAAGAACTGTAACGGCGTGATCGTTGGGTTCTTCCCTACAGTACCCCCGCCAAAAGAACTCACCAACACATAGAGACTACACTACCTACCTACTGTACAAAATTCGCAAGACTACATCAAGTCAAGCTAAAGCTAGCCCCATGCTTTGTCTAGAATGTGCCAAGAGAATTAGATCTATGTCTCTTATCATACGTAGTCCGGGGTCAACGCATCAGTACCTATATCGATTCATGCAACTAGTTGTTGGATACCCCGAGTTTCCCAACTCAAAAATAAAGATGACGAGGATGTTATGTCGGAATACTAACCGTTGCATGTGAATTGTTATGTCAGACAACATATACTATGAGTATGTAATGTACCGTAGATCGTGCCACCAAGGTACTCGGTAGGGTATTTCTCCTTCGGCTTCTGCCCCGGCCCTTGCGGTTTTGCCCAGTTGCGTACAACGACGATCTGCGTCCCTCATCGCCAAATCCGTGACAGGATCCGAAATAACCCGAAATGCCGACAGTTGAGAAGTCCCAACAGCGTGTTCCATGACCTACCATGGGTCAAATGCCTAATTGCACGGAGAAATACTGCTAGGAAAACCCTATACTAAACTCACACCGTCTTCTTGTGTGCGGCGTGCGCAATGCATTTGCTTGAGGGGGTACAGTCCATCAAGGGAGTAACGACAGAGTATCGGGAAATCCGGTTGAAACTCTGGCTTAACACAAAAACTGTAGCGCAACCTCGTACCTGCATCAAAGCCCCTGTCGGCGATCCCCGTAGGTGGTATAGATACATGCGCGTGTCTCTCGCCGTGGTGGCCCGGCATCTTGAACCAATAAGAGGCGAGATCCGACCCTCCACGCGTACTACTAAGTACACTGATATCAACATATCAAAAGCGACCGACCCAGTTTTGTGGTTGCGGACATATGGAGCTCATGAGGGGATTCAGGATAGCCGTCAAATAACCGTCAAACTCGCTACCCATGCACTCCAATGTACCAAGGGTCACCGAACCCCAATTCAAATCGAGGGATATGCCCATATCTTATCGGAATCACCAGTTCTGCCTCCTTAATTTACACCGCTAGTGATGCTAAAATCTGACTACCGCTGGTCAAAACACTACTATACATTTCGCGAAGCATCACCTGAGACTGGTGACTGAATATGTAGCATGTTTTCGATACCAAGGTTGAACCCCATTTACGAAACGACAGTTACGAGACCCTTGTCGCCATTGCATGGCAGTCACGATCGAAGCGAGTAGAGTAGCGACATCGAGGTCTAGATCCGCTCCATGCACGACACAATCACAGTGTTGAGGCTCATCAGCCTCCGTTAGTGTATATGCTCTCCTGCTGGTGCACTAACTCGATACCGTTCGCAGAGCCGGCGAGTGCTATAAACGGCCCGGCGCTCGGTGAAATCCCACAGAGCCATTGGAGCCACCACGTGCCCTGTCAAGTGAGAACTTCCTGTACACGTACCCCACGACCTATTCGGGCCGCCCATCCTGGCATCCCCTGGTCCGTTGAGGCTACACTAGTGTAGAGGGGGGAGCTAAGTAGACATAGTGTAGTATATAGTTAGTTCTTGCCAACGATAAGAACCTAGACACATAAACCTGTTCAGTAGTCCTCGCTTCTCTTTCTCTATGTAGATAGTTTTTCGGAAGTCGGATAGCTACCGCTTATACATACTTGTTCCGGTATTCGATGCTACCGTAAGATGAGTTTTCTTTTACTTCCCGAATCCAGAGAAAACCGAACAATCATCCAGGTAGATAATATTATCTACCCATGTATGTGTGTAGAGGCGCGATGGATGAAGTCCTACTAATCACGAGCACATAATAAATACTACTCACCCCACACAGCTACCTATCTACTAGTAGTAAGTAGGCAGTGGTGGTGGCTTGACCTTGGCCTTGACAGGGTTCTTCTCTCCGTTTGGGATTGGTGCCAATGACGCTAATTATTGTTCCTTCCATCGTATCGACAAGTGAGTGGCCGCCGCTTCACTATACACTAGGTACAAACTTTGATCAATTCATCGTAGCGGGAATTATCTCAACCTACCCGAGAATCATGCGGGTGGTAATGTTGCCATCGTGTTAGTACTCTTGTTGTGTATATGCCTTCGGCCAGACCTTCATGACACCTATGTAATAAATGAGCATTGAACGTCAAATTACGAACGTAGAGTAGTCGACCCCAACATTTTGAGCCTCAAGTTGGAGTTCCGTGATCTACCTAAGTGGACGGGTTTTGGACTAGGGTAGGAGGATACCTAGGTAGGTATCTAAAGTACCCAAGGTACCTAACCTACCTACAGCGTCACGTGCTTGGGGCGCTTTGACAGCTGTAATCAGCCTATCACATGTGTAGAGATGTTAGAGCTATGTCACCGTCGCAAGGTTGCCATACACCATACACATAATAAACATTGCTACGCATCTTGGGCATATTAGAGTCTCATTGTCCCGAGGTGTTCAGAAGTACCCGCGCAACTAGGTTCTGTGAAATTGCGGGAAATTGCTGAATTCGAAGATTACCGTGCGAGAGATCATGTAGGCAACTTTGCATCTAGCTGCATTCATTTTCACGAGGCACGATGGACAAATACGAGTCGATTCACGGCAAGGATATGTCAAGCTTCGACTTTACTTCTACTCGTGAGTCTAATGACGATAATAACGTGTTTCTGCGCGAGAGTACGTCTCTGATTGACGCCAGATCGGCTGCCTACAATTTCAGCTGCACAAGCCTTCGATGACCTCAAGACCGATCCGCAACAGTTCATCCCAACCGGTGTAGAGGCTCTCGATTTGGCATTGGCTGACGTATCTCTTGAGGATCGTGATGCGCCACGGCGGTACCGAGGCATCCAGAAGGGCCAGATTGTAGAAGTTTGGGGGCCTCCGGCTTCCGGAAAGACAACACTTGGGTAGGGCCTCAATCTGCATGCTACCTACCTTGTTGCCATATGCTCATCTGTCTATAGCATGCAGATGGCGGCCAACACGTTACTGGATGGCTGTAAAGTTGTCTGGGTAGGTCAGTTCCTCTTCCACATTGAAGATATCCTTCATGTTGATCTACTAAACACGACGAGCAGACACGTTTCAACCTATATGCCATCACAGGTTTAGTAGAGTAATAGACTCGTCATGCTCTTCTCCGAAAGGCACCACGACTTCCTTAAATGCACATGACGTTGTAGCTAACCTTGTTCATTATTTCACTCCGACTCTCGCACATCTCGTTGGGCTTCTTTGCAAGCCCGAGGCATTCAGTGTCCCCAGTGGTACATCCCTCGTAGTCATTGACGGCCTGTCTGGTTTGCTAAACCGTGCTTTCCCGAAGAATCTCGATCCTCGCCGAAACCCCAAAGGTAGACAGACGCCTCAAGAAATAAGCTTACATGTTTAACTTGCTTACTATTGACTTTATGTTCTTCGTAGGTCCTAGCTTGGCTACCAGACGGCTCCAAGTTCTTCAGTCTCTGATCTCGGCACTACAAAAGCTTTCGGCCACTCGAGATCTGCTCATAGTAATCCTAAGCCAATGTGCCACGAGAATGCAGGCTGAGCATAGTGCAACAATAACTCCGGCTATCAACGCCTCTACTTGGGAGCAAGGAGTTGCCACCCGGTTCGTGCTTTTTCAAGATTGGACAACGATTGATGCAGAGCTGCGTAACGTACGCCTCGTCGGTGTGCAAAAGAGCAATGGCCAAGTTAGTCTTAATGGGTTTGGGTTGGTGTTCCCATTCGAAATCTGCAATGTATGTCCTTACCCAACTGTGACTTGTCATCTTTATATTAAGTTAAGTAGGGTGGTCTTGCTGGATTGGATTTGGAAACCAGCCAGGCGTCCTTGGCACTTGCAACAAAACCCGGTCGTCAGAAGCGAAAGTTTGATGAGGCCGACTATGAGATAGCCGACAGCGAAGGGGAAGATTACGGTTGGGAAGATGAAGATGAAACAGATATGCCTAATATGCCGCCACAGTGGCAAGGAAGCGAAGATCTCCTTCTTGGTCGTACGGAGGAAGACGATAACTTGCCGGCAGAAATATCATCATGCGGAAATGCGACACCTGTGTCATCGCACTCCACGCACGAACAGCAGAGGCATAACAATACCCCGTGAAGCCACATCAACCTGTTAGGCTCGCTTGCTGCCTGATGCAAGCTCAACCGAGGTAATGGTTGATTCACAACATTTCCATGCAGCTTAGACTCGTACTATGTTCCTAGGTATGGCTAGGTACGGTAAAGACCCGTCGGCAGCTCCACAAACGGGGCTCAACCCCGTCAAATCAACTCGATACTATCTTCGCCACTTCTACCGTCTCTCTCCACCGCTCGGCTCGTGCAGTGCGCTAGGTCCGGGGGATCTTATGGCTGAATACCACCGAGCAGATGGGTCGGGAAGACTGTGCGATAAGACGCCATCCACACGCGACAGAGACATCCACCATTCTCTGCTTGTATTATTTCCAACTATACTACTAGTTTCTATGTAAAGGACAGTCCCTTTGGTCGTATAATGTGGACTATGGCAGATTTTTTTTTACCCCCTCCAAGTCTCCTCTTTTCGCCGGCCCACATTTCATCAAGGGGAAAAAACTTCATCTAGACTCGGAAATTATACAGTAGAGACGGATATCTCCTTCACTGCGAGCCACTGTTACCTGCGATTCGTGCCTGAAGAACGCGTTACAGAAGGTATTTAGAATATCAAACACAACTCCACTAACAGCTCAACCACGTCAGCACTTTTAGCCGGTCTCGGTGCGAGACCAGGTTAGGATGGTCACAGTGCAGCGTTTCAACGCATCTGCTCATTCACAGTTTTTTGTCTTTCAGGGTCTAGAAAAGCTTGCCTGCGTCTATATCTCAACTCCAACAAGCTTCGACGAGCACTATAAGGGACGGGTCCCCGATGGTACTCCAACGGATGCACCCAAACCTTTGTTCCGTATAGTGACGGCACACGGCGAGAATACCGATCCTTAAACCTTAAACCTCGAAATGACCCGAAGCACATGGCGAATATCTACAGGAACATGTATATTAATATCGGGTAATTGCACGATCGACTGTTAGGCGATCTGCCGTCGCAGTTGCATAGGGACATGCCAACGGCGTATTATTGAAGAATATGCTGCAACTGCACTGAAATAAATAAAACATGCCGCCTGCCCTCATCATGCTATCATACCTTACTGTACACGACAAATTGGTTGCTTCCCAAGGTGCATTCGCTCTGCCGGTGTTGCATGTTCGCTAAAGCCTCGGGGCCGTTCCACTGGAGGCATCCTTGCAGACCGGTCGAGAGACTCGGTCTACTAAGTACTTACGCAGATAACGCCACACGGGAGAATTCAAACAAATGAAACCAAAGACAGGCGTCTACTACCTACATACACACACACAATTTATAGACTTGCAATCCCTACCATACTGTATGTGCCAGTGTGTCTGCCAACCTACGGATTTTGCCTGGGAGGTGGACCTCTGGGCCCCTGGGCCCCTGGCACGCAAGCGGAAAATTGAGCCGCCTTTCCACCGAATTGTTGTTGGTGTGGTATCTGACACGCATCGGACGCGAGTGTTCTTGACTAAACAGTCGCCCTGCAGCAGCCACTGCAGTCTACATATGAGGAATTAGACGACCCGATGAATCCACGTCCGAAGGCGGATCGTCTAAGGTGCGGCATATCACAACCGGTGGTTCAACCCGTTCAGATTCAACGTTGGATGATACACGACCTCAGCATATGCTCAGGCATGTCAAACCGCATCCTATTGTGCATGTCGACCCTCTTGTTGCTGCGACCGGATCTGTGGCCCTGTACAGGTACGGAAAAGGCTACCTTGCGCGCGCGTTCTGCAATGCATCTTGAATTTACCAGCGGCAAGAGGCCTAGACTGGCCAGATTGCGAATCATGTACGGCCAGATGTACTATGTATGTCAACCAGCATTTGGACGACCCTGCCAAACCAACCGGGCGACCTTGGCGGGGAAACGAGGCCATCTCATAGGTGCGATCAGCCAATGAGCGATCTGATCGCGACGGAGATCCTTAAATCTCCAGATCATAATACCCTAAACGAGGCGTCACTCTACCAATAACACCCGACTCGAAAATGATTTGGCAAAGCAACTGTGTCAATTAGCCCATCATTAAGCCTCATTTTCTAGAATATCGGAGTTGGGCGTCTTCTCCCAGATTTCAACCATCATCGGTTTCGACTCATGTCTCACGCCATCGCGATTCTTCACAGTGTATGTGCCTTGTTCCTTTTTGTACCTTTTAAACGACACCATCCCGGGCGTATATGTATGATGCATACTAGAAGAAATAGGAATCATGGAGAGCATTCTTCCTGACTTGGGGCTTGCTCGCCGAAAGCCGTTCGATTACAGCAGCATGCTGTTATGAGGACGTGTTTATTTGTTGGCACTTTGACATCCTTCGATGCCTTTCAACCGCCTTGGAGTATAGTTGGGGCCTTGTAGTGATGCTGTCTGGTAGGTATTTACCCCTTGATCAGAAACGAAAGTATATCTACGCGTTGTTATGTTTCTTCCGGTGTAGAATCATGGCCATTGTTCGCTGGCAACCAAGGTTCCAACCTTGCGAAAGAAGTAGATTTGGCTCAGTTCGTTTCTTCGTTGTCCCTGTGATGATTTATCGTACCTGTGTTCAAAATACCGCTGTTTATGTGGCTGCTGGCGGCCAGAGTTGTTTTATTACCGGTATCTGGGTTTATGTTGACATGATGCCTTATAAGTGCTGAACTCAGTTACAGCTGTCCGAACCGCTAAAAACAGCTAGTCTAGGCAGACTTTTTGTGTTTGTTTTGTCTTGCGGAAAAAATCGCAGACGACATAAATATGTTGTGTACACAAAGTTGTGCCGAGTTATATGAATTATCCGAAAGTGGCGAGAAGCTCACTTATGCTTGCTTCCTGCAAGACGACGGCTTGGGAATTAGTCGAGCCCACGGCCACTATTTGTTAATTTTATATTCAATGTAGAATATGACAATATTGCCACCATGATGCTTTATACATTATGTTTACTCCTTACTAATGACAGAAGCTCGACTTGGAACTCGGATACTACACATATCTTTCATGAGTTACGATGCTAAACTTACAGAACGGGAAAGAAAGCATGTATATAGACAAATTCTTGTTAACGCAGGAATTAAAAGCTCCGAGTAACAACAGCAATCAAAACCCATCCCTGTTTTCGGCTATTGAACGAAAACTTAACCTCACGCAAATAAGATACACAACATCCTCACGCCGAAAGCGTCTAACTTTGAATTGAAATTTTCAGTAATGATGGACTGGCGTAGTCTCGATAACAAAATTTCTCTTCAATTGTGCTAGGGAGTTGAGTAACCGTATTCACTGCCGTTGATAAAGCGCCAGCCTTTTATTTTGGATACACCTGGCCGCCGCGTAGGAAAGCCCACGCGAAACGCATGGGCCAAGAGGCCTTAGGGTCGATTATTTTGTGTATGTTGTGGTCCCTCATGTACATAATGCTCCTTTTTGGGAATAATATTTATCACCCATAAGGTCACATAGTAATTTTATCTTTTGTCGTCAGGGCCAATTCCAATGTCGACTACCCAATGAAACTACATTCCTACTCATATGGGATGTGAACTATCTTGATTTTAATTATATATGGTTTTTATCCTTCTACTTATGACCTCGAAGTTGTAAATTTCACCACGTACTATACTGCACGAAAACCAAGTGCGCGCTTTTAGACTACCTCTGCATTGAAGTAAGGTGAGATCAGGTTCCTCTTGATATAACCGGAGATAGATAGGCCAGACTTGTTATTGTTTGTAGCTGGCGGTTTAGATAGGCCCTAGTTAAACCATATAGGCGGGATTTCGTTCCACCGCGAGAAACGTAAGACTCCAAAGTTGCCTTATATCGCTCTCTGTAGGAGATAATAAGTTAGATCCTTCTTATTTCATTGCACTGGCGGTGGGTGATATCGGCTCTTGACGAATCAATGTACGTACCTGTAGGTGTTTGGCCCTCAGGGCCCGGTAAAGCACCCAAGGGTGTGTAAACGTAGCGGCCGTCTCTATAGACCCAGCTCCAAACCTCGCTGTTCAATTGGTCGTGATTCTGTTCGATCAAATCCCACAAAGCGTTGTAGGCTTCTATGATGCGGCCATGCAACACATTATCGGAGCAGAAATCTGGGTTATCGCCACTATCGTCGCACCGATCTAGCTGCCTCTCCAGCCCTGCGGCCATCATCGAAAGCTGCCAACTCCAGACGACTAATCCGTGATATGAGCTAGTCGTGAAGTCGCCGATGTTTACTGAACCTTGAGCGTATGCTGGGTTTGCGACAAGTAATCCAACTGATGTAGAGAGGCCGAAAGGAAACGGCCGCAGTATATTATCGGCCGCTTGCGATAGGAATGCGGAGAGTTGGGTCTGGTTTGTGGGATTCAACAAATACAGGCGGAAACAGTCATCAGTGTTCATCACGCGAACAATAGGGTGACCACTCGCCTCAAGTGCAACCCCATAGAAACGGACAGGAGAGGTGAGCTCTGTTGTGTTTACATGGCCTGGGAAATTCGATTCGGTGACATAGTTATTGACCAGGTCTCGGGCGTCTTCTGCTGGTATGTTAACCTCGAAAAAGGGCAGTGCGTTTTCTTCCCAGAACTTTGCCCGCGTACTCGCCGCCTGAGGCAATTCAGCATGCGTTAGGAAGAGACCTTCGGCCGCTAACGAAGCAATTGCGTAGAGAGCAGCTGGGACCAATGCAGTGTTTACATCGTATGGGACACGACCACCTCCAAGGCCAGTGTTACTGTCCCGCCACTGCCCGACAGATTGTCCATCCTTAAGATGAATGAGATTTGCTACTGTGGGAGATTGCTCGAACGCTTCCGTGGTTTTCATTATCTTTTCAAGTGTGGTCAGTGCCAGATCAGCATAAGTAAGGCCTTGATTCGACTGAATGACGGACGCATTCCTGACGAGAAAAGAATCACGCCTATCTCTTCCGGTGCTAGATTTAACGAAATACTCATTCATCGCAATCGGAAGGAAAAGGTCTGTATCGACCATCTTGTAGTCGCACTGGGCGTCGGTACTAGGCATTCCTTGCTGTTCGTTTAGATACGTGGCATAATCACCAATAACTTCTTCGTGACAGACACTCCCATCGGCCGCGTTGATTCGTTCAATGGCGGCACTGAGGATGGCCTCCACAGTCCCGCCGTCGCCCTCGCTGAGGACGGACCGGAGAAGCAATAGTGAGATCAGACTATCTCGGCCAAAGTATGTTAGAAACCTCCAGCCTCCGGCTACAATTTTCGAGGTGTATGAGAAGAAGGAAAGAGACGCGGTCTCGTCAGGATTATCGGTGATAAGATGTTGGGATTCTGGGTTCAAGGTTTCGGAGGCGCTCAGTTGCTCAAGCTCGGGGTAGTTGTGCCAGGCATTAAACAGATAAACCCCCTTGTCGAAATAAGCCTTTCCGCTTCGAACTGTGGCAAGTTCATTGTTCAGAGACTGGAAGGTCAGAAATGTCTCAGTTACATTATCCAGCCATGTGCGACTAAGCTGAATGGTTCCATCAGTCAGCTGTTGGACCTGCAACTCGTCCTGGATCCTAGGACTTAAGCTATTCCCTTCAACGTAATCTCTTATAGTCCTGATACTTCCGATAATGGCTAGGTTCAAGACGGATGAGGAATTAAATGAGATAATGCCCGTCACGCCGCCTACGAGCGGGCTAATGGTACGATTCACTTCAGGCATGCTCTCAAGGGATATAGCAAGAGTTGCGTCGGGCCCATCATCGGATAAGAAATATGTAACAATACCGCTATTTCCAGACGGCCAGGCAATCTAAAAGTCGAGGTTAATCATGGTTTACGGTAAATTGGAGGTGTCCCCTACCAAGAGTCTGGGTTTCACGAGTCGCAAACCACTATCAACTACGGGGCTGGAGAGAACAACCTGGCTGGCGCTGCTGCAGTCCGAAATGAAGTAGTTTTCATACGGCCGATCTGTCAAGTGGAGGTAACTTAGGGGGCAGGAATCACTGGCATTGCCTTCATTGGGCTTGCTGCTCCCCTGCTGCAGCTCAATGCGGCCATTGTTACAACTATTTCAAGTCAATATAGGTCGCTCGAAACCTCGTGAACACCATACTATGAATATCGCGAAAGGTAGCAATCATCACCACACTTCAGCATGCGTTGCCTGTCCTTAACGGGGCAGAGAAAGTTGCCATTGTAGCACGTTTGCTGGACGAGGTTAGTTTATGGGAAGTGTATACTAGGCATGAAATTTGGATATTCTTACGTTATTGATAGAGTATCTGTGATTTCCGCATAACAACCCATCTTCCACAGGTCGGGCAGATTGAGCTCTCGTCCCGAGTAACACCAACAAGAGGATCAAAGCAACCATCGCGGTCAGGAGACAAACTCGCTTGGGTCCAAGCAGAAAGAGCAATGATATACGCTTGAAACAATGAAGTAGAGGGTGTTTATATCCCTGGGAGCGGTGGCTATTGCGATGCGGTGACTCGATTCTCTGAAGATGATGGTCAAGGTTGACTTGTCGATCTTCCAGTGGGATACTTAACGGGTCATCCTCCAGCAAACCTTGGCCATCGTCATCGGCGCGTTGATAGTTGCTGTCCCAATGTAGAAGGTGATCGGTGAGGGGGATTTTGGAGATCATACGCGACTTAGATGTTGACATGGCGGTTGAACTTGTACTAGAATCACTTCCCCATACTCCTGAAGGTAGTGGAATTTGGAAGGCAATCAGCGAAGTGAAGGGTGCATTCTTTGGGATGTGTTTGGAGCGCTTCCATCTGCCGCTTTACTAGATAAACCAGAGCCCAATGATTGTTCTGTTCTTCGATAACAGTCTGTATCCCCGAAGATACTTGAGGATCGTCTAGTCAACTCTGTGCAGCACTTGGGCTGTATCAGAGACTTTGGCTCTGTTGGACGATCTTCCGTTAGTCAGGTTGGCTAATGGATGTCTTTAAATCGAACATGCTTCAAGTCGTTGGCATTAGAACATTGAATCCCTAAAATGTTCTTCGTTTCTTTAAAAAGGGGGATGAGAATGTAAGCGGGAGACCTCACTTTACCTGTATCTACCTAACGCATGGGCCAGCATGCAAGTGCAAAATATCAAGGAAATATGTACTTAACGGAGTACTTTTAGTTATCGGATTTGATAGGTATGCACTTATGCTAGCCTGAGGTGTCTACCTCCCACCTAGGATGTACCTTGAAAGCTCCCCACCCCCAAGCTTCAGCTTCGGCCACCTACCTAATACCTACTGGTAGGTACCTACTCTAGACCCTAACAGAGCTACCTAGGTAGGTTTTGCGTAAGTACTACCTACCTGTAGCCGGAACTTCCTCCTCTAGGGTCAACTAAACAGTAAGTAATTTTGAGAGGCTTATACCTACCTCTAAAGAAGCAGATACCTACCTAACCTAGTGTCCTGTAGGCTGTACCTGAAAGATCAGATCGATTTTGCGTCAAGCTTTCTCGCACCTCTTACCTCCTCTTATCGTTCTTCCATTCTGCCCCTTTGCAAATACCCACTTGCTCCAATTGCAGATTTACATTAGAAGCAGCAAGATAGGTACTAGATAATAGGGTGGTCCCAATTGCTCGGCCAGATCTGTCTATTGTACTCCCTTGTTCCCAATTGGGTTGCATGGCTCAATGTAATTTTTATTTATCTTTATCTGCTGCTTCATTCACCACACCCACCACAACCACACACACACACACACCATACGCCCCATTCGCCATTCACCATATCTATGCTATTCACTTTTCACTAAATGCTGCTCCCAACCCAACCTAAACATCTTAATTTCTCATATTAATAATTAATTGACCCTCGGACCAACTGCCCTTCAAACCTGTGTCTCTCTCTCTTTCCATCACACACAGACACGCACACACGTATTGCTCTCTCGCGCATCAGGACTCCTCTCTTCAGTCAGAATTAATATTTGCGACGTGTTCTGATAGTACTGTATTACAGTGAGTGTTTTCTCTGTTGAGTTAAGGTGAGTAGGCACTCATACAGGCCCCATCACATGTTCCAACACACTCAAACTCTCCCTCTGGTTCTTGAGTCAGCATCGTCTATTCTTACTTACCCGTACTCACCACCCTGCAATATCTCTGATTCTCATTGACACCCTTCTACGCACTCGATTTCATGCCCCTTCTCCGCGCCCGCCTTACAATCGCTTCCTTATTCTGCTCTCCCGTCTCCCCTGTGTATTGCATCCTCTGTCTCTACGGATGCGACCGTGAGTTATTTGCCGAACCGAAAGCCTTGGCACCATGTGTTAAGCCATTCTAGATAATGCGTGTAACATGGCTAGCTCCCTTTACATTAGCGACCACCTTTCATCTTTTCATCACACTCACATCCAATTCGCCAATTCGGCAACTCAACAACCAGCCCCTTTCCATTGCTATTCCCGCGAGCTAATTGAATTGAATATTTTAGTTCAGTGAAAGCATTATGGCAGCAGACACAGCTGGGGATAGTCAAACCTCATCCGGTTTCTCATGGCTGTAAGTATATTTTCCTCTCACCACCTTGGAAATCCACCGTTTCACAATTTTGACTAATGACCATACCAACAGTGAGCCGCACCCGCTTTTTTGCATCATCCTTGTCGGTGAAAATGTAGAGGCTTTCGGTATCCAGAAGGATTTCCTCATTGCTAAATCGACATATTTTCAACAATACTTCGCCGACAAAAAGGAAGATAAGGTCGAAGATGTCATCCGATTCCCCGACACCGATCCCGTTGTTTTCGGCCTCGCCCAGCTCTTCATGTTCACTGGGACTATAAATACTGCGCCTCAGCCACTACCAGGCTATGATCTGTTGATAGCAGTGTGGAAGCTCGGTGATGAATTAGGCATTGGGGGCCTCTGTGAGGAAGCTCTTAAGGCTATGTCAGAGTACAGGGCCGCAACAAACAGTATCCCTGCCACAGAGCTTCTTGTGAAGGCCTGGAATGAAACCCCTGAAGGATCTCCTATCCGTGCTTTGCTGTTGTCTTGGACCGCCGAATATATTCGATCATCCGAGTCTCGGGCCGAGTTTACAAAATCTCTTCCCCAGGAGGTTCTCAGCGAATTAGTGGTGGCTATGAGCCATTTGAACTCTACACCAGTTATCCAAGTGAAGCCTTCGTCATCCCCTTCTTCTACTCAGCACAAAAATGTTCACTATCTGGAACAAGAAGGCGAAGAGCGAGAAACGAAAACAACAAAGCACCGCCACTCGGATGGTTTGACAAATCGTGTCAAGAAGGCGACACCGCGACCCTCGCTACCTACAGCTCCTAAGCCCCATAAGGCGAAAAGGAACAGTATCAATGTTAATGACGGCAGGCAATATTCGCCAGATCACAAATTGAACTTCTGCGCCGATCTCTTGAACCGCATGCTGTCCGGGCCTGGTGAGTATAGACAATTTTCGTAACACTGCAGGGTGTTAATTAATGCAAACTGACGGCTGACCCTACTCTTAACAGGATTTTGGACTCGACTTGTTGGTCCTTTCAAGGAGCCTGTGAGGCCTGTTGAGGATGGCGTTCCAAACTACTTCGAAAAAATTAAGAAGCCTATGGATCTCGGTACTATTAAGAGTAAAATGGACCATAGCGAGTATAACACCGCAGAAGAGTTCGAAGCCGATGTTAGGCAGATCTTCGAAAATTGCTACGCATACTGGGGCCGAAACCATGAGATGTCGGCAGCCGCAGAGCGTTTTCAAAAGTCGTTCGAAGAGAAATTTGCTGAGATGTTTAAGTGGATAAGCAAAAGTGCGGCCGGCTCTGATGCTGTATAGCGTACGTCCTCCCATTCTGCTTGCAGGTTTAGACAGCCATGATCCTGACTACTAATATGAGATAATTCAAGCATAGGCAACATGACAAATTTCACTCGAAGACCTGTCGCAGTCATCTCCAATATCTCAGTTCATATCACATCAGGGCTATCTGGAATACGTGTGTAAATGTTCTATTTCCAACAGATAGCAGCCGGCGTTCAAGGGCGGGGTGTTACGGAGAACTGTATATTCTTTTTTTCTTCGCCTAGCCTCTGTCGAGGTTGCTTGCTTGCGCGCGCATGTTTGCGCCCCTGCTCTCAGTGTTGTATCGTTAAATCTTCACGATGCATGCCTAATATGTGTAGCATGGACAGGCGTTCTGTTTTTGCTTTTATTCTCTTCTCGTCTGGAGAGGTCGATATAACATGGGGACGGAGCAGGGACGGAGCAGGGACGGAGCTGGCGGCAGGAATACTTCTGCAGTCATCTTCTCTAAGGAGATTAGACATACCGCATAGTCCGCGGGTGTAATCGACAGTTCGGTCGATTGATGGACCTCAATGAACGTGGGTTCGGTAGATAGGTTGTCAGTTTGTGATAGCGATGCATTTGCAATGAATTATATTACTCGTGCAAACTCAGACAAATTTCTCTAGTATGTGTTCGGGCCGCGATACTTGTGTCGTGTCAACAAACTGTAAGTAGGGTTCACGTCCTACCCTTCGATGCTCTCGATTCACACTTAGAAGGCATATAAGGCATAGGAAACGACGCTTGCTTGGTGGTGGTTCTAGTCTAGCAGTAACTCAGTATACCGGCCATTCCCCTCCCAGACCGAGCTCGACGCCATATCTAACATGCGTCTAAAGAAAAACTATTTACGCATATGTGAATCCGCCGTCTATCCAACACCAAACCGCTATGCTTGCCGAATGTATTGATGTACAACAGGCATTCTATCCTCTATGTTCTGATATAATATCACCTTGCATGCTCAACAAGAAGACTGAGGAGCAAGTCTCATCTAATTACCTAGTAATGAAAGCCCCATCGAAAACAGGCTATCTAGAGATTTCAATCTCTAACATCACTGATCAGGTTTCGGCGATCGCGAATCGATTGGGCTCTGGGGTCCGCTTCCCTTCGTTTTCTGCGTGGCGCCTTTCCCGACAATCTTTTCGGTCCAGTTCCATACTGGACTTCCACTTCTTTGCTCTGGCTCTTCATCCTCCTCCTCCTGGGAAGGTTGTAGCTTATGGTTAAAATGCCGGCCGTACGCCATGTCTATTTCAAACTCACTTTCGTCTCCACTGTCGGCAAAGTCGCGATCACTCCAGGTAGCCGAATCGACGGTCTCAAAGGGAGGACGGGAAGAACTTTCCCGGAAGCTGTGGGATGTTTGTGTCTTGCTATCCTGAGGAGTCGGAAGATCTGGAACGGCGTCCGTGGCTTCGCGGGCCTCACTTGCGGAGCGCTGGTGTATTATGGATCGAAAGACTTGATCTTTGTCTCCGGTGGCTCGTTGGCCATTTTCTTGCGGTTGAAAGTCGACGTCGTTGCTGCTGGTGGTATTCCCCTGTTCGCTATTTTGTTTCGTTTCGGCACCTGTCTCATCTGGCGCTTTGTTCATTGGCTTTGCATGCTCAGCGTTGCTTTCCACGTCATCTCGAGTGCGTGCAGTAGCATCATCACTGAAATGAGCATCGACCAAATGCTTTACAACAGGCCAGCCATAGGCATTGGCGAACGTACGACGTACTATAATGTTGTTGTGCGCGTCGGGTTCTAGTTTGACTAGAACTTTGCGCCAACTAAGATCGCGATGGTACGCTCTGGCAATCTTCTCCTCAACTCTCATATTAGAGCTGTCAACTACCTCGTCTGGCTGCCTCTCAGGATCCGTATGCAAGGGGTCATCATAGTCATGGGCAGAAAGAATCGAGTCTTGGTGTTTTACATCGGGCTTTTGCGATTCTATGAACGAGCTTTCCGTAGTGCTCACGCTCTTTTGCGACGGGCTGTTGCCGTGGTTTGTAGTTCTCCTGCGAATCAGAGAATTGGTTGAGCGTTTCTTCAATGGTGGTGGAGGGATATCGGATGGATGGTAGATTCGGTCGTGGAATATTGTTCGAGGGCGCTTCGAGGGATCGAGTAAGAAGTCGACGGGAGGTAGCTTTGGGTTGAGAAGATCACCCGCTGATTCGAAAAATGACGTTCGAGGGGGGGTGGACATCATATTGCTCTGGCCGCTTTCAAGCTCCTGACCTGAAGAAACCTTCATTTTACTCAAAGATGCCGAGTTGCTCGTTGCGTCATCAAAATTCAACGTTTGACTCCGTGTGTAAATTTTGTTATCCTTAGGGGGCCGTGAAGGGGACGAGTTCGAGTTTTGCGTCTTTGAATATTGATTTCCTTTGAAGAGATTGAAGAACCCGGAAAATGGAGAATCGTTGCTCCCCTCTACGGTTTGGCCAGGTCCTAATTCATGGTGCCGTGGATGAACGGCAAGGTTCAAGCTCCGCCTATCGTCATCAACGGTAGCATTGCTAGAGGGCTGGGGTACCTCATGAGAGTCATCATAGGAAGTCCCTGATATGGAGCCGGGTGTAGGCAAAGGTGATGCCTCCTCTGCCTCTGGGTTCCAGGGTCCTTTCCGAGGCGACATGCTAGTGCCGGTCAATTCAGCCCACCCGAATCCAACAACAGTTTCCACCAGACCGGCTTCTCGTCGAGCTTTATCTACCCGGTCAAGGCCCTGCCAGTCAAGAAATAACAGGCAGCTTGTCCGCAAAGGCACGATTCCATCATTTACCACATTGGAGTAGACAGTTCGGTTACGAAACTTTTTCAGTGCCACATGTGCTGGTCCGGTTGGCAGTATCCTTAGCAATGGCTTCGATTCTGGTTGCGTTTCACCCATAACCCTTTTATGTGCACTCTCCCCAAGGGTTCCAACAATTGCTCCCCACCCACTTCTGGCAATAGTTGGTGCTCTCCACGTTAATCCTACATCTTGGCCAGTCCTTCCTACCAAACCAAAGTCCAGTGCAAACTTTACATAAAGGGGATTTTCATGGCTTAAGCCTAGAAATGGTGAAGCGAGAGCGATAAAATTGATAGGCCGAACGAGATCGAAGAATTTAGGAGAGTGTTTCTGAATATATGCGACGGCGTAAGTTTGAATAAGGCCACCAAGGGAGTGTCCGATCAAACTAATGCTGGTTATTTGAAAATTTCGTTCGCCTTCATCAGAATGAGTTTTGTCTGTAGCGTTGTGCCTGTGAGCCAGTCCTCCACTATGGCTGCCCTTTACGTTCTCGCTCTTGAGGGGAGTGGCTGTATTGCCTGCACCCTTTTCCGTCCTCGGGAGAAAAGGCTGATCCGGGTAAGTCATCGAGAGAATATAGCGCGCTAAGCGCTTTCCAAGAAATTTGATACCTCGTTCCGTGCGAGTAGCGTTCCCAGAGAACCCCCGCACTATGACTTCTTCGTCGGAACTGTCGCTCTCACCTTCGTCTTCTACTATCGGTTTTGATTGATCCTCATCTTGGTTGATATTATTGCCAGCCTTCTCCCGAGCCTTCCTGATCTTGGCGTCAACTTTGGCTTGCCTTGCGGTCGCATCGATACGTTCTTTCAAGTATAGCATATCGGCGCCAAGATTGCTATGCAGCCCATGGGTCAAGACCACGAGATGAACCTTGTTCGGCCGTCGCGATTTCTTTGGTTCTCCCTCCTGGGCTCCTGGACCGGCAAAGCTTTCGGCTCTGTTACTGTCTGTTGGTGTCTTAGTCCTCCCACGATCACCATCATCCCAACCGGGCAATTTGGGTGTATTCCATAAGCTTGCCGTATCCTCCACCTTCAAATCCACAGCTCTTGAAAATACGCCTTTCGGCTGTACTGAATGATGGCCGCCCTTTGCACCAATACTCTGCTGAAAGTCGCCCACTTTCCCTGGTGGTTGAACGTGCGCCTGTCCCTTGATAACGGGGGTGCCGCCTAAACTCAGGCTTTTCTCATCGCGCGCGAGTAATATTTCGAAGCCGACACTAGCGCTCGACGAGAAGATGACTTGGGAAGCAACCTCGACGACCCAGCTCGCGCTTCCGTCCTCGTTTCCCTCGATGGAGCTCTTCGCAAAGTCGCCTCTTGCTGCGCCCATCCCGGCATTCTGGCGGATGTTGTCCGGCACGGTCAACTGGCAGGACCAGGTGCCGGCAGCCTTCAGCATGGGTTCAAATTCAGGGACACCATAGCGGCGGGGGTTCTCGAACTTCGTGTTCGGGTCGTAGTGAGAGGGGTACGCAGATACACATAGAGTATAAGGGCCGTGGACGAAGGCTGCGCGTAGCGGGAGTGGCGAAGTATTTCGAATGCGTAGATAGAGGACGTCGGGCGAGGGAAGAATGCGGTCGCGTGATGGTGTGTACGTGACTGTATAGCGGACAACCTCGCCAATCTTGACGCTGCCTACTTGGTGTAGGAGGAGCATATTGTTAGCGGATGGTGCGGTTCATTGTTGGTACGAGTTGACAGAGTCAAGAATGGCGGTATCAATATACTGGTAAAGCTGCAGAAGCTAGCCCAGGCGCGCGAAGGCCGGTCTCTATCGGGAAATATATTTTACCAGAGTGCCGGTTCGTTAAATACTAAGTACTTTGGTAGCTTAACATGCTTAGGCAAAGTCGGTATTTTAGAGAAGTTTAAACAATGATAAGGGTAGGTCGTAGGGATTCGGCGATTCAGGTTCTCAATGAAGAGGGACAGAAGATGCGCGGACAAGGGGGCCAGAGATGTCCCATAGGAAAATGACGAAACGATGCGTGCCCTAGCGCGCTCAGCCCATATCTTTTGTCGTTATAGGTACCTACTAGTATGACAGTACTACCTAAGATAGCTGATCAGTGATAGATAAGGCATCCTTTAGCGGGAAGCTGGATACTTGGGAAAGCAAGCTCTTTAATTCAGGCGGCGTCAACTTAGTTTCTCTCACCGAATAGAATAAATATACTCTTTCATTCTAGTTCATCCCTTTAGGCTCAAGTGATAGGCAGACTCCCTAGTGTCATCGTCTCGTTGCATCTAGCCAACACCATGTGAATCCACGGCCCTTTCTGAGCACATCGTATAAAGTTTTATTAAATTATTTCTATAGTAACATATAATAATTTACTCTACTATACGTGGTATTTATAGACGTGAGGATAAAGCTGACGGACGAAGCAAGTATCCGGTAGGACCCTCTGAAGACCCCAACTGCTTGTTCCCCATCTCTTGCGACCAAAGTTTACAGTTAGAACTAACAAGGCTATTTACGCCGCTTTGAGGCTTTCGTGTAGCAGCATGTTAACAATGCCCTTAGGTAGCAAACCGAACTCAACTCATGTTAGGTATATATGGGCACCTACTTCCCAAAGCGAGTTATGTATGTGGCAGCTAACCCCAAAACTACTACACTTGACCTTGATTAGTCGTTGTGGCTATGATGGAACAACTAGGTCACCTAATGACGTCGTCTGTCGATGTTTCTAAGTCTTCGAGCTCACAACTATCTCCTAGACCGTCAGACTTTGAGAAACAAGACAACGATTCAACATCAAACACATGCCTCCTGTTTGACTTATTACCTGCGGCATGTATATATGTGCGCGACGTCGACTTACAGAGGAGCCAGAACTCGATGTGCCTTTTCAATAGTACTGGCGACGTCAACGATGACACAATCAACCATGAATGCAATTTCTCTCCTTCCAGCGATGAATCGAGCAGGGCGAGCGCACATATGGAGGCTGTCATCTGGTGGAAGAGAGCTGTGCTGGCAAACCAGAAGGCCGCATGGCTTTAAGTACTCAGTATACTGAAATCTGACATGGCCTGACGCCAAGCTGACTTCATGCCGATTCTGCATGTTACTACTAATGTACATGACGCCGTCGGGGGGCGGGGGTTCCAGCACCGCATACAGTACATATGTACACTACTCATGTATAGCCGGCCTGGCCAGCCCACCGGATTTGGGTGATTTGGGTACCTACCGATTATCTTGTTCACTGCCTACCATAAAGACCATGAAGTGTCAACTTACGACCGCTCCTTCGACAGGCTAGGGACACCTGGCATGTTGTTGACGACGACCCAAGACCACATTAATGACGGGCAGGTGGTGTCTAGGAAAGTCGTTATCACATATCCCACTCACTGAGAGGCGAATAAGAGAATCTAAATCAGCAAGCAGTCACATTGAGCACGGCGAAACGTATCATCGTTTCCTTCCCATCTTCCCACCTCCCCCTTTATTTTTAACCAATTAAATACGAGCCACAACTTCTTCTAAGCAGCAGCGTCGTTCTCCAGGATGATGGTAAGTCATTTGACAGAGACATGTCTCTCATTACTACATCTGAGATGATGCGTCTTCCCGAATTTGTGCAACCCCACAACATGCACACGGGCACACGCATACACATGTGAGAGATCATCTATCAGTTGCACACCACCATCTTTCCAGCTCAGGTGGCAATCGTCAGGCTAGTGGGTGATTGCAATACCAAGTCCGGTCTCGTCGAAAGCTGGAAGTGGATACGGTTGTGGACAGGTGCAGATGGACATGGAAATGGACAAATGGACAAAATGGACACTAGCACCTGGTATTTGGCGTTTGGCAATGACGGTAAGTCTAAGGTACTAGGTACTGTACTACCTATGCTGTCTGGGGTCCAGTATAGTGTAGGGTCTACCAGCCACAGAGACAGCGGAATCAGGTCACTAAGAATGGGGAATTAGGGATTGCGCCTGGGGCGCTTGCAAATCCCTAGCCAACCAAAGACAGTAAAGGTACTAAAGGAGGAGCATGCAACGTATGTGTGTGTCAGGTCAGAAACGAAAGTCAGGGTACGGTGCTGGTCAGGGGCTCGTCTCGTCTTTCAAAGCCTTAGGTTGCACGGAATATACGGCGTTAACCATTGCCTCCTTACCTACAGGCTACAGGCTACTGAGTACATAGTAAGTAGCTATCTGGGGTTAGTATGTCTCCCAGTATGTCTCCCAGGCCCCAACGCACACGGGAATGCCCAGACAGGTTCTTCAGCTCGCTTCATTCTTATTACTTAGTGCTACTTAGTGCTACTTAGTGCTACTTAGTGCTACCTAGGTACTGGCATTAAGTGAGCGTCGTACAGCTCTGTGCAATACGGATACCTAACCTAACCTACCCAGCTACCTGGGGACTTTCTTTAGAGGAACACACGACCAAAGACGAAAGCTGTCCTGCACGCAGACATGCCATGCCATTGCACAATTACACTACCAAATAAACACCTGATTTTTCAATTGCGTCGTTTTATGCCTTCTGAATAGGCGCAGCAAATTGTCTGCCGTTCCCGACCACCCTCCTGCGAATTTCGGTGCCTGGCCATTGGTGATCCAATCCCGCCCTGGTGCTGCCATCACTGCTCTAATGTAGAGTGCAACCTTTTAACCCAATCAACACCGGAGATCACAACGTGCAGGTGGCCACTCAGGAGCAACCAGTTGGCTCCCTCTGCACTATATCGGCACCTCTCCTCGTCCAACCGAGCCACGGTTTTTTGGGCTTCCCTCCGCACAACTGAGCTTTGGGGCTGACGCGGTAAAACGTTACGGACGAATGGCCTCTTTGCAGGATGTCGCCGGCAAGCCGTATAGGCATAAACGCCATACAGCCGCTTCAGAAACCCATGATTGGGAACCACGGCGAGGAGTGTCGCGTCATTCGTTGCCTCATCGAGCCCGACAACCTGAAATACAAAGGGCCGACCGTAGGGGGCCCAAATACTCGTCCCATCCATCAACATCAAGGACGCCCGAAGATCTAGACACCCGCTCAATGCCTCCAGTGCGACTGTTGACCCGGTCGTCGACCCCCAAATCTCGGGGTCGGCAAATATATGATGTCGATGACGACGACGACGATGATAGTGAGAAGGAGCGTTTGAGGGGTCGACTGCGATCAAGATCCAGAGTTACGTGGGGAACGAAATCGAGAGCGACATCGAGAGCCAAATCAAAAGTAAAATCAAGACCAACTTCCCGAAGTAGCGAGTCAGCCGATTCCATCACTATTCCAACGCCAACACGATCGTCATACGTTCATGTACGCTCAGCACCATCTGCACCCTCGCTTGGGTCGTCCTCTGGGAGTTCAACCGAGGACTCTGATGACGCATCGTCCAACTCTACGCAAGACTATCGGATGAAGACTCGAACGTTGAAAGAGCGGATGAACGGTACGCCGGATTCAGAGCCGGTTCCTAACCCCCCAAGCCGTAGTCAGTCTAGACACAGATCCCGAGACAGAATTGTGCCGGAGATAGAGAGCGCCACGGATGATTCGGAGGATCAAGTTGTTATTTCTCATCGTCCTCGCGTTGTCGTCAAAAGATCATCACAATCTCGACGCAGACAAGCACTCCAGTCGAGATCTCCAAGTCGTGCTCCTTCACCAAAACGGTACGTGGACATCATGCTGTTTATGAACGTCGTTAATAACCAGTTTCATTTCTAGTACTGCCAAGAAGTATTATCAGTCCGATGTTACGTACGCCGGAAAGCCGCCATTACCGCGGTCGCGAGCGACTTCTACTTCACGTGTGACACCATCTCATAGTATGAGCTCTTCGTCGGTTGGGAAGTTCTTTCAAACATCGTCCCTCCCACAATCTTATGACGCGAGCTCCCAAAGGTAGGTTAAACAGTAAAGTTTGTCATTATTTCCCTAGAGACGGTCTTGCTAACGAAATATCTAGCCGTCAGTGCATAGTATGTTGTGAGGGAATTCCGGCCAAGAAGTTAGCAAAACTCAAATGTGGACATCGATGGTGTGAATCGTGTCTGAAAAGACGCTTCAAGGTATCAATCGACGACGCCCAGAACATGCCACCAACATGTTGTACCGAGGACATCATTCCACTGAAACACGTCAATGAGTTGTTCAATGATAATTTCAAAAGGTCCTGGAACGAAAAGTTTGCAAAGTTTCTTAATAGAGACCGTAACTACTGCCCTAGAGCGAACTGCCAAGAATGGATCAGGCCTGCGGATCATCGTCATCACAGCAATGGCCGCACCAGCGCTACGTGTAGAAAATGCAAAACCGACATATGCGGCGATTGCTACAACAAGTGGCACAAGTCGAGGCATTGCCCTGCCGATCCAGATACAGCTCAATTCTTGAAAGTGGCGGAAGAAGCGGGTTGGAAGCGTTGTTTCAACTGCCAAGCCATGGTTGAGCTGAAAGAGGGTTGCAACCACATGACCTGGTTAGTTCCCCTCGTCATCTTCGTGAAACAGCAATGGTCATTTCTAATCAGACACAGCCGTTGCGGTGCTCAATTCTGCATGCTTTGTGGATCAAAATGGAAGGCTTGCGAGTGTCCATCGTTCAATTACCATTTGAATGGGCAAGATGGGCTCGACCATGTGCGGATACATGTACCGATGGTTAGCCGAGAACGTCTTGGTGGTACTGACGGTTTGCCACGGAGCTCACGCCCTGGCTTGGGTTATGCACCCGAATCACGACGCCATCCGGGACATAGAGACGATCGGAGGCGGCTACAACATGCCGATGATGACGATGATGACTTTGAAGAGGACGATGACGACGATTACCTCGATGACATGGATGATGCAATGGGTATTGGAAACGCAGCTGGCCATTTTATGAACGATGTTTACCGGAGAAGAGCACATAGTGCGGCTGGTCCGCCAGTTGCTCCGCCTGCTGTACCGCTGCCACCGCCTTCACTCACGCATGAACGTCCAAACTCTGGTGCCAATTATGTCTCTGGGGTGAATAAAGCAAGAGGCGTACGGAGTTCGTCGATGGAAAGACGACTGGCAGACAGGTTCTCAGAACAGCGCCAAAATGTTAACCCCCACCATCGCGCTTTTGGCCAACCTATTCACCCTCCTACGGCTCCCCCTATGGGCATGGGTCATCCACCACTACACCAACCCCCTATGGTACCGAGCTTATCTAGACGCCACACGATGGATGACGATATGTATGATATACCGTTCGATCCCCGTTACGCTTCGCAGTCCATACCCCGGAGAGCTCATACTTACATGGACGACTTCGCGGTACATGCGCCAATGGGCCGACGACGGTATCGCCAGATGGAACCACCGAAACCTTCAGAGCTTGCCGGACTTACAGGACCGGGTAGTGGCATGAACCGGGTATACGAATGGGTGAATCACGTTGACCCCTATCCGGATAGCCAAACGGTGGCGTAAGACGGCTTTGGTTCTTTTTTTCTGCACGACCACACACTCGTTACGCCAGCGCATATGTTCTCTATAACGATTTCCCACGAAGACAAGATCATCTTTGGTATTCATACGTTGCTCTCAGTAGCAGAAACTTGTACACTTAGACTGAATTTTTGAATTTTGATACTTCGCTAGTATCTCGCATTTCCTTTCTATCAGCATTGCATCTATTACTTCTCCCACCGTTTTGGAAATGGATACCGCGGGCTACACTTGGTCGTCGTGCGTTCGTTCGCTTGGTCTGGCGCTTTGTGGATTTCGATATGAATGGGGAAAGCCAGGTGAGAATTAGTTGTTTCTTTCACCAAAAAAAATAGCTATACATTCAGACAAGTATAGAGGTACTACACCATATTTACTCATTTAATTTCCAATACGAATTGCATGCTGATATACCATGACCCAGCGTCTCAGATTTTCTGGCTCTGATCAGGAGCCAGTGAATGCGCTACAATGAGTGAAATAAAGTAAGCCATGATATTAATTGGGAACCCAGGACATGTTTCAATTTAAGCTCGATGAAGAGAACAAGAGATATATTTTCGCTCTAATGAAATAAGCCGGCCTATCCGAATTACCCACATAGTAGGCACCCAAGTCTCTACCTAGAAGTAGGGATGGATTTTTTTTCGCGCACAAGGAATGCCAGTTTCCAGTCCAGAATAATCACCCCATGCGTGTTCCTTTCCGTCTCTCCTTTGCCCTATGACGCGTAAGTCGTTTATGTACAATGTATATATATATACGTAAGGAAGTAAGTAAACTACTAAGCCTTCGAAAAAAAACATGGTTTCTTCTGCATTGCTCTCCATTATTGTCGCTCTAATTTTGTAGATGGTGGCTTGTAGTGATGAGGAAATTTGCTATTCTTAATAGCGAGACATGGGCTGCTGCGAGGCCTGCTTCTCGTCGCCCTGGTGGTCGACGAAGCCATGGTTATTCACCCCTGAATGGGCCGTCTCCGCCGACTCGTCGTACTCGGGCAGCGACGCGGACGTCTGCCCGAGCTGACATATCGGTGACACGACTTCGGGTAATGCCGAGGGCTCATAGCCTTCGTAACTTGGCTGTCGTGGGCCCTGGTACTGTTGTGGATGTGAGTGGTATTGTGGCTCACCCGTGAGATGGGTAGCGGCCTGTGGACCTTCACGAGGCGAGCTCACGGAGAGCGGGGATACAGGAAGAGGTGATGTTGGACTGATGTTGGGGACTTGTGACGTGGCTATGGCGTCTGGATACCGCGGTGGCGGCGATCGCCCGTCGAGTTCCGTCGTCCTGGCGCCCGCACCGGAGTGCATGTAAGGAGTACCGATTTGTAGAGGTAAGGGTCGGATGGGTGTCCCCAGGGGCGGAAACACGGGTGGCATAGATCCCTGTGGGTATGCCGCGTGTGGTGTCGCATACGCATCCATGAAAGACGTGTGGCTCGTGGCCGGGGAAGACGCCACGGGCGTCCGTTGTAGCTGCGGATAAGACATCGTGTGGGCAGCATCCGGAAACGGCAGGGTAGTTAGGCTATGCGCTGCGCTTTCGGAAACGACTTGTCCTGTACCTGGGACACCACCTCGAGTGCCAGGAGTGACCGGGACAGCGGGAATGGTATAGCTCGATAATTCATCGCTACTGCTGCCGGCATCGTGAGGCCTGCTGTTCGACGTGTGATGTCCGTTCCTCAAGTCCACGGTGACGTGGCTCTCTAAGTCGGTGTCTTTGGCCAGTACCACGTGCTGCCCGCTCTGGAGATCTCGTCGCTTTCGTCGGACCGCAATCCAATACCACACGAGCAATAGAAGGAATAGAAAGAGGAGCCCGGCAATGAGGCCAACTGCTATATTTAGTGGTTTGGTCTTGTCGTCATCTTCGTCATGATCATCATGAGACTCTTCTTGCTTTGGCGTCGCTTGCGTGCCGCCACCATTGTCGCCACTGCTTGCACCAGTCGGGGTCAACAGTGGAAGAGCGTTGGTAGTGGTAGAGATCAATGTGGACGTAGAAGTAGAAACGGTTGTGCTTGTGCTGACAGCGAGCGGAGTGGTGTACTGGGAAATACTTTGAGACATTTGAGATGTGGGTGGCGGCGGAAGATTGCTACTCTCAGTGAATTTGCTTTTGTATTTACCGCCATGTTCACGGTCGTCTTCATCATCGTCGCTATCGTCGTCGCCGTCATTACCATCTTTCCGCCTTTGGTTCTGATTATTTCCCCTCAGAAAACTGCTCCTATCCCTCTTCTCGTTTTTAATCCCCAGGGGAGATCGGCTAGCCCAGGTGCGCCTTTCTAAGGCTGCTACCCCAGCAGTAAGGCCGGCTTCATGGTGTAGTTGAAGGCTCGAGCCTTTGTTTCTAGTTGTAGTGCTTTGTTGAGCGGCATTCGTCGAGACCAGATTACTCGATGTGAGCGCTAAAGTAATAAGTTGAGGGCGCATCGCACCTCGAGGTCGAGAGAGAAGGTTGCTCTTCTCTCTAATGCTTGGATTATTGTTGGTTTGTATTGTCCGCCGTAGTTTCATACACTTATAGTCATGACATCAAGGAACAAGGGCACACCAGAAGCAACAAGATATAAGCTTCGTATTCGTTGTTTTTCCGGTAATATAGCTCGTGAGGAAATCCGATGTATTGTTTCTTGATTGTATCATTCACAAAAGTACGCTTCAGATTTACAACTTGATGGTAACACGTTTCGTAGGGGGAAGCATGGTAAGGATATGAGTTGAAACTTTGGGCACGTGGCGGCAGCGAAACGGCAATGACGGAACATATCACGAGGTGAGGCTCTCAATAGAGGGGATATTCTATATGTAGTAACAGTATCGTCGTATACTTAGGACAGCCGTTACATTAGCCCACTACTGACATGCAGGCTGCGTTCCTTCGCCTCGCTCTTATCGAGGTTACGTCGAAATACACGAGGGGTGAAGAAAGACGCTGGGGTGATCAGTTTGTGCTGGTAGCCCCAGATACATAGGTGTTCCTAGAGCCTAGAGCCTAGCAAGGGTCTTCTATCTAATAGTACCATCTAATAGTATCACCTAATAGTATCATCTAATACATTCCACAATGGCATCTCTTGTAGGGATACTATGTAGACAGGTCACAAGATAATAAGAAAAACTGGGTGACACTAAAATCAACCTCTCATCATGAGCACCCTTGGCGCTTCGGAGAGCTAGTGTAGTGTACGGGCTGGTCCTCGGGCTTGGATCCTCGCGGCTGCTACCATGTGAGCTGCAGGTAACAGGGGCCGGTGTTGCGGAATGCAACATGAGCCAGCCTCGAAATGTGAACGCGTTCACACGTGTGGCTCATCCGTCCGCAGCCCTTGACTTTTATCCTGGTCTCCATGTCAGCTCAGGCCAAAAACCCCTGGGAGCATCCGCGGCCTGGAACCCGGGGAATATACCCCTTTGTCTTAGTGTTGGCACTTCCGCCAATTCGGGCTCTATGGCCGCAATCACTGCACACAGATCAACTAGAAAAGTCGTGCCCGTTGCCATGAAGTTGATTTCGTGATCTTCCTTCGCCTGCTTGGCTACAACCTACCCCTCGGTTGACGAATGCCAAGCCGAATGCCAAGCCGAATAGTATCACCCAAAAGAGGCTGGACGCCTCAATGCGACCACACCTTAGAGTGTTGTTGGCCTCTTCGGGTAATACTGCCTTAGGACTCATACAGTTGGTGACGATTAATCAGCCTTTGCTCAGGCTTAGATACCCACGCCACATGACGGGCTGTCGATGGGGGCATCGATGCTACAGTAAGCGTTTCTAAGAGACCAGTTTTCAGTCTCGAAACATTCGATGAAGGGAACAGCGTTTCGATCAGCAAGCCGCCGCGATCATGTACCGCCCAATGTTTTGTAAGAATGACCAACCCCGATCCATTGCCTCATCGCCAGCAGCCGATCAGCTAGCTACTATTTTCCGAGGGTCTTCAAAGAAAAACAGTCCATTTTATTGACAGTAAAGTGTCCTCTTGTATGTGACTAGGCCTGTCAAGATGCTACTGTAGTGTACGTCCGACCGCGGAGTGGCAGAGCAATAGCCCCTATGCACATTCGTGGAGACAATCATGGGCTGACGACCACAGGCCTTGCACAACATGTTTACCCGTTCTTGACGGCGGTGGTAGCCAGACATGACAGGAAAACATTTATATTTAAACAGACCTGGGGAAAGTGTATTTTAATAGATTATACGTAGTATGAAAGAAACCTTACGAGGTAGAGATCTATCCAGTGAAGAAAGACCTATTGGCACGAAGCGAAAACTCGGTAAACAAGTATAGAAGACGATCTACTACCAGGGTCAAGCGAGATATGGTTATCATCATGGGGGTGCTAACTGAGAAGCGCACGGTATACCATTGCGGGTTTGTATCGAAACTGTATGAAGCACGCCTAGAAATGACAAAAAGCAACTTGGCAACTTGAATACTACCAACTGAGATAATGTGTGCCGATAAGATGTCGTCCAAGCCTCATTCGGGGCCCAATAGTGGCTCTAGGCGCATGGAGAGTTGTAGTTGTACAGGACTTCAGCCTAAGAATAGATATTTAATAAAGATCTCACAGTTTGTTACATCCAAGCAATCGTCTGCCTTGCAGCCAGCAGAGTTACAGTAGCAGTCTGGCATGGCATGTGTTTGGCTTATGAGTATAACATGTTTCACCACCGCTGGCAGCTATAAGCGAGAGGAGCTCCAAAAAGGATACATTTCCCGAGCGAATGAAGTAGTATTTCTCCATGCAGTGAGAAGATTTTATATCTAAGCCACCAATACTAATACTGCCCTCGAGTCTCAAATTAGAGAAGACATTATATTGTTAGATATCTACCACCTAACCGCTTACAAAGAAATGTCAGAGTCACAGTTCAAGGTTTCTTAGTTATATACATGTGCCCAAAGCCTATATACACATGAGAAGGATATAGAACCTCGGTTAAATATCTAGAAGCAGTCGAACCCCTAACTCCAGCCACCTCAAAAAGGGGTATCATTCGTCAATCGCTCGTAAATAGTGGCAATAATCGTGATAGGCTTCACAGGATTATCAATGACCTTTCCGCATCATCATCACCCGACTCCATAAGAGAGTGGATGATACATTATTAATAAAGGCTGAGAAAAACGGCCGCGATTGATGATTTGTCGTATTTGATGTATTTGCCCCTGCCTTTGTCTACCTCATGATAGCGGTCCCAAAAACGGTTGTAAAGGGGTTCGAGCATTTGTTGAATGTCTTTGGCGAAAATTTGCCGCACCTCCCGCTCCATGCTATATGTTTTATGGCGAGCTACAAGCTCATCGAAACTAGTGTTGAATGTTTGAAATTTGGCCTTGATGGCATCCTTGTCCTTACTGCTTAGCGCCTTAACGATCGAGGCAGATTCATTCTGGCCTGACGGCGGCCGCTGGGTGCGATTTGTGTGGATTACATCGAATAAATGTATGGATATCTCTTTGCAAGCGTCGGAATAGAGAGCTTTCGCTTTCTTACGCCAAACATCTAGGCTACCAAGCCGGCCCTCTAGGAGGGGCTTGAGGTCGGAATCTCGAATCATCCGCTCAATGATGGTGATGCTGTTTGCTAAGAAGACTCCCAATGCGGACTTACCCTTCAGGAGCAACCTGGCTTTCTGTTCTAGCGCCGACATTAGTAAATCTATAGTGTCGGTGCAATAATGAGCAAATATTTCTTTGCCGTCTGCACCGATATCGAAAGATGCTAGACTCGGTATGGCATCTGTGCTTGTATTGGATGGCGTGATCGACTTCCACCCGCCGTCGCCTAATGAGACCATAATGCTAGATATCGGGCGCAGGAAGTCAACCATGGTTTGTAAACGTTGCATTGTCTCGGATACGACGGCCATTGGTGCACCGTCAGACGATAAAGCCTGTATTGAGCCGACCTTACGCCTTGTATCGTCTAGCAACTCAGCCAGTGATATCTTGCCCGTCTCGCGCACAGGTTTGAGCGCCGCGGCTAAGGTCGCTTTGAGTTCGCCTGTCCTTGTGTCGAGATTGCTCGACAGACCAGACATTATCTCGGTCACTTCATAAGCAAGATAGCAGTCCGTACTCAGATGAGCCTTGATGTGGTTGTTCAACTCCCGAAGGGTTCGCGCCAGTTCGGCCAAAGGAGCCTGACAAGTTATCTGGAAGGCCGGACCCCAGTCCTGCCTCATGAAGATGTTGCAAATATTTTCATACTCTGCAACAAAGAGGCCCTCCATTGCCTGAGCATACATACCGATACCATTGGTGCCTGACCGGTAGATAGCATCATGGCTCTTCTTCTTTGCCGTATTGACACTCGCATAGGCGAGGTTCACCAGAGTCTGCGACAAATACGTACCGCGAACCTCGGCATATATTTTTACCAGCGAGTTTTCAGAGGAGGTGTTTGCCGAGACGTAGGAGTTCATTAGGCTCAGCTTAGATATCGAGTCTTGGGATAGCAAGGGGAAGGGTCTATCCTTGGTGATGTAGTGTAGAGGCTCGACAGATCGGGGCGTTTCGCTTCGGAGCAACTTGTCGAATGAATTCTCCAGTTGCGTGTTTCCATTCTTGACTAGACGTTGGAGGTCGCTTATTGTTTGTTGGTTGGCTCGCAGATTCGATGTCTGCATATTCTCGAGGGCTTTGTTCAGACGCTTGATGGAGTTGAGATAGTTGGACAAGCCAGCTTTCTCTGGGCCTTGGCGAATGATGTTCTCCTCGTCATCCTTTGAGTCGGCGGGTTGTCGTAGCTTTTCGATAGATGCTACGACGGCGTCGATGTCTTGGGAGAAAACGGGGTTAGCTTGTTGTGGCTAGGTACCAAAGGGAGGGTTCTTGGGGTTGCAGTACTGTTCCCTAGGATTTGGAGCCTTTTGGTCTCGCCATTGAGGGGACCTGATACATCGCGCACGCTCTTGCCTGTGGCCTCCAGCCTACCCAGGCAGGCCTGGATTTTTTTGGTTAACTGTGTCGTCTTCTCGAGACGCGAATTCAGCACATCAACCTCGGCGCGTGCCTCCTCGTCGGCGGCGTGGCGGCCGTTGCTCAAGCCGACCGCCATGATGCTTTCGCGGGTTGTTTGATGGCGGAATAATCGATGATACTCCTATAGGCGGGTTCGAAGAGAACAACTACAGGGAGCACTCTGGCGACTATCTGGTGCAAGGTGGTTTATGCGCAGGATATCAATGACAGAAGTACCTACGAGGGTACATGTTATGAAAAGTCTATGGTCGTCACTTGATGTGAACCAGAGTATGCGACAATAGATGACCTAGATATATGAGTACCTTATGTTTAGACTACCTTCTAAAGGTACCTAGGCAGGTAGGGAGCCAGCGCGATAGGCTGCTAGGTATTTAGCCTACCTACTGTAGCTCGGCTTGGGTGGGGTTTACTACTTGGTATCCACTAGTCTAAATATTGCCTACCTGTAGCCTGTAGGTAGGTACAGTACCGCTATTAATCATCCTACTCTCAAATCCCAGTTGAGCAAGCTCATGATATTCAATAATTCTCAGTATAGCTTCAATCCCTCGTCCTTATGTGCTTACCTACATCTAAAAACACCATGGAATTAACCCTGCATTTAGGCATTCTTGGAAGCAAAGTAGTCTATGACTAATCTCTGCACAGTAGTAGCGATCGTCTCAACATCAGCTGGTGATATGTTGTACGGAGGAGAAATGATTATGTGGTCTCCGTTTACTCCGTCAGCTGTCCCCGACCCCGGGTACACGGCGATGCAGTAGGGTTTGGTTAAACCCAGCTCGGCTATTCCTGAAGCCACGCCTGAAGAACTGGGAAACGGCTTGTTGTTCTGTGTCTTATCCGCGACGAACTCAATCCCCCAAAATAGACCGCTGCCACGGATATCACCAACATTCGGGTGCCCAGTGAGCAGGTCTTTCAATCTTGCTGAGAGCAGTCCGCCCATGTCCGACACGTTTTGGAGTAGATTCTCTTCGCGTATGATCTTTTGGACTTCGAGGGCAGCGGCACATGCGACTGGGTGACCCTGGTATGTTTGGCCGTGGACAAAGGTTCTATGGCAACGTTCTCTGTTAGGAGAGCCGGATTCGAGGCTGGGGTTCTCTACACTTACCCGGTCCCTTTTTCAAAAGCTTCCATCACTCTTTTGCTAGCCAGCATCCCAGCGATGGGCTGGTACCCTCCACCAAGGCATTTCCCGAGGGTCTGAATATCAGGAGCAGCGTTATCTTCCTGTTCCCAAGCATGGTAGGTACCAGAACGTCCCATACCACACATGACTTCGTCCAGTATGAATAGTGCACCATGTTTATCGCAAACGTCTCTCATCGCCTTCATGTACCCCGGAACAAAAGGGACACAACCAAGAGCCTATAACCTGTCAGATCTGTACCTCTCGAGCTAGTTGGGCTTTTCACTCACCGCTCCGACAATAGGTTCTGCAACGAATGCGCACACGGTTTCGGCCCCGACCCTCTGGAATTCCTGATCCAGCTCATCCGCGAGCCTTGCCACATATGCCGAGTCGGTCTCGTGCACATGCTTGTCTCGAAAAGGAAAACAGCGTGAGACTCGAGAAACACAACCAAGGAGCATGGGCTCAAACTTTTCTCTTCGCATAGCATGACCACTCACGGAGAGGGCTCCTAGCGTTATCCCATGATACGAATTTTCTCGAGCTATAAATCGCATTCGGCTGGGCTCTGGTGGATCCTTCTCTAGATAATACTGCCTTGCCAGTTTCATCGCGGCCTCCATTGCCTCTGAACCTAATTATCCCGTTTAGTCACGAGCGAGACCGTGCTGGGCGAATTCGATATGCGTACCAGAGTTGACTATATATGCGCGCTTCATTATGCCATGGGTAGAACCAACCAGTTCTTGGCAAAGCTTCTCGCATACGTCTGTGGTATAGAAGCTCGTCGAGCAATACGATATTTGCTTGAGTTGAGCGACAATAGCATCGTGAACTCGGGTGTTGCCATGTCCAATACATGCAACAGCGGCACCACCAGAGGCGTCCAAGATCCTGCGCTCATCTTCTAGGATGACATAGTTCCCCTCGCCACCAACAATTCGGGGAAAGTTAATATGCAGACTCCTGTGTAGTACAGCAGATGTAGCTGTAGCTGACATGTTGGACTCTTGACTATTATCAATCGTTTCGTCTGGCTCTTCCAGGGGCTTGTTTGCAATGGCAATACAATAGCGAACACAATCACTCCAGAATACGGTTGGGCAGGAAGACCACGAATTCACTACGTTGATGCCTTGAATATATAATCGCGTGTCCTTATGATGTTTATAGCAGATAGATAATTACAGTATCAGCGCATCATCATCACTCCTCCGCTCGTTCGGACAGTACTGTTCGGGAAGCCATCGCAATAACCATCGGCTTCAAAGTAGACGACCACATATTCATTCCCGATGTGGATATCTTCTGTAGGATCCGATAGGGCTATTATGGAGCCTGTCCGACCGGTTTCCCTCGAATCATGTCAGGGTTCTTCACCTTTAACAGCTCGAAATAGTCCTGGGCTGGATCCCATCTTATCTATAGACCGAAAGGCCGCAGTCAGCACTGCACTTTTAGCCCCGCGCAAGGAAAGATTAGGTAATGATGGGGTCGGGAGAAACGGGACATCATTGAGGAGTCAAACCATTCCCGACCCGGGACATCACTGAGGAGTCAACCCATTCCCGACCCACCAAATTCTAGAGAATCTTACGTATATCATATTACGGTATATGTCATGTTCCTCAACTAGCCCAGGAGAGTGTTGGTCATTGGTCAAACGGCCCCTACACATTCCTCGTAAGCGAATAGATTGAGTTTCTTAAGAATGATCTCGTGTCATACCGAAGCCGGCATCCGCCTGTGCGTACCAGGTTTGGTTTTGTCGTTAGAGAACATATCATGATGTCTAGCTAGCCCAGTTAGACACTTCAAAGGTGAATCGCAAGTTTTCTATGCAAACATATATTGCTATAACTCCTACTGAGTATACAAATTAGCTACTTCGTCGCGCCCTCTATCAGTACTAGTAGGCAACCTGCATACACGGCTTGATGAGATCCGTAAATGGCATTCCGCGAGTAGTGTACCGAGTAGTGTACTGAGTAGTGTACTGAGTAGTGTACTTACAACGGTTCGGATTGAGAGGGACAGGGTCCTTAATCCAGAAGCCAAGGTTTAAAGCGGGTTAGAGTGAGGGGGTCGACCAGTAATTGTAGTAATTGTGGCACACACGATGTGACTACAGGTCCCGTGAGTCAAGTCGGGAATAGAAGGCTAGCTTGGCATCAAACACCGAACTCCGCGGCCCGGTATGATGTGCCGCATCCCACAATTTCGTGGACTAGATAGACTAGGTGTAGATTCAGTTACCGTTTCAGTTCATCGTTCTTCACCTTGGATACACCTGGTAGCATCTTACGTGTGCCATCTGTGGAATTTATCGGGGGTCTGTATTCGGTATTCCATTCATCTGCTGCCGGTGCAGTGGACGAATTGATGACATGAGTTTATATAGCATTTATTAACTACTGGGTGAGCTGAAGATACATAGTCTCCGCCTCTGTTTGGCCTTTTAGTGTACACTAGGTACTCTTAAATCACGGTAACAGCAGTTCTCTTAAATCACGGTAGCAGCAGTTCCCGTAACCCAGCCAGCCATAAAGCTCTATTACTTCATAGATATCTAATGATCAAGAATACGGAACATGATGACGCTAAGTCTACTACTCAGAGTCTCAGACTGACAACCAAGGGTTTCTATCCACCCCGCATTCATGTGCATCTTCGGTACTACGCTCGTCCGTGCCTTGCGATTGCAGCTTCATGTGTGTGACTGCGCTCCCGTGCTGCAAAGCACGAGCACTCAAGGTAGACAAGATTGATTATTGTGCGTCTTGGAAAGGTGAGTTAGGCTAGCTACAGACCATTTCCCCATCTCATCATCTAACCTCAATGAGTGTTTTCAATTATAGGCCGCCCTGCTTCTCTCTATGGTACTCCATAATGAAATCACCGCGTACGCTAAAAATATATATATACTTATGCTCATATGAAAAAAGGAAGTTACTTAACCTATCTAGTATATAACGTTACATAACGTTACCAGGTTATCAAGCTAATGTACCTGCGTAAGACGCTAGCTTGTGATCGTCAAGCCTTTCTGGGGGAGGGCAGGGGTGGCAACGTCAAAGCACAGCTCGTGCTCAGCACGAACCTGGTGTTGTCGAAGCCTCTTCTAGTATTTTCTGTTTGTACCGCAAGTTACGTACTCATTTCGATAATCGGTGTACGCTATACTTGTGTTTTATTTCATAGTGCACTCGCCCACTGATTTTCCCATGCCCTTTTATCGAACATAAAAACACCGAGTCGGACGGATATGTATTGCATCTCGCAAAAATGGATATGGAGATGGGAGCAACCGTGTTGGTCGTTAACAAGCGCAACGGGCCAAATATATCTAGCAGGTGATCGAATCGTAGGCCGTGCGCATCTACCAAACAAGGCAAACATAGCAATGTTGCAACTCCATGTGCAGTGTTTCAGTAGTCGTTCTTCCCCCCTCAATTACCTCATTAGTCCGTAATGTGAAAGTTTAAAAAAATAAAATAAAAACCCTTGAGCCGGGCTCCACGATACCAGGGGTCTCTTCGACGGACTAAACTATAAATGAGATGATTGAGGCGAGTGGTGCTGGGTTGATTGGCTGAATAATATCTAAGTCGTTCTTGACCCAACTCAAAGCAAAAGATCTGAGAGCAAGGTGCATTGCATCTTGTCTACTTCGGACTAGTCTGTCTCTGTTTTGGCAATCGAAGTCGCAGAACGACTCAATATAATTCTCTGAAGCAAGCCAGGAAAGGAAACTCATTACAGAGACTCTCCGTCATATTCTGTTAAGTCTGTCACCTTAGATCCCGTTATATTATAATACAAAATCATATATGGTCAGAGGTGTAGTCCATGGACACATGAGGGAACCTTAACTCTCGCATAACAATTATATGGGAAATATATTGACCATTCTACCAACTGCTATTCCATTGGCAGTTTCAGGCACAGCATAACGATGAACCGATCCGTCGACCCTACAACCTTACCTCATGATAACCGGGCGCATGTTCTCATCAATGCCGTCATCAGTGTCCTTATCATCGCCACAATCGCCGTAGGACTTCGCATTTATACTCGGGCATATTTACTCAGGCGGATGGGACCAGATGACTACATTATTCTACTGGCGTTGGTAAGTTTCCAGCCACTCGGTGTGAGGATTTTTGTTGACTTTTGATGCGAAAGGCACTAGCTATCGCCACTGGTGCGTCGGAATGTGTCAGTAAGTACATCAAGCATTATATCAAATCATATCAGAGAGAAGACGTCGCTGACAGACATTTTCCAGATACCAGGCATGGCTTAGGAACACATGCATGGGACTTAAAATCACCCGACGAAATTATAGCATACCTAAAGGTACTTCACTGAATCTACTGTTGTAAAACTACGCTAATAAATGGAAAGCATTTTTATATTAGCATCGCTTTTTATAACACTGGACTCCTGGTCACCAAGATGACATTTTTGGTTCAAGTAAGTCATTATGGCGAATTTTAATTCTTGTCTTAGCGACCTTGATTATACCAAACCTTTTGTTTTCAGTCAGAATCGGATGTCAAACGCCTTTTACGCTTCCGACCCCTTACAGATCCGCTCAAAATAGTAATAACTAACACCAACGGTCACAGTATTACCGCGTGCTTGTTATAAAGAGATTTCAGACTGCTTGTATTGTTGCCTGTAAGTAACTCTCGGCGTCGTGTTGATTTACTAGCAGATGACGCTTAAAATAGCCAGAGCTGACTCTAGGTGTTGCAGCGATTATAGTTGGCGCTTGGGGTCTGTCTCAAATCCTCATTTGCCTCTTCTTATGTACTCCCATCGCCGGTTTTTGGGATGCGTCGCTAAACGCAAAGTGTGTTCCAACTCCCGCCCAGTGGTACATAAATGCTGGGGGAAACATAATAACCGACATCATTATATTCGTCCTGCCTCTTCCCGTGTTAACTCATCTTGACCTTCCTAGAATGCAGAAAATCTCCCTTGTTGGTATCTTCAGCCTTGGTTTCTTGTAAGTATCTACTTCCACGGTATCACATATGGCATAGGTTCGCTGACGCCATCCTAGCACTTGCGCCATCTCAGTCATTCGCATAACTTTTCTCAAAATGGGGACGGACTTCTCAAATGACAACATAGAAGCGTCAATCTGGTCAATCACAGAACTCGTGAGTAATATCAAGGGTCATTCCTCCCCCTTTTCGACCCGTGTCGTACTCGATAGTTCTAGATCTTTTGTGTCACTTACGCAGAATACGAATCACTAACATTTAATATTTCAAGTGTTCCGGAATAACCTGCTGCTGCCTCCCAATTTTGCGACCGTTGGTATCCAAGGTCGTACCAAAACTTACTAGCACGTTCCAGTTGCCCTCTGCGGGTTGTATACGAATCTCAGGTTCCAAGGCGAGACGTGCCAGCAGAGGGAGCAAGCGCACATGCCAGAACTCGAAGGGAAATAATAGCGTGGGGATCGAAAGCCAAGATGGGATTTGTCGCTCCAATGATACGGACTGTGGAACGAGCGGAGATACCCCTACGTGCGCAGATACCCCTACGTCTCTCACCTTCCCAGAGCCCGTGCATGTCAGTCCAAATACTTCGCATCTAGGCTGGACCCAGCCAAGTGTCATGACCACCATAAGTATTGGTAACAGGGAATCATGGGCTTCGCATGAAAACCCCTCCACTATTCATGTCACGCGTGATATAATGATGCAGAATATATCTCCTTGCTAGTCATGAGCGGCAAACTAAACAGGCGTTCCGGTATTGAAGTTCAACATAAGGATTAAACAGGGATGGTCAAGGAGTAAATGGAATTCATAGCCATGTCATGATACCCAGAACGATCACTAGATATAACCCACTGCATGAAGATATTGTACACAAGATATTGTGCTTTATTTATATCCCGTGGTGTTCTGCCTTGCAATACACTTTTAAGAAACTGAGTGGCGGCTTGTGCTATAAGATGTGCTTCCTCACTAAGTCTCACTGAACACCGACCATCGTACGTAATCTCTAGGACCCAGCTCCCTAACAAAACCGAACCAGAGCCCCGGTAAATGGCGGTAGCACAGATTGAGGTATACGCTGCGCCCGTGCCCATACATCTCAACAGGTCTAAACCGTCAGTTTTTCAGAAGAACGCATTTTGACCAAGGGGGGTGGCATTCGTCCAGACTGATACCAAAGGATGCCTTGCTCGTCAATCGCCTTCCTTCTCTCAGCTTCGCCAGCATCCCCGCCTTTGCCGCTATACACATTCTGCTTTGTATTAGCTAACATATCCTTGGAGAGGAGGAAAACGCATTATTGCTGTGTAGAATCTTACTGCTTTAAGGGTCTTCTCTGGGTCTGGCTCGATCCATTGACACTTAGTGAATGCGCTCCACAGCGCACCCCAATAGGAGGTTTTGTCTGAATGATAATACTCGCCGAGGAGCGGTTTCATCGCATCTGTCGCCTCCTGGGCATGGTAGTGCGGAACCCGCCTGGGGAAAGGTCAGTTGGTCATATTGCTTCTCAATACGGGTTAACCCATCTCATGACTTACGGAAATAGATGATGCACGACGTGCAGGTCAATGATGTGATGGGTCACTACAGGCGTTGGAGTTAGTTATCGTCATTTTGAGAGCGGTTAAGAGTATTATAAAACCGTGGGAAGCTTCTAGAATATGCTCTTGACCAGAAAAGGAGTATTGGTACTGTAACAGTCGCCAACGCAAGAAGAAATAACTCCGGTAGTTACTTACTATGTCTCAGTATGAACCCGGGGTCTCTGTCAACAGTCGCTAGCGCACCGCGCAAGTACGTCCAGCTCTCCGGCGTGTATTTGGGGAGAGAGGTGTGAGTGTGGTGAAGGTAGGTGATCATTACGATCCAATGGTTCACCCACATCAGAGGAAGGATGTAGGTCCAGAGAACGGTTTTGAACCCATACAACTGTCCTAGGTTGTACACCACCCCTACCATTGCCAGCAGCCCGACGTCAGACAGAACAATGTCCCAGAACTCGTCGGCGCGGAACAGTGAGCTGTCGGGCATGAAATGACTGTTATCCCACCATCCGCGTGACTTCTTTGGTGACTGTGAAGCAAATATATGTCAGTCAGTATCCTCAAGCTCTGCTGTCTAGAATTTCCGAGTCGCTGATATGCCAGCACGGAGAAAAGCGGTCGTACTCACTACGAATAGGTTAGCATTGAACTTGACAGAATACCCCAGAAATAAGGGCTAGGGACCCAGACTTGAGAGATTGATATACTTACCACTGTTCGGACCTGCTGTTATATGCGAGATCAGATACCAATGCCACCCAATAACTTGCTGCAGTACAATGCGCAGTAACACGACAAATGGTGCGTCCTCAAAATTATCGTTCATATCATGCTTATGTTCACTCTCCTTTTCGTTACTGGTTTCCTGAATCGTCTTCTCGCCATTGCCCTTACTTCCTCTGAATAGTGTGCGGTATTCCTCACGCGATGGTGGAACTACACGCATGAGGACATGTTAGTCGAGATCTATGAGTTCAGTATCATGGTGCCTGTGAAGGGGCAGCACTGGCAAAGGCAGATGAAACCAAGGGATCAGGCATGTGTGGTTTCAATACATACCGTAGTTGAGGTCGATAGAGACATTGTTGGCGAATTGATGATGTCGCGCGTGACTAGACCGCCACGCAAAGTACGGCGACATCAAGGCCGAGTGGATGACGAAGCCTACAGTATCAGCTACCTTCTTGTTCGTTGAGAAAGCGCCGTGCCCGGCTTCGTGAGCAAGAACCCAGAGCCCAGTCATGGCGATGCCGGCAGCGTAAGGGTACACCACATAGCGAGTCAAAAAGCTGACATAGACGTTGGCAGTTTTCTCGACTTCCAGAGCAAGATAAAGCAAGCCTATGAAGATGGCTAGGTCACGGACAACAAAGCTCATAGACCTTAGCGTGGAGGGGCGGAGACAGTGCGCTGGAATACGCTCCCGGAGCGTTTTGATGTCTAGCTTAACATCGCTAGATGTTGTCAACTCCTGTAGGAATGTGAGCTATCGATTCCTAATTATCCCTGGAGGAACTTACGCCACCGGTGACGACTTCAATATCAGAGTTAGTAAATATCCTTCCAATCAAGGTATGAGAATGGTTTGGGAGGGAACAGGGCTCCTGAGACACGAATAGGGCTGTCGTTCTCCTGGAATTAGTCGAGATGATATGAAATCTCTCTACTCACCAGCACCATGGATCGTCTCCGTCACGTAACTCATATTTACTGAAGATCGTGAGTAAAACTATTAGTTGTTGTAAGACTAAAGGTAGTATGTAAAATCGATTGCCGAGTATCAAAAGAAGTTGAGATTATCAACAGCTCGATAAGTTATAGCTAGCAGGTCACGACAGGCAGAGGGATGGTACTCGATATAAGCAACTCTATGCATGGCTAATGAGATCTATGAAATGGCGGAGACCAGTCAACTTGGAATCTGCCATTGCTGCATGAGCTTACGAGCAGATAAGGTCATCTGCATCATCAACGGCACTTGCAGACGGCAAGACAGGATCTAGATCCTCTTTTATGTCTATCACTTGGAAGATCATGTACGCATGTGAGGTCAGATAATGCATATCTGCACTTCACCAATATTGCACTGGATGGAAATCACTCATATCAGTAAGTGATCCACACATGAGGCAACCATCATCATACTTGTGACATGACAAGTAAGCTTCCGCCATGCACGATCTCATAAAGTTGCACTTCATACAGGGATGGTAAGAACGAACGATACTATTCACAACCCCCTCTTTGCCATTACTCAGATATCTGATGGTTTGACTGCAGCCTGCAGCAGCCGTATATGTAAGACAAAGTAAAGAAAGCTGGAGGATATCATCGCACCCACTAACACATTAGCATTGTCAATAGTGCCGTGGATAGTATCGTCGGTCTCTCCTATTAAAACGTGTAGTGTTTAGACAAGTACGCTGCTTTTATATTAAATACCAGAAATCTAAAACCTCATTCGCTTACGGGTATCCGCCGTCGTCTCAATCGGGCATGGGCAGAGAGGTGCGCACAGTATGTGAGGGGGCCGTCTACCCTACTGTATGCAAGGCCGCGGCGTCGACATATGATGTCCGTATAAGATACGCTTATACGGTTCGGACATTTGGGGTGTTGATGATTGGAGTTTGCTGAGTTGATGAGTTGATGAGTTGTACCTAAACCGTACAATAATGGCCAATCATCCCTCCAATGTCATGATAGCATTGTTTCCTGTGCATTGTAACCCCAGTCCAAGCAAGGGAACAATAAGCGTAGCCCCTCTTTCTGATTAGGCATTTATTCTGACTCAGGTGATTTTCACCTAAGTCCTCGAAGCTTGAATTAGCCTTCTGCCTGCGGTGAAGCGATTCGGGTGTTAATATTCTTCTTCCGGACCCCAGTCTACCAATGATGCCCCCCCTCCTTTACTCTCCATGATGCACTCCAGCTTATCTTCATTTGTTATCCAACCTTGGCGCTTCTGTACGATTGCATACTTGACTGGGGAATTCGGTCAGCAGGTTTCAGTACACCAATTGTCCTTGCATCTGCATCTAAACGAGAGATCTGCGGGAGGAAGAATCCTCACGGAAACAGCAGGTCCAAGAGGAACGTGCACTTACTCGGGTCCCTCCATTCTTCCCACCAAACCTTTTCGCTCTGGACGATGCATTTACGACCGTGCTCGCCATTCTTTGCGTTCGCAAAAGGCCACACTGCTTTCACAACCTCGTATTTGGCTTTGCCGGAGAAGAGTGTCGTGACGCTCGTAAAGAATTTGTTGACCTTGTCGGGGTTTTGGATCGTTACTCTTGCGTGCGTCACCGGGAATTGCACCGTGACGAGTCCCTTATAGCTGGTAGTAGCTATCAAGCTGCGAATTTGGCCCTCAATCCAGTTGTGATCAAGGTTCGCCACCACCCGCTCTAGAGTAAACATCTTGACGGATGAGTGATCCTTCACATATCGCGCACACCATGCCTCGAGGCCGTCTTGGCCGGCTCCGAGCTCAGGTTTCAGCGACGGTTCATTAGCTCCGCGATAAGCCATCTCATCTTTAGTCACACAGCGCAGATAGTCCATCCGATCATCGGGATTGTCGGGGACTAGGAGGCTCATAAGGTTGAGTCGTACACTGAAGTCGACCCTCCTATTTCGGGAACCGTGAATGAGAATCTGAGGCTTTGGAGGTACAGTCGCCAGGTTTCGTATAAGTGATGATAAAGCCTTGACGTTTTCAGACAGATAGCTTGCCTTGCTGGTGATGACGGTACTGTCGGCGGACAGCTCAAACATCGGAGGTGAGTACTGCCGGTAGTCTAAGACAGGAAGGCCAGGATAATATTGCGGGCCTTTTACTGTTGTCGGACGCCGCGAGTCTGTAGCGCTACTCGAAGGGCCGGAGTACGGTGGTGGTTGATGTTGCCGTAGCGGCGCTGGCACTAATGCATGAGTTGATTCCGGCATGTCTCCAGGGAGTTCCGCGAATCTTGGACTGCTCGGACCGGCTTCATAGATCTCTGGACGATGAACAGGTCTTGCGGCTGGCACCGCTTTCTCAAATGTGATACCATTTTGTTGGTCCATGCCTTGATGCAACACCAGGATGCTGTTCCTTTTTTTTAATATATAAATTCTTTATAACAAGCTGTGTGCCGCGGTCTATCCTGAATAAGAATTACCCAAACGTTGAAGCCTTTGACTATCGCGGTCTTAAGATAGATGAGAATATGGCAGCCTAGATACGGGCTGAGCGTAAGATAAAGTCGCGCCTAGATCAGTGTTTACTACTTCTATACTGGCGTGATTGATCTCCACATAGTTCGATTAGCCGTGCACTTACAATTAGCTATACTAACCTAGAACTTTTGCACCGCCGGTCTAGGTGCGCTAAAGATAAAGAGGACAAGGGTGAACGATTGGAAGCAGTGGTGGCGCAGCAGGACTATGACTAGGTAGGTATTTTACATCTAGTAGCTACTTAATAATAGAGATCAATGCAATCAATGCGCCACAACTAATGTTGAAGTTACGAAATGAGGCCTCCTCGACAATTGCGCACTACGAGTTCCAGTGCGTGATAGCAAATTCCTAGCTTGAGATTGGTATCGGTCGATTCATAAGCGTCGGGATTTCAACGCACATTGTCTAAGCTCTCGCTGCCTTCAAGAATACAAATAGTGACTCGACGGCAATTCAAGGACAAACCAACTCGCACCAAGTAAACCCATCGTCGGCGTGTTGTTTCGCACTAGTCTATACAAAACATGTTATCTTCATAATCCCCCTGGACCACCATGCGATCTTATTACGGTAATGCGCACCCGGAGTTCATCCATGAGGGCGAAAGAGCTTACGCTGGGGGGGATGTCGATCTGCTAGACCTGCCTTGTAGGACTCCCATATTTTAATCTTGATGGCCACATACATCAACATTCATATATGATGCCAAATTGTGCGCCACTTGTGAATAGTAGAAAAGGTCGGGCGTAGATAAGAATACTACAAACACCATAGCTTAGAACAAGTCCTAAGTGAATAAACAATTACGGAGGTAACTTGATTGCTTCATCCAAAATCAGAGTAGCAAATATGGTTCATATATACCCCAAGGCAAGGTTCTCAGAAGTCACTCTCACACCGCATACAGACTTGGTATGGGCAAAAAGTCCATCAAGAAGTATTGAACGGCAAGCAAAATCTATCATGCGTCTACGAACTATCTTAGTCTACGTTCCACGATTAAGCTGTAGTGTTTAGGCCGACACATAGTACTCTCCTCCCTTGTATGAATTGTGTTCTCTTAGGGATAAGAACCAGTCGTCTTGTCAACTCAAGGAGTAATGGTACCGTGCATAGACCCTACCTATATAGATTAGTTGTGAGTGATTGCCACATCATCTAGGCAATACAGTAACTACAAAGACGGATTAAAGAATTTAAAAGAGGGCTATTCACTCAATGGCATAGCCGTTGTTGACACACAACTAGCAATTATCCGACTGTCATCGAATTGGGGCCAACATGAAGGAGGGAGCCAGGTGACAATCTGTGAGATTTCCGCTACAGAAGCCGACGTATGAATGTAACATGAACATGTGTTGTTGAGCGACAAATCCATGATCCCCATGCAGACGAAACTGTACATAATAAAGGCCTTTCTTCTATAGAAAACTATGTTATGACGCAATCGAAGGGTAATTACTAAAAAGAAGTATAGAAATTGGCGGGATGCCAGAGCTCCATGGCTCATGGTTTGGCTGTAGACTCAATATAAAAACCTTTTACTCGTGAATTTATAAGAATTTCAGAAATTAGCATGTAAAGCACTCTAGGTAGGTAGATATCAAATTTGTTGTAATGGGGTTAGTTTCGGTACGGGTTTTCAACTTTCAACTCTTCCTACACTTACTACCCTATAAATTCCTACTTAGAATACAAGCTAATATCTTAAATAAACGGAATATTATACATATGTCAAACAATATAACTAGCCTTTAAAATTGAAAGGTTTTTTTCTTAATCTGCTATTATATATTTAACCCGTTAATAGGTGTATAAACTTACATTGAGCAATGAATTACTGTTAAAGAGGTTATCGGGTTTCTGCTAACCGTCTTTCTACTTCAGCGTCAGATGAGCCTAGAAGCAAGGATGGTTGCAAACAAATGTTAATCAAGCACAGAAACACGGTGAGGTTGAGGTCGATAACTCTATAACACGGAAATATATGCAGCCTTAGTACCTCTATACTTGTGAAGAAAATTCAGAATAATACCTACCTACCTGGTAGGCTACACATTGGCTACCTATTCCAAAGTGCCATGTACTGAGTATGTAGTGACTATATAATGAGTGAATGCCCACAGTATCAATTATCAGCTGCTATACTACTAGTAGGAATGGTACCTGTAAAGCTCGATTTGCCAAGACTTAGTACCTCTTGATACTTGTAAGTTGTCCCTACACGTGTAGCGATAACAGATAAGACCCCAGTGGGGCTAATGGGGGTGCCCGAAACGTCACTGGTATCTTGGCAAGCTCCTAGGCAACCAACCCATAAGCGTGTACGGAGTACCTAGGTAGGAGGTACTTACATCAGCTGCACCTGAGGTACCTAGGCCCCCAGGTCGGGACTCAGATGATCCAATTCATCCCGTCATCATCTTTAACTGCTGTTATAAGCTGCTGTTTGTCTCTAGAGTATTGTGCAACTTTAGTTTTATCACTGCATTTTTGAGGCTAGTAAATTGGTCTATTCACATTCAGACGCTACAATATGAAGGTCTCTCTCCTTTCATCGCTGCTTCTGCCAGCAGCAGCTAGCGCTCGCTTCATCGAGGCTACTGAGGCAAACCGCATCCTGCCCTATATCGATGCACTCCTCGAAGAGGCACCCGCGTCCTCAGCCGAAAGGTTCCTCATCGAGTTATCTCCTGGCGAAACTCGCTATGTAACCGAAGACGAGAAATGGGAGCTTCGCCGAGTACGTATTCCTCGCTTCCTAGCATATAGCCTCGGCCCCGGCGTCAAACAGACACTTTGCTGACTCGTCTATGTTACAGGCCGGGCAACGCTTCATGGACATAACCGAGAATAGTGACTTGGGCACGTTAAGAGCCTCGTCGCGACCCGCCCCCGTCTTTCCCAAGAAAGTGAAGCTCCAGAACGAGATCAAGCCCCTGCTCGCGAACCTGTCCAAAACTGGGATGCAGGAACATCTCGAGAAGTTCTCAAGCTTTCACACTCGATATTATAAATCAGACTATGGCCGACAATCCTCTGAGTGGCTGCTCCAGACCGTTCAGAATACGATCAAGGGGGCTGGCGCTGACGAGTATGGCGTCAAAGCGGAACACTTCAAGCACAGCTGGGGTCAACATTCCATCATCGCGACGATACCCGGGAAGTCGAAATCGACCGTCGTCATCGGCGCACATCAAGATTCGATCAACCTATGGTTACCGTCAATTCTACCGGCCCCCGGCGCTGATGACGACGGTTCCGGCACCGTCACTATTCTCGAGGCTTTCCGTGTTCTTTTATCATCCGAGGACGTGATCAAGGGCAATGCCCCAAACACCATAGAATTTCATTGGTACAGCGCCGAGGAGGGTGGACTCCTCGGCAGTCAAGCTATTTTCTCTGAATACGAGAAGCAGCGCCGAGATATTAAGGCAATGCTCCAACAAGACATGACCGGTTTCATTCAGAAGACCATTGACGCTGGGAAGCCCGAGAGTGTGGGCGTCATCACAGACTACGTAGATGCCGGCTTGACAGCTTTCATTGTAAGTGATTCCCGGGATCTTTTTCTTGCCTTGACTACTCTAGGAGCATAAAGGGTCCTTCGTGGGCTAGAGTGGTGTTCTAAGGCTTTCTACGCCTTGAAAACTCCCATGAACCCGGCTCGTAATGACAGTAACTAACCCCAAGTGTCGCATTACAGAAGAAGGTCATTGAAGAGTACTGTGATATCCCGTGGGTGGAGACCAAGTGTGGTTACGCTTGTTCCGACCACGCGTCTGCTTCTAAGGCTGGGTATCCTTCCGCTTTCGTGATCGAATCCACTTTCGGCGATTCAGACGATCATATCCATGGCACTGAGGATCTGATCAAGTATCTTTCCTTTGTAAGTAGCACGAGATCCACGATTGCCTCTTTTGAAGACTCTCGCTAATGACAAATAGGATCACATGTTGCAGCATGCGAAGATGACGCTTAGTCTCGTATATGAGCTTGGGTTCACAGACTTTAAGGAGCTGGAGACTTCTGAAATTGGCGAGTTGTAGAGATCTACTAGGTAGCTGGGCACTTAGGGCGTTAACGTTGGTAGAACGTATGGATTATACCAATATAAGCATGGCATGAAAGATTAGGAAATCAGTTCCTCGATACATCTCGTTCATGCATAATAATGCCGACCTACACAAGTTGGTATGTATCGAGGGTTGGCAGAAACATAACTGCCTTACCAACCTACATAGGTAGGTTACTGTATAAGGTGGGCCGGGCGATTGCGAAAAGCTGTGGCGCATTGGTTGCGTCATAGCTCGGCCTAGGTGTGCCGGATCACTCTCTTATAAACCTAGAACTGCGCCAGACTTGTGCTGTCCCTGTGTCGCTTCCCACCTAGTTGGTAATGGGAACTTATGGATGACTTAATGTATGGCTTGTACGCTACTTATTCGCAGGGTTACAAATGTATACTACATGTCACTCAATTGAATTTGACCCTGACGACATCAAGCACATCTCGTGCCAAGGAAACAGGCTTAGAGTATCACCATGCTTGTACGCCTCAACTACTATGGCCCATACATTGCAAGTCAAGGAATGTCTCGATGATGATGATGATAATAGATCTAAGAATAAACGGATCACTTTTAGCTGCCGATATATCCGTCGACTGAGTCGTTGTGACTACATCCCTCAAGTTATTCAATTCTTTATTAAGTCACAACTGGTATAGGACACAAGGTAGATCTCCTTCCTTTTTTCCCTCTCTATTCACCGCAGCTGCAGAACTGTACAAAGAGCACGCCTTCGTTCTAAGATAAGTACGAAGAAGAAGAAAATGCCAGAAACCCAGAAGGACAGCGTCCATAAAGAAACGATAACAAACTCAGGCCACAAGATCACAAATTGCCTGTACGGGTGGTGTCAGTCCGAACACAGCGTCTCGTCACTTTTAGCGGCAACCCCAAACTTGACGCCTAAAGATGCGTGGCAGAAGCTCTGTCGCGACGACGACTTGAGGAGTAGCGATCAGGAATACAATCGAAATGCAAAAACAAGTCCCATTGGAGACGATGAGCTGCAGCGGGCTCGCTTGTGCGGGAAATGGGGATCTAAAGAGCCGAGCGACTTATTCACGAGAGTCAGTTTCTGAACCTGCTTTCGTAGAGATGATTGGAAATAATTTACTGATAATTATCAATCAGCTTTATCACGATGCATTGTGCACTCTCGATGAGCACCCAGAGCGTGGCGTAGTCAGCCCCTGTCTTATAGGCAGTAGCGGGACGGTGCCCTTAACTATCATCTCTGTGTAAGCAATCTTCTGGAGCAGGAGATATTATTACTATTTTATTATCGGCACTAACCTCTGGAAGACTCCCCGATATTGTCCGTCATATGTCAAATTTGATTGTCCGCGCTGAGAAGGAGGTCTTCCTCGCTACAAACTTCTGGCAGAATAGCATCGCATCCCGCTATATCACAAACGCTATCCGGGAACTCTCGCGGCGGGCCGAAGCTAAAGGAACCCGTGTAATCGTGAAAATCATATATGATCGTGCTAATGCTAAACAAGTATTCACCCCACACTATATCGTTCCCGAGAGCGAGTATACGGGAGATGCTGTTAATTTGCCGCCAGCAAAGGAGATACCATATGTTGATCTACAAGTTATTAACTACCATCAGCCAGCCCTAGGTACATTCCACGCAAAATACATGATTGTCGATCGCAAAATTGGAATTGTACAGAGCAACAACATTCATGACAACGATAATCTAGAGATGATGGTTCAAGTTGAGGGATCAATCGTGGATTCTTTATATGACACAGCCATGATTAGCTGGCACAAGAAGCTAGATCCGCCGCTTCCATCTCTTTGCTCGCCCGCGGTAAACGCGACGAATTGCACTGACTTTGGTGCAAGTCATGGTGATATTTTCTCCTCGGCTGGCTCTATTAGAGGGCATTCAGCCGTTGTTGATCCATCGAACATGTCGTTGAGAAAGCCTTACGGCGTTGAAGCAACCACGGTTGATGGTGGATTGACAGATACAGCCAACCAGGGTAGCTTTGACGAAACATCACGGCAAGGGTCTACTATTCCTAGCCATTTGGAAGGCAACACTGAAAAACTCACACAGTCAGAGCAGAATTTAACTGGCGAGATATTGGCAGAAAACACGACAGATGATCCTCACTATGACAGCGACCTCGCAGGCGAGGTCTCCCGTGTCCAGGGTGTCGTCTCTGCCAAGCCCGACGAGACCGCAATGCAGGCCGTGACAAGGCATCTTAATCACACAACAAACGAAGGATATCTGGGAAATGCGCCTGACTGCAACTTAGCCGACGAGATGACGCCGTATATACCTCATGCAGCCCATGAACCATTTCCAATAGCACTCGTAAACCGTGCGCCATATGGGCAACCTAACACCAAATCCATCGCGAATCCGCAGAACGGGGCGTGGTTATCGGCGCTGCGGAATGCTCAACAAAATGTATTTATCCAGACCCCGACACTGAATGCTGAGCCCTTGATCCCAGCGATTGTGGAGGCTTGCGAGAGAGGTATCGATGTATATTGCTACGTCTGTCTTGGATATAACGATGCGGTGAGTCTATCACTATCAACCCAGATCGTGACATAATGTGGCTGACAATCACAGGGTGAAATGCTCCCTATGCAAGGCGGTCACAACGACAAGATTGCGCACCAGTTGTACACCACACTCTCGCCCGCCGGACGACGACGCCTTCGGTGGTACTGGTATGTAGCAAAAGACCAAACACGTCCGGTACCCGCGCAAGAGAAGAAGCGTAGTTGTCACGTCAAATTGATGATCGTGGACGAGTGCGTCGGTATTGTCGGGAGTGGTAACCAAGATACGCAGTCATGGTTCCACAGCCAGGAGATCAATATCATGCTGGATAGTTCGCATATCTGCCGCGCGTGGATCGACGCTCTGAGACGCAATCAGAATACTGGGGTCTACGGCGCGGTTGACAATGAGGACGGCATCTGGAGGGATGAGCAGGGGAAGGGAGTTGAGGGCGCCACGGGTGTTGATGCCGGACGGTTTAGCTGGTTTAAGGGGGCTGTTGGCGCAGTTCAGAGGTTACAGGGGAAGGGTGGCTTTTAAACGGGGGTTTTGGGGGTCATCTGATGTTTTGGTCAGTGCAGAAGTATACCTATATTAGTTGCACCGGATATCGTCTTAGACGTCTACTATATCTAGCTTAATCCCGGTTTGTTTAATCGAACTTAAAAAAAAGTATCGCTAAAACTAAGTACCTTCTTAATTTATGTTATCTATCATCGTTTAGGTAGTAGTCCATAGCCTCTACTCTTGAACTACTGCTCCTCTGTCGTCCCTATCTAACAGCCTAGCAAGTAGTGAGCTCTATCTACTCACGGGGACAGTCGGGTGGGAAGTTGTCATACACTCTTCCATGTTCACAGTATTGACATTGATACGAGAGGATTGTGCTTGTAAGTTGATGTTGCGCGGGGGAAAGACGACCACTACCATAGTCAAACAATACCGAAGTCACTGGCAAACAAACTTTGACACCCTTTAGAACAATGTGCCTGTTTGAAACATAGTATAGCTTCATCTCTACACTGAATAAGCAAAGCCGTCAGCAAAAAACATAGTTCAAGTTTGAGTTTAAGATTGAGATTGGTATAAATAGCCGGAATCCCGCTGTGTCCGTCGGGGTTTTTATTTTATTTTCATCATTCACGACACCCTCACCAGATTATTACAACTACATTATCACTATTTCACGAACATCCCGCGAATATAACTAAAGCCCACACTCTCAGCCATCGCAATGTCTACTACCCCTAAAATTATTGATACAGAGCCCCATCGGTTTCATGAGAGCAGTTTAGTTCCACTTCGTCCACAGAACCGCTACTGCGGCAGTAATCAACGTAAGAGGAATATGAAGAACCGTCGAAATCATGTTGCTAATGATATTCGCGAAGGCTACTTAGAGACTATGCAGCCTAAGGAGAAGACGGAGTCACAGCTGCCTCTTGAGAAAGGGAAAGAAAGCGTCGTGGAACGCGAGCGTGAACGTGAGGCCACAAGTAATAAGAAGAACGAGGGCGTCACGCCAGTGAAGAATTCTGAGGGACGCTCAATACCTTGTTGGCCGACATCCGTTGGCACATTGGAGAGCGAGTGGAGCGAGCGTTTTTACGAATAACGGCCTCGTACTTGAATGCAGTCTTCTCAAAATATGGGTTTTAGCTCAGTAAGTGGGATATCATAGGTGTGTTATAAAGAGAGCACTGGTTTTAGCGAAGTTACTCTCTTGATAATACCTGAACTAGTACTGCTTGCTGTTTGCATAGCCTAAGTAAAAATATAACTCATAAAACCTATCCTTATATGCAACTTATAATGACCTTGTGACAGTTTATATATAGCATTTGCATGTTTTCCCTCTACGAGTATAAGTGTTTGAACTCGAGCTGGGTTGTAGATAAAAGCGTTGAAGCCGGTAGGACAGTAATAAGGGTGTTAAATCAAAACCAGTATTTGAAAGTTCAGACCAAATGAATTCGGCAAGAAACGAGTCTTTCAGGTATAGCCGGCCCTCTTCGAGGAGCTCAGATCAAGAGGTCGGGGGCGAGCTTCTCAATGATCATATAGAAGACGATGCTACTACAGATGACCAGGACGAGCAACCTACCAACTGAGACACTTGAATATTTTAACTGAGAATTGGGCGTCGAGAGAATTACGCGGTCTTGCGTACTTGGTACGGTGACACACAAGCTCTTTCTCCATCCTTGCTTTCATGGCTATAGCTTAGTCCGCAACCCGTGCAAAACATCTCGTTAACTGGCCATGCTGATATCAATAACAACAGTTTAGCTTACGCTCACTAGAGCCAGTGGCAATCCCGCGGATTAAGTATGATGTTCATTCTCCCCACAACAACATCAAAATCGTTTTAGTACTCACCGAAAAAATCATGTATCATAAACCTTGATAGTCTAGTTTGTGGCTAATTTCATCTGATTTGGGTGTTTGTCCGTGAAGCTTTTTGAGCTGTGTCGCTCAGCTGGGACGTAGGTACCATAGATGGTCTAGTCCATGTCTAGCGCTATGCACAGTATGATGATAAGTGATACTGTAGCATAGAGAACTCGAAGAGAACACCAAGTAAATTGATCCAACAAACACACAGTACAAAACAATGGCCGGGAGCTTTGCACAACAACGTACGACATAGACATAATACGTTGATTGTAATAGGCCCGGATGGAGTATGAGGCCGTTACACTACAGTATAGCATGGACCTATAGCGTGCTTATCAGCTCCGATGCCGGGGCCTTCAGGTCAGATAGGTAACCAAATCCACAATTCTTGCCAGACGGACCACAATGGTGATGGGAGAGGGCTCGTCGTCCGTGCTGATTTTTGTTTAGATGGCGAGATGGTGTGTATAATATGTTTTAGGTACTTAGGTCGACTCTATCATGACATTACCCCATTCTGAATAATCGGCAATACTATTATCTTGCTCATTCGTCGCTCCCTGAATCAGCTTTAGCGAGCTGTCCGCTGCAAAAGGGAGACAGTCCTGGACGGTTGATTGCTGGTTGGTTGAAATATCTGCTTTTGCATGGCCAATCGCGGCAGACACTATAAACGCTGATTCCGATGGGCCGCGAAGTGCCTTGGTCTCCTTGCGCCTCACTTTTTTGACATTCGGAGCGGTTAAGCGGGGAGAATTGGGTCGACATTTGCTGTGTTGTTTAGTTGATAAACAGCCTGACTTGGAGTATGATAACCGACCTGCCGGAGCGTCCCGAAGCAGACCAACCATGAAGGACGATAACACCTCCAACCTGACAGAAACTGTATCAGTGCCGGGTCTCCCGCTCGATACGAAACCTGTCCCAGTTCATATCAAACAGCAGGCTGTCGAGATGCCTTCAAAACTATCCCAACAATGGAACACGAAGAACCTAGGCTTGCGGCTCGGCGCTGATGCTATGAGTGCTGCGTGCGCTGCGTCCATGATCGCGCCTGTCATATCTATTATCGACAGGTTCGTACTACTGTTACCGGTTCTGTCTCTTGCCAGCGTCACAACACCGCGAGACTAACCTGATTACTCGCCAGGTCCATCATGGAAAACGCATCGGGCCGTAGCACCCTTGCGGAAAGCCTCAAGGCCTCTTTCCGCACTCTATTCACACGCCCGCAGACAATAATATTCTCGCGGCCGGTAGCTCTCATCTTCATGTTGTACGGCGGCACGTACCTAACCGCGAACACGGTCGACACGGCCTCTTCCACGGTGCGCAGCAAGCCCGCGACATATGTCTCGTCGGGGACGGATAAGTTCGCCGCCTCCTCGGCGGCTAATGTTGGGCTTTGCATCTACAAAGATCAGGTATATGTGAAGCTGTTTGGGCCGGGTGGGCCACCGCGCCCCGTGCCGTTGCCTACCTATGCACTCTTTACCCTGCGCGACTGTCTGACCATCTTCGCGTCCTTCAATGTCCCGCCGCTACTCGGCCCCGTCGTCTCGGAGCGTCTGAGTGCTGAAATGCGCCAGAGAGTCACCGGCGAGACGATCGCCCAGTTCGCCGCGCCGGCGGCCGTCCAACTGTTCTCCACACCTATCCATCTTCTAGGTCTGGACCTGTATAATCGCCCCGCCAGCGCCGCTTCGTGGGCCGACCGTTGGGCGCTCGTAAGGAAGAATTGGCTGATCAGCTGCGCAGCCAGGGTTTGCCGCATCGTTCCGGCTTTCGGGCTTGGCGGTACGGTTAACATGAAGGTTCGCCGAAATCTGATGGAGAGGCTCTCTTAAGAGGAACGGTCATAAACATCGCTTGTAAGAATTATATAGAACTGTACACTTTTGGGATATGGTGTTCAGCAAGCAGGTGGCCAATATTTTTTTATAGATACCAGGATTTCTTATCCAATGAATGATATACATGTCGACCAGGTCCTCAGGTTTTAGAAAATGAAGTTTCGCTTCACAACTATAGTTAGGCCAACAAATACTGGCTAGGTACGCCAAGTACGCCAAGGCATCGGATCATGATTTATTTGTCTATTAAGTATGCTCAAATAAAGCCATTTGCCCTAAGAACCTCAATAATCTTCTTGTCAGAATCCGTGACGTGCCGTGGCGGTGTCCAATGACCGGGCTGGCCCGTGTCAATGAAGTTCTCCCAGAACTTCAGGCCTTCTAGGCCCTCTTCTCGACACAGTACGCCTCTCTCCTCGGCCATCTCTAATTCTTCTTCGGCAACGCCAATGCTCCATCCAAACCGGTCGGCCGCGTCATGAGCTGTAACTCCACGCCCGAACATCTGCCAATCCCAGGGTACGTCCCTCTCCGGGGGTATTTCATGTAAATCTCCCAGCCAGGTCAACAAGGTTCTAATGGTGATCTCATCTGTTCGGTCGCGGCTTTGTACAACCATGACGCCGCTCTTAAATGTTCGTAGTCGCACGGGGAGCTTCAACTTTTCCCACATCCGAGCCGCTTTCTCGAAATCGTTCGGGCTGACGAGCTCAACACCACCACGTGCTCTGTTGAACATGGCCCATAGATCTACTAGAGTCATAATACCCCCGGCTTTCTTGAGCACGCCCCGAGCATCATCCGTCAAGAACTCGGCTAAATTCCTAGAGAGCTCAGATAGGTAGAGGGATTCCGAGCCTGAGCCGCTTCGACCTCCAACAATGTCTTTGGTGGTAACAAGCCCGAGCTGGCTCGCAGATTCGGCGAGTAAGGCGTTCGCCTCGGTAGTGGCGCTGTCTGTCCCATTACCGACCTGTCGAGCAAAGGATTCTGCCAAGGCTACGATCTCTTTGGCTGATGCCATCAATGCCTCCAGATCTTCGAAACTGCTCCCGATCATCCGTTCGTTATTCTTCCGTCGATCCAGACCCATCTGCTCTAGCCCGGCTATGCCCGCTACCTTCTTGCGGCCAGATCCTGAATCGGACCGTGATATTGAATCTGCTTCGCCGCCATTCGCCTCACTACTAGTTGGCACAGGGGGCGCTTCGTGCAAGAGCCATTTTCTCTGAGTCATAGCACCCTTCAATCTCTCATAGAATATCTTCTCCCCTCCATTTCTAAACGACACCTTGACGTTCTCGGGATTCTCTAGACCAGTGACACCTGCCAGTTTCAGCGTCGGCCCAGGAGACTCGGTTCTCGGCGGCTGCTGTGTCACAGCGGCTGGGACGTCTTTCGATATCAAGGGTGCACCACATATTTCGCAAGATAGCAAAGAAGGGTGGTTTGAGAATGTGCAACGAGGGCACTGGAAGGCATCGATATTCGCGGACTTGTTTCGTGGAGAGCTGATTTGCAACGAACCAAAGCTACCGATACTGTCGAGCCTAGGTTTTGAATGTCGACTCGCTACATTTGATATAGCAGCCTTCAGTACCTCTGTCAGACCTGGCTTGATCCCGCAAGCTAGGCATGGCGGCAACGGTGTGTGTGCGGTTGCGGTGGTAGGGTCGAAGTTGGAGGGGACGGGATTAGGGAAGCTACATATCGTGCAAACCCATGTTGCCGTACTCGCTTGGGAATGGCTAGAGGATGGAGACCGCAGTAAGGGATCCGATGTTGGTGAAGGCGAGGAAGATGCCGCCGCCGCTGCTACGGCCCTTGACTGTAATGAGGCGCGGTTTGCAGGTTTGGGGATCAGCGTTACCTTTGCCGACGATTTAAGGAATCCAGCGTAGAATTCATAGCGCTCGACATCCCTAAGATCTAGAGCGACTGAGTATTTTCTGGGCTGCTGCGTGTCGACGTAGCAAATCCGATGTGATGTCAAGTAGACTTGGCCGCATTGTTGGTTGGGCAGTTTGTACTTGCTGAGAGTGCCGAGAGCACCAGAATGTTAGTAGCAGCATTAAGGCCTATGATTTGAGACGAATTCTTACCCTTCGTATAGTCCTACATTATCTTGGACGAAAAGAAGCACTTCGTCGGGCAGGTATAAGGGTCGAAGAGCTGTCGTGAGGTCTATTTGCTTCAAAAACATGTTGGCAGCTTGATTGAACGGAGGTAGGACGGAGGCGGGGGCGGGGCCTAAAGCTAGAGGTTTGCAGCGGTGCTGCCCCACTATCCACCGTGTAAATAGGTAGGTAGTGCCTACCTGTTAGTTGGCTCTAAACCAGCCTATCTCACAGGTGGGTAAGTAGGTTAATATATCTCTAGGTATCTACTTCTAGGTACCTCCTACCTTTATGTACACATGTGCTTGATATATGATGTCTGCCTTACATGTAGGTAATTACCTATCTAGTTATTTACATATAAAGTATCTAGATCTAGTACCTAATCTCTCTATTTTTAGACTCTGTGTTTAGATCATTAGTCCCACCAGAGCCTGTGTGTGGAATTTTGGCAATGATGTTTTATACTGGTAGTAGCTTCCATTGGAGCTTGTTGCCATTGGTGTTTGCATCATACTTACATAAAATGTAATATTGTTGTTATCAGCTACCTCTAGAGGTAACAATTATAAACGTACATACACCTGCCAGGTACTTATGTAGATGCCCGCTCCTACGTGGCTACCTTATGTACCTATGAGATAATATCAAGTAGTAGGTTTGCTACAAAGGTAAGCAGGTAGGACATAGACGCTTGGACCACATGACTAACATCAGGTTCCCACCAACAGTTGGCCTACTTCTACCCAAACCCACTGAAAATCACTCTTTCTCCCGCTATTCCCCATTTTCTACTTCCACACATTCACCTTTCTTCTTCATTGTCCATCTTCTGCCACTACCCGTCGTGATTCCATCTGCAACAACATCCGCCACTGACTCATCTTTGTGTCGCTGTATCTCTTGTTTGCTCTTCAGGGCTTTTGAAAACTCTTATTAACACGTTTCGATTCGTATACTAACCATTATATTACATTTGCTACTGCTCTGCTAAGGAACACACTACCCTTGGGGCAACCAACCTCTCCGTCCGTACCATGTCTTGGGCAGTACCGTCTGCGCCCGGCATCCAGCCAGTGCCTTACTATTCTCAACCAATGAGTATGTAATCTCCATCTCCCTGTCAATATATTGTTCGAATACTGATGATCAACCAGACACAGCATACACTCCTGTGACGATCCGACAAGGTTTTGGCCTGGCATATCAATCACAACACCAGTATCCTTACAACGCTCCTGCTAATCCACCCCAACCCTCGAACACAATGTCTCCGTCTTCCGATCAGCAACAGCAGAAATTTGACTGGCCGCAGTCCGTTCGCAACTATGTACAGCGAACATTCCAGGCGTCCAACGAAATCCCTGGTGTTGGCCGCGAGGAGAAGGAGTCTCGACTCAAAGAGATCATCCGATCTGAACAGGAAAAGGGAACCATGTTTACCACCAACTGGGACGAGATGCCTTTACCACAGCAATTAATCCAGAAGGAACGTCAACAAGCCCTGATGGCAGCCGTAGACCCTGCGACCACGCAGTCGAAGTCACCCTCCTTTGCTGCCAACTCTAAGAAAAGAAAGTCTTCGGATTTCAGCGAGTCCGAACAGACTAATGGTTCTCCAGTGCCCTGGCGTAGTACCAAGGCCCTTTCCCTCGAAGACCGTGTCAGTAAGCCGGCTAACGACAAACGCTTATTGATGGATGGCCCTCTCACAGGCAAAAGTAAGTTTCAGAAGAATGTCGAGAAGCGACAGCGCCGCGGCGACGGCGGCTATCAATCGTCGTACCGGTCACCCAGCCCACCGCCACCATCGGGACCTATTGTTGGTCTCAACGAGAGCCTTGAAAAGCCATATTTCCGCTTGACAGCTGCTCCGAAGCCTGAGGATGTTCGTCCTGAACGCGTCCTGCACCATACCCTGGATTTATTAAAAAGGAAGTGGCGAAAGGAGAATAATTATAACTATATTTGCGACCAGTTTAAATCTCTTCGGCAGGATCTGACAGTTCAACACATCAGAAGCGAGTTCACTGTTTCCGTCTACGAGATTCACGCTCGAATTGCCTTAGAGAAGGGGGATCTCGGTGAGTATAACCAGTGCCAGACACAGCTACGTGCCCTCTACAGGGCTGGTGTCAAAGGCAACCCGATCGAGTTTAAGGCGTATCGTATTTTGTATTTCATTCACACTGCGAATCGAACGGCGTTGAACGATGCTATTGCGGATCTAACCACAGCAGAAAAAGAAGAGCGTCCCGTTAAGCATGCCTTAAACGTGCGCTCAGCGTTGGCCTTGGGCAATTATCACAAGTTTTTCCAGCTCTATCTGGATGTCCCGAATATGGGAGCATATCTTATGGATATGTTCATCAAGCGGGAACGACTTGCTGCACTTGCGAATATGTGCAAAGCGTGAGTCCCATCTTCCCAAGGGGTTTCATTGCCGCATACTGACGTGTTTGTAGATTTAAACCTGAACTGAAACTACGTTATGTCACAGAAGAATTGGCCTTCGAGTCAGATGCCGAAGCTGCTCAATTTATCATCGATTATGACCAAGAGCTGCTTCAAGAACGCGATGACCACATCGTTTTCTTGACTGCAAAAGCCGGACAGACGTTCGAAAATGCGAGGGCTCAAGCTTGTAGTAGAGTCGACCTCAAAGGCCAGATATGATAATTTCTCCCAACTTCTTTCTTATCTTTACATTTCTCTTCGGTACACCGTCTGTCCTTCCATGGCCTCTCAATGCCGCGCGGGATGCACTACTCGTAGAGTTCTCTTCGCGCCCTGCCGGATTTCCGTCGTTGAGATGATTGTCGACTTCTGCATATCAGCCTCTGGTTATGTCCAAGCATAATCCTGTGACACAGCGAACGTGCATATATTATCCGATTCAGCTGCGTTATCACAGCATGTGCATTTGAGCGACGTCAAGTCCTCTTCTTAGGAGTTTATGGCAGTACATATTGATATGCTTGAATATGTGGGTGTTCTGGTTTGGGATGATCTCTGCAGAAGACGGAGTTGATGAGTTGGAATCGGCAGCATATAGGCGTTAGGGTGTTCCTGGACCAAGTGGTTTAGTTATATTTAGTAACACGATACCCCTGAGACAACGAGCACTGGCTTAGCCTGGCGTCGTGCTATCAACCCCCATAATTCGTGCGGAGGATTAAGATATTGTTTATGATAGGCAGTTTCCATGGTTCATAGACAAAAGCTAAGCATTCGCCTTAGTGTGGATGTCAAAATTAACATAATCCAATAAACTTCATGACACTAAATCTACTAGGATCATAAACGTGCATGACGGGATCATTAATAGATGACTCGGACTCGCTTTCATTAACCAAGTTGCCTCAGGACTTGTTCGGACTGACTATATGAGGTGTTTAGTAGTGTCTGGCACTCACTAGGTCGGCCGTACTAATACCACAAACCCCAAGATATTTTAGATTTACCGGCCCAATATTTGAGTCCTATATCTAACCACCCAAGGTGACAACATCGAGCACATAGGGAATCTTCATCGAACCTAAGCTATTTAGTTAGTCTTTTTGCATTCCTAAAGAGCATCTTCGCTGTTTAATTAGGCGACGTTCCGGCTTACGTATGTTATTAAGGTGCTCTATGGAATAGTTACCTTAGACGCGGCTGAGCATTTATTATGTCAGTCGAACGTACCACATCCTTCTCCCACTATAAGCTGTGTGGTTTTATCGTGAGAAATTGACCCTTTGGCATCTTATGCGTTCATTCATAGCGCCACCACGACGTACGAGCGCCCGGTCATGCAAGGTACGACATGCCATGCCACCTTAGCTACCGCAGCGGGCTGACGGGCCCCTGATTAAGCTGAGACATGCGCTGGCCGTGGCTGGCCGTGGCTGGGTTATCTATTGTCTGTGTGGCACACAATTCTCGTCTTAGACAACTGGGCCTCAGCGGAGCTGGCTGAGGTGAGGGCACTTAGATACGTCAAGTACGTCTAGGTCTAGTTGTGGCAGGTGAGACGACAGAAACTCGGCTAGAATAACAGTTATAAAGTACGCCACATCGCTTATATTTTCAGGTACTGAGCCACTTCGAATAGGATTGATATCGCTGTTCACTGTTTTGGGGGGTTGAGGGGCTTTGGGTGGTTGTGAGTGCCGTCAGGTTGTGAGTGACGTCTCGAATTCTACTGTTCTGCCTGCATCTCTGTTAAAAATTTTGGTTAGCTCCGCTCGATACTGAAGATGCGTCGACTTAGCATAGACTGAGAAGATAACTAAGTGACCGCAATGCTTATCGTGGAGAGCTTTCAATAACGAGATGATGACGCGCATGAACTGCTCTATATATGGCCCCTTCTCCCGCAGTTCACTCGGTCACAAGGTTAGCGGATGTCGAGTGAGCCCGCATAAGCACTCACAATATGACGCGGAAGCCGTACACTACTTGACTATTCTTGGTTATCATCTGTTCTCGGTGCTATAAAGTCCCACTTCTACTCGGCGTTTTCCATGGTGATATAAATACTAGTTACTCCAACACTCCGGAATCCCGTGGTCTCGGCGGCCGGTCCTCGTAAAGCGAAACCACGGCCAGTTGGTCCATTTTGGCAGGTACTAGTTTAGTGCAGAGACGTACTACTCTTGATGTGATCCTTTAATTGATCCGGCTATCAACGTGCCCCCCTCGTGATCTTCACCGGTGCGTTTCAGCCCTGTCCATGGTTTCATTGTGCTTGGCGATCGTCCCGGGACCGCGGTGACCCGTGGCAGCTACGCATTAATGATAACCTGAAGGAGTGACTTTGCCTCGCAAGTTGACGAGTCTCCAGGGTATTTGGGTTTGCTCGGCCCTGGGATGAGCCGTAGTCTACCTTTTCGCATAACCTTCCCGACCCCGGCATATTCATGGAGGCGGCACCTCTTCTGGGATGATTCGTGGCAATGGTATCTGCACCCATAGGCAGATAGTGATTTGACCAGGATAAACTCGTGATTTATGCCTGTCCATACCACGCGCGATATCGTCGACGTCGCTAGGCGTATAGTCCTGGTTGGCAATGTGTGCTACCTATGTCATCTTGTTGGTGTCCCATTGGACAACCAAAACACCTGGTTGAAGTTTTATGCTTTGAGTATAAGGTATTGCTCTACAATGTACCACCCCCTTCCTATATCCGAGACCTCCACCCTGCAATGCATTGATCGTGATGAGCCAACGCTATTGTGGGAAGTGAACCCTTTCGAGACAGTGGCGTTGTATTCCCCCTTAAACCCGATCCTTTAAGTTCGGTGAGAGTACGACACGTAATAAGCATCTAATCGCTGGAGGCATAGGTCAAGTTCATTCGGGTTGCGTCGGCCCATAGCGTAGAGCTCTCCCTTGAGCAACGATTTAACTTCTACAGAGACACGCAATCTCGATAAACCAAGGCTGCCTGCCTCTCTGGCGGGGGACGGATGCAACAGAGCGGAAGACGGCCAAAAATGAGAAGACAAACTGATATCATGGGTGCCTGTCATCCCATCGACAGCCGTTGCTCTCTGCAAGTAGCCATGGCTACGGAGAACAAAACCCGGGCAAGGGCCTTGTATAGGGATAACAAGATGGAGAAAATCGGAGCGGTGTTATGCAATACGTAACCATGCAATGCGGTGCTAGTTTAGCTCCCCGTCCACAATCTACCTGCTTCTATCTGTACGATACTTTATTTACAATAATGTAATATAAAGTAAGGTTGGACGAGCTTCGACAAACACATGCATACTAAATCAAAATGAGCTTCGCGTCATCAGTCAATTAGTAACTTAGGTAGACAGTCGATGCCGACCTCCTGCAAGCGGAACGGATGTACTGCATGCTTATATGTTATGTACCTGCGAATTTAGCGACCTATCAAAACTCAGTAGACTCCGTTTTTGTCGTTAGGTACAGTACACTACCTACCTAGGTACCTAGGTACCTAGACATACATGGATCTACAACCCCTTTTCCCCATCAGAAAATCACCCCAACCGAGCAGTATTCATAGGTAATGTAGTACACTACTGCATCTGGATACATATCTGCATAGTTCGAAGACATCGTTCATATGGTCTACACCTCTCCAAATGGGGAGAAATGGGAGGGTGAACATGAGAGAGGCCGTATTATGTAGTTGATTACTAGTCTAAGCCGTTGCACACTATAAACGACCTGTATGGCTCTTCGCTACCTCACTTCGCTGCGTAGCGGTTCTAGACCTTTGGATTGCGGAGAAAGACCCTCTCTGGAGATCGTTCCAGGCGTTTTCTATATGCCCTTGTTATATCCCGTACTGTATAACACAAACACTGGGACTAAGTATAACAACAGAGCTAGGTAGAGGCTTGCTTTCTACGTCATATGTGCGGATAATACTTATTAAGAAATTGTGATTACCGTTATAACAATGAATGGCAATATAGTTGGTTGTTAAGGGCACAGGTACTAGTAGGCTCACTACCTAGACATAGGGAGGATTGCAGTCACCATAGAACTCATGTATACCGGACCACTGTACCGGACAGGTCAGATCTTGCAGGTGTAATGATAAAGCCAACTTTGCTTGTCGCACATGAATTTTTAAATTATATGTAGAACAGCTCTACTAGTTTCTGTAAAACTACTATTCCAGCCATATGAATACCTAGAATTATAGAAATATGTAGCAACGGTTGGTGATTGACCAAAAGTGGAGTAAGTACGCTAGTGTAAAAAGTAGAGGATTGGCAACACGCGGACGCTTTTGGAATAGACAAGATCACGCTCCTTGTAAAATTACTCGGCTTTGCCCCGAGACTTGTCTTAATTTAAGATGCAGGATCTTTTTGATCGTACATTAGAGCAAGCCATCACAATACTCTTTGGGCATTTGTTGGCGTGGCGGTTCTCTAGGGTGGGTTTCAGCGCATTGCCTTCACTACCGAAACTACTGATAGTGTGCATATTAGTGCATTCTTTTAAGGTTGTTATTGGGCAAATTTACTGCCAGTACACTAGAGTCTGGACCTAGAGAGGGTTGGTTGCGCTAACGAAGCGGATGCAAAGGCCACCACAGATTTTAATTGGTTGATAGTCGCCCGGATCCCTGCTGCAGACGACAACCCCCCTCACTCCTGGTTCCCACGCGTCATCCTGCGAGGAGCTTTGCAAACCCACTAAAAGCCAGTTGCGCACCCTGGCCAGTGCCCTGGTCCACGTTTGGTACAGTATGCCTGACCTGTTGTTGGCTTAAGTAGGTAGTATGTGAAAAATGATCAGTTGTGCCTTTCTATTCTATTCTGGTGACGGCTGGACCACACGTGCATTTTTCCTGCGTGTGCCACCTTCATCATGTACTGAGTTAGGGAGAAACACTAAAATCATTGCCATCTTTTGGAATTCTTTAGTGCTTCTACTACACATAATAGTAGCTACGTAAGAGCTTTCCGCTACAGTATCACACCCTTTTGCTGAGTAACGGTTGATTCAAACTACATAGCCTTTAGGAGGCATCTAGAACAGAGACGGCCTACATTCCAAGCTAAGGTACCAGCATGTAGTGTGAACTTGTACCGCTAGTTGTATTGGCGGCCTTGCATGCTGTACCAGACACTTGAGCTACCTAGCGGTACTTTCTGAGTTTGCACTTAATTTTATGCCTAGCGGTGGTTTAAATCACGCACTGCCAAAACCGAATGAGAATATGAGAACAACTCAAGTGCCATCTAGTTGGTATGATAGCCGCCCATATGCTACTACTAGATAGTAAGTGATAGCAAATTGAAATATTTGTAGGTAGTCCCCATAGTCCATTTGGACTCAGCTTGTCATTATAGCAGTAATCATAGCTCCATGTTGTGTACCACCACCGACCTATAGCAGTATGTCCTCAGTAGGGTACCTGGTATGTGCTCGAGTGGCCATTTATTTGTGTATCGCCAAAGTATTCAAGGGTGGCGGTACTGTTTCCTGGGCTAATATACTGTAGATAGGTACGCAGTTAGCGATTTCAGTCTACTTACTCGGGTACTTCGCTAGCAGACCTGTGCCTGTATCCAACCAGCGCAACGAGAACCCTTGAAAACCCCAATCTACCAATATACTGCCGTCTAATAACGCCCGATCTGTGACTAACCCCACTTTTCTTTTTTCAACGTTTCCACCCTTTTCTCTAGCGCCTCTCAGTCAGTCCATGTCAAGGTCTGTGGGCAGTGGGCAGTGTGGGTAGTCGGTTCAGTAATGCGCCAACAGCCAACCAGTCGCCCTCCCGTCCATCCCTCCACCAAGTCACCCACCCCCCAAAATCCAGCACTTGTCAATCCAATCCTGTGCCGTCCCATCCCACCCAGACCGCAGCAGTCCGACCACCTCAGTGCCATTCATTCAGGTTCTTTCCTCTCCATCCGTCCTTCCCTTCAACCTGCCACCTACCGAGCAGAAGGGAGACGTTCTCTCATCATACAACTCAGCGCCCACGTCGACTATATAGCCGCCGACCGACTTGGACTCTGACACGGCCACTGGAGGACCATTGATACCCGATAACAATCTGAACCACGCGAACCTGAATGTCAATTTGTGCTGGATTAGTCTGGACAAAGAGAAGAGGCAAACCTACAGAGAAAGAACAATACTGAGAATCACCGACGCCGAAAGAACCCTGGCGTATTGGCGGTACCTTTTCATTCGACCGCAGCCTGTACTAAAAATAAGGACACAGCAGCATAGCATTATTTGCGACCCGGCTTGCTGCATCGAGGCGACAGCACCATACAGTCAAATCATTCGAGGAACTCAAATATCCAGCTGCAGAAGGTCTCACCTTGAGAAATACGCTGCCCACTCCATTTCGCCGTTCCATTATCATATTTCGACCTGGTACCCGCCACCGCATTAGTTACACTGATCCAGAATTCCTGTGTCGAACCCAACCGGAAGACAGAACGTTCGTTGTCTGCTCAGGTGCTCCCATTGGTGTCACCAAATCTGAATCACAGGGGGGCGGCCAACAAGCTAGCCATTCACTCACATTGTGCTGCGCTCAGTCGCGCGCTGTCCTTATTTTGCCCTAGTTTGACATCTCACCACAGCTGATCGCTCAGTATATTGATAGCGCCTATAAACAGCTTGTACGACGATGAAGGTGCGCCATTAATCTACTTATTCCCTCCCCTCTCTCCCTTGCATCTGCTGCTCGTGTTTGTAAAATCTATTCTTGGGTGTATGTCGCTGTACTCCGCAGTGTAGTAACATGTCGCGCGAGTATTCGAATCGCAACTCGGTCGCTTCTGTTCGTACTCTTGCTAACATGAAGCGCGCAATACAGGCTCTTAGAAGATCTATCAAGGGTGATAAGGACAAAAGTCCTCAAATAGCCATCGCACCCAAATCCGCCGTCGCCATAGTCCCTCCTAAAAAGGTGTGTAGTCATCTGGATATATTGCACAGCGACGGCCTAAACTTGTGTACGCCAGCCGGACGAACGCTAATATCGCATTCGTTTTAGGTTATTCGGGCACTCTATGACTATGAAGCGCAATCGGAACAAGAGCTAAGCTTTTCGCGTGGCGACTTCTTTCACGTCATCGGCCGAGAAGAGGATATCGACTGGTATGAAGCATGCAACCCAGCCCTCCCAGATGCACGGGGACTCGTCCCTGTCTCATTCTTTCAAGCGCTAGGGCGCACCGAGAGGGACAGCGGCCAGTCGGATAGCGGCCCAAGATTGCCCACTAAGGAAGATACTCACGACTCTGGCTACTCTGAATCTAACACAGTGCCACCAACCCCGGCGCTCAGCCAACGGAGCTCCAAGTCAATAGGAAAGACTGGTGCCATGGTATACGGTATCGTTATGTACGACTTCCAAGCAGAAAGACCCGACGAACTAGAGGCAAAAGCTGGCGAGGCTATTATCGTGATTGCACAATCTAATCCAGAGTGGTTCGTCGCCAAACCCATTGGGCGACTAGGTGGTCCAGGTCTCATTCCCGTGTCATTTGTCGAGATCAGAGACATGGCGACAGATACTGCCGTTATGAATGCGCAGGACGCCGTTAAGCGTGCCGGAGTCCCTCGAGTCGAGGAATGGAAGAAGATGGCCGCCGAGTACAAGAATAGCAGCATCACGCTGGGTAAGTTCGAGGGCGGAGGGCCACCAGGACAGCAACCCTTGGAGCAAGGCATGGAACGCCTGAGTCTGCAACAACAACGCAATCGCCAAAGCCAACAGCAAACCGCTTCATTCGTAAGTAAAACTTGGTTCCTCGGCTCGACCTTGTTATTCTATAAGCTAATGTGAATTCCGTTCACAGCAACAGCAAGGTGGATTGTTACAGTCACAACGCAACACATTGCAGCAAAATCCCATGGGGCCCAAGCCGACGTCACAACTGTATGCGCCTATTTCTGCTCGGATCCCTAGGTATTGCTTCGCAGAAGACAAATATTGGTTCGTCATTGAAGCGGCCCTCGAGGACGGCCGTCATTGGGAGCTTTCGCGTTACTACGAAGATTTTTATGATTTCCAGATCGCTCTCTTGACTGAATTTCCTGAAGAGGCTGGAAATACAGGCACGCAGAAGCGCTCACTACCTTACATGCCTGGTCCCGTTAACTATGTAACCGACGCAATCACGGAGGGTCGGCTACATAACTTAGACCAATATGTGAAGAATCTCCTAGGACAGCCGGCGTACATCTCTAAGTGCAACTTAGTCAAGCAGTTCTTCGCGCCGAGGGAGGGTGATTATGAAGTCGATGCCAACTCAACTGGTGACGATTACCGCCTTTCCGCTGGGTCACGGTCCTCCACGGACTCGCCAAAGGACGAGAATTCACGACAATCATCACGGAACAATTTGAACGGTCCCGGATATTCTGGACTATCCGCTGCTCCGAGACAGATGCAAAATGGGCAGGCACAGGTAACTCGTCAAGCATCGTCTCTCTCACAGCCCTCCCAGTCCTCGTTATCGCCGGGGATTAGCCAAAGCCCTGCAGCTATCAAAGTCAAAATACATTTCAATAATGACACCTTCCTGATCCGAGTACCCGGGGATATCAACTTCCAACAGCTCTACGAGAAGATAAGAGAGCGTACGAAAGTTGGTAGCGGGGAACAAATCCAGTTATTTTACCGAGATGAGGCAAGCGGCGACAAGCTGAATCTCCTGAGTAATAATGATCTCAACTACGCTCTAGACCACAACGACAAACTAGTCATCTTCGTCGAGCAAGTTTAGATTTCGATCAATCGTCGATGCCTCTCATGCTTCAATTTTCTTCGCGATATACCCTACATCACTTATTGCTAGCATTTACGACCGGAAATAGCTTCTAGCTTCGAACACTATCATGGCATCTACGTACTGCTATGTGCATCTCTACCTATTATTCTCACTATTAGCATGCCGCCTCGACTAGTATTAGCTCTGTGCCGTTCATCTAGCCACGACGACAGCAATGACTTGAGTCTCAACACATCGACTAGTGATTGGGCACGCAGCTTTTAGGCGGCTCGGGATTTACTCGCATAGCAGGAACATACGCAGACATAACACATAAGATATATCAGTGACCTTTGCGGCACTAGCACCCTTCTCTTCATCAATACCTTATTTTGATACCTTAACTTTATTTCTTATTTGCTGGAGACACTTGCATCGGAACGAAAATATTCATGAAACGTTCTTATCGAGATTTTTCTTGATTTGGGTCGGGCGTTAAACTGGATTGACTTACCTTCACGGGGTTCGCTTCTTGCTTGTGTCTGAGCTCTAATGGCTTCACGGTCAACGAATCACACATTTTTATTTATTTTACGCGTTTTACTTCTCATACACCTATTGAGGGGTGGGGTGGGGAATGGATGAGTGTCGCTTTGGTGTCAAAGTTGAGGGGTGGATTGAGGAAAAGTACGAGGTGGGTTGGATTGGGGAAGTACGACATGCTTCACAAATGTCGTAGAATTCATGTTTAAAGTGGGACTATCACAATATTCCAATGGAGACACTCATCACGACAGGCGGAAACGAAGAGTATAAGCGAAGAGTATTACTAAGAGGATACTCTCCGGGCCATAGGCGCTTTCCCAGGCTTGGGCTAAGTGAAGAAGACAAGGCCGGGAGGTTAAAGCGCAAGCAAAGGCATGGGTTGATATGTCAATATCCATCAAGTTATTCATGAGCGAGGCAATGAACAGTGGGTGAAGCAAATGACGAAGCTATTTAATGTTCGTATTGTGGTTGATTCATACAATATGGAGACACAGTGCTACGTAAATATATTGATGCAGCTGTTTGGCCCGAGCTAATTATTTGACAAGATCAGACTCTGTAGCAGAAATTCTATTCTTACCTGATAACTTCTAGATACTGGATGAGAGAAGCGTGTAAACATGTAGGTACCTAGTAGCCTGGTACCGAAGCAAACTGTGGACACCATATGTACGATGTACCTAATTTTGTGCTACAAGATCGACTAACATCAGGTAGTTAGCTGCCCAGAGGCACGGTACTAGGTAGTTACTGTGGCGCGGGGCAATCCCTGGCACCTATTAAACTCTACGCGTCTCCCCTCGCCAAAGACGCGTCTGTTCAGTCTTTTGACGATTTTTCAACTGCAGAACAAACCACAATGGAGGCGGAATCGACACAAAAACACAACGTATTGTTTTCGAACAGTATAGACGAAGCAAACGGCAGCACAGCACCGGAAAAGCGGCATGAAGAATTACAATACCTAGACTTAGTCCAGGAGATCTTGGCAAATGGCGAGCATCGCCCTGATAGGTATGAATCTCTGTTGGTAGAAGTAATGTTGCTTTTTTAGCTGTTTAATTCCTCCAAAACTTTAGCCCTGGTACAATTGAGATTCTAACTTCCAGACACTTGCAGAACCGGTACTGGCACATACTCAATCTTTGCGCCCGCGCCGCTAAAATTCTCTCTTAACGACAATGGCCAGCCAATCCTACCACTACTTACAACAAAACGAGTATTCCTAAAAGCCGTTATTGCCGAACTACTTTGGTTCATAGAGGGAAACACGTCTTCTACAGCCCTGTCAGAGGCCGGGGTTAAGATCTGGGATGGTAACGGATCACGAGAATTCCTAGACGGCGTTGGTCTGTCACATCGTGAAGTTGGTGATCTCGGCCCTGTCTACGGATTCCAATGGCGGCACTTTGGCGCCGAATACGTAGACGCGAAGACCGACTACACAGGAAAGGGCGTCGATCAGCTTGCTGAAGTCATTCACAAGCTGCGAAACAATCCTTACGATCGCCGCATCATCCTCAGCGCATGGAATCCGGCTGACCTTAAGAAGATGGCACTTCCGCCGTGCCACATGTTCGCCCAGTTCTATGTCTCTTATCCACGCACGGAAAAGAACGAGGCAGAGCAGAACGGGGAGAAGAAACAGGGACATCTTCATTGCCAGCTTTACCAGCGGTCTTGTGACATGGGTCTCGGCGTGCCCTTCAACATCGCCAGCTACGCGTTGCTCACCCACATGATTGCACACGTCTGCGAGCTGGTCCCTGGGAGCTTAACGCATGTCATGGGCGATGCACATGTGTACTGCGACCATGTCGATGCACTCAAGATTCAGCTTGACCGAGAACCACGGCCGTTCCCGACATTAGAGATTGCGAGGGAGAAGGGCGGAAGTGTTGATGGGTGGAAGGTTGAAGACCTTATCGTCAAGGATTACAAACCACACAAGACGATTGCAATGAAGATGTCGGTCTGAGATCTGGTATCTCTGGCGACGCTTTATGCAACGAGCTGGTTACGAAGCTGGGTGTGGATGTGATATGAATATGGACGTATATGGCTAGATGAATAAAAAGACGGATGAATTCCCATTCACATGGGCCGAATAGACATCTAGAAGTTATAACGATATTATTTTAACGACAGTGAGATCTGACACTGGCACATATCTGAGCAAATTAGCGGCAGCTATAGTCTAGGTATGTACCTACTTCAAGCAAAAATACCATTAGCTAGCACTAAAGCCCACCTAATCATGCATCTTACTTTATTTGCTGAAAGAAAGAGGAAAAGAATCAATACCTCGGGTCTGTACCAGAAGCCTACAAGTATATACTGTCAGCTTAGAAATTCATTTCACCCCACGGCCTGTCCATTATACTAGTAGGCATATTTGAGCGTCCATGAATCACAGAGTAGGCGAAAGCAGAGGGTAGGATCATAGGAGGGGATAGCAATGTGATCACTTGGTACATTAGCGCGAGAGGGGGGGTATACAACATGATCACAGTGATGATTTTGGATTCTGAAAATGATCTCCACTGTATGCTGTGCACTTGAAAATCTTGTGGCGGAAATCATTTTGGTTTGGAAATCATTTTACAACGCTGTGACCGTTTTAGTTTGGTGACTATTAAGATTTATATAATAGTCACCAAACTAAAACGGTCACAGCGTTATAAACTAATTTCTAAAAATTAAAATAATTACTAAAATGATTTTTATATATACTTATTAAATCTAAAAAAAAATTATTTATATTTATTTAGCTAGGTTTTTTTTTGGGGGGGGCGTGGGGGGGGTAGCCTAGCCAGCTAACTAGCTAACCAGCCAAACCAGCTGTAACAGTCTTGGGATCGTTTTGGCTAGCCGGGATCATTTTGGCCGCTGTGACAGTCACGGACCGTCTTTATTTCGAAAACTATGTTCAACTAGGGATTACTTTACCGCAGAAGACAGTTTTGTATATAAAATCAGCACTGTGATTGTCCTACAGTATAGAAAACAATCCTGCCCGCAGAAAATCATTTAAAACTCGAAAATGGTCACGGTGTTCATCTTGTCTACCCCCCCCCCCCCCCCCTCGCGCTAATGTATTATGGCTTGTAGGAGCAAGTTACTACCTCTTAAAGATTTGAATGTACACGGGTAGGATTTGATGTTAGATACTAGATACTCTCCGACTCTTGAAGACAGCGGTTACCTTGGAATATCGTAGTACCTAAGGTACCTAGGCAGGTAGTGTCAGGTGGATATTACATACAGTAGAAGTAACCATGTAGCTACGCTACATACATAAAATTATAAGAAGAGGTACCACCTACCTATCATGTACCTAAAGTAAGGGTCCTGGCCAAATAGCTACATGTAGATTAGGTAGGTACATAACGACGAAATCATCAGGTGCAACTGGTGATTTGACGCATAAAGTCGGTCAATGCAATCACGGCGCACAGGCCACAACTAGCTATGCTCGAAACAGGTCAATGCAGCTCGGAACGTGGGCTGATTGGATAACATCCGCGCTCGATATGGTTTTTCCAGGTTGTACGGAGGGGCCCCACAGCGTCCCCACCCACGTTTGGGGCATTTTCGGTCAATAACCAAAGCCGCCAACCTCCCCTGCTCCATCTTTTCTTCTGTTAAGCACAAATCTCGCCCCTTTATCCTCCAAAACCCGCAGCCCTCCTCGTTTACACGCTTAGGCCCTGAAATTCATTCAATCGGTAGAGAACAATCGCATTCGCAGCGAGCCGACATCCAACCAAGGTCGCATTGCCGATTCTCTCCCCTTTGACCATGAGCGACGTCTCCGCTGCCGCTGCTGCTGCTGCTGTCGCTTCCATCGGTGTCGCGCAACAGCAACAACAGCAACAACAACAACAGCAGCAGCAGCAGCAGCAGGTGCATCATCACCCGCCTCCCGAGAACAACAATATCCCCGTCGAATTCAAAAGCGGTATTGACGTAGACGCGGGTGTCGATATAGATGTAGACGTCGACATCGACGTCGACGACAGCAATACCAGCACTTCCAATATCAACCCCGAACTCACCCCCAACCCGAACATTACTTCAGACAACCTTAATCCCGACAACATCAATCCCGAGCTCACGAACGTCACCAACGACGAGGACTCGCCGTCCGCTTCCCACACGCCAAAGGAGCGGCACTCGTTGACCCTCGACCAGCGACGCGCCCTCCGCCGTTGGGCTCACTCCCAGACCACACGTCCCTCGCATAAGGCCTGCATCGAGTGGTTCTTCAGCCAGTACGGCCAGCATGTCAGCCAGTCCACTATCTCGCATTCCCTCTCGCCCAAGTATGCTCGTCTCGACAATGACAGCCAGTTCAGCGGTTCGCGTCTCCGTTTCGGGAACTGGCCCGACGTCGAGAAGCTCGTCCTTCTTTGGCATGGCCAGGTAGTCGCATCGGGTCGCAACCCTTCCAACGAAGAGCTGGCCGAGAAGGCAAAGACTATATTTCAGCAGCTCCCGCGCTACAAGGACGAATCTGCACCCGAGTTCTCGCCTGGTTGGATTCATCGCTTTAAAAAGCGGTACGGCCTTCTCATCAGGCGTCAACGCCGGCATGGCAGTGCTCCGAATCCTGCCGACGACATACCTTACTTGGTTGATGCTGTCCCTCGTTTCATGACCATCAGTGCCGAGACGAGCCCCGCTGCTATACGTGATGCTGTGCTCCGTGTTGTTGGTGTTGAAGCCAGCCTGACCACTTGTGCTCGCGTTCGTGATGAGGTCATTCGTCGTCTTGAGAACCCGCCTACTCATCCAGGCCTCTCTGGCGCACCACTACCTCCAACCGAGTCCGACGTATATGCAGAAACCGAGGACCCCGAAGTTGTTCTACAGAACGCATTGCGCCAGATGCAACAAGAAGAAGCCGATGCTGAGGCCGAGGCTGCAGCAGTTCGTGAGCAAAGAGACCGTCAAGATCACGGTCTCCCGCCCATCGCTCCGGGCCTCACCACACCTGTACCTGGTCCAGCTCGGAATAGTGCCAGATTCACTCCAGTTGGTCCCGAAGAGCATTCCTTGACACTTACTCCCATATCGAGTGGTCAAGCTCTGTCAAGTACCGATCGACCTCTACGCTGCCCGTTCTGCGTCAATCAACGTATGCTCCGCAGCATCAAAGAAGCTGTGGAGCACATGAGTACCCATGTCGTCGTTTGAACGGTCCATAATATCTTACCACTGAAAGGTGGTAACTGCTATTCAATATGTACGCAGCTCACGCGATTGTAGCTGTTGAGTGGATAGGTATGGGTCGGATTGAAGTTGTTTATTTGCATGCTGTCAACCAATACTAGTTTTCTGGTTCGCTTTAGGCAAAAGATCTAGCTATATGCCGCTACCCTCGTCAACAAACACGAGTGAGAGAACATGGCGCCATTTTCGCGCGTTCTCTTCACTTTCCATCACTACGTCTCTATAAAAGGACCTTTTTCTTATTTTCTTTTCGGTCCGCAAACCCGGAGGATTTACGGTGGGATCGGAGAGCTGTTTATATGATTAGGATGGCAAGGCTACGCCTCTGGCGATGTCTTAATGAAGAGCGACGATGGTGGGAACCAGGAATGATGCTGAAATGTCTGTTTTTTTCTTCTTTTCTTCGCGGGAGATAGATAAACAGAAGGGAACGGGTTATTCGGTTGTGAAATCCCCCTCATGTGTACTACTAGTGAGATACCTGCTAGCAAATAAAACTAGCCTTCTTTACGATTCTTGGTTCTATTGTAAACATTGTCTTCTTATGCCGTTGCCGTTGCGGCTATTCTTAATATCCGTAATCGCACCCTATTTCTGTCGACCATGTAAACTGCTTACCTCGCCGTCTGGTTTTCTACGCGTTAGATACAAAGCAGAAAGGACCAAACCTTTTCCATCCCATCTCAAGATTCTGATTACCTGTTGACTTTGCTTGCCTCGTCACTGGATGCGAAAGGGGATTGCTACTTTTTACTAGCACCAGACCATACAAGAACGAGACCGTATTTCTTAAGACTAGGGTGATTTGCTAGGCACCCGAGCCGTAAGCAGCTCAACTTTGTTATCAAATACAAAATTCCGTCTATATAACCTCCTTGAGCGTATGCGACAACAAATGCCTAGTGGGCAATGGGCCGGTAAAATTTCGTCGCTTTGTTAGACGATGTCTCTTCCATTTCTCCGTCGTTTCTGCTCGTAAAAAATATAATTTGTGAATTCGCTAAATACTCAACAAAGAGCCTTTGCCAAGATGTTCCCAGTAGCCTTTTATGTACTGATTGATGGTATATCCAAGAAACAGATCCTCGTGAGTGCCGTCCATACCCTATATACCCAAGTGATGCAAGTTTCGTTTTCCGTCTCATTACCAACGCTCGTAAGAAGATATATATATAATGTGTTGTTTCGTCTTCTCCCAAATCCAGCGTCCGAATGCTTGCAAAAGCGGACCTCGGTCCAAGGCAATTCCTCGTTCCGTTTGTACATCCCTTTGAAAGCCGCTCCGCTTATTAACCGAAGGCACTGAAGTGCTCAAAACGCCATATTTATCGCTGTTGTACAACGTGCGTACGCAAACCTCAAGGGAGGGAAGCAGTCCGCATTCAAAAGCCAATATCTCTAAATCATTCACATCCACATTAAGTTCCGGCTCTGTTGCCGGTTTTGCTGCCAAAGCGGACGTGGCGCGGCGCTTCGGCCGGATACCGAGTCACCTTCTTCCTGTGCATTATGGGTATTGGTCCGCAGCGGCGTACGATCTTCCTCGATGTCCTCGTCTGAATGTTGTCCTATCCCTGCGCTCGAGTATGCCCGCGAGAAGTCGTCGATCTCTCGCCCCTGCGACTCTTCCCGGTCCAGCGACTGCTCTTCTTCGACTACGGGCGTTAGGGTACCTTTTGGTTGCGCCATGCCAGCCGGCATGTGCCCTGGGTTGTACCGTACCGGCTGTGAGTAGCCATGGGCAGTCGCACCCAGATTCGCGGGTGCCGGGGCAGAGAGCGTGGATCCAAGCGGACCGTAAAGACCCGGCGGATGCGGGTTTGAATTGCCGCGATAGTTCGGTGAGGAAGCGGAGCGCATTGGCTCGAGTGGACCGTAGGGTTGAGGTGGATGCGGATGTGCATGGTCCCCTTCCTCGTCGTTCCACGAGGGTAGAGGTGCAAACGCCGCCCCATGAGACTGCATTGGGCTACTTTGTCGTTAGCATAAGATTGCAAAGGTAAAATAAAAGATCAAGGGCAGGCTTACCTCATATATTGCGTAGTCGGTGGTGCTGTCGGCGTTGGTCCCGGCCCTATACGTTGGTTGCGATTCCGCCGGCGTAAGCAGAAGAATATGAGGGCCACCAGTGATAGAGCGGCCGCAGCGCCCCCAACAACTCCACCGATTATGACGCCGGTCCGAGTATCCTTTGCCGATGCAGGACCTTCTGTTGTTGTTGGAGCCGCCAAGGTGGTCGTCGAGCTCGGGGTGTCAGTTGACGATGACGATGACGAGCGTGAGTGTGTCGTTGAAGACGTCGCCGAAGTCGATTGGGAGCTGGTTTGACTCACACGCGTGGTATCAGTTGACGCAAAGGATCCTATTGTTGTTGGTGTTGCAAGCGTGCTTGGGGATTTTGTCAAGCTCACATCCACGGTCTCGATACTCAGCGCCGCCGTCGCACCATCGGCAGATGTCTGAACAGTAGTGGCTAATTCCGATGCAGTTCCACAGCCATACTGAAAATATCCCCCTTCAAAATTATTCTTGAAGCACACGTCGGCCCCTTGACATGTGTATACATAGGGATTAATCTCGGTTTGTGGATCGCTATTCCTGTCGACGCAACCTGTGAAAACCCCTGTTGTACATGCGCCCCCATTCGGGCAACAGCCCACCACCGAGTTGGCCGCATCCAGCACGCAGTGCGATCCAAGCGAACATGTTGCGGGGAAATCTGAATTGCCTCCAAGATAACCACATATCGTGTTTTCCTGTCGCAGTTGAAGATCGAAAGGAGATAGCGGTGGGCCCGTAGGCATTGGAAAAAATGGGACTACATCTAGCTCCCGCAATGCAACGACTTTGGTTTGTCGCGGCAGCGCATGGCCGTCCGTTATGTCGAACACGGCGCTGAGGAGAAGAACCGCGGTTGCGGGTGGGAGACGAAAAAGATATTATGGAATAATGAACGAGCCATGGCTCGACTTCCATGAGCGTTTAACCACGTCAAAGAAGGATAATAATAAACAAATTGCAAGTTGCCGGGAACCAGGTCTAGTGAACTTGGAACAGGACAGGAAACCGAGCAAAAGGGTTAAAAGGGAAGAGACTTGAAACAAGTACTTTAAAAGAAATAAGAGGCGAAGTTTGAGGGTTACATCAGTATGGAGCAGCTGTGCTGTATTTACCAGGGTAGGGTGTAACAGGGCTGAGATGGATGAATGACTGAGAGAACAGATGAAGAGTGCCTGAATGCCCGAATGCCCGAATTGGGGGCAGCTTTGTGACTTCACACCACCACCACAGTCGGACTACCTACCTACCTACCTTTACAGAGCAGAGCAGAGCAGAGTAGAGTAGCCCGTACCTTGTGCCTGGTGCCTGGTGCCTGGTGCCTACGTCAATCAATAGGGAAGTTTATCAGTCTCTAGACTAACCTACTCATAGTAACTTCGGACCGCCTTTTGCTTTCTTCATGTGTAGTGGATCGGTTTACTTTATAATTTCTCGGTGAAAACAGCAGCAGCCAGGGTCCCGGCATCAATAACCGCCAACGTTCTATCCTAGCATGAACTCTCGTGATCGTGCACTGCTCGTGGAAGACCAAATGAGTTTGAAGGCTGACATCCCGACTAGGTGGGTATCTGTGGCGGCAAGCATTGCCACGACAAGAATACTAGCCATGGCGAAAGAAAAGGTTGGTCAGATTCGTATTTATGGCTTGGCTGGTTATGTTACATGAGGTAGTTTAGACTCTGTAGAGAAGGGATCGCTATCACTTGATTTGCATGATGTGTAGTTTAGTGTAGGTAGTCGAATATACCTAGTACCTGTAAACCAGGCAGTCCAGGTACTGACGGGCAGGCACTGAACTGGCGCCAGGGCCCACCAAGCATCGAGATCAAGCTCTAACCCACAAGGGCATTTTGTCCAAGATTTAGCAATAACTTCCCGGCGAATGGCAAGCCACCAATCAGATTTATAGGGCAGTACATACCTAACCTAGTATACCTACTCAGTAGTGGATTCCTTTTTTTAGACGTCCCTGTACAGACTGCCTGTACACTACCGGTCCCTGATCCAATCAAGGTGGCACAGTACAGTGTGCACTACTGCAGGTCAATGCACAGCCACCCCTTGCGCGCGCTTCCCTGTCTTGAATGTCTTCAATGTCTTGTCGCCTGTCTCGGCTGGGCGAATATCTTCGGAACATTGATCGGGATAATGCACCACTGCGATCGCTCTCCGGCTGCTGTCCGGATACAAGGTGCCTTCATGGCTTCAAATACGTAGGTAATGGCCCCCATTGCCGCACTCAGTTCAGCGGCAGGCAAGTGAGATTAATCGATTGATTGATTGCCTTGGCACTTCGGTTTTGTATTCTACGCATAGGTAGTTAGTTGGTTGTGCATCTAAATCAGCTCACATGCACCCCCTACACCCAGGTAAACCACCGGTATATGAGTATGTGGTGTGGGGGCCGGACCAAGGCCGGGTCTCGATACCAGGAACTGCATGTCTTACACCTTACTTACTCATAATAGGCTTGTCTGCAGTTAGATCTCGTAGCTCAGAGTCGATCGCATGGTGAGGGGGTGCTTGAATGTTCGACTTTGAAATTTGATGATAGAGAGAGCAACAGGAGTTTTTATTCTTTACTTTTCCAGCCGCAATTTCTTTCGAGGTTAACTGAGTATATCGCGACATTATAGCACAACTCTCTCTGTTCTCATCATGGACCGAAGTAGAGTTGGCCGATGACGACTGCATATTTTCCCGTCGCCGGCAGTACAAGCTCGGTGATACGCTGACGCAAGTTCTAACACTCTTTTGGAGTTTTCGTCCGTCGGGAGCCGGAGAGGGCAGATGGAGACGTCTCTAATAAGTAGATAGTACCTATAGACTATAGCATATTACAAGATACCATGGGAAATACACAACATGTCCCAACGATATTGTGGTCTGAGTTCAGGAGAATCAGGCCCATCTTAGTAGTGGTCCAAAATCAGGTGCTTTGGAGGCTTGTCAGGATCCCGACTCCAGTCTTTGAGGTGAACAAAAGACGGGTTTAGGGGACGCTTGCTACCTAATGCTAACTAATGCAACGGGTGTCTCTGGGGGATGGTGCTGTGGACAGTACCTACTGCTGTGGATATATATCTACGTACAATAGGTACTGTATTATTAGACCTTAGTGGAGCTTGAAGTGGTTAACTCCTTGTCACTGCAAACTCTGGACCGAGGCGGAGGTAACCAACATCAAACAACCGACCCTATAGGTAGCTGATATTGTAATGGGTTAGACGTCGGGAGTTCATACTTAATCTGTTTCAATGTTACGCCATGCTCTGAATTCATGCACTATTACAAAACACCAAACCCTTCAGCGTGAATAGCACCGCCACGAATTTTGTAGATCTATGACGATTGATTGTGGCGCATCACCTTTTGGTACCGAAGGACTGCCGAAGTACATAAGTACCTACATACGTACATGTATGTTCAATGCTACCCGTATGTATGAGTAGAGGTATCTAGGCTAGTCGCCCGTCTATAACACCCATGGTATGTTATATGTGCTGTGCCTTTAAACATGACCTACCTTAAGTAAGTAAGTAGGTAGTACTAAACGCTAGACAGCCACCCACTGGCCCACCTATCTATCGTGAGACCTTTGTTGATTTTTGGAGTACCTACCCGCTGTGTTACGGCACTACTACTTAAGTAGGGATTTACATTAAAGGGCCCACGCGCATGGGCCTACAGCATGCCTACAGTAAGTACCTAGCAGATAGACTACAGCAGATAAGATAGGTACCTGGTCTAGTAGGTAGTCTAGGCAGGTACTTAAGTATCCACTAGGTAGGTAGGCACTGAGACACCCAAAGAATGGCTGGCAGCGCCACCTCATAATAATGCCACGAAACATTCAATCTTGTCTTCAGCCGCTATGAAAAGGGGCGTACGCTGGCTCAGTTTGCGGTACCCAATTAGACCTTCACGCGTATTCGGACGTTATTATCATCTTCTTTGCGGCAGTCAGCCTAAACGAAACCTCAATCAATATGCCACTTCGTGTCAAATCGATTGCCATGTCCCACGACCGGCCCTCTTCTCCGCATCACGTTCCAGAGTATGGTGACGTCAAGCTGCCCAACATCGCCCATGATGACTCCTTTCGTGATATCGTCAAGAAGATTTCCTCGTATGTGATCTTAGCCTTATCGTCTTCTCATAGATCGCTAGCGCTAACGGGAGAGTAGTTATATCGCTGAGGTGATTTATATGCCTGCGACCTTCGAACAGCTGCGGACTACCTCTGCTGGAGATGAACTTCATAGCCTCGTCGAGTATCTGAGTGTCGAGGTAACGAATCCTGCCATTGTCAACGCGTTATTGTAGGTCATTGTCTCTTTGGGCTAGTATTTGTCGTTGTCGGTTATCTGGAGCCGTCTCGGCTAGTGGCCAGCCAGCATCTCCGTGCTTGTTCTGTCGCCACGAACGAATATTATGCTATTATAACCGAAAAAAAAACTAATCTCCTGGCCAAACAGAGCTCTTAAGTGGCACTACGGTGCCATTTCTGATAGCAGAGGCTTAAGTGATGCCCGAGCAAATGCCTGTGAGATCGTTGCATGGAGATTTTTGACTCGCTTATCGGAACGTGAAGTCGTCGATTTCTGCCTCTACGAGATTCCAGACCCCTGTGAGAAAGATGATAACTCGGTAGACGAGGAATGCGCCGTTGAAGGCGAGACTGATGAACAGACTGCGCTCTTGGGAGGGACCGGCGCTTCGTCTGAATCTTCTTATCGGCCGAATCACCTGTGTGAGCCCAGACGTGGCTCTATGAGAAGACGCTCTCAGCTTTTTGAATCCGTGTCGAAGCTCACCATGAGCCGCCATGCTACCGAGATGGAGGAGCCCGAAGTAGACCCGACAGCCCCTTTCATTAACCTCAATGCTTTAGAGATCGCCGCCATTGCAGATGCCAAACGTTTTCTTAGCCAGCATATAGTGCAAAAGATTATCACTGGTATCTGGAACGGTGAGATCATCTTTTGGGATCGACTCTCGGCCAGCTCTAGGAAAAAACCTCGTTTCTACAACCACAATACAGCCGATCCGTTTTCGCGCCTCCGCGTCCCCAAATATCTAAAGGCGTATGAGGTCGCATTCTTTTGTGTCTTCCTCCTCTTATATTACAGCGTCTTAATCCAACAAAATCGCTACGGTATCACACCAGTAGAAGTTCTCTTATACATATGGTTTGCAGCTTTCGTCTACGACGAGGTAAGCGAATATATAGACGCTGGGTCGATCTTTTACGCAACCGACGTCTGGAATCTATTTGATATAATCATGATTGCAATAGGCCTTGTCTATTTCATCCTCAGTGAGAATTCCCTCGTCTTTTAACTCTTAAATCCAGGCTCGAGTATCGGCTGACGTTCGCTTGCAGGATGCCTTGGGTTGTATAGAAAAGACTACGAACTCGTCGACATCGCCTTTGATGTTCTAGCCCTAGAAGCACTCTTTATGGTTCCGCGAGTTTTCTCCCTTCTCAGTCTATCACCATATTGGGGCACCTTGATTCCTTGTCTCAAAGCAATGGGCTTGGATTTCTTAAAATTCATGGTATTCGGTGAGTTACAATCGCAGTGACAAAACTACCCCTGTTCCGTTCGGACGCCTGTCGCGAGTTTTTTGCAAACTCCAGGGACCCCCGCCCCCTGAAAGCGTAACGAAGTTGTATACACTAACAATTTCGCCAAAGTGGTTATACTGTATCTCGGATTCCTGACGACGTTCTCGCTAGTTGGGAGAGAGACATTCACCTTTCCCCACATGGCTATGATTGTCACGAAAATCTTTTTCGGTGCCAGCTACGTTGGCTTTGATAACATGCACCAAATTGATCCAATCTTTGGTAAGACGGAACCTACTGCAGGCTAACATCAGGTTGGGCTAATTCAAACTACAGGTCCTCCACTCATGTTTATATTTGTAACCTTGTCATCTATCCTACTCATGGGCTCGTTGACTGGTATGCTCAGCAACAGCTTCAGTAGAGTTATTACCCATGCAAGAGAGGAGTATCTCTACGTGTATTCGGTATATGTGCTCGAGGCGTCAACTAGTAACAGGCTTACGCACTTTTACCGTAAGTGACTCTGCTACAACCTCCCTCATTTTTCTTTTCATCCGATACTGACATAGTATTGCTCTAGCGCCATTCAACCTTCTAGCGCTTATCATCTTTCGTCCACTACGTCTGTTCGTCTCTGGCAATACACTCCGTCATGGCCGTATCGTACTTTTACGAGCAACGCACGCTCCGATTGTAGCATTGATTCAGACGTACGAGTGGGTTGCCAGCAAGTTGAACGTGGGTAGTGTTGACGGCTTCCACGGGCCACAACAAGACTCTCCCAAACGGCATGTTGTTCCGCCACAAAATAGGCCTCGGTCTGGTTATCGACCATGCATGCCATCACCACGACCGAATAGTTCAGAGATGATCAACAAAGCAAAGTGGCAGAACCATGCTGAGGATGATATTATTGACGCATCTACGGACGCCGATGCGCGCATTGCGGAGTTGTCAGCTAAGATCGATCTTCTAACAGCCTTGGTCATTGCCCTTCAGCCAGCTGAATCGGCCGAGAGTATGCATACGTGATTTCAGTAGTGGTAATGCAATAAGGGCGGTTAACACGGGCATTCTTCGCCGGCTTTCATTGTTCTCAGTACCCAGCCCACCCGACATTACCCGCGGTAATTTGCGATAAACTTCGTCATTTTATATACCAAAACCTAGCATTGCGACTAGCATGTTGAATTCAATAGTTCTTTGATGCATGTATGAAGTAGCGATCATTTTTTGCATGTATATTTTCTTCTATAACCGTATAGACAAATTGTATAGTCCGAACTGTTTTAACTGTATTCTCCGGGTCCCGAGCCTTTGACTGTATGCGAGGAGAGGGTCAGAAGTCAGCGCACATTTCGATAAGGAAACAAAGCTAAATATATTTTCTTCTAGAAGGGAAACATCAGATTTATTTGAATTTGCAGATTTGGTCTATTTCATGTGAAGTTTATAATAGAAGAACATACCAGTAGGGCAAAATGTCGAGCACGCAACACCTGCTAACTCGTGATAGAATACAAGATGTGGAGATGCTTATAGGACAGTCATACCATGGAGTAGTTGTGCTTCGGATCCTGGGAAAGTTATTTGTTGTAATTAAATATAGATATGACGATAGTGCAACTGCCTAGTCAAGACCGCCGGTATCCGGATGCTGCCGTCACAATCCAGAACCGGCCTCGCAATTGTTAGTCATACATATATATAATTCTCCTAAACGGTTCAGCACTCAATTTTGCGCAAACTCTCACTACTAATTAAAACAAGGATTCTTCCCCTTTATTTAATTGTCTTGTGCTTCGCAGTCATGGACCTCTCCTTTACCACTCTCGATGTTTTCACGAACAAGCAGCTCGAGGGAAACCCGCTGGCCGTTGTGCGGGTTCCGGCGTCTCTGCGGGATCGCTTGACGCAATCTGTGAAACAGAAGATTGCGCGAGAATTTAACCTCTCGGAAACGGTATTCCTTCATGACGGTACGAAATTCTATGATGTTCCCTACACATACACTATACCATGACATGCACGCCGTTGGCTGACTCGGCCGGGGAAATGCCAGAGAGTAAATCAGGTCCGGAAGCACGCGATGTAGACATCTTCACCACCGAGAAGGAGCTTCCATTCGCAGGACACCCGACGATTGGCACGGCGGTGTTCGTGCGGCATCACCTCGGCGGCGGCGGCGGCGAGGGTGTGCGCTCGCTCATCACGAAGGCCGGGCCTATCGGCATCGAGTCTTCTCCTCTCGGCATCCGGGCCAAGATCCCGCATAACGTGCACCTGCACACGAAAACGCTGCGAGATCTCCTGTCCTCCCCGGATGAAGGTCTGGTGACGACGGGTCTGCACCCTAACCCGACTATTCGCGAGGCAGAGCTCGACGCACCTGCGTTTAGTATCGTCAGTGGCATGACGTTCGTTCTCGTCCGCTTGTCGTCTCTGGATCTGTTGGGCCAAGTAAAATCCCTCCGGCTTGATTTCAAAGCGCTGTCTGCCTCACTCCTCGACGAGGGGCGGCGCGATAGCTTCGTCTCGAGGTATTATTATGTCGATGTCGAAGGCGAGAAGGAGGCCCCGAAGGATGTTAGGTACCTGAGGACGCGCATGGTCGAGCTCGGCTTTGAGGATCCTGCTACGGGTAGTGCGGCTACGGCATTGGGTGCATATCTCACGCTCGCGCAGGAAAAGAGGGCGACGAAATTCCAGATGACGCAGGGCGTAGAAATGGGACGGAGGAGCGTGATTAGTGTCGAGACGACAGTGAAGGAAGAGGGAGGAGTAGGTGAGGTGTATCTTGGTGGTACCGCCGTTATGGTTATGCAGGGGACTTTGAGAGTTGATGCTTAAATCTGATACTGCCGTCTAGTGCATATATCACCAGGGTTTGATATTAAACTTATAGGTAATTTGGTCTTGATAAGAACCCAACATATCATATTGTGGTGATCCCTAAGGGGTCGAAAGAGAATGCTGTGCTTAGAGCGGCGCGAAATAATAAGAAAAATCTTATGAGAAGTGGCGTGGAATGAGTATGTCAACAGCGTCTTCCATAGATCCCCATTACTTCACACAAAGAAGGAAATACCGAATTTTAAGTGATGTTCCTAGAGCACACCTGAAAGAAACTTTAAGTATGAGGAGTGATGACTGTTATTTCCTATGAACACCTTTTGCCGACAGGCTAGCTGTTCTAATACTATGTATGCAACCCCTAATGCGAGTCTGACTCTATGCCGAATGATAGTTGACTGGGATACAGTCGTAAGAATACAGTAACAATCGTGTCCCTCGCCGCCCCCTTCTCAAAAACTTCCGCAGCACATTGTGTTTGAACGGGACTCGCGCAATGGGTATCATGACTTCTTCTCCCTTCACTAACAATCGAACAGAACAGGCAAGTGTCGCCATTTTTCATTCCCCGTAGACTCCAAACGCCAGATGCAGCCGATAAATGCAAGAAATGTCCCTAATCATTCATTCTCGCCTCCATGACCAAGCCGAGGCTCGTGGGAAGACTGCATTCGAGTACGATCGTTTCTTATTCGTAGAAGCGCTCGTTCCACTCGTATTCCATCCCGTCGACGGCCGTCGGCCACCAACTCATTAGACGTCCCTCGACATCCTTAACTGGTGTGACGTCGTAATTCTTCTTGCTGCTCATGACACCGCATTTGCGCTCGCGTTCAATGAGGCTTTCCTTGAAGTTTTCCTTCTCGAGCCGTAGCTGCCACTCCGTCTTCTCCGTGGTCCAGTCATGCTCCATAGTCTCCAGCGGCTCCGGCCACCACGACATAGTCTGTCCTTTGATGGCGTTGACATGCTGCGACTCGGGGACCTTCTCCATCTCGGCCCTCTCGGCAGCCACGTTCAGAGATGTCAGATTCAGCGATGAGAGCTCCTGAGGCGGGCTGATAGCGTATTCTTCGTCCTGTCTGCCCAGAAAGATGGGGAAGCCGAAGTCGAACTCTGATTCGGCGGTGAAAGCGTTCCGTCGGCCTTTGCGACGGTATGCTTCGAGAGCTTCGTCGTCGATCCCCTCGAAGGAGGAGAGAGGCGGTGTTACGGGTGATTCTACGTACACGCCTGAGGTCTCGGAGCCGCAACATGACTCGCAATCGCTCAGGGCTGGCGTGTTGACCTCCATGTCGTCCACGACGGTGTTGATGAAGACCGTCCCGGCGTCGTCGGCAGGATGAGTAAATGGTCTTGGCTCGTGGGTGTGATGGTGATGGTGATGATGGTGGTGGTTGTGAGGGTTGTTGTTGAGGTAGAGCAGGTGAGACAAGTCGTCCTCGTTGTAGATGGAGACTTGCCGATCACTTGCCGGCTTGGAGCGTGTCATGAAGGCCTGTGTTTTGGGCACTGATGACAACGACTCGAGCTGGAAGATATCGCCTTGCATTGCTTGATTGGTTGGTTTGGTTGGTTTGGTTGGTTTGGTTGGTTGGGGTATGTGATGTAAGGTAGCTTGGTGTACCTTGGGGTAGCTGGTTCTATACTGATTGGATGCTTGATATGATAGTCACAATGTTGTGGTGTTCTGATGAGACCAAGAAATATATTGTGTCTCATTCAAAGCATATGCCGGAATTATATACACACCAATACCTCCCCTGCGCCCGATCCCGTATATTCACATGCTCGCGAAATTGAGGGATAAGAAAACTTTTCGTCTCAGGTCAACTGATGATGCGTTCGTTGGCTGGGCGTCATCTACCATCGAACAATGCCCAGTGCCATTTTATCCGTACCATTCTCGTCTTGCTCCGAGATCACACGGTAGATACTATAGAAACGCACGCACCGCCTACGGCCTAGCGGAAGGCCACATCGTCGCAAAGCTTGAAGAAAATCAGATTTCGTCTCAGTTGTGGCCTGTTGTGTTGTCATAGTTGCCCAGCCAAGGCGGCCAGCGGTCGGGTGCGTGCTCGTATGATCGGAACGAGCCGCAAACAGGAGAGCGCAAATTTGGTGGTGCCGCCCGTGGGGCTTCCGCTTTTCTCCGATAAAAAAAGATGTGGCTGGTATCGACTTTTGATTTCTACTACTACTCAGTAGATTCGACGATAATCTACGATAGCATAATTGGCATTTTGTTTTGTTTATTTTCGCTGCAATTGGTAGGCATCAATCACTTCACCGTGCCTGTAAAATTAATTGGTTGATACTAACTACTGAGTAAGTAAGGCCGTGCCAAATCGCAGTTTTGTTCGTTTTGTTCGTTTTGTTCAATGCATTACACAGTGCATTACACAGTACTTTCTCCTTTTTGGAGATTCCGACACAGGCAGTGTAACTTAGTCAGCCTCTTCCTGCGATATTTCTGTACACAGCTCTGCCGCATATATACCGAGTATCTACATATATTACTTCTAATTTAATTTTACCCGTAATATTTAGCCCAGGTTTTTGAATCCATAACAGAGTCCATAATCGATTTCTGAACTTTTTATAATTACTCATATTAGCCTCTCCACATACAGTATTCAACCTCGCTAGACAATCCACCACCCATGAACTGTAGACTTATATGACCACTGTTTATCAGGTAGGTAAGTTGCTTCATTATCGTCAGATTGGATGGCCCTTGTGTAATGAACGTATTGCCGGTCTTAGCTTAAACTAATCACATGGGTCTTTATGCTGGTGGCTATATTTATGATGAAGTTAAGAGTCGGCGGTGTGCGAATTACATGTACACCTCCTCCAGGATTTCAATTGTTAGCTTGGTACGTGACCAGACACTCCAGCGCTGTTCCTAGCCACGTATTAAGCTAACATTTGAATCCTGGCGCAGATGTACAATACAATTAAGAGTAGCCTAGAGAGGCATGTGCTTTGTAGTCTCGATGGAGGCAATGGAGGATGTCGTAGTATGATTCGCTTTTACAAGATAATGTTGCTGTTTCCAACCCCGATCGACGGCGATCGTGTCCGGTCTTGGCAATGACATGCGGAATGGTTTTCTTCTTCTCTTTATCATTTTTTAACCTTTTTTTCTTCAAGTTCGTAGTAAATACGGCACCTTCTCTTGTTTATATAATCTGCCGATATTGTCTATTTGGGCACTGATTCAAATTTTCGATATGTCCGAGACACTGATTGCCCTTGCGCAAGAAGGTGCTCCGCCTCTCCTCAAAGTCCGTCTCCCATTTCCACATCGTCTAAACTGCTTTCTCAGACTCTGGGCACTCAAGATTTTAGCTTCCCTTGTATTTGCAGTTGCCCGACTTCTCTATCCGCGACCGGCGTCTCAATGTCCCACTCTATTAACATACTACCCCTGTCGCCCAACTCTCCAAATCCGGGTCTTTTACCCACCAAACTACAAGCCCGGGGATTTATTACCGCTGTATCTAAATATTCATGGCGGTGCATTCGCAGTCTGCGATGCTCGACAAGATGATGATTTCTGCATCATGTGGGCAAAGCGGACCGGTATGCTGATCGTCTCTCTTAACTACTCCAAAGCACCACTGTACCCGTTTCCCACCGCCGTCTTCGACATAGGCGCTCTCGTCGAGGCTGTGCTCGTTGATGATAGCTTGCCCATCGACAAAACCAATGTCGTCATAGGAGGCTTCAGTGCAGGCGGGAACCTTGCCCTTGGTGCGAGCCAATTACCCTCCTTGAAGGGCAGGATCAATGCATTATTGGCCTTTTATCCAATTGTGGACTGGAGTCACCCTCCCAATGAAAAGCTTGATAGCCGCCCTTATAAGGGTGGACCAAAAGATTCTCTTGAGAGTTCGAGTTATTGGTTCGACTGGGCATATGTCTCTCCTGGCCAAAACCGCCGAGATCCTTTGCTTAGTCCTTGCTACGCTAGGAAAGAAGACCTCCCGCCTTGGATCTATGTTATTGGTGCCGAATGGGATATCTTGCGGCTAGAGAGCCAGAAGATGATAAACGAACTTGCGGGGCGTGGGACAGTAGAGAATCAAGAAGATGACTTCGAGCTGGGGACGTATAAATGGACTTTGGCGAGAGGATGTTCCCATGCATTTACTCACCATTTTGGGCAGAAACCGGAGAAGAAAAAGAGGAGAGAGGAGAAGTGTAAGCCTATCTACGACGAAGCAGTCAAGTGGGTGAAGAAGGCATTAGAAAAGCATACCTGTTAGATTTCTGCTTGTAGCCAAGCCAAACAAGCGTGAAAAAACGTGCAGAGGATAGAATGCAACGGCCTCGAGAGAAGCCTAACACGACCACATAGAAGTAACAAGCGGATCCTGTTAGGAATAACCAGCTACAATTCTCACACCGATCAGAAGGTTAAACATTGTTGCCCGTCATATTAACAGGGGATCCGCCGGCCTCGTGCCTCAATCGATTTTCTGACACTGAATATCCGGTCCCCCAGCCGACTGAATCGCCCTTTCTACACAACCTAGTTTTAAGGTATGGGGCAAATCGAACCAGACTGAAGCGCCTTCATCGTCTCCTGGCGCACATGAGCAGGCGTCACCTAAGTAGTAGCAGAGATCTTCGTCACTCTTGTCGCATCCCAAGTACAGAAAGGCGCTAGCGTCGAGGAAATTCCCACTACTGAGCTGGCGGTTGCTAAGTGCGCGTTCGTCATAGTAACTTGGCTGGATGTGACTTGACCATTACTGTCTGTCTTGTAGCCGATGGTTTTTTCAAATAGCTTGTCATCCCACCACGGATCGTATGAACGCTCCCCTGCAGACACCCTGGCGGAGTTTACAAGGAGGAAAGCGATGCCATACGGATCTGCGCATACATTCTTTGAGCGGTCTTTTCCAAGGAAGTAGTCGTCGTCCGAAGTCCCCGAGGGCCCATTCGTGAATTCAACCTTGTAGCGCAACCCTTTGAGTCTGTTATGAGATTCGTAAAAAGCTCTTATAGCATTTCCGTGGTCACTATTCTCTGTACGGGGTATCAAACGCAATACAGACTGCTCATCCCATTTTCACATATTAACGTTCTTATTGGGGTTCCCGGAAGCGAAAGGGTATTCCTCGACTTGACAGTCAACAAGCCCCCATCCATCAAATTTCGCGTGTGTGTTGAGTTGGTCATCTTTTGCTTGCCTGGGTTGCTGCACGGCTCCCATTTGCCTTGGTACCATGATTGGGTTATATGGTTCGACTTCCCATATGTCAGAATGTCTGGCTTGCTCCGGGACGAGATGGCCGAACGCGCGTTAGCACACACATTGGGCCATTTATTGAAGTCACAAGTAAACGTTGGTAAGGGCGCGCCTTGTGGTGGCTGGTTAGGAATGGGACATGCGGGATTCCCTCCTTTTCTCAACCTCCTAGACATCCCGAGCTCGTTGCGGAGTGCGGCCGGGCAGCAGGAGGAGGAGAGATCCGCCTCAGCTTTGGCACTTTCGCGGTCTCTGTCTATCATGTCTTGGCAACCGGTCATAAATGAAGGGTCATCCTCGGGAGAGATATCACATCGCACCTGAAATGATACCAGATCAAAGATTGGAACATGCCCGTTGGGACAAAGACCCGTTTCCGTCTTCACGTCTGGTTGGCAGACCTCATCCCCACTGCCAGCTGGGGGCTTATCAGGTGGCGGTGGAAAGGGCGGTGGTTTAGGGTCACTAGGGCCTGCAAGATCGAGTGGCGGCCACCCACCGTCCGGTGTACAACCTAAACAAGGTCTGTCATAAAAGATCTGACATTTGTGTCCACAATTGCTCGTACACTCCGGGCCTCGCGGTCCGGATTTATTAATCGTGACAGACTTCGTAATTGTAACAGACGTTGGTATAGTTGTCTCACCTTTCGGCGGTGATATTGTCGGTATTGGTGGTGGTCCCGAGATTGGGGTGGGAAAAGAGTAAGGCCAGGGCGGTGGCGTGATAGTTCTGATAATTGGAAGATGAGACACAAGAGGTTTGATTCTAGGATTGGGATCATCTACGATGGTGAAAGGGGGCAGTAGGATATTGGGAGTGGGCCACAATATGGTTATGTTTGAATCATTGCCTACATGTTGATTCCAGAACGGGATCTCAGTGGTTACAATGGATGGTGCGTTGCAGAGACGCTTCAGTCACCGTATGCCCGTCTTTGTCTTTTGAGGTAACTGTCTCCGTCCACGCAACCTCAAGTGAAGTCGTAAGAAGTGGAAATGTGATGGTTATAGTTCCTGCAATTATGCCCCAACACTGTGGATTTTTCTATAACGTGTAATACCGTGGTAATATTCACATCCGTGAGATTTTCCTTCGTAGCAGGTGAAGAAGAGACTTGCTCAATGCTCATCCAGCCGAACCATACGTATCGAAAGAACTGCCGATGATCTGCACAAAATCTGACTTATACTTCGAGCATCGTCTGAACCACATAGTACGACTTATGACTAGATGCAGATCACTAGCTCTAACGAGCAAAAAGACACTATAATACATCATTACATATTATCAGATCACTCTCTTGAGAATAGTAGCTGATTAGTTTGTCAAGCAATCTATACGCTCTGTAAATGACCACTTTCTTACGTTTAATTGTCCCTACTTAGCTAATAAGTTCGAACAGATACCTTCTAGAGGCTAGAGGCTCGTTGATTAAATCATATTTGCTAAACTCAAGCTTTTCCTCGGGTAATCGGCCGACTTTCACGCCAAATATCTTGGAAGTGCTTAGCATTGGCTAAGTTTCTAAGACTGGAGTGTCAGTTGTGTTATCTCGGCCGTATTCAATAGCATCACCACCTTGGTTACTAACCATTGCTTCATTCTTCGAAGCCTAGCTGCTATTCACCCCGCATCATTAGCCTACAAAATCGGCCGATATGAGCTGATTCTTGTCAAGCAGCTACTCATTAGTGAATCAATGTAATTTTAAGTTCTTGAGGATTAACATTTTGTGGATATGGTGCTCTGGGTTTGGCCGATAAGTCTCATTGTGACTCTCTAAAAGGTCAACCCCCTTAGTTTGTGATTAGTACAGAACAAAATTTGAACCTTAACATTATCTCCCGGGTCGATATTCTTCTTAATTTAGGAATTCCAAGCGAGAGACACTCGTAATATGTTATTACTTAGTGCACGATGTGTGTAATACGAGTATCAAGTTCTTTCATACTATACCGCGTTATCATGTCTTTGGCTTCATAGGATAAGCGGGGGAAGACTGTGGCAATTTCAGGTAAGAAGAAACGCTCACTCAAGGCCCTGGATTCCCCTCTTAATAATTAACAGCTAACTTCTTGTCTGGGCAATTGTTCTTCGTTTACTGTTGCATAAACTTAAACCGCATTTTAACCAAATATGAACCTCATGTCAGCTACTACATCCTCAACCCAACTACAATATCTTTCCCACTACTCACCTATTATTTCACTTATGTTGGTGTGGTAATTTTTTAATACATGACCTGGAATTCTAGCGTCGCCAATAACACTGAGCATGTCTTTGAGACGATTGCCACATTCCTTTCCAAAGGCCAACTTTCCATCGAGATAATGCCGCCCCTATCTTTAGTCGCTGTGGCACATCTCCCCCCTTACGTTTGTCATTGGCTAGCGGCTTGCGGTCAAGGAGTTTTCACAGCCTTGCTGGTTTCGAAACTACTATCACTGAGTGCAAGATCTTGTTGGTGGCTAGGTCTATCGTGTGCAACAATCTATCATTTCATCAACACCCCTTCTAGCGAACTTTCAATCCTCCATTGTTTCATGACGATATCTGACTTCCTTTTATTTTTCTTCCTTTCGCGTGTCCCGTACATTTTGAGTGATGGAGGAGGCATCATCCAGCATTTTGCGGGACTTCTTGAAATAGGGATTGTGATAGCCGGCATGCTAGGCACCAATATGGCCGACTTTGTTGCTTCCTATATCCTTCTTATACTATCAAGAGCTATCTAGGCTTATCGCCACCCTCGCGATAATGTTACACTTTACATAACCTTTACCGCAGCCCGCAGCATATTTTTACCGCTGTTCTTGCTTTGCCTAGTTTACGGCACAATGCTTCCATTTTCAGAAGTATCCGCCGGCGGCAACTATAACCTTTTTCACCTTGACGCCTTTTCACGGCGCCTACTCAGTCCTACGGTGGCCAGTTCGACTTCCTGTCCGTCTTCGGGGTGTCTGATTATCAACAGACCTATGTCATTGTATGTTCGGCTGGCTGGGTTTCTATGGATAGACCCTCTCATCTGACGCGATAATAGTGGTATATTCGACACGATCATAACAATGGACGGGGTGGATAAAGGGTTACCTGCGACCAATACCTCAACTAAAATCGACTTCCAGCACCTATATGAACCACATAGAGCCTTTTTTTTCTGATCCCATTGCGCGACGCCATCCCTGGACATTTGACTCGGCTTTAGTTCCGGCAGCCGGGCTCGGCGTTTTAATGCAACGAGAGCCGGTTTATATTTGCAGCCAAGCTACGGGGCGGTATCTATCAGTGGCTCGGGGACAGCTCTCCATAGTCTATAGAGAACTAGGACCTCACGGTATTGAGAACGACGCTTTTGTGCGTTTCCAGGTCGGGTAAGTTTCTTGGCGATTCGTTTTCTTTAGGAATACCTAAGATATGCTTCAACAAGTTGGGCATGAAAAGTGACGGACGTGTATTAACATGACCATGGCAGCACGTATCCGTCTCCCTTTTTCAACAGTACCTGGATCTTAGAATATGAAGACGAACAACAAGAACTGGGACTACGTCTATTTCATCCAGTGTTCAAATGTTACTCAGCTACCAGTTTCCGCACATATATCGACTATGATGGCACTATAGGGAATGACACCGTGAATCAAATCATTAACCGAGTTGTGGAAGCCGTATGTACCCGAGGTGCCAACAAGAGTGCATCTGTGTTTGGGGTTATTGAAGGTAAGCACATTGTAATAGCTTTCCTTTTTCTGGCCACGAGATGACTTTGACAGGAAACCCTCAACACTGTAATCAGGGGGATACAATCTCAATCCTCCGGAGAGGGTGGATAGTTGCAAAAGCGACAATGAACCTGTGGATATGGAGAAGACAGTACAAAATCTACTGGATCTACCAGACCTTTCTGGCGAGTATCACGAGTCATGTGCTGCCTACTATATTGAATAAGTTGCGCTTGATAGTTTTGTCGTACTCCACTCGATACGAAGTCTGTGCCTGAAAAGGCAGTGGCCTCTGAGACAGCAAAACGAGAGACGACGAATCAACTCCTGGGGTACCTTATTTGTCTCGGCGGTCCTCGTATGGCCGCACGTAATACTGTATTTGCTTCTGGGTATTGATCGCCCACACAGCAGCATATTAGCCGTTTCTTTTGCGCTTCTAGGAATGATTATGGAGATAAATCGAGTTTGTGTCGCGGAGGAGTAGAGCCAATATATACCGTTGATACTCACGGATTATTAACAGCGTCGTTTTTTCCGTCATAGTTTGACCTAGTAATTATGAAAACAATGCAAATTAATCCTATAAAAGTCAAAGCTTCTTAATTAGTACAGGTAATCACTACTTTCGTGATGCCATTAGCTCTCCTTTTCCCAAGCGTTTTGGCAAACACGTGTTCAGAATAGGTAGCCTCATAAATGTTGACACCTCACATTATATAGAGTTGCACATGCCATGATGGATGCCGCTCGCCATGCTGCCATCAGCGACATCATGCTTCAGTCTGTGAAGACGCTGTTAGTGTACGAATCTAGCTGCTCCAGGTCTGGTGCATTCAACTCCTCATGCCACTTCAGTAGTTCCACCACATTGTCAAGTACCTCGACACCGTACTGTCCCATGTTGGCCACGTAACGCCACTGCCAACTTTTGTTACCCGTATCTCCACCACCATCGCTTCCCCCGTCCTCCCCTGCACGACAGTAGAGCACATAGCACGTTGTCTCTGGCCCACTTCCACACTCCCAACCAGCAAGACACTCGAGGTCCAGATCGAGATCTCCAACGTCGACAACCCTTTGCGCCACTTCTTCTACCGACTCGCCCAGCCCGTCCCAGAACCGGATCTGCTGTCCCTCATCGCGCCACTGCGGCCAGCCATGACCCTCAAGGCTGTCAACCAAGCCCATCAGAGTCCAAAAGTCGTCTGGAAACTCAAGATTCGCAGCATCACCGTCGCCCTGCTCTCGCAGTCGGGTAAGAACACCCTCTCTGTAAGCAACACGGTCACGCTCCCGCTGCTCGTTATTTTCCGTGATATAAACGCCGTCCAGGGCGAGGGTTCGCACAAGCTCGGGCCAGAAGGCTTCAACGTCAGCCAGGCCATCGATCCGCTCGGCTGGATTCTGGCCAAGCTCCGGCCTTGTAATGCCGAGAACGTCGCGAATAAAGCGCAGGCGTGCTTTTCTCATGCCTTCGTTGGTCTTGGGGGCTCTCGGCTGAGCCGCCTCGGCCATTTGTACGATCTGAGTAAGTGCTTTGCGATTGTGGGAAACGATTCGCTCGCGGTAGCGTGCTAGCGCAGCGGAAATTTCGGCATCGGTTGGCTGCATTTTGTACAGTATATTTCTGCGTTTCTATTTGGGTGTAGAATAAGTGTTATATGTACTGTTTGGAAAGGTCTGCTGGGAAAGACCTCCGTGTTGATCACGTGTGAGTAAGAATCACACAAGACGTCGCGCAGAGGTACTTAGGTATCTCGGACTCATAGCAATAAGTAATATTGTATAACAAAGAACCTGGAGGTAGCTAAGAATTTACAGAAAAAGGGGGGAGAACGTTATTATCGGTGGCATCTAGTACATAAATAATATCACTTCTAGGTAACTATTATCATTTATGTTCTCGTAGTATACTTAGGGGAGAGTTAGGTGTCACGGAACCTTATGAGGTTAGACTCAATACCGCACAGACCCAGACCTGGGGTATATAAGCCAACTAGATAGATTCTGCTAGCATACGTAGAACTTCCTCCTTTGTTGTAAACAAGCTACTTAATCAAGTTAGCGTAAAGAGCAGGCCCCTTATAGAATTTATAGTTACAAAAGTTTAAAATATTTCTAGTTATATAACTATTACAAGTGTTTTAGCTTAAATTTTTAAGTGTTCAAACAGCTCTTATAAAGCTGTTTCCTGTAAACATCACTATGGCTCCTATAACAACCCTAGTATAATCTAGTTGCTACACCTAAAACCTAATTATATAACTCCTCTGTGCACCACCATGCTAACAATACAATCAGCGAACCAAAACGAAAACTCTGAAGAATTATCAATCATAAACATATATGCATGATATGTCAGACTTGTTAATGTTGGTTATAAGAGTGCATAATTTAGTGTATTTGCTATCGGTAGAATTATATCTGATGGTAAACCTAGCATGAATCACAAGGACACACACAACCAAATGAACCCCATATCACACTCTTCTTCAAATCTACACCAAAGGTTGGGAAGTCAATGAAGAGATCGGAGGCAATGAAAATGAAAAATTATGACGTCATCTCGAAGAGATGTACTAGTAGTGGTGGTTCATGATCTATAGACAGCACAAAACAGTTCAAAAGGCCACCGCCTTTCAATAAGAAGAAGGGAAGAGGAGGTATTTATAGAAAATCCACAAGCTGTTGGACAGGTAGAATCTTTCACCGCCAACATTCAATCAGCTTGAAACTATCGGTATGTAGCTACGTACCAATGTATTCTAGTATTCAATTAATTTTTAACCTCACCAAACTCACAAGTTCGATCCTAGTTGCATTTAATATTTGCGGGGATAATCACGTATTAGTACGTACCGCTATGTACTGTTGTAGAAATATCTGAGGCATGGAATCTTCTAATATTGTACACCACGTAGTAGCAACACAAAATTAACAACATAGTTCCTCTGTTTCCTACATTCTGACTAATCATGACTGGAAGAATGACAGTAAGTTGAACGTTATGTTAGCATCTAGGAGTAGTAGTAATAGTATCATTACTTCATACTTAAGGTTATTTCGTCGTCTTGCATTCATTTCGAAATGTTGTAGGCCTAAACATGGTGGAATGAAGAATATCATGATAATATAGTTTCTCAAATATTAATCATAGCCTCGCTTTTACTTGAGATGGAGGATTCACAGGCAAGGGGATAGGGAGAAGATGATACCATGATATTTACCATTGCATCTTACAAGTGGAATATGAAGTGTGGCTGCCACCCGCTGCCTTTTCTCTACACACCTGACACCGAGCCAACGTAACTGATGTTGAGAAGTATGAACTGATGTGAAGATTTCGATCGTTGGCTGTCTCGTGTTGCTTTCCAGATTATGAATTGTGAACTTCCCAGGCTCGAGTGACTGTAATTGCTTCCGTATCGCCACTGCCTGAGAATTTATTGTTGGATTGGATAGTAGTGAGAAGTAGCTCATCTCCAAGGCAATGAAACCGGCTGGAATGCATCCCTGCTACTATTGGATTTCGTCGACCCTTGTCCAAACCGGACTTCTTGGTGTCTTTAAGATCGGCCTTTGACGCACCATAGCCCCCTTTCCCGCACAACCTGTACAAAGCAGGCTTAATGGTTGGGAGACAGGCATTTATGACTCCAAGGGTTGGCTCCACCGACGAGTAAATAGGAATCTGAAGAGAACCGAAAGTGGCGTCTTCCTGGTCCCATGATTGTAGTGATATTATTCGGAACAGAGAAGTGATACAAATACTAAAAGGCGTAATTTAGTCGTAACACGCACCAAGACTAGTTAGAATACTCACAATGCTCCCAGACTGAACATAAGTGCAATACTAACCCTTTTAAATAAGGGTAGCTGTAACTTAAATAGCATAGGCATTGGGAGAATGACTATGAAAGCGTCAATGATAAGATTGATTATCCCAGAAACGAGGAATGCCACACCTTGGTTGCATACCCCTCCGGGAATGCTTTTGTCCCAATTGAATTCAACCAGCGCACAAAGTAGGAAGGCTTCTAGAAATACAACAATGAAAAAGGCTACCGAGGTAACCATAGCCCCATAGCAAACAAAGTGGAACCTGCGGATAGGAAACAAAATCGTATATAGAGAGAGTATTGATAGTTTGACGCAAGTATTTGCAGCAGCCCATAGAATTTCTCCAGGTATGGCAAGTTATTATTCGAAGTTACTAATACGTTACTGGAGTTGTCTACCTGCTGGGTGCAAACCTTTAAGTAAGTTTGGAGCAGCGAAGGGTCAGTCATAGTGATTTCACTAACATGAACCCCTGAGACTCCTACGAAGGCGTCTGGCTTGTGTCAGTAATGGTATTAAAATAAGGGAAAGAGGAATTCCATAAAATTACCAATAAGAGAGAAAGTGTTTTCGGCAACGGTGAAAATAAGTGCCAGAATAGCCAATCATTGAAGGCAAGAGATGAATTCTGGATATGCCTTGACCATAGCCGGAGGCCAAGCGCAACAAACGAAAAGGGGGTTAGAACGAGAATTACCACAACAACCTCAACTGCACCCACAGACAGAGGCATTGTAAGCGTAAGCTTGAAGGAATTCTGAACAGTATTGGCAGTTGGGGAAAGCGGTACTCCAGAATACTAGCAAGGTGAGCGCGGGAAATCATCTCAAAGCCCACGGTGAGACTCGAGGGAATATATAACATTCTGTCGAGTAAGAGTCCAAGCCATGCTGACCGGAAATATTGTAACTACGCCACACTATTAAATCCAGAGCGTCAAAAGGCGGACAACATAGTAATTAGGTTCAAACCGGCTGCATCTTTCAATTGGACGCCGCAGAATAGTAATCTTAGTCGATTAACTTACACCAAGGCAGAACTCTTGGAGGTGGTAATTCCGTAAACGTACAAAGTTTGTGGGTCCAAACCTCGTCATGTGCTAGAATCCTAGGTGCGGTTGTCGTGTGAATATGTATTGCTATGTGAGGACTTGAAAATTCGGTAATAGATGCCGTCTGCTAACAATGTATATAACGCTTTCATTGTTCTAGAAGGTGGTCATATCACGGTACTAAAGTACAGGGGCTACTGCACAAGCCATTAACCAACATACATTATGTATGTAAGATCTTAGATGACAGTGCAGACGGGAGATCTTCCCCAAGGCAACAATGTTTTATTCTTGGTATCGCCATAGGAACGTAGTAGTCCTAGACTACTTAGCATAAGTCAGCACACACCGAAGCGGGTTCTGGCGGGTTCTAGTAGGCACAGTCTAGGCTAGATAACTAAATATACATTATATGACGCTGAGCTAGAGAGGTAGTATAACTCTGTAAGGTAGTGTATGAAGGAAGGAAGTGGATAAAAAGCTATGATACAGTCGTAATTATGGGCACACAAGAACTGCAGACAGTTATGCGCCCGACTTAGTAACATTCTAATTTTTCTTTACCTATAGTTTGCTGACTCATGTGGCAGTAATTACTGCGGTCATCGGGTGACTATTGTGGTGCAAATATTCGCACTCTGACCACTAATTAGCCCATATACTTATTCAATACGAGATGGCGCAATCTCAGCAACAATCCGTATGCCACGACTGTTTGAAAATATTCAAAGATGCGGCATGCATCTGTCCCCGGAGCCTCCCCAGAGAGGCGTCAGTGCGATTGTTTCATCCTGAATATCAAATGTGCTTAGCGGCCAACATATCCGCATCGGAATGTCGTATGTGCACACTCTTGTGTGCCTCGATCCCACGGCTAAGAGAGCCCCGTAATGACGAGAAAGAACTTTTGGCGCTCGTGGTAGCTAAAAATCAACATGACCCTCATTCCGCAACGGGTCAATATCGTCGGTATTGATAATGATCCACCAAGCCTCCAAGCACACTGTCCCAAGAGGCACTGAGTAGTATACGATTCTGGATGGAGAACTGCGCTTCATCCCACGTTTAATGCAAGTTACCGAGAGTTGTGAATAGGCTCCCATTGCGGTTGGTTGATGCCATGCCGAATGGATTGAATCGTCTTTGGCCTGAAGGCGAGACGCATCTGGAGGACTTCGAATCTCTATGTCTTGAAGAAACAGCTGGAGTCCGGGTCGTTTCATCAGAAAACATGCCCTTAGAAACTCCTCCCTGACTCTTATTAGTAGCCATAGATGGGCAATCTTCCAATTATTCAATTAAGTAGTGGAACAGAGTGAGTATGAATTCAGCCACTTGTGGCTAGGGGGCAGAAACCTTCTCCAAATTTCTCATGAATCAGTTACAAATTGTCAGAATATCCTTCATAGTTTTTACTCTTTCAGCTACTTGTTGAATTTGATTTGCGTTGTATTCTGATCAAGAGATCCCCCAATTATTTGACTGATTTTAGCTATATACGGAAGTCTAGGATGAAGCCTATCTCTGTATATGGGGCGGCCTAGTAGCCCCTTTTACTACGAAGCCATTTCAGTAGCGCAACACTATTCCTTCTACGAGATGGCATTACCTCGCACCTATTCAAATACAGCGAAATGGCCGCCTTTCGACACGCTATCCACATAACTAATATGTGTAGGATAACAGAATATCCACTATATTATACGATGACTAATTCCGGCCCGATTCCAAGCCTGTACGTAAAGGAACTTTGTAGTTGCTTTGACTGATGCTAATTGCTCACCCACTGCAACGTCAACGACTCAAGTTTCCATATTTACCATTAAGCCGGAGGGGAATCGCACCTATCTTGGAATAATATAGCTACTTTAAGACTGATTACTTTGACGAACGTAAAGGGCTCGCTAATGGCAACATTAACAGTGTCTCCAAATTTCATCTTGTCATTAGCAACAACTACGCTGGCTAATGCTGCTGGCAAGTCTACGACTATGCATATTTGGGGCGTCTTTGCTAGACCTTCACCTTTGGCATAGACTAGAATCCTGGGAATCACAATCGCAACTATTACAAGCTCCCCAACTCCCCCGGCAACTTATATTATGGTATACTACATTGGTCCTAACTATCACTTTGTCGGCATATTCCTCCCAACTGTTATTGTTAGCTTTATAGCAATATTTGTGTGAATTATTAGCACAAACGTTAAGATGTTCCAACCGTGGTATTCTTTTACTTATAATGGCAGTGTGGCTAGCCTTGATTTGCTCTGCATATGGCCTAGTAGTTTGCGGCTCTTAGTAGAAGCATTTAATTATTGTCGAGTGGAAGTGGAAGAGTAGTTCCATTGCTTATCAATCTTTTGTTAATAATTTCGGCGCTATTGGTTCTTATCTCAGCCTAAGCTATCGCTTTAGATTTTAAGGGGGGCGGATGTTAAAAAGGGGCCAGCACGAGTAAGAACTGTGCCTCGGTCCTTGGTGCTTCGCTACCGGTTTAGAAGGTCACTATCCTACTCCTTGTACTTATCAGTGTTGCGTTAATATCATTGCTTGTTTTGCTGGACACATGGCACCTAGGGGTTTATATGGACCCTTGCAGCATAGTGAGGCTTGCTTTGCTTTATTTAAACAACCACTTAAGGGACACTATAACATTCCAGTATGATATTTTCATCGAGGCTTGAGATTTCTTTCATTCTTTTTAGGTTTTAAGCTGCTGCAGCTATTATCTACTGAATTGTGGTGGTAACCCTACTATAAAGGTGTGATATTTTGAGATCTTTTTAGCTACTTACTCTAGGTAAGAAAATCATATGATTTTAGCTATATTACAACTGGAGACAGACACCCTAATTACTAGTTTCGAAAACAAATGCTGGTAATATGAATGTTTTGCATGACTGTTTGGAGAGGCGTAAGGAAGTTGTCACATAGACGAGGGTTAGGGCAAGTGCCTCTCGCCAGCTCTATCAAAGCATATTGAAACTCTTAGGGCTGAGAAGGCACTGGCATCTGGACTTGCAAGGGACTACATTTTTCTTTTAGCAATTTAAAAACTAGTAATGAGTGAGGGTCCCAAAAATCAAGAACGAAGCTATGCTAGTGCATTTAAATTCAATATGTTACAAGGATCTGTGTTGTGTGTTACCTGCGGAAGCATGAGCTCATCTCAACCTTATCGAGATGCAACCAAGTTTAATTGCCGACCACTGCTCGATTAGCTTGATGACACCATATAGGGCTGTTGCCTGCACAGTAAGCTTAACGTAATATAGTTCCTCGGGGTGCTATTCGTTGTGTACTCAGTGGGCAACCCACCGGGCATTTCCGACTACGACACCTCGTTAAGTAGTTGGCAGTCTGACATGCATCATACAACAAGAGAAATGTACGTCTGACGTGTAGCAATCCAAAGAGCTAAGCGAGCTTTTCACAGAGAACTGCTGCCCCTGCCGATCATCACAATTACGTATTGCAGATTGACGAGAGACCGGAATCCCGAATTACATTATATTGGCTAGGCTTGCAGAAATCCCGTAGGTCTGGTTGGTACAGAAATCGTTGTGGCTTAATGAACCTAGCTGAGGCCAGGGTCAATGATTTGCTGAACACGCGCAGCTGAACAATAAGGCACCTTTGCCAAGCAAGACTCCTAAATCCGGACAAGATTCTCCTCACAGCCTCGAGTGATCCCGCGATTCACTGCACGATCGGTCATCGTGAACATGCAAGGATAGAAACTGCGAAGGGAAAGGGGGTATAAGAGGGGGTTTATACAGATGCCTAATACAACGGAGAGCAATCTCAAGAAGTGTCACGAAACCTTATGAGGTTAGGCTTAACACCGCACGGGCCCCAGCCCGAGCTATATAAGCTAACAAGATAGATTCTGCTAGTATATATAGGACTTCCTCCTCAATATTGGAACCACCAGCAGTGTGAACTGTGACAAGATGTCCAGACAGATTGGAAAATAGACTCATCTGATATAGGCAGGTTCTGTTATAATGAGTTCTTCTCTTGCTCACCGCAGCCCTTGGCTGCTTTACCTGGTGACTGTTCAGTTCTTTTTCTCTCTGGGGTTTGCCCAATTCCCGTGGGCAGCGGCCATTTCTCGTACAGGATGGACTGTCACAGCAGATAGCTTCCAGTCCGGAAACGAAGCTGCCAAGGCCATAGACGGGAACAGCAGCACATTCTGGCACACAGCCTATAGCCCAACCATTGCGCCACTGCCGCACTACATCCAACTAGACATGAAGAAGAGCTACGTCGTCAATGGCGTCTCATACCAACCGCGACAAGACACGGCCTCGAACGGGAATATAGGCCAGCATACAGTTACCCTGAGTAATGATGGGATCACTTGGAGCAGCCCGGTACAGTTTGGCGCGTGGCTCAATGACAAGACTACCAAGTCTACCTTCTTCTCGAATGCGACTGCTCGATATGTCCGCATCACTGCGCAGACGGAAGCCCAAGGGGCCAATAACCAGTGGTCGAGCATAGCGGAGCTCAACGTATACAGCCCAAATGCCAATCTTGACGCTTCTACCTTTACGCCGCCTCCTACCAGTCAGGGGCGTTGGGAATCGACCGTAGTGTTGCCCATTGTCGCTGCAGCCGGCGCCCTGTCTGCACAAGGGAACTTGGTATTCGTGAGTCTTCTCCCGAGCTCCCCTCTTCTTTGGCCTGTAGTGCCTATCAAGCGCACAACATATACCTATGTCTTGAGAGGCTTATGCATGTAGCTAGAAAGGATGAACGCTAGTACTCGTGAGAAATGGCATTGACTCTTATGTTACAGTGGAGTGCGTACCGACCGGACCGCTACGACAGCGGCACAGGACAAACACAGACGGCGCTGTGGACTCCCTCTTCTCAAACCGTGACGCAGCGTACTGTCACGGAGACTCACCGTAAGACACAAGGTTGAAACGCCTCATTGCTTCTTTTCATGGGTGGTATAGGGTGTATTCCCTCCCCTTTGCTCTTCACTGAGCATTTGTCTCCCTCATGTTCACAAGCAGTCCATCCTGAGAATGACAGAGAACTGACATGATCAAAGATGATATGTTCTGCCCCGGTATCTCCCTAGACGCCAACGGCCGCATTATAGTGACAGGGGGCAACGACAGCAAGAATACAAGCGCGTACAACCCCGCCAACGCAGGCTGGGCGAGCGCAGCGCAGATGATTACCGCACGAGGTTACCAATCGAGCGTGACCGTAGGCGACGGCCGCGTCTTCACTATCGGCGGGTCGTGGAGCGGCGGCCGAGGCGGGAAGAACGGCGAGATCTACTCGTCGGTAACGGACAAATGGACATCGCTTCCGGGCACCGTCGTGGCACCCATGCTCACGGCCGACGCCCAGGGCGTTTATCGCGGTGACAATCACGCTTGGCTCTTCGCGTATAAAGGCAACTCGGTGTTTCAGGCCGGACCGAGTAAGAAGATGAATTGGTACAACGTCAGCGGAACCGGGTCGTACACAGCTGCCGGAACCCGTGCCGCAGATGGAGACTCCAGTAAGTACTACTCGAGGTCGGTTTCTTGATTCGATTATTATCACGAGTCTAAAGCCTCCTGTTCGGTTAACCATTCCGAATAACGCTCAAAGTGGCAATAACTGACCGGGGTTGTTACAGTGTGTGGTAATGCCGTGATGTTCGATGCCGTGAGCGGCTCGATCCTATCAGCCGGTGGCTCGCCGTCATACCAGAACTCTAACGCCACACCCAACACCCACCTGATCAAGCTCGGGAACGTCGGTGCCGCCGCGACCGTCACGAAGCTGCCGAACATGGCGTATGCGCGTGCTTTCGCCAGCGGCGTCGTCCTACCAGACGGGACGGTGCTCATCGTCGGCGGACAGGCGTACCCTATTCCCTTCACCGACACGACGCCCGCATTGCCAGCCGAGCTTTTCAATCCGAAGACGAACACGTGGCGCACGATGGCCGCCATCGCTGTGCCGCGCACCTACCACAGCATCGCGCTGCTCCTCCCCGACGCCACGGTCGTCGCGGGCGGCGGCGGGCTCTGTGGCACGGGCTGTGCGCAGAATCACTTCGACATGCAGGTCTTCTCACCGCCGTATCTATTCAACGCCGACGGCTCACGGGCCGCGCGACCCGTCATCAGCTCCGTGTCGGCGACGCAGGTCCGCCCCGGCGCCTTGCTGACCGTCACGACGGCGCAGAGCGTGGCGTCCTTCTCGCTTGTCAGGTATGGTTCTGTGACTCACACTGTTAACACTGACCAACGGCGTGTGCCCCTTTCTGCTGTAAGCGTGTTAGGGCTGGCGGCCGTCGTGTCTCTTCCCACGGACCCCGGCGTCTTGGTCCCTGGGTATTGGATGCTGTTCGCGATTACTTCGGCCGGCGTGCCGAGCGTGGCGACTACGATTAAGGTCTTAGCATCTTGAATCCCGGCGTTTTAGTATTTCATAACGTGTCTTTGGCGGAACATATATCGACTCCCGGTTCATAGGGAATTGCATCTACGAAATGAATGCTACATGGAGTTCGCTGGACGTTGGAGGTTTAAGCACTATAATAATGACATATAAGCCTAATAAATAATGTGCTGGCAAACTATCCCCCCATTCATACATAGATAGCGAAAGTATTCTTTGATATGCGCAGTAGACGTGCCGAGGAATTCCGTGTACTTTTCCTCTAGGCCAGTCTACTACAAGTTTTTATGGGTACCGTCTAGCCGCCGCGTAGCTTTATTACGGGCTATGATGATCTTTTCCATTATACACTGAGCTGTTCTCAGTATGGCCCTATGATTGCTCGACAGATTGGGACCTAAGCCGATTGACTACAGCCTTCAGGCATTCCTCCGGACCGCGAGTCGAGTCCACGATAATGAGCACGTCAGTGTTATCTGGACGACGCGGATCCATCCATTTCCTAAAGAGCGCAGCACTGTCCTCGCCTGTCCCTGTGATGTTAATGACAGAATCAGGGGTGGCTCATTTATGCCCGCGCGTTGGCTTCGCAACGGGACTCTAGCGTGTAGCCTGCGGTCCAGCACTTCTTGATCCTCGATTCTGCACTCAACATACCAGTACGAATAGCCATACCTCTCTGATAGTGCCGTCCCTCGCGCCAGGACTTCCTCGTAATTGCATACGCTGTCAACAACGACGCTGCGTCCTTGTTGAATCATATCCTCCGCCAATGCCCAGTCCAGCCGGTACGTAAGTCTTGCCGAGTCCTGAAACGAGAAGCTGGAGTCAAGGAAAAAGGCCTTGATGAGATCGTGGTTGATCACCACGCCATCGATGGAGCGTGCGAGAAGCCTTGCCAGCGTGCTTTTCCCCGACCCTGGCGGTCCCGACATCTGGATGATCAGTTTGCGGGACGAATCCATGATGCTCTTTAAGAGCGTGGGGAGCGAAGTGATTGCCAATGTTAAGCGTAGTACCGGGATACGATGTTCCTTTTCGTTCCAGTTGCTTGCGACTTGTCTGGGTGGTTTCTTGATTATCTTCGTCTTCCTCCTAATATAATAACCTCAACCATATTATAGAGCAACGAGACACGTCATGCGTTTCTGCTGTTACCCTGTGAATCGCCAGATCACGTCACTGCGCGACGCGAAGGCGGACGCGAGGATAGCTCCTAACGTAAGTAGGTACCATACACTAGATTTCAACCTGTACTGTGTAGATACCCCTCCTCTTCAGACCTGCAGCTCGTCGTTGTTAACAATCTACCACACTCAAGATGCGAGACTTACTCGGATAGGAATCTTTACAGTCACGAGCATTCGGGTTTTTCTTCTTCGGCGATATGCAGTTCAACAGCTCAATTCGAACTTGCTCTCTCGTGTACGACAGGAATACTGTAACGTTTAACCTGCCGTGGATGGTAGTATACGTCTCTATATATCGAGCTCCCATGTGACGTGTCACTTTCTAATATCAATGTGCACAGCGTTTCGTGCCAAGACCTAAAGAAGAGAGAAAAAGGAGCGCCTTGGTTATTGTATCGAGGCGTTTTCGTGCATTGTGAAGTACCACTTCAAGCTACATGCTGGGGCACCAATCGGTTTCCATGCGACGTTGTAAACCGGCTGTGGTGCATAGTCGAGGTGTAGGAGGGTATAATATGACGCGATAAGGGGCAAACTGCTATCCAGTAACAACCACGAAGTGCAATCTTGCATCAAATATGGTGGTGCGTATTTGCATGGGACCATAAATCATGAGCTGTTGTTCTCTGATATTATTGCAGCATCTTCTAATACCGCAGCGAGTACTAAGACATGTTGAAGTACCCGGGACGACTCCGGGTCCCCGGAGATTGCGACCCCTGATATTTCCAACGGCAGGAGTCTACCGTACCTCTACGCCACCGTACGGCTAGGACTTTCTTTCCGGGTTTCCAAGAGTAACACAGCATAAGACAGACGAGTCATCCGGGTCTGCTCGGCGGGGGAGATACCTAAGATACATAACGAGGCAGCCATGTCGTGGGGGTCCATGATAAGCAACGGTACCGACTACGCCATCGTCTCACAGAATGGCTGTTACACGTCGGACTGGTACTGTACCTATACTATAGTGTACATAGTAGAATCAATCAACTCTCTCGTTGGGGTATTATGTCTCCCAGCTGGAAGTCGGCCATGCAAGTTAGCAACCGAGATGACTCTACCATACTATTGGTGTCCGCCCCTTTTTCGCTCGGGCTAAAAATGCAAAAGTGTGAGAAGCGGCTTATTCCCTCGACGATCACACGTTGACCCCTCATGTTTTCGGCCAGGGTGGATGCCACCGTGCCAGGGCCATTACTATAATAATCCGAAATTATATACCTATAACTTGTTGAATCTTATGATCAAAAGCAACGTGCAATGGAGTATTCTGTGTTTTTGTTGGGTGACATTGATATTTGTTGTATTAATGGTGTGGCTGGAAATGCCTGAAAATAGCCTCAGCTCTTCGTCAAGGGTCAGGGGCCCTTGCAAGAGATCATGTTCGTGGGTCCAGGGGATTCGCACAGGGACAAGGTTCCATTCCACTATTGGCCGTAGTCCAAATTAGGTAGCTCGTTTATCTTGATTACTCGGTATCATTGAAAGAGTTCGTTGAGATGGTGGAGTAAACATCCCGAAACCGTGGAGAAAGACAACCTCACGTGGATAGATGAACTCGTGTTGTAGAACATTGTACTCGATTGACGAACTATACGTCACAAGCAAATAGTGGTGGTACAGCAGCTTGCCAGCTTCGCTTCTAGAACAGCTGGAGCATGAGGGTCGAGGCAGACAAGTGATTTCGAATGTCAGCCAGCTCCCGGTCCGAATCGATTAAGTAAAGACCATGGATCATACGTCAATGCTCAGTGTTCATATGGAGCTGCAATGGCGATAGGTATACTTCAAAGAGTAAGGTTCGAATTTGGTCGCATCTATTGAATGTCTAGATATCCCGTTAAAGCATTTCATGAACCCAGAATGGTTACTATGGTTGCTGTTCAGTAAAACGAACCTTGTCAGGTATTCTTGGCACGTTGAAAGTATCTAGCCTCACGGTTCGCGGCCCCATAATACCCGACTAGGAACGTCTTATACCCCTACACACCAGTAACTTGTAAGTGATTTTCACCAATCCAGGGTAATCTAACCGTAGGAACTACACTAGACTAGGCTAGTTAGCTCCTCGGTAAGCCTCGATACCGAGTCGGCATAGTGGAGAAGAAGAAAAAGATGATCTAGACCCGACATTGTTGCTTTCAACTGTGGCGCCGAGGCTTCAATAGGCAATGGGTGGTCCACCGGCTGGCTTAAAAGACATATGATCTCATATCAGAAGATAGCATGGTTGGTGAGGGTGAGGGAAGTTATTGCCAATTTTGTGTCTGTGATTTGCGCAGAGCCACGAACCACGCGCCTAGATAACCCAGGAGAGGGAAGATCCAAATTTTGTATAATAAATCCCGTCTCCTGTGCAACATAAGGGTAGGCAAGAACATCATGTACTACAGGCTCGCTATGTGTGTCGTTCGAGTGAGGAGCCTCAAACCTGTCGTGATCTTAATTGATAGTCTCCACCAGAGTAGGTACTACCTATACTATGTAAGGTCCTGAAATTCCGGGACAGTGCCTATTACTGGCTCTAGTAATGATCAGCTCCAGCAACCATCACGCACACTCGGCACTATCCGGCCAGTCCGAGCTGAGATCCACCGAGTATGTGATAGCCTCTTGATGGTTATGAAGGCTTCTGGCCACTTCGATTGCAATACGCCCAGCTCGTCAGCTCACCGCTTTGGTGCTCTGGGGCTTTAGGGTTCGGCGCAAACGACGGAGAAGAACATGAGCCACGTGTTCACGGGTCCAGGGAGACCCTCTTGTCGCTTGCCTGAAGTGTAGCGAAGGCCCTTTCTGGAAACTCAATTGGGGATGCACACTTGTTAGCGTACCCAAATGTGTGATCTAGAACAAGTCTCCCCGTCCCAGAACAGTTAGTCTCCGTTGGTGCGTCATCTAAGTAGATACCCAACTTAAGGGTATCTTTGTGAGTTTATCAGTATTGACGCTAGCGAATGCTTCAAGCACCTCATTTTACGCGTCACCACCTCACAAATGAGCTCCGATTGGAAACAGTGTGTAAAGTTTTGTTGTAACAGCCCCAGCCCATCATTGTGACTGCAAATTCTGGGCATCTGAATTCTTTGCTCCTTGCCCAAAGTCTACTTGGTTCCTCAGCTTCCCTATTCCTGGATTCAACGAACAAGGGTTCATAAAAAAGTTCCGTTCAATAACAATAGAGCCCCCCCTTGCTGAACTGCTCGCTATGTACGTGTGTGCAATCATCAACAGCAAGTGATCGAAATATCTCCAAAAGAGAACGGCATGCTCAGAATGGGGGAATAAGGTTGTAGTAAAAGGCTAACAAGAGTGCTCTATGAGATGCATATAGCGCTATCATGTTGGTATCGTATAGTGAAAATCCAAAGTGCGCCATTACGCCAGGGCTGCTCCAATCCCAAGGGCTATCCTCCATGAAGTAACAAAGGAAACGGCAGTGTCAAAAAGCCACCACGCATGTGTATGTGAAATATTAATCGGTATTAAGCTCCCGTAATGGAATTCCGTCGGCTAAAAAAAGACCAACGAGATTTGGTGCTGGTCTGCGGGTTCTCTGTATAATCTTTGCTCGAAGGGCGATCCTTGCTCAACTTTCCTCTAGTGTGCTTCAGCTTTGAGGTGGGATTAGTGTCATAAAGACTGTAAGGCGTCTTGTATTCCAGCTGATTCAGCTCATAAATCATAGTTTCGGTCTGTCTTCGTGTCGGTTTCGTAAAAGGTACTGGCTCCACAGGAATTTTATTGACACTTGCGGATCGCTCGGTTTCACTAGACTGGCGAGGTCTCGATTTAGAAAGTCGTCTCCCTCTAGTCAAAGGAGCTTGCGATTGCGATTGCGATTGCGGTCGCTCGCGAGGTTCGTTAGAAGGTAGCCGAATAGTATCGCTAGATGTTCTTCGATACCCGCCAAATAGAGCTTTTCGTGGGTGTATTACAGACGGAGCCATGTCGACAGTTGGAAACTGAGAAGGCTGTGACTCTGAAGCAGTCATATCTCCGACAGTCGAAGGTGGTGGAGTTGAGTGAGCAGAGGAGGGAGCAGTTGAAATTGCCATACCAATCGAGGTCACTGATGAAGCCGCTGAAGACGGAGAGTGGCCGTAGACCACTTGCCCGGGGACAGGCGGCGTGGGGAGGTCCAAACTATCAGAGCGGCGACCCGCCGGACGAGGTGCCGAGAAGTAGGTGCTTCTTGCAGGTGGAGGATAATGCCGATCGGAATTAGAAACGGCATTGGATTCTGACATTTTTCGCGCATGGGCAGGGTGTAGACGATGTAGACGTTCACCAGTGGTAGAACTATCGCGCGAAGGCGGAGGTCTTGGCTCAGGATTGTAAGGAATGTTGTTCATAACCTGTTGTCTCATTTCCTTCTCGTCTTCAGACCCGCCTGAGTTTACCACGTTCATCCCGACAGCTACACCGGCACCGACAATTACAGGGACTGCTGCTCCGCTATTAGCCATCCGAGAGAGGCTCCTAGACGTGAACTAATTACCTCTACTTGACAACGGGCTGGCCCGACCGGAAGATAACACTGGACTCGCCGTACCGCCCGTACCCACGATAAACGACGGCCTCTCCTTTCCCTTTCCCTTATAATCTCTTGGTTCACTGAAGTAGTCTAACCCTTCGGAAGCCTCCGGTGTACTAGCCATCCTTTCACGCCATGAACTTGGTATACTACTATAGCTATAATTCTTGGGGAGTGGGACAACAGGAGTTGCGTAGACGGAAGGGTAAGAAACATTGGCTAGGGAGCTTCCAACACGAGGCAGTCCGCTGTGGCTAGTGCCATTGGCCATCATAGCACTTCTCCTCCGATTCTGCTCTCTGATCTTTGATCTATCGTTCTGCTTCCAGGAGGCGGGGGCAGTGGCTATGGCATCGGTTGCCGCATGTGTTGGTACATGTTTGTAGGGAAGCTTGACAGATTCTGTCTGATCTTTGTCGACTTGCTTGGCGCTGTGCTCCTTGGCCTGTGCTCGCCCACGCTTGATTATCGAGAAGACTGACATTATGTATATTGGTTGGCGACTTCTGAAAGGCCTTATGAAAATGCCAGCTTGTCCAGCGTCAATTCCTCCCGGGCACAACGGCTCGGCCAAGTGCAAAGTCAACAGCTAGGGCCCAAGAATGAGCCAAAGAGCGGGAAATGTCCCAGAGTCGAATCACCCGATTGCCTCAAGCCAGGAGTAGCCAAGTGATGTAGCGCAGTAAACGCGTGAAAGCAAACGTGATGGAACAATATCGCGATGTGGATTGATTAGGTGATAGATAGAAGAATACGAATAACGAAAGGCCGAAAGGCTCGAAATCGTTGGATGACGTAGATGAAGGCGAGAGGAAGAGAGGGAGAGAGAGGGAGAGAGCTAATGTACGCCTAACTAGACGTGAAGTGAAGACTAGAGTGGTATTAGTTAGGGAGAGCAATAACTGTAATGCTGTTGTTGAGGTGATATAGGGTGAGGGTTGATCGAGAAACTTCAAGAGAAGGGGATTGGATTTATGTAGACCGTCAGAACTTCTGAGAGTTTTTATGTGACAACAACTTGCGAGGCTAGACTAGATCGTTGGGGCCTGGAAAAGGGCAGATAGTGTAGAGGTCCTCACTTGCTGGGCTAGTGTCATGTGCTGGTGGCGCCCGCTATGATTTTCTTGATTGGGATTAATGGACTGAACCTAAGTCCGACCTAAGTATCGCTACTATGTACTAGACTAGTGTATGCCGTAGACGGGCAGGACACGGGCTGATTTATCTCGGTGCAGGTGGCTGCTACTGTAGGCTTAGGCGGTTTGGGCGCTAGTGTACCGAGGTACCTATATTCCTATATGTACAGTAGTAGTGTAAGTATTTGCATGTATTTTGTATCTCAGGCGTTTTTGGGGGTCACATTCGGTTTTTCGCGCGGACAGTGCGGCTGATGAGAGGGGAACGGGACAGAACCTGCTGCTACTTAGCACCGCCCAAGCCGACCTGTAACCGACCTGTAACAGACCGGTACGAGGTAGTACTCAGTAGATCCATACCTCCTAACTCCTTTGACGGCCCTTCTACCAAGCCCAGTACCTAGAACATCATTGGGCCAAGTAGACAGACGGAACCACGCGCGAATGGGAAAAAAAGAAAGAGGGAATCAAAAGACGAGGATCATTACCCCCGATAACATTAACCTCGCATTTATCTGCATACAAGTATTGTCTTACTCTACCTACAATACACAAGCATACCTACAATGTACCGTGGGTTGGTGGGTAAGTAAGTACATAGATAGTATAGATAGTAGGTAACGATAACCGAATCACGGCAAGTTGGGGGCGCCAACCACACACTCATCCTTCCATCAGCCCACTCCAGAGATGGATGAGAGGTACCTACCACTACTGTGTGTAACAACTGTTAGGTACCTACCTACCTAGTGTGTGTAAGCATGCATGTCCCTTACACTACTGCCTGGTCTGCCCTGACTCTCGTATTCTCCCCCTTTCCGACCGGGAATACCCTGGCGTTTGGTCGCCCAGTGGTTTGTCCTGGGCTGCGCTGCCGCATGACACGCTATGCACGTACAGCCTACAGGCAATACCACAGGTTACCTATACCTACACTACTGCATGTGTAGGTTGTCCAGCTCTAGGGCTGTCGGGCACATCTCTCTCTTCAGGTGGCCTAGTTGCCTACCATTGCTACCAACACCCTATTACATGCAGCATTGATCCTCACCAGGACATCATCCACTGCAAGGTCATCATGTCATCATGTCATCATCCTACGAGGGGCAATGAGCAGGAGGCGAGAGTCATTAGATGAATATATGTAACCGTAAAGCACTTGTCCTGTCTCTTCCACGGGTCCGTAACGCAAGGTAAAGGAAGTATGGGGTATATATAGCACACTGTATGTTGGCCAAGTCGTAACCAATGGTCATCTGTTTAGACGCCCGTGTATTTTGTATTGTTATATGTACTATACATACTTATCTATCCGCTGGACAGGAGCTGACATCTTATTTATCGATCGCTACATGAGTGTAGTAGTGTCCTGTACACGTATGATTACAAGGAGGATAGATAGGTAGTGTAGATATTAGACGAGCGACATGAGGTGATTGGACACGTCCCCTGTTCCTTGACTTCAGTAATGAACTAGATAGGGCGTCCCGGAGTCGCGGGTCGAAGCGTGTATTACAAGAGGTAGGTACTATAGACTAGGTACTTAAGTAGATATTCTACTATAGTGTACCTAGTAGTCTACCCAGTAGTCTACATAAGTTAGTTCTTGAAACAATGACAAGTCGTATCGAGCCAGGTTAGTTCGAATGATAGATGATGGTTTTTTTTAATTCCTATATTGTAATTTGTAGATATGCACAATACAATACAGTGTCTGATGTGGAACAAAATGGAAGCGAGACATTTTAATACTTAACTAGTCTTTTGCATTATATAGATACCCAGGCGTACCTGATTAGGTATTACTTGCGCATCAGCTCGATCATCCCATTCGCCGTTTCGTCGGGGTTGAATTTTGCTATCAGCTCTGCATGTCAGAGTCGCGGTGAAGCTTTGCATAATTACACCGATGCAAATGTAGATATCGGCCTTAGTACAGGCGACTGTACAGGGTTATAGCACAGTCTCTTATTATCAGCCTGGACAGGGTTCCGGTCGGCCTAAGATCAGCTTGCAGAGAGCTATCGATGCTTAGATCCCAGATCCACGGGTCGACTGCAAGCCGGCACCCATAGCTTAAAACCCTTAAATTACATGGATTTTGATAGTTTTTTTTAACTTTGGCCAAGCTCCTCCATTGATAAAGGACGTTTTAAGTTTCCACTCTAAACCCACCATCTACTCATCCTACCTATCTGGAATCTATACCCAGACCAACTAACACAGCCCTAGCTCTTATCCAGGTGGGTTATCTAGGTAGGTTGTCTAGGTAGGTATCAGAAGTTCAGCTTACCCTCCGCCATAGTCTCCACATCTGGCGTGGATATACTAAGAGATAGTGTATGTATGCAGTACGGGAATACGCTGGATGCCTTATTGGCCATTCGTCTATCTCTGCTAGGACCATCTCCTATTATTATCTATCACGGTACTGAGTGTGAACCAGCATTATCTACGCCAACGTTGACCGGTCTTGCTTCGGCCGCTCCTATCTTACAGGCGGAAGCATATCCGTCTCTCGATTCCCAACGAATATGCAGCAGTTATGCATGCAGACCCAGGGTTTGTGTCTTCGTGCATAATATCAAACCGCAAAAAGGGAGGCGCAAGCATTGGCCATACCAGGTATGAGAATGGGCATGGATGCGGCCGGCGTTCTTCAACATAAACACCTTCATGGTCCAGGGGGGGAGCTAGGATAATGGTTCCTGGGCTGCAGGTCTAAAAACCGAGGAAGAGATCCAATCACTGCTTAATGTTAAGCGACAGTTGAATGGCTTGGTGCTAATTCAAATCGGATGATAGGCGTTAATGACGTGGACAAGAGCCGCAACATATCCCAACCTATTGCTATCAATGGAATATTCCGATGCATCTTGGCCTCCACTAAGCCCGTTGGCGAAAATTGTCGGTTGAGCTGAACGGCCATGCCGATACAGGTATGGCCCTTAACTCGGTAGCACGAGTCAACGATCGAGCTATTCATGCGCCTTGGTCCGATTCTCTTGTTGGGATATGTTGTGTGAATGATAACCGGATGGCGTTTTATCGGGATACCCCATACGGTCAACAAAGGTATATGTATCACATTGCAGTTCTTGAATATTCGGTCTCCACGGGATTAGCAAGACATAAGGGATGTCCGTTCTTCTAGGAACGATATGCATTATTATGCACTGCGTCAGTTCACATCCAGTAGCAAGAATACGCAATATCAAGCCTATGACAACTAGCAGGACAGTTCTGATCGTTTGCCATTTGGCCAGCTCACCGCTTCTCCAAACTAGTGTTCTCTATATTCCAGCTATGTGTCCCCATAACATATGCTTTGCCTTGATGGCTATCTTCCTGGCCTTTCTTCCTCTCATAGGAGCGTAAGACGGAAGTGGGATACTTCATCAACGAATACGGGGAGTTTTACCCATCGTTGGTCTATCAAAATAGATATATCGATACGTTTGACCTGTCCCGCTCACATCGCCTAACATGGTACCCCCAGACAGGCAGAAAAACCACTCACCAATAGAGATAAGGTGTCTTTCCTAGACACCATCTCATCTTCATCCGCTGATGTAGGTACCAAGATGAATTTCACGATTTTCAATAAGCCATATTTATTAATATTTGAGATGCTTGTTGTTCCTTTCCCGGATGTATTATGTAGATGTAGCTATTGAGAGCAACTAGCACCGCTTGAATTTCATCGGATCACATGTTGATGAGCTCGCTATGATGGTTCAACAGTTAGGATTTCTCTAGGTTGTGAGACAGATATTCACGAACATTTAGCAATGTGGTCGCTTTCATCATCAATCTCCTTTCCTGGCTAAAGCACCACGTCACGGACTTGAACAGGCCGATTATCGCATATCGATGGACCCGGGCCTGGCACCCATTTAATGATTATGGGATATCAAAAGGCGACGATATGCCGCCTACGGGGAGGGTCTCTACCATCAGGCGTCAGTGACCATCAAATATACTACAGTTGTACGAAAGCTCCTCCTTTCCAGTTGTCAACTTCAGGGTATTATAAAACGTATAGGCCAGGCGCCTATGGTGACTTGATCTCTGGTTTTCTCGCGTAGCTTTCATCCATTAAACCCTCTGACAATAGCAACTGACCTGATATTCCAATAGGGCTTATATGGTATACATTCGGGAAGAGATGATTTTCTTACACTCGCTTCACCAAAGTGTATCCGTCCCAGTCCGCGGTATCTACCACATCCAAATTAATCGGCATACCAATGCAACTAAAGTTAGACGGCTCGCAGTATCTTGACATTTCTTTGTCACAAGTGTAGGTGGCTTCCCTCTCGATACAACGCTGATGTGCCATGTAGAGTCTTGCTATTGACGATAAGCTACCGTATGCCGTATACAAATAGTTAGGTGTCCATAGGCAAACGATTGACTCGAATGATCTGAATCAAGCTACCTATACCCCCAAAAAATATTTGGCATTATCTATGACGGTAAACTTAGCAGGATAGGATGAAAACAGTAGTGTATTGACCGGCTTCTATGCCAGCTCGGACGGTCCGTGAACTGAATCAAAATGTGGCACCAGTCAGTGCATGGTCCGAGTATAGTTGACAATCAGTACAACTGTTATCAAGAGCTTAACTGCGTAGTATGAGAAATTGATATAGAAAAGGCAAAGGTACTTACTGCATCGATAAAGGCAAGACCTAGAGCAATTTGGGATAGTCTCTGTTGACACTTGGGGCCGCAGTTTCGACTATTGTGTCTTAGAGTGAGACCTAAGAGTGTTAGACCAGAACACATTCTAATCAATCATGAAAATTTCTTCCTAGCCAAGTATAAAAGTCAGTCCCCAACCTAAATCACTGATCAATCATATGCATATAAACAATATCCACGTGCAATTTTGCCAACGCCCCTTGTTTATCATTAGAACTATCGTCTTGAAGTACTAAGCACCAAGGCAAAGCCTCGGTTCCGTTGCCCGAATTAGGAGAACAGTAGTATGTGAAAAGGGGGAGCTTTATGAAATATAGAGGATAGTTTTTGGGAATGAGATGATGTTAGTGTTCGGAAAGCACATTAGAAGTCCTAATTCCTCCAAGTACAAAAACCAGCCTCGTGTGCATCCTACTCCTTATCATTTTGGGTTGAGATTTTCAGATTGATAAAAGTGAGACATCATGCTGCCATGTGTTTAGTATTAATATAGATACCTATTAATTATAGATGCCTACCTAGGTACCTACCTATAGTAGGTTAATAAAGGTAGGGCACGTGCCAGTGCTAGGATGATGCGCATTGCCGACGCTAAGATCTCGAGATGCGCGCCGCGGCTATCTAGTGTAATCTTCCGCTAACGTCAGTAGTCAGTAGGCGAGAGCCGCTGCCACTCCCAGAAAAGACGGCGGGATATACTATACACTTATGTATGGGGCATGCAGGTAGCCAGCAAGTTTCAATTTGCAGCAACATGGGTGCAATGAATGCTTAACGGGAGCTTGTTGCCCAACAGGGTCTTCGGGAAAAACTGAAGACAGCCTCTTCAAGACATGGAAGTGAGATATAATGGAAGTGGGATATGTGTACAGCCAACTATAATCACCAATACCTTCCTCACTACCTCATCCAATGCAAGCTCAGAAGTCACTATTGTTTGCGACTGGGTACCATTTAAAAGTGGATATTGCCATGTTTTTGTTTGGGGAAACAATCTCGATGCATGTCTGAAATGTATAAACCGAGGTGGTCCATGCGCCGACTGTTTCACCCAGGCCAAGTGTTTTTACCTATCCAACGTCGCATTGGCTGCCAGTAGTGTGGTATGGACCGTATGGATACTGGTACGGTACGGGCTGTTATCTCACCATCCCACGGTACGTACGTGTCCACTAAATCGTCATAGCACTTGAGCCACCTCGTTGTACCTCGGCGCGCTATTTCGTTACTCAAGGTGGGACTATCTCTATCGGCCTATTCGTCCATTCGCTCTCAAGTGTTTGCGCGTTGCTCTGTAACTGTGCTACTCGATGACTCAACGGCCAATTGCTATGATCTTGTCGTACGTAAGGATTGCGCACACACTGTAGTCTACGTCACTTTGCCACAAATTGAACTTCTAGACAGTTCTTGGTCAAGGTTGCTCCCAAAGGATATACTATGCAGCACCCTGTGACAGGACCTGGACGTGGTCTGCTGCCACCTTGGCGCCACCTTGGTACAACCCGGACTAGACTAGACCGAATTCTGCATGGCCTCCAATTTAGTAGCTCAGTTAGTGACTTAGCGACTGTTAGCGGTAAGGACAAGTGCCAGCTGGTGGGCCCTGCAGAGCCTGTCACTGCTTACCTGTCACTGCCTACCTGTCACTGCCTACCTGTCACTGCCAGGCCCAGGGCAGCAGGGCAACAGGAATCGGGTGTGTGTACACACTACTCAGTACAAGGCCTAGCACAGACCCAGCACAGACCCAGCAGCGCCCGGCTATCGGTTTAGATGGTAGTCTAGGTTAGTCTAGTTCATCGCGACCTAATCGACCTTGTCGGGGCTTTTCGCCTCATTCTTCCTCACCTCACATCACCCATCCTCCCATCTGCCGCGCTATCAGCCTTCCCACGAGTCACGAGCCACATGCACCATCTGCTGCCTCCCGTCTCCTACCGCAACCTTATCCTGCCTCGAATGGCTTGACGGACCCCAGAACTGTAATTGAGAGATTGCCCGACCCGCCGCAATACAGCACACACCGACCTCGTGCAGCGCACGACCCGACACTCCATCTCGCTCCCTCGGCCCCGTCTGGTCAGCGTCAGCGTGATCCATCATTCCCCGATCCTGCCCTCCGAGCTCGCTGTCGCGTTATCATCGCCGCGCACGCTTCCGTCCGTCCGTCCTGCTGCCTCGCCCTCCGCTCCAATATTCAACGCACACCCACGCTGTCGCACTGTTCGTCGTGTGCGCGCGCCCGGCCGACCAGCGCGCCAACTTTGAGGAAACGTGGCGGCCCTCACTCTCCTCACTCACTCCGACACTGAGCTCTCCCTTCAGCAACATCTTGATCTCGCGCCCGAGCTTCTGCAATACAACCGCCTGGGAGCTGAGGTGGACTCCGAATACCCGTTGACGATGGCGGCACAGCCTGTGCCTCATCCGTCGACGGATCGGAGACGAGTCAAGGTCTACGAGCTTCGTAACAATGACTGGTTTGATCGCGGCACGGGCTTCTGTACAGCCACCTTTAATTCTGTAAGCCTTCCTGCCGCGCCATCTTCACTCTTCGCTCGTCGCCCTTCGCGCGTCGCATCATCCCTTTCGCAGTACTGACTAGCTTCATCGTTTGCGCAGTCCGAGGACGGCCATCAACGAGATGCCCAAGTGATTGTTGAGTCCGAAGATCACCCCGAACGTACCCTGCTTAAAACTCGAATTTGCAAGGAGGATGGGTTTCACAAACAGCAAGGTTTGCCTACCATACCACTTACACCTCCTAGTTTCCCCGCAACTAGTGGACTGATTTGCAACTGTCGTAGAAACCCTCATCGTGTGGACAGAACCTACCAATGGCGTCGACATGGCACTCAGCTTCCAGGAGGCTGAAGGTTGCGCTATGATCTGGTTAATATTTGTTCCGAATCGCCATTATGGAATACCCAACAGCTGACAAGCAATATAGGAAATTCATTCATAGTATACAGCAGCAATACAATCCTTCAAATAATCAAGGTGCGCGCTATTGCACATAGTCCCGTTAAACAGAAAGTTAATGCCTTTCCAGATGATAGCCTGTCAGACGACCTTGCCATAGACATGGCTCATCCGATCAGTCTTCCCGACGTCACGATGGCCAACCTCGCCGAAATCGAGTCACAGATGCGCATGATGAGTAGTTCGGTTAATGGCCGAGATGCCCTGACCAAATATGTCATCGCGGAAAATTACATTCACAAACTCATACCCATTGTATCCGACGCCGAAGATCTCGAAAGTCTTGCTGATTTGCACCGTCTCTGTAATATCATGAAGGTTATTATTCTCCTCAACGACACGTGCATTATAGAAAATGCCGTATCGGACCCGTGTGTAATTGGTGTTGTCGGTGCCTTGGAATACGACCCAGATTTTCCCAGTCACAAAGCAAATCACCGCCAATGGTTACAGGGCGAAGGCAGATATCGAGAGGTTGTCCGCATTGAGGATCCAGACGTCCTCAAAAAGATTCATCAGACCTATCGGCTACAATACTTGAAGGATGTTGTGCTTGCTCGCATATTGGATGATAACACCTTCTCGGTGCTGAACTCGCTGATTTTCTTCAATCAGGTGGATATAGTGACGCACGTCCAAGCCAACTCGCCTTTCCTAGGCGAGCTGTTCAATATCTTCAAGTCTAGCCAAGACCCGACGCGGAAAAAGGAGGCTGTCCTTTTTATTCAACAATGCTGTGCCATTGCAAAGAACCTCCAACCACCTGCTCGACAGACGCTTTACAACAACTTCATCGCTCACGGCCTTCTCCAAGTCATCCATTTTGGCCTCAAACGCAATGATGTGGCGGTTCGCGTTGGCGGAACGGACATTCTAGTGTCCATGATCGATCACGATCCCCACATGATTCGCCAGATGATATATCGCCAAATACACGAAAAGCAGCCCCCATTAACCGACACTCTCATCGACCTCTTACTTGTCGAGACCGACTTGGGTGTCAAATCGCAGATCTCGGATACTCTGAAGATACTTCTTGACCAAGGACCCCCATTACAGGCGGAAGCTTTTGCAAAGGCTAACGGGGAGTATGCCGCCCGAGCTAGAATGCCTCAAGGCCCCGATCCCCAACAAGACCAATTCCTGACCCTTTTCTACGAAAAATCCGCAGTCAAGCTTTTCCAGCCTCTCATCGCTTTGCAAGACCGGCCCACCATGGAATTCACCAACGTTGAAGCGTCTGCTTTTAGCTACCTAGTAGAGATCCTATGCTTTTTCATCCGGCAGCACCAGCATCGTAGCAAATTTTTCGTTTTGACCAATAATATTGTTCCGCGTGTCACTCAGCTATTACAGTCATCAGAGAAGTTTCTGAAACTTGGTTAGTCTGTTCGTCTTGCATTTTTCGTGCCAATTTACTAATCGCGTATAGTTGCCGTCCGTTTCCTTCGTCAACTTGTTGGCTCTCAGGATGAGTTTTATATCAAGCATTTGGCAGAGAAAAGGGTTATCGAACCGGTACTCGACCTACTCATCCAGACCATGCCACGTGATAACTTGATAAGTTCTGCATGCTTGGAGCTCTTTGAGCATGTTAAGAAGGAAAGCATCAAAGAACTCGTGAAGCACATGGTGGAGAATTGTCGAGAAAAACTGCAAAGTTTATCGTACATGGAGCTTTTTAGGACGCTGATCCTTCGGTATGATCAAACATCGGGGTTCACGTCTAATATGGATTACTTCATGGAGTCTGAAGAGGATGCTTCTCGTGAGCGTAGGCGTAACCGGCCGCCCCCGCCCAGGAACCCCATGGAGCACTTGACGGTGGATGAGGCCCAGGAAGAATACTGGAACACTTCGGACGATGAAGAGGACCTACAGGTGAAGCCTGGCGACCGAACATTGTCCACGAATGGCGGGTCTCCAAGCTCCAAGCTCTTAGTTGATTATGCCTCAGACGAAGAATTGGATGAAAACATCGAGGCGGGCGCAATCTCGGGTGACGAGGACAAGCCAGAAGAGAGAACCAAGAAGTCGGATGGAAGTCCAACGGCGGCCGTGCCGCCACCGGAGCGAGTATCAGAGAAGCGCCGCCGGGAAGAGGATGAAGAAGACGATCTCAGTAAAATGGTACTGCACAAGCGTCGAAATAGTACATCAGCAGGGTCCAATGCGTCAACTAATTCTTTAACTCCCTTGCGAAAGAAAAAGGTGGTAGCTGGCGCCCGAGACTCTGGAGGGGGGTCGAAGAAGATTGCCATTAGCCTATCATCTACTACCAAGACCGGGGATCTAGGAAGCGACGACTGAATAATTTGCAGATTTCCTCAGGTATCTTAACATGCATGTCATAACGACCAGGGTTCGACAATGGCCATATAATGAAGGGACACGAGGTCGGCGTTCGGGTGAGGCAGGAACCATTCTACTGGCCTTTGTGAGGAATAGAATCCGGGTTCGCTGGGCAGCAAGGCGGGACAAGGTCAAGGTCAAGGTCAAGGCCAGGATCGGAAAAGAAGCCGCTTGCGAAGCTTCCAACGGGCATTCCGATACCCAAGACTCCGTAAGGAGTAGCAAGCCACCTTAGTTGCAGAGATTGAATTAGGCAATCGGTGTCACCTGTACTATATTGAGCAACGTCGGCAATCAAGTTCGATGGCCTTGAGAGAAGCGAACCCACATGGTAGTTGAGACTAGTCCGGCCAATTACGAAGTTGAACTTGTAAAAACAGTTTCTTCCCGTTCTTTGTATTTGTAAACATTTCGATGGCAGTTCTCCTACACCTTGGAGGGTTAAACTACCAAACTACCGTCTCTTCTCACCCCTTTGTTGAAAGCGAGCATATTTACGAGTCGAAAGTTCCTGTAAATTCGTATTGTCAAAATAAAGGTTCAAACGCGATAGTGACACGTGCAATTAGACCTCAAAATAAGAATACCGTACAATTAAGAACATCTGTCGATAGTGAATTTTGGGTTACGGCATCCGATACAGTTCCCCGTTGTCAGCAAGCCGAGGTTGAATTGGGTGATTTTAGTGGGGGTTGATAGGGGACATTAGAGAACCTAGACTTACCTAGGGAGACCTGGGCGCTTCCCCGGACGCGGGGAACCATATAGTAGTAAGTCGGTGAATATATCAATGAGCCTTTATATACCGTACTCCTTTCTCTTCCCCCCAATGTATAGACGTATAGGCCGAAAACCTACTTAGTAATTGTTAGCGAATCGAGTTAGCGTCGAATCCAAGGAGCAAATTGTGAAATCATCAGCCCATCATCATCGTCATCATGTCTCGGTCTCTCACACTCAAGAAAATCGACGGCAAACCCGGCCAAGTATACTATCCGTAGGTGATTCTCTATTTAGGATTCAAGAGTTTATATCTCATCTATCCGCCTCACAACTCTCAATTCATGAATTTCCATTTGGGTGCTTCTATTTCATCTTTATCCTGAGGTTGTTACGTTTGACACATGCTCACTCACCGTTGTCATTTAGCCTCCAGCTCAACCACAACCCCAAACCCGCCGCCGGGCCCGGCGAGCTGCTCATCCGGCTCCAGGCGGCGGCGCTGAACCACAGGGACCACTTCCAGCGGCAACACCTGTATCCCGGTATTTCATTCGAGCACCCGCTTCTAGGCGACGGATGCGGCGTCGTGGAAGCCGCGGGCCCAGACACTAAGACGGGGTCCTCGCTCGTGGGCAAGCGGGTACTCCTGACGCCGTCCCGAGGCTGGCATTCCGCACTGGAAGGCCCCGAGGGCACGTTCTTCACCATCGGCGGCCACACGGGGACGGATGCCGGCGCGGCGCAGGATTACATTGTCGTGCCGGAGGGTGAGGTCGAAGTCGCGCCGGATTATCTCTCGACAGCCGAGGCCGCCGCTCTCCCGCTCGTGGGCTTGACGGCTTGGCGCGCCCTCATGACGAAGAGCGGCAACGCCCTCCCGGACCGCAATATCCTCGTCACGGGCATCGGCGGCGGCGTCGCGCTCGCGGTGCTGCAGTTCGCTGTCGCGCTGGGGTGCAACGCGTACGTGACTTCCGGATCGCCGGCTAAGATCGAGCGCGCGAAGGAACTCGGCGCCAAGGGCGGCGTGTCGTATCGTGACGCGGACTGGCATACGAAGCTCGCGGCTCTCCTCCCGAAATCCAGACCTTACCTCGACGCCGTCGTCGACGGTGCCGGCGGCGACATCAGTAAGCAATTCCCGGAGTCATTTTCTTCTTGCCCCCCCCCCCCACCCCATTTTTCTAGTATATCAATACTCTTCTCTGTGTGAAAATCATATCCCAGAAGCTTCCCTAGTTTCGAAACTCTCGTAGATTCAGCTAGCAATAACTAACTTCAGTGACGCAGTGGCGCGCGTAGTGCGCCTCCTCAAGTTCGGCGGTATCGTGTCGAGTTACGGCATGACGGTGTCGCCGAAGATGGACTGGCTCATGGTCGCGGTGATGAAGAACGTCGAGCTCCGCGGCTCGACGATGGGATCGCGCCAGGAATTCAGGGATATGGTCGCGTTTGTAAGGGAACACAAGATTCGCCCCGTCGTGAGCCGCGTTGTGAAGGGCCTGGATAATATGAAAGAGATCGAGGAGTTGTACGAGGAAATCCGCGAGGGGAGACAGTTTGGGAAGCTGGTTATTGAGATTTCACCTGATGATAAGGAGAGTGCGAAGTTGTAGATGGGGGAGTGCGCTTACTGGGGTTAAGAGTAGATTTCGTCCCGGTGGTTTTATAGTATATCATACATCTAGAAAGGATAGAAGCTCCCCCCTTCCCCTCGAAAAAGAACTGGTACATTCCCTAGGGCGGTAGACTATCCTCTCCAATGCATGTTTGTAGTACGCTTCAGATAAGAAGATTGAAATATTCTCCAGCCGATGCTAAATTTTATACCTTCACACAATACGCTTCAAGAATGAATATTTAGGGGCAAATTGTCACCTTCTCAAGCGCTGTTACTTCACGGGTAGGCTCTAGAAAAACATCTAAACGTCAACTTGTCATCTGAGAGTTGCTACTACACCGCAACTTGCCCCTCGTAAAGACTTGCAGTAGAAGGGTTGAGGCCGTAACTCATGCGAGGCGAACAGCCGTAGAATATCTAGCTCGCGACCTTTCTGACCCCGTAGCTAACATGAAGAGTAGCAACGACAATACTTGATAGCGTCCGCCTCCCAAATACCGAGTAATCAGTAGAAAATATGTAAATGTCGGCGAAGTCGAAAACTAATCATCTGAAGCCGGCTATGGAACTATCTGTCAAACTTCTAGAACAAAGAAGGTGCTTGTATATAACAAGGACCGCAAGATAGTTAGTTAGGCTCTTCGTGCAACAACAAGTATTTATATTATCCCCATACTAAGGGTTTTGACACTATCAGAGGATGGACAGCCATGCAAAACCCAAACGATTGCGATTAAAATATATTTACCTTGGGAGAGTAAATCGTATTCCAATACCAAGTATCAGGACAATAAAAGAAATTTACCGATCATTAAGCCTGCTAACCCATGGGTTGCCATTTTCCTCATCATTTCGACGTTGTAAGATCTATCCATAGAGATATATTTTACAATTAAATATGAACCAGATTCTATTACAACTTAAAACCCCGTTAACCGGTTGCTAAATCATGTAGTTAAGCATAAGCAAAGAGATAATATATTGTGCCTTAACCCTGGATTAAAAAAGTTATCGACAAACCACTAAGCAGGTCTTATACACATACATATACATATGTGTCTCTTCGAACCCAAGGCAGTCTTTAGGTATGAAAGTAGCAGACGATGTAAGGCATGCGCCGTCATCCCTTACTCTACTATCATGAAAGTTATGGGTTAATATAGCTTGCATAACCTTAAATCACAAACTGTTCGCTCTTGTATAGTGATCACTACGTAGCACAAGCACGTTTTTAATTAGTGATATATATAAGCGCTGGTTTTGTCTTCAGTCAATGTTAGGGTTCATTATTATGGTGAGAGTAGTGTAAGTTTATATATGGGCCTGTCCTTGCAAAGAAAAAAAGAATACCTTAGATTTCTTGGCACTATTGTAGGCGTTCTAGCAATTATAGGATTGCATAGGAATAAAAAACGAAAAGAACGACATGTGCAGGATTTGAACCTACGCGACCGAAGTCATGAGATGGCTCAGTTCCATTGGATTCAAGTCTCACCCATTAACCACTCTGGCAACATGCCCGAATCTGGTAATTCACTCCGTCTTTGGAACTAACACTTAGCGACGCAAGCTGTTGTCTAGATTGGCTCTGTATTTCCCAATCGGGTAAGATGAGTCTGCAGTTTGTTCAATCGTATTCGATACCTACTGAACAACGCCATTTTAACCAGCACTACCGATATCTACATACTATATTTTTCAATACTGTGTTTGCGTCCCCCGCTTTATCCTCATGAGTAAATTTCCCTAATTAGCCCGCAAAGAGGAGTTCTAGAAGATCGAAGCAGAATTAAATTTTACTTTTTGATTAATCAAAAGACGCTAAGATTTGAATATTTTGATCTTGTGCCAGGTCCTCTTCATATTCGGTGTGCAAATTGCAACCTTGTCATGCATTTGGGCTTTTCTTAATGGTCTGGGCAATGTTTGCTGCGTACCAAATTACCGTACCCGGGAAGCAAGCAAGCGAAGTGCTAGCCTACCAGACATCGCCGACCACAGGGTCCTGGCGTATAGGAACCTGTTTCAAGAACGTCTAACATCGTAATTGAGCAAGTTTAGACGAGAAAAGGCGAAGGTAGGTAATTTAAGTGTACCATACACGGTAAAGCGGGTGAGGCTTGTGCGGCTGCAGATCCAGTAGCGTGCGTACTTAGTGTACATTAGTATCTATCCATCTATTAAGTAGGTAGGTATACTACCCAGGATCCCTACATAGGGAAGAGAACGCCGAGCGACCGGGCTTACTTAGTGAATGATGGTCGCCGTCCTTTGCCACGTGGACTGTCGGCGAGTAAGTAATCTAATAAAAAGAATACGGGGTACGAAGGAATAATGGGAATGATAAGAAATCCAAGCGTTTCGAATAGTAAATCCCGAGTGTTTGGAGGGTTCCATTTCCATTTCCATGTATTTTCTTTTTATGCATGATTCCCCAGCAACACATCCTGTTTACTACACACCATACCATCAGCGCAAGAAAATCATAATAGAGAACGTTATACCAGAACCAAGATTCTGGGTGCCATGGGTGCTTGTGTGTGTGTGTGTGTGTGTGTGTGTGTGCCGATATTGAATACCGTCGCACAAGCTTGCGTGACGCCGTTAGTTTGAGGCGTCGACATGGAACATAGGCGAATGGTCGTAGGGCTACGTCGCCCCAGTTTTGAGAAATGATGTCTCACTCTTCAAAGATGGAACTAGACCTGTTCTATCGCTTTTCTACGCATAATATGATAAGTAAGGTACATATAGGTTCATATCCTCTCTATCGCTATTGTATCTCTGAAATGTCACATATATCTGAGGCTATATATTGAACTAATTGGAGTCGCATATTACGGCTGAGTCAAGACTTACAAACCGGTCTAGCTTGCCATAGAAAGGTGTATAGTAGATTTGTTACCTTTGTTATTTCTTTCATGTTTTAGCATGTTAAAGGCCAATCAGGTACCTAGGCAGTAGAGTCGGGCAAAGGATCTTTTGCAGGATTGTTCTATGGAAACTTGTCATTCTAGGTTTAGCTTCGGATCCTGACGGGTATCTAAAGTATTGTTTCCCCCCGATGCCAAAGGCGGGCTGTGTCGACAACAAAGGCGGGCCAGTCGATTGGGAAAGGGTGTTCGGGGCACTGGGATGAAGTCGGCGACCCTCCCTTTACCTGGTCCACACTAGCGAGCAATCCCGGCCAAGAAGCCGGCAAATATAGAAATCGCCTATTGCAAGTCTTGACTTACTATTAGGTATTAATTAGTCCAGGCTAGCCTTCGTTCTCAGTCCTTCTCTCTGCACCATGACTCTTCAACTATTACTAGCATTGCGAACGAAGGAGCACACTTGACCTAAAGGGACATTAATCGCCATACCATTCACAATGTGGATCCCGCCATGAGGAATATAATGAATTTCGCTCGTCTCGACAGATGCCCTTGATCGTGGTGACGCCGCCCTTGCCTAATTATCTCGCGGCGACTCTAACAAGCTCATTATCCACTCATCAGCGACAGGGGGATTTGGTCCCCGGAGCCTAAGGTTCGAACAAGGTACCTATATAACAGGAGGTACTTATCTATTTGGGATATAAGTTACAGAGTTGGACGGGCGAAGGAAAGACGCCAATACTTCTGAGGGGCGCAGAGGATTATCATTGTCCGTCTCTACGCTAGATTGCAAACGACCGAACGACCAAACGAATCGGAAGGCGAGAGATATCCTCAAGAACGGTTGCGATGTTCGACTCCCTCCTCTCAGGAGCCGTCTTTGGCGCCGCGCTGGCCGCGACGGGCATGTACCAGCCGTCCGTCATCGTCTCACAGATGAAGCTCGAGAACTGGCACATGGTACAGACGTTTCTGACGGGATCCGCAGCAAGCACGTAAGTAAGATGGAGATTATTCTGCGACTGGTCCTTTTCAGTGTCCCATCGAGTTTCCTTGTTTATATCGATTTGATCCGATTCTTTTGATTCCGTTCTTGTTTGTTTCATCTATATCACCATATCGCAGCGGCGGGGAAAATTGATTCACTTTAATAACCATTGCATAAATATATAGGCTCGTCGTCACGCTATGCCAGAAATTAGGTTATCTACGAGCCAACCCTCGTAGCTACTCATCCCTGGGTCTCTTCGGGCCTCTCGACGGCAATATTATCGGAGGATGTCTGCTTGGGATGGGAATGACGCTTGCTGGCTCTTGCCCGGGAACCGTATTTGTGCAGGTCGGCGCCGGTGTGCATTCTGGTCTTTACACCCTGGGTGGCTCCGTACTCGGTGGTATCATCTGGTCTGGTTTCCTTCGATCCGCTCTGGCATCGCTAAAATCCAAAGTCCACAAGTACCCCCGAAGCCTGAGGATTTGACCATCTACGGAGCGCTTGGGACAAGCCAGACTGTAGCCTTCATCGGGGTTGAAGTTATGTTTGCTGGAGCCGTGGCTGCAATATCTGCCCTTCGACTTGTGAAGACGCAGGGTCTTGTTGGTCCAGTGCTAGGTGGCTTCTTGGTCGCAGGTGCTCAGCTCTTTTCCGCTTTGATTCGGAAGACGCTACTAGGGACATCCGCATCATTCGAAGAGTTTGGAGATTATATTTCGTGGTTATTAAGGGGAGGTGGTGGCGGCAAGCCTAAGTCTTACAACTCCATAGCCGTTGTCACGGGGATGATAGTCGGGGCCCTGGGACTTTCACTGGCGACCCCCCTTCCCCAGATACCCCCAAGCGTGAATATCGAGACTACGAGGCTGGTTACTGGAGGCATCTTGCTTACGCTGGGCGCAAGGATGGGAGGTGGCTGCACATCTGGCCACGGTATCACTGGTATCTCGCTACTATCAGTCTCGAGTTTTGTCTCTGTCGCTGCCATGTTTGCTGGTGCGTTCGGCACAGCGGCATTGATATAGCAAAAAATAAAATAAAGAAGGAAACAAACGATCAAATGCGCTCACTTCGCTCATAATATCTGTAATAGTTGTTATTGAAATGTATTGTGGAGAATATTGTATTGATATTCACTACTTAGTACTGTCTCACGTATGCTCTAGCCACTGTCTTAGTTACCAGCTCTGAATTGATAGCCTTCGATATTTCATAGTACTCCACGACAGTATAGAATTGCTCAGCTATGTCCACCAAGTTCTGCGCGACCTGTCGTTAACGATCTAACCTAGGTTCCCTGATCCAGGTTACAGATCATCCCGAGCAGTCTGCCCGAGGTGGTGTTTGGTAAGATGTCGATGGCCAAATCAGAAGTCCGTAGGATTCGGCGATCAACAAACAGACACTAAATAAGGCGCCGGTCTGTCTGACCTATCTGAGAACGGACTCGGGCTCGGGCTCCATTGTTTTTAGAAAATCGGCGGCTGTAGCCTGTCGTTGAAACGCCGGATACTCGGAGCTGGAAATGATGGGATGGGATATGCAATGCAATGCAATACATAGTACATACTATGCACTGTAAGCCAAGCGGGCACCTAGCAGTGCAGCTTTTTAAGCGAAGACCTGGACTGGTTTAATAGGATGCTCGTCATCGGATGATGCCCGCCTCTCGACTCGACCACACTCCTTCGGTACCTGTTATTCGTTGGCTTGTTGGGTAGTAAGGCAAGTCAACATTTCATGCACAACACCAGGTGGCAATATGCAGAGTTTTAAATAGACTAGTCGCCGAATTCGAACGGATGTCGATTGTTCCTTGATTATCTCGGCCAATGATACACGGTCGCCGAAAACCAGTGCCTGCAATATTTGAGAATGAATGCAATATTATGCCATGCAATGCTGTACCAATGCCGTAAACGTAGATCCTCGAACCCCATTGATCAATCCCACGGCAGCAGCACAGCTTAATTTCTCTTATGTTGCAACTGACTAGACACGCATATACCGAACTACCACTAGTCAGCGGGTATCGGGTCGTGTGCTCGACATTTTGCCCCAGTAGTATGTTCTTCTTTCCCCGTATCCTTCGCTCCAACCTTCCATCTCAAGAATCTTCCTTTTTCCTGGCCGATCCTTTTACAGCAGTGACCTCAATCTCAATCTGCATCTCCTCCTTCATAAGACCGGCCGAAATCATCGTAGCAGCCGGGCGGGCGTGGCCAAGCCACTTCCTGAGCACAGGCCAGATCCTCGAGAAGGCCTCGCGGTCGGGCACCGTATACGTGACTCGCACGACATCTTCAATGGACGCCCCCGCCTCCGAAAGCGCAGACGCTACGTTCTGCAGACATTGCTCTGCCTGCTCGACGATGTCGGGGGACAGTGCGCCCGTTTTATAGTCGTAGCTATGACACAGTGACGGTTAGGTTAACGAGCAAGTACTAGTAGTGAGTCCGAAGTGAAAGTGTAAATAGACAATCCCCGACTTGAAACTTGAAATCGAGACTGCTTCCATATCGACAACCTCTGCAATCTGGATGCCGAAGAATAGAGAACCTCATAGCTGCTTTGAAGTACTTACCCCGTACATCCTGAAACAAAGACAAAGTCACCTGTGACGACGGCACGAGAGTATCCAATCTCCTCCTCGAACAGGGAGCCAGAGCTGATAAGCGTGCGTGCTTTGTTGGTGTGTGACTGCGCGAAATGGTCAAAAGACATCCTGACTAACTATACAGCTCATGAAACGGCTTCTAATTCAAGCATCAGAGTCGGTATCAGCGTCGGTTATGGAGTCGGTTATGGAAATCGAGGTTGACCACTAAAGAAAGGACGGACATATCTCCGTGATTCGGGCGTCTCTCCATTTATATAGGCCCAAAAACAAGTAGCACTGTGAGTCACAGGTTACCGATAGTGTCTAAATGCTTGGCAACTTATTTCGACTAAGACAAGGAGAATGGCACGGTTGAAATCATCTCGAAAAAGAAAGAAAAAAAAAGAGAGCGAAAAGAAAGTATTATTGCAATTCTGTTATATACCTGTGTCTGATTAATTTGCCCACTGAAATGAATCCATCAACTATTTTGTACAAAGAGAGATGGCCAGTCACTTGCGCAGATTGACCATACCCAGCTGCCGACGCTTTTGTTCTGCAGACCCAAGTTTCCCGTTCAAAAGATTGTGAATCCGGTATACCATCCGTTGTAAAACAGCAATGGCTTGAATCTTTCCTTGGAGAACACGTTGAGAATCTAGCTGAGTTTGAAAGGAAAAGCAACGAACAAATTCGAGATTAGTAATTCAACTCTCCCCCAGCTCCCCCGGGAGAGTGGTCCAGATCCTCATAGCTCTTTAAGCTGCGTCCCTGGACAGCTTCGCGAGGCCCGACCGCGGCTCCACCGGAGGCGCCATCACCCCATCGACCAGGACCCCCTCTACCACGGCCAGCACCACCTGAACCGTCTTGGTTCCAACGTCCCTGCTGTTGCCGTCGGTCGTACGGTCCAGTCCGATTATGGAACCGCGCCGTTCCACCAGGACCGTTGCGACGAAGTGGCCCGCCGCTACGTTCATCACCGCCTGCGTTCCATCCTGGGGCCTGCATGGTGTTGCCGGCAATGAGGGGCATCCCTGGAAGGTTTGGGAAGCCGGGGAATGTCGGCATCATATTGTTCATTGCAAAATTCTGCAGATTGAAGCCTCGAGGGGTGCCCTGCTGTGTCTGGCCACCCGCCGGGGGGAAATGGCCGTTGCTATTTGCATCCGTCTTCGACGGTGCAATGTGCGCGGGATCTAGAACATATGCATTGATCAGATCAAACTAAGACCAATATTAGCTCATTTCCGTCCAAGTTTTCATTCCAAGTTTTCATGAATCTCGCTTACCTCCTGTTGCATATTCTCAAGCCATTCTGCATGGCGTTTCTCAACGTGCTTCTTCCAAAAATGCTCTTCCTTGAAGAGTTTTGCGCACTCGGGAACCTTGCACCTGTACTTATGCTCATCTTCTTGCTTAACAAATTTCACAAGCTCATCATTCAGGGCATCCTCAGCGGCTTTGCCTCCAAGCTTTCGGACGTCAACCGATTCAGGCTCAAGAATCTGCACAATTTTATCTTCAAACGTCTTCACCCATTTATATGCTCGTTCCAGCTGCTGTTCGGTTTTTGAAGCACTGCGGAATTTGCGATCGGGCTCGGGTGCCTCGCCCTCTTCTTCATCCTTGGCTTCGCTTCGTTTCTTAGACGGCAGAGGGTCACCATTTGCACTAGCACGAGCCACGTTCTTTGCTGCCGAAGAAAGTGTGCTTCGTGGGCGGCGAAGGTGGCCGCCCGGGCATTTTCGGGTTAGCTCGTGAATAGAATCGCTTTCAAATACGCAGAAGAAGCAGAAGTTGAAAACTCGGCGCAAATACTCGATTGTCAGATCGAGCTTCTTCTTCTTGATGACGAGATCTTCGTCATCGACTTCATCATCAATAATACCTTCCTCGTCCGACTCGCCCATTTCACCTTCTTCCCCATCATCCAACACGTCGTCGAAATCCAGATTGCGGTCTTTCTTGATCTTCTTCGTTGCAACAGTAGGACCAGCCACCTGCAGGCGACCAGCATTCCTAAGCGATTCCACCCGCTCTTCAATCCGAAGGGTAGCGTTGAAATCAGAACCGAAATCATTTTCAAACTTGCTGACAAGTCCCTGAGCAAGGTTAAGGTCTTTCTCGATTCGCTCAGGTGCTGAAAAGAGGTCCCATAGGGCCTTTTACGGGGATTGTTAGGAGGGTTGTGAACACCGACATGACAAACAAAGTCTCCCGAACTTCATCCTTGACGGTTTTGCCATTGACTGCCTCTAGAGCCTTTTCTGCGGTAGAGACGGGTGCAGGCGACTTCACATCTACGTCTTCACCCTCGTCTTTGGGATCTGGACGGTCAAAAGAGGCAGCTGCGTCGGGTGCGGGATGTAGCATGACCCATCCCATACGATGATATCTTTTGCTGGGGTTAGGATCGCTTAGCGACAGCCACTTGAAGCCACCTTCACCCTCACCGAGATGTTCCTTGCAAAGGCCTCTAGATTCTGGCGGCTAACGTGAGGTGCTATCGTCTTAATCAGAAGTGTTGGCTGATACAGACTCTCATCGCGTAGATCATTTCCTGTCACAGGAACTAAGTCACCAACCCCTAAAACTTCATTCGCGGCGGTGGCTTCGCCTTCCTCTTTCTCAACGATACCACCAGCACCATTACTTTCACTTTTGGAAGGCCTTCAAGCGAAAACTCGTCAAACATGCCCGACTCCATATCCTGCTCCCATTGGTTGTATATGCTGCGACGGAAATCGTTGATTTGCGCACGTAAAGGATCGCGAGCTTCAGGGACGTATTTCTCTCGAAACCACTGCTCCTTCTTGTGTTCAGAGACAAAAGTGCGCGCCATTTTCGACTGAAGGTCTTCCCTGTACGTATCGTAGGCAGTCTGAATCCTCGCCTTTTCCTTATCACGATCCTCTTGAGTCTCGCGCCCACGGGGGCGTTCGGGTTCTCGCCTCCGGCCAGTACGCGCACGCTCCTTTTCTTCCTTAATCTTCTCATTGGCTCGCCACCATTCCCCAAAATAGGAAAACCCAACTTGAAATGGCAGTTTAACAGGGTCTGTTAATGGGTTGGCAACCGGAGGAGGAGGGGCCGGATTGGCGTTGGAACCCGGAACATAACGGTCTATATTCGCTGGAGGCGAATTGATACGGCGGCGATCTTCGCGCTCGCGGCCATTTGGATGTTCATCTCTTCCGCGCCCTCGGGGTTCATATCTGTCGACAGCTTGGGGGGAACGAGAACGTCGCCGAGAACGGTCGTAACCTATTAGAGTTAGTTCCATACAAAACTCGGATAGCTGACCACGAGTTGCTGTTTCTCGTGACAAACAAGACAGCGCAATATAACGGTGAAGCTTGAAATTGGATAATAGAAAAGTGAGAAGTATCTTTGCAACGCACCGGGAGAACGTCCGCGATAGAAGCCATCACGAGGTTCGTCTTTCACTCTATCGTCTCGGGCACTCCAAGTGCGATCATTCGGTGACCGCCCCGAGCCGTCGCGATACGAGTATGAGTCCATCACGGCGGTTCATATATTGGAGTACTGGTATATGGATCGTTCAAGGTCTATAATACATCGAATGATGCACTTTATTTGTATGTAGAGAAATCGGTCGCGCGTAGGCGGCGGGCCTTATCGGGAGTCAGGTGACTTCAATGGATTGCCGGCGTGTCAAATGCCTGTTGTTTGGCGAAACGTTTGCCGTTAGAGGAATCATTCTCAAACAGTTTGAAGGGAGGTGATGAGGTAATGATGAAGAAATGGCAGTAATAAAGAAGTAAAGCGACCGGTGGACGCGCTTGGAGCAAGCAGAAAGTAAGATGATTGTTGATGACCAGTGGCTAGAGCAAAGGCTCTGCAACAAGCAAACGACAAGCAGTGGCAACAATGAAAAAGAAAGTGCCGAGTTTGTTAATGGTTTGTAGAAGCCGCGGTAGGAAGCGAAGTGCTCATAGAGGAGGGGAGGAAATGCGAGCCACAAGTTGGAGAACGATATGTCCAAAAGGTACAGGGTTGATGAACATATGAACATGAGGATGGTGTTGATCTTGATGATGAAGACGATGATGACGAGGACGAATTGAAGGGTCAAGGGGGAACGGAAAAGGATTGACGAACTGTGCAGGTCGGCAATGTAAATACAGGTAGGTAATGATATGAGCAACGCCTGCGAGTGCCACAAGTAGATGTGCCGAGGATACCTACTGTGACGACAAGACGTATTGAAGCAACTCTTTTGTTGAGAAAGGAGGACAAAGAGAGAGGCAAGCTGCCCGTTCGTTTCGCAGGTCAGCCGCTGGCCATTGCAAGAGAGCGCAGCCACAATTGTATCCACCAATCTATGGGGCTTATCTAAGTGACCAATGAGAAAAGCTTACTCGGTAAGAAATAAGTGGCCTAGTTGTATTATACAGTCCGTGATAATTTGGAAACTGTACAATCAGCGGTTTATTAGCTGTTCCTTCACAGTATGCGCTTATCTCCTACCAGGTCACTGCCAGGTACCAAGCTCACAGCTTATTGTACTATATATTCCATCAAGGTATCTAGGCGTGCAGGTACTGTAATTCCGCCAAAGGCCGAGAGAGGAGTGGCTCTACTTTTTGCCGAATGAGTTGTATGAGTTTAAGAGTATTTATGCCTAGGTAGATATCATCCCATCTGTTGAATCCCTATAAGCTTGTGTTCTTATGTACTCGAGGTCAGGTAGCTGGTTTGCAGACAACAAAGTAGGAGAACACTAAGCATTATGCTACCTGCATATATGACATGCCATAGGCAGCCGGTTGGTCCTTCCAATTCGCTTTCACAATGGGCCTCGATCAACACCTACTATTGTTCCTGTCTATCTTCGGCTAGTACTAGGTATTGTTCTTGCCAGACATTATTGCTTAGTTTTCAGTTTAGCTACCATTGTTGATGTTTAGATTACTTACGCACACGGGGAGAGTATCGGCTCAGCAAGTCTAGTCAATATATCCTATTGCTATCTATAGGTACCGCTGCTGTTGTAACTGCAATACCGGCGTCACTTTGCGTTACAGCTTCCCCTAGGTATATTGTAACTTCAACATTTACAGTGAACACATGAATATCCGTGTCCTCAATAGAGGCCAGTACAGCGACTAGCAAGAACCAAGTCTTAGTGTTAGCGTACACCGCTGAGGTAGTAGGTTGAATGTACTCAAACTATTTCTTTAATATTTCATTGATGAAGTTATTTCAGAATTATAACCTATCTAGCTCTTGCATGATAAGCGGCCACGATGTTTGTAATCCAGCAGCCGAATGGAGATCGAGTTTTGGGTTACGGGGCATAGGGGACCTGCATGCCATTGCAACCGTCTACGTCATCACTGCCCAGAGTAGAGCTTCAAGCTCCACCAGATATACTCCTAGATCTGTACCACGTCAACTAAATAGCTGTCCTTTTACAACTTGAAAACAACACACACTAGATGATACACTCGTGATTAGAATCCAATCGTTTCTCAATTAGCAATATCTATCTTCAATACCAAATCCAAAATCATAGTTTCTACCCGAAAAAACATGACAGCCTATATACCCAAAATCACCACGATACCATATGATGTGTTCGCCAGCCCGGCGGCGTCCATCCTCCTTCCCATTGCACTAGGAACAGCAGTGGGCTACGGCACAAGGCGTAAGGTTTCACTCTACCCCCTTCTTTAAAGTTAGGTATCGGTCGAAGTCGAACGATTCTTCATGTCCTGATGCACGTGTCTTCATTAACACAGCCAACAACACTGCAGCAAACCAAACCAAAGAGACCTACTCGGCAATGAAACAGCCGCCTCTACGCCCGCCGCCGTATGTCTTCGGACCGGCCTGGACCGCGCTGTACGGCCTCATGGGCTACGCGGCTCACCGTGCCGTAATGCATGCCTCGCCGTCCTTTTCGTCTTCGCTTCCCGTCTCAGCTACGACCCTACAAACCTTATACTCAGCACAACTGGGTCTCAATTTAACGTGGATGCCGCTGTTCTTCGGGCTTCGCCGCCCTGCCCTAGCTATGGCCAACATCGTGTCACTTGTTGGTTTAAACGGTTACCTAACGTACCTATACTTCGGCGTAGATGATGTTGCTGGCTGGTGCATGGTCCCTTATTTGGCGTGGCTCGGCTTTGCAACGTACCTGAACGCTGGCGTGGGGCATTTAAATCACTGGGACATTTCCGAGTCGACGCTTGCTACGAGGAAGGCGCTCGGCAAAGATCAATGAGGGCACCACGATGATTGACTCTAAAATGGTTTGGAATAAGTTTGGAATAGTTTGGAATATAGTTTGGAATATCCACTAGGAGCATAGCGTATAGAGACAGATATACTCGTATACAAGAATAATGCCCTATCAATCCTGCTCCTGGAGTTCTATGCGCCGCAACGCCTTACACGCTCACATCACGATACCATCTATATACATCTATTATTTCGGGAGGGCATATTGCTCATAACGGTAGATACCGCTTCAGGCCGTCAAAAACCATGAAAATGAAGGCCGAGCTTGGGGCTGAGCGTAGCACCGTGATGCCACATCCCCGATAGAACCCGCGGAGACCAAGCTGGTTCCACAATGCCCTACTCTCCTGCATGAAGGTTCGGTTTCGTTTGGTCCCGCCGACCGGAGAGGTTTGCATGCGGCTTTTTATAGTATCGGCTGGAAAGAACAGAAAGTTGTAAGACATTCCAGCAGATGCACCCGATACAGCCTGCTGCCACAAAGGCAGTGCCTCCTTAGCGAGCGCATCCTTCTCGAATTGAGAGGTAGCTGATCGGTCATTCAAGAGGCGGAACATCTTGGTGGTGGTTTCCTTTGATCCAAACCAAGCCGCGCAGCCGCCAGACTCCCGCAGAAAAGTACCCATTTGACCGTGCCAGAAACCTCTGATTCCCTCATGTTTGTAAACATCGCGAATCACTGACGTGACGCTAGGCACTTTCGGTACCGAACCATCTACGCTCGCTGGAACCTGGACCTTGCATTTGACGAGCTCGATGGGGGTGAGGACGACGGAGGTGAAAGCGCCTGCGAAGGCGCCCGTGAACCATAGTGCCGACAAGGGGAGAGCACGATCTCTTGGGCAATATCCGGAAGAATATACGGCCGCGCGCCCCATGCGCTCGAAGAGGAAGAGACTGCTCGTCTCGGCAGCGGCACCGAAGAGGGGTGCACTGATTCCGCGGTATAGCCCGAGCACGCCGTCGGCTTTGATGGATTGTCGGAAACAGTCGAGGGGCCCAGTGTAACGAGGAGGGAGGTGATCGGGCTGAGATTGCAGCCTGACCTTGACCGTGTCGAAGGGGTATTCTATATACTTGCCCACGATACCTGCAGTCTAGTAACCATGAGCGAGTGCGCCTCGGCGGGTAATATTACTGGAGTATGACTTACAGATCCATAGGTAAGGTCTTCAATAACCTCCATCGCGGCAGACTTTTTTGGGGCAGTAGTAATAAGTCGTGAGGGAATAGCGGTGGTAGGGGTTGCCTCTGTTGCTGCCATGATTGCTATGATTGCTACCCAACTTGGAATGGCTTCGAAAGAATAGTCTCAGACGGTGTCGCCAGGAGGCCTGCCGGGCTGGATAGTCTTGCACAACGGCAGGCGATGGCGACAAATCTGGCGTGTTGTGCTATAACATGTTATTGAGAAGAGTTGGAGAGACAGATTGCTGGCAAATTTGCGATAGGTGGGCCGAACGACGCTGGTGTTGGTTCTGGTGTTGGTGTTGGTGTTGGTGGAGGAGGACTGGAGGGTCTTTAATACGCGACCTAGCAGCGCGGGCAGCCAGTCAGCGCCAATTATTGACTAAGTGGGTGCACATGATGCAACGATAGGACGGCGTGGAACAGCAGCCGGCAGTGTTTTCAGTGGAACGGATCAAATTGGAATCGTGTTGAATCGCTAATCAGCAGGTTTCAAGATCTGCTGTAGACGATAGTCTCCAAGCTTTCCGATTTATGCTCGGTGAGTTGGAGTACATGCCTTTCGGGTTGGAGATGGAAATTTCTTCGAAGCGGGGCGATGTCGCTTTGATAGTGCCATGCTAAATGCACTCCAGCGGAGTGCCAACCCCTCTGGGCCCTGACTAAGTGGGGTTATAACTAGGTGGGGCAGAATTATCTTATCAGATCATCAGTACTTAGGTACATGCGCCTGCCGAAAACCGAGGGGTTTCATCTGGTGTCAGCTGCCACAGAGGGGTAAAGCATCATTTTTAGATCAAATTGTACCTGATAGCCCTGATAGCCAAGATCGCGTCCATGATAGTTTCATTATAATGGTATTTTAATTTTTTACCAGTTTTCAAGTCATCAGCCCCTTGCTTAAAGTTTACCTTTTAGTCAGCTACAATAGGTACGGACCCACAACATGGCGAAAGACAAGAAAGGCAAGTCGGATTCAAAGAAGCAGAAACTCGCCGAGAAGAAACAGAAGCAGGATAAAAAGGCGCAAAAGAAGGAAAAGACGAAGGCTGCGAAGCTAGATGGTAGTGATGCCGAGGATGTGGATCTTGACGCCGTCTTGGCTGAGTACAAGAAGCAGCAGGAGCTGTTTCTCAAGGTTACCGAGACCGTCCTAGATGCCCCTCCCAAGCCTCGGTCGTCTGCGACTTTCCTAGCCTCTCCATCCAATAGTAACCAACTATTGCTCTTTGGCGGTGAGACGTGGAATGGAGCTATTGCCAATTTCTTCAATGACCTCAATATCTACTACACAGATAGAGATGAATGGCATCATGTAACATCCCCTAATGCCCCTCTTCCAAGATCTGGCCACGCTTGGTGCAGGGGAGGCAATCAAAAAGACTCTGTTTTCCTATTTGGGGGTGAGTTTAGTAGGTTCGTAACAACACCCTTTGAAACCGAGCCATGGTAGTAGCATAGATGCTGATCCAGTCCCATGATAGCCCAAAGCAGGGCACATTTTATCATTATAATGATTTCTGGCGTCTCGAGCCTAGTACCCGCGAATGGGCGCGTGTGGACGTCAAAGGGAAAACACCGCCATCTAGGAGTGGCCACCGTATGACGTATTACAAGAACTATATAATTCTATTTGGAGGTATGAACTGCAAGAATGGTCCTGTGTTTGTCGTTCACAACATTTAACCCTGGATTTAAGGCTTTCAAGACACCTCAAACCAAACGAAATACCTGAATGACCTCTGGTTGTTTGATACCCAAGTACGTTGATAGCTAATCAAGCAGCGAAACATCACATGTTAACGATTGATGAATAGAACTACTTTTGGTTCAGCCCAACACTTCCACCGGCGCAATTGAAGCCTGATGCGAGGTCTTCCTTCACATTCCTCCCCCACGAACAAGGTGCTGTTCTGTTCGGTGGCTACTCTAGAGTGAAAGCAACCGTCTCCGCCAATAAGTCGGCAAAAGGAGCATCTCAGGGACAGAAAAATATCTTAAAACCCTTGGTACACCAAGATTGCTTCTACTTACGTATCACTCAGCCACCGGCAGACTCGCCGCCAAACACGCCTCCTACTGTAAGATGGGAGAAACGCAAGAAGCCGGCGAACACGCCTAACCCCGCCCGTGCTGGGGCTACCATGACTTATCATAAGGGCCGCGGGCTACAATTCGGTGGTGTTCACGATGTGGAACAGAGCGAGGAGGGTATAGATAGCGAATTTTTCAACCAGTTGTTTACTTGGAACATTGAGAAGAATCGATTTTTCCCGACGATGCTTCGCAAGCCGAGGACTCAGAAAAAAGCAGTTGCTTCAGAGCAAAGGGTTGGCCGCCGAGGCAGGGCTCAGGCAAACGAGGAAGAGTTACTGAAACAACTTGCCGCATTACAGGCTGGGGAGCCTTTGGAGGGTGCCGATGACATGGAGATTGACCTCAAAAATGAAGAAGACGACGAGCCTGCGAAGCCTATTCGAGAGATGCCTGTTTCAATGGAATACCCTTCACCCAGATTTAACGCCCTGTTAACTGTACAAGAGGATGTTATGTATATCTACGGCGGAACTTTTGAGTCAAAAGACCGAGAATACACTTTCGATGATCTGCATGCCATTGATCTTGGCAAAATGGATGGCTGCAAGGAGATATTTAAGAGAGAGGATGAGACCTGGGTTGTAAGTGAATTTCTTTACTTAACCTGGGCTCTAATTCGTTAAGCGCATGCGTCCACTAACAAGATATTCCCTAGGGTTCCGACGACGAAGATGATGAGGATGGCGAGGAGGACGAAGATGATGAAGATGATGAAGAGGACGAAGATGAAGACGGTGACATCGATGGAGAACTAGAAAGACTGGTATCGCCTAGCAAACGGAGGCAGAAGCAAACGGAGGAGATTGAAAGTATAGATACAGCATCAGTCGCCGATTCAATGTCAGTCGACGACGACGACATGAGCGAAGCCGATACTACTGCGACTTCGGTCGATGATGGACTCCCACACCCCCGAGTAAGTCTCCATAATTTCCAAGTGGCCAACGCACTCATTTATAACCAACATTTTTTAGCCTTTCGAATCGCGACGTGAATTTTTTGTCAGGACTTCTGCTGAATGGCAAGAGGTCTTGATGACTAGTCTCAGATGGAAAGGGATTCAGCCAGAGACACTGACTATTAAGGAGATCAAGAGCAAAGCGTTCGAACTCAGCGAAGAGAAATGGTGGGATTGCAGAGAAGAGATCACCGCACTCGAAGATGAACAGGAAGCCGCTGGCATTGGCGAAGTCGTGTCTCTCAACGATAGAGGTGACTCTGGAGCTGGAGGTGCTGGGCGAAGGCGTTGATGGGGAAAAGTGCGGACGATGAGAACAATCATAAAACTTGGGGAGTGTTGGCGTATGCCTGTATAGGCCATTAAGGCTCTATGGCACAATACGCAGGGACCACGTTGCCCGATTGTACAGGAGTACAATGAAGGGGCCCGTGTCGCGTATTGTGGGGCGCGCACACAAATATGTATGTAGAATTAGCTGAACAGGACTTACTTCCTGTTCCCTTACTCTATCATCATCAACAGTCAGAACAACCAATATACTTGCTATATTGGCACCTAGATTCACCCAGTTTCGCAGGGAGTAAATAAAGCACACTATGCCACTGATGATGGTTTAGTATTTCTGTCTCCATGATATCCCCAATCTCGCATATTGGCCATGGCGTTACAAACAGGGAGCCTACTAATATTATTATGACGAGATTCCGCTTACTCGGGGACGCACATACTTAGATTCGTGCAATCCTTAATAAATGAATAGTTGAGGATCACATTCCGATCTCCTTAACTCTACCTGCTAAGAAGTACCTACGGGGGCCCCGCAACCCCACTAGTGCTACAAGGGAGATCTCACTAAATGACAGCTGGAGGTAATGCCTTAACGCCGCCTTGGCCACCAGAGCGTCAACAACTACCAGTCTAACATGTAAATACTGGATTTTGCCACAGGCTTAAGACCACAATCTCACCATCATCATCATCTCTCATCACGAGTGAAAACTGGGCAACTGTCTCGTGCAGTGAGTTAACCAGGACTGGCTCAAGTATCTGCAATAGGAGGGCACTTATAATCTGAAGTTCTGAACTTTGCAGCAAAGGCCGCCCGACGACTCGTACGCCATTTTGAAAGGACAAGGAACTATGCCTCTTGGGTTTGAGCGACTGAACACCAGGAAATCTCAGCCGAATGACCACATCAATTTCATTAAACCCTTGAAGGGTAGGGACGAGTCGATCGCGCAGGATTTTTTAGAGCGCATTGCTGCACAATGTGGTAAGTGCCACTAGGTGGATGGTTTCTAGCCTCTGCTGTGTTCTGGTTGTACTCCGAGAGTTATAGATATTGAATGGCGACAGTGCCCGTTATGCGAGAACACCACATCTTTGTGATGTCACTTGAAGAGTACGAACCAAACAGAGAATTCGTCGGTCGAAACTTCAATGCCGGCGAAGTGGTACAATTGGTGCTCAAGTCCCCATCGACAGGTCGATGGCTACCTTTCGATTATGTACAGATGGTCATGATGCACGAGTAAGTATACCGGTTTGCATTTGGCAAACTGCCCAATTCTAACAAACGGGGATAGACTCGCGCACTGCAAACAGATGAACCATTCCAAGGCCTTCTGGGCTGTTAGAAACCGGTACGCGGATCAAATGAGGGGCCTCTGGTCTGGCAAGTACACCGGCGAAGGACTCTGGGGACGTGGCACGTTACTCAAATCGGGCGAATTCGAGGCGAATACCATCCTTGCGGATGATACTTTACCCGAACACTTGTGCGGCGGAACATATCGCTCAAGAGGAAGAAAACGAAAGACCAAAAAGCAACTATCCTACCAAGGGCAAAAGGAACGGCGCATCTTGAAGAAGTTCGGGGCAAACGGTGTTGCTCTTGGTGAGGACGAGGAGATCAAGACAGAACTAGAGAAGGGCAAAAAACCAAAGGGAAAACCGAGAGTTGCAGGCAGCAAAAGAGGCCGCGAGTTGAGAGCTGCTGCTGCTCTGGCTCGGTTTGACCAGCAGAGCAAGCCCGACGAAGTGAAAGAGGAGGCGGATATTGATGAGGATGCGACAGTCAGTGATTCTGGGTCAGACTACGATGACAATAGCCCGAGCATCGTCGATAAAGAGGGTCGGCGCCTGATCAAGGTATGCGAAGATGAGAATCCCGCAGACGGCGATGCACAGAACGAAATGCGCGAATTGGCTTCGGCATCGCGCATCAAGCGTGAGAGATCACGGTCGCCCACAGTCGTCAAGTCTGAGATAGATGAACCTTCGCTTCATCGCATCGAATCGAGACCGGCTACTGGCAGACGCACATCGCCTGCGATAGCGGAAAGTTCGACAAGTGGCACCATTCCATCGAAATCTGAAGTAGAGACGAAGCCTGTCACCGGAGATTGTCCAATCTGCTCGTTCAAAAATGTACCCAGCTCCACGATTTGCGATGCCTGTTCTCACGTGTTAGCTCCTAACAAGGTGTCTTTCTGGAGATGTAGAAGCAGGGCCTGTCAAGGGAGTATGTATCTAAATCCAGACGATTCTGGAATCTGTGGAGTTTGTGGTGAGCGCAAAGGGCCTACGAAATGAATACTACCTATCTAAGAATGTAATAATATTCCACGGTTCCGTCAGGCGCGTCTATACACCTAGGCAGTTTTGACTTGGGATGTCGTCAAACCTACTTTATTTCGAACGTTCAGATGATGGTTGATCGGCGCGGAAATTAGGCTAACCGCGAAACATGTGAATCCCGGTTTCGATCGGCAAGCTTTCTTGACGGTATTAATGGGTCTCATGGATCATGTTCCTCGAGATGGAAGGCCTACGCTACCACAATGCAAGGTCTACAAGGCTGTACACGCCAAAGGAATACTTGTAGCGCAAGTGGTCCGAGTATGATCAGAGTGAACTACTCTACCGACATGATATCTGTACCAATGAGTACGGCATGTACGGATGATCGGAACGTAGATGAGTATTGCAGCTTTACAATAGTCTGCTACGTGGTAAACGTACTACTAGCTATGACGCTCTTTGATCTACAATATAGAACTTCCACGAGCTCGCTAGCCTCGACTGATATGGACAAGTTTGCGAATGATGATAGGCACATGGGTTGGTCGAGTGATGCGACTGAGTGTCTAATATTGTGCTTCTATAGTAAGTTCTGCTTATCTGTCCTGGTGAAACCGCCACAAAGAATGATCATCGGCTTCATCGCTGCTGCGCCACCTCAATTCAAGACAGCATGTTCCTCACATCTGGTACTCGCGAGTCTGGCAAGTTGCAAGCATAACGCTTCCTACAATCTATTCGCATGGTCGTGATCCTTACAAACGAACTCATGGCCTAACAATAGGTCTGTCTCTCTGTCTGTCTGCCTTATTCAGCCCGTGTAGTATGCGCATCCTGCAGCTATGTTTAACCCGTTTTCTGCCTCTTGCCAAATGTGGTCAGACCATACCAACATAGCAACACTATACCTCGTAGGGCTTTCCAGAGCATGGGGTGAGTTTCATATTTAGGTATGTGCGGGGTTGGTGTGTAAAGAAAGGGTGTGGATATATACAAGCAGATCTGAGAAGCTTCTTGTTAGTTACTGAAATGCCTATCATTAACTTGGCATTACCTCGACCATCTGTTAGATACACCCCTGTTACTATATCCACTCACGTTACTAGCGCCTAGATCCCTGTGATAATCACTCCTTCACGTTTCACATCTAACCTCTTCCCGTCCTACCTTCCGTTGCCTTTCCAAGTTGGAAAAGCTCTCGTGAGGAACGGTCATTCCGAGCTGCCGAAAAGGTGTTCGTCCGCCTATGATTATCACCGAATGTCTTACGATCGTCCGTCCTTCATGCTGATCTCTAGTTATGAGAGACGAAAGTATTGGGTTGGATTGTCTCTTGTTGCACCGGGTTTGTCTGTCATTGATGATCTTAATTATCATCTAGAAGCACCAACTGTCCACAAATGGCCCCCGAAGCTATGATAACGCCATTATGTACGCTGCTGGTCTGACCTGCCAAGATATCCGAACTCCTCCTCCTCGAAACATGATCAGTCCACTAGCGGAAACCAAGACTAATGAAGTAGGAAGGAATCTCATAGAACGTCACAAGTTGTTTTAGCGACTTTGCGGCCGTTACCTGGAGTTGTTTCCTCCCGTGTTTGTTCAACTTACCACCTACCCAAGTATACCTAGTGAAATAACACGACTGCCTGTTTGGCCGTAGAATCCATATCCATGGATCTTGATCCGTACTCTTACTGCTGGTACTAGTAATTAATTTTATTACTCTACTTACTATAGCAATCATGTCATGACTTGTTATACCTATTCGGCTGTACTCGGTGATAAATCCAGGTTACACCCGCTCCATCACACAAACACAGGCAGAGTACAGGTATTAATTACCTAAGGTATAAAAGTAAGTACGATGGTGTGATATACTAGTATGTATCCTAGATCTGGACTACTAGTAGATGAGGTACATGAGATAGTAGGTGTAGTATAGTGCAGGGTACCTTCCGATTATCATTGCAATGTTAATACCCTGCCTGGCCCCCTTCCCCGGTCGAAGCCCTGGTCCGTCCCAGCCCGTCCCAGATCGTCTCACACTATTAAAGTTCACTTGGCCATAACTCTTATTTCGCCTTGCGATTGCCTTTCTTAACTACTTACATCCATTGTGCCTGGCTATCACGTTGTCGCTTCGTATCGTGTCGTGTCGACTTCGTCTCTTTCCCTTCCTTTCTCTCCTCAAGCTGCTGGTTACAGTCGTTTTCTTTCTTTCCATTCAGACTCGACGTCTGTTTACTTTCTTTCCAGCTCTTGTTCCCTTCCACTCTTTTTTCTTCATCTTGTCCTATCTCGCCATAACCGCCATTGTGCCTGCTTACCCTCGTGGAATCGAAAGAGCAAGAAAATACATACCAAGACACTACTTGACGAACATATCATATCATATCATCACAATGCATTACTCCACGCTCCTTCTTCTCGCGAGCGCCGCCTTTTCGCTTGCGTCACCTGTCTGGCCACGATACACCGTCGATAACGAACATTTCGAGGTCCTAGCTTTGCGAGCAGCAACGCAAGTGAATTCGGCGGCTGTGAGCGACGTGACTTGCATCGATTCTAAGCTGTAAGTACATATCCTCTACTGTCAATCCTTTCCGATCTGTACTCTCGTAGATTTATCCTCTACATACCTCTTTCTTCTTGGCCGCTGACATCCTCCTAGTAACATCGTCTTCCACGACCAAAATGTGGCCGAACTGGGCATCTGCGGAGGTATTGCCGGGTCCATTACCAAGTGTGGTGGTGCACCTAAGACCACGATTGGCCAATCTGGAAGCGCAAGATTCACCCTTACCACCGCTACGAACGGCGCCACCATCAACATCTCCAAGGGCCGCTGGGAGCAGTGTGTTCGAGCAGCTCGCGCCATCTGCCCAACAGGCAGCATGAGCGGAACCTGCTCTGGCGGAGCCTCATCTGGGAATGTGAACTTCACCCTCGAGTCACCATAAAGACCTTTGACCAACCATATCAAACTGCAACTGGGCTCACCAGGGTTAAACCGAAAGAGCAAGAAAGAAATCTCCTTTCTAGAACTAGAGCAGGCAACAACACCTTTCGTTATTCATTTCGTACATGCGAACATGTGGGTGGAAGATACCCTTAGGGAATGGGAAAACTAGATGAGGGCCATCATCCGGCGTTTACGGGCCTTGCTTTTCAGATGTGATATACGGGGACTTGAGGTAGACGACCAAGGAACCAAACTGTATTTTTACTCCTGCTGTACATATGCTATTAAAATCCTACATCGGTAGGAATGAGCTCTGATCCAAGTCAGAGTCGACAGATAAAAGAGAACTGCAATAGGCAGATAGAAAAACGAAACCCGACAATAAAAGTCACCCTTTGTGGGAACCGATGCAGACGCCTTTAGTTATTGTGTGTGGGTATCTTCCTTGTGATAACTCCGTATTCCGCGTGTCTCATGTCGTGTATGCCATATGTAGTGATGCTTAGTCTTGACAGGAACGCCGAAAACCGATTAACCTATCCTAATCGAAACACAATACCTGCTCTATCGTTTCATGATTTCTCTCTTTCCCTCTCTTCCCTTGTCCTTTACATCCCATACCGCGTGATGCACTCTTCTTGGTGCGTTTCTAGACACTCGAGCGCGCACACCCGTGTCCCGCACTTCATGCACCGCACCCGGCCCCAGTACCCGCAAACGACGCAGAACACGCGCGTGGGGTACGGTCGTCCATTTCCGCCGGTTCTAGGCGGCCAGGTCCCCCGGGCTTCGAGGTAGCTTAACGGTGGCGCGGCTAAGAGGGCGCGCAGCTCGTCGTCGCTGGGTAAGGGCGGCAGACGCGAGGCTAGGAGCGGGTTGGTGTCTTCTTGATGGGGAGGCGGCGGGGCGTAGGGGGTTAAGATGGTGCTTTGCGGTTCGTGGGGGGGTTGTGATATATCGAGCATTTCTACATCTTCGGGTTCGTGTTTTGTGTTGGGGCGTTTGGAGGATGAGGGGCCTTGTCGCTGTCCTGCCCTAGTATTCGCATTCGCACCGCCGTTGTTGGGATTGGCATTGGTATTGCTACTGGGAGCGGGCGTCGGAGTCGGATTCGATTCCTGCTGGGACAGGAGAGCTATGTAGTCGTCCAGATGGTTCGCGAACGTCTTCTGCGATTGCAGGATCTTGCGCACGTTCGGCGTGTACTTCTTGCCTCCCCCTCCTCCTGCTCCTGCTGCCCGGACGCCAGGTTTCGCCGGGATCGCGATCTGCACCTCGCGCGCGTTGTCCCGGTCCAGGATCTCGATCTCACGCCTCGCCTTCGCCTCTTGTCGCGCATTAGCGTCTGCGAGACTGAGCTGTGCGCCGCCGCTCGCTGCGGCGCGTGCGCGCTTGCGGTTCGAGGTTGAGGTGCTTGCTGGTATGAGGTGTTGCTGCTGCTGTCTATCGGGCACGTAGGCCCAGCCTGGCGCGTTCGTTCTCCTGGCGCTTGCTAGTTCTATTACACCGAAGTTATTCATTGTGGCCCCTTTTTCTTCCCTTTCCCTGTATGTTTTTGGCGGTTGTTGGTGGATGATGATATCACAGGATGAGCAGCAATGGAGATTTATTGAATTGCTGGCGAAACTACCACCCAACCTAAGGTGTTCTATCCCTGTAAATTTTAGTGTAGCTGCGGAAGTGTTCCGCACTACCTAGTCTACCATCCTTCACCCAAAACTTGATCACGTTTACCCGCCAATAGATTTAGTATATGGCATAGTTAAACACTTGAATACTACGCGATTTAGAAAGAAAATGTCATAATACGTATATATAATGAAGTTTCATATTACTTTTTACGACTCTAAAAGTAAAAAGATCTTAACAGCTAGGCGTCTATGTTTTGTTACAACATTTCGTTCTTAACTTTATCACTTAGCAAGACTGTGACATCCACACCACCTGACCTGTCAAGGGAATGTAGTACCAAGTTCATGCGACATAGCACTTTAGTTGAGCTAGACAGTCTCCGGAGCATTGGTCTCCTCATTGTCTGATCTCTCCGCTGCAGCCTCCCAGTCCTCCTCGACCGGCTCCTCCTGAACCTTCTTCTTGGGTTCCTTCTTAAGTGCGACGAACTTACTACGAAGGGGTAGCAAGGTCGGGGGAACCGAAGAAGCGGAAGGTTTCGGTCGGGCGGTAGATCTACCAACTACAGCACTCCATCCTCCCTCGCCTTGGGTCCGGCTTCCTTCACGTCGCAGTACATTCAACGACTCGTCGACCGAGCATAGAAAAACGTTCTCTGCGAGTTTTAGACGCCTGACTGTTTGTTGCAAGGTGAGCTTCAAGGCAGTCAGTGAAGCCTCGAGAGTCTGTGAGGTCCAGGATCCCGATCCTTTGATCACGACCTCTTCAGATGGTAAAAAGCTCGTGTGAAACTTGACGGTGGGGTGAGCTGCATACTCTCTCTTGAGAGAAGCATTCAGCTCTTCGATAGTTAGGCCGAATTGGGGGTTTGTTAAAAGTAGCGCATTATAAGGAACAGCCGTGGCATCATTGGCTATAGTTGACTGTTGTGTCGATGGATCCTGACTGGCGCGGATTTTGGCGCACTGGGCTAACGTCTTCATTGGAGCTGACACAAACCGTGGCGTCTTAAACAGACAGACGTGGCGATGGGGTTCCGGATCGCTACTTTCACTATCGAATCCGAAATCCTCGGCGAGCGAGTGGATGAAAGCGCGCTGGTGTGATTTCATAGGCTTAAATCTTAGTCGTTTCTCTGCCTTGTCCCCTGCAAATACTCGAAGCTCCCGCTCGTAGATATGCGCCCATTGTGGGTTCTCTCTGTAGAGCTTTAGAGTCGTATCCGAGTATGGTACATGGTCATCTGTGTGTGTCTGTGGGTCGATATTGAGAGCGCTGGCTAGACGAGCATTTCGCTGCAAACGAAGACACTCATCGTCACATTTCAACAACGGACGCTGAGGGGAGGGTTGAACCTTAGTGGCTAGGCACTTGATCTCCTGCTTTCTGTGCTGACATTCGCAAGTCACGAACGTTTTAGCTTGGCAAGGTTTATCCTCTTTGCATGCTGGTTCTTGTTGTTAGCTATAGTGGGTATGTTAGGTTTGATTTTCACTTACGGTAAGGAGCGTGGCATTGCTCAGTATCCAGATGGCCACAGTTACGCGTCTTGCCACACGGTTGTTGGCAATGTGAGCCTGAGATGCCTTCATCTTCACAGGCTCCCGGGCGATGACAGTGTTTATTACAGGAGTGTGTCCTGGAATCTCTTTAGTCTACGAATCCCACTTGAACTGGGAGGTCCGCACATACCCGCATTTGAGCTTCTTACCACAGCTTAGACCGCATCTCGGTTCATCAAAGAAACATGGTTGGTTCTTGAGTATCTTCTTGCTACAGATGCAACGTTTCTCGACTAAAAACGGGCATTTGGGGCATGCCAAATCATCAGGGTGACAGCTATGAGCCACCTAATATGATGTGTCAGTATACATTCATAAGTCCTTCGGAGAAAGAGCTGATAGCCAAGTACGCAGGCATTAACTCATATACCAACTTAAAACTTACCTGAGGGTGACCGCAAGGCCGAGGCCGCGTACAGTCGAACCGACATTCTGGAGCTCTCGTACCGCAAGGTTGGGGGGGCTGCAGTACAGTCCTCCCACAATTACAGCTAATCTCCTCGAATATTGCCTCTAGGCATGAAGGACAGGGGCCGCGATGGCACAGCTGTTGGCAACGATGCCTTTCGCATTTCAACTCTCTACCGCACACCCGTATACAAATATGCTCGGCCTCAAACTCCTCATTTAAGGGGCCTGAATTTTTGTTCCTTCGTTTTGATGTCATTCGCTCAATTGCTCGTTTCTCTGCGGAGCAGCAACGTGCACCGTGTTCGTGTCTGCCACAGTTGAGCTGAACCCTGCAGACCTTGTCGCATAGTGGATGATAAGAATCTGTTTCATGACAGATCACGCTCGTTCTAGTGCGACCGCAACGACAGTCAAGTTCTACTTCTTGATCGCATGGCGAGCAGGCTCCACTATGGCAATTATCCTGACAAAGATGTCCGCAGTCCAAGAGCTTGTTACAGACTTTGCCGCAATTTGGAATTGGGTCTAAACAAGACTCTCGAGGTGTCGTGATATCAGAAATCGGTGTTTTGCCGCAGGGACAGTGTGTGATAACATCAGGAGAGAATGGGCAGTGAGCTTGAGCCTCGTCTTGCGGATGGCATGCCCTTTGACAGCTATGCTTGGCGCAATCGAAAGGCCTGCCACAGGGATGGCCACACTTGAAAGAACCAATAAACAAGGCCCCTAGCTCACTTTCGTGTCCAGGCACGCTATCTTCCATTTGTATTTGGGCATAATCATATGACTCCAATTTGTCTCCAAGAGTGTCGCAAGATATATCCCTGAAGTCTTTTCCGCAGTAACAGCGAGAGGCAACGGAAGCTTCACAGCTACCACAGAGGCCAGAATGACATTCCTTTTGACATTCATGTTCCCCACATGCAAGTAGATCACCGCATGGATCGCGGCAACTCCAACCCTTAGTATAATCGGTCTCGCCACATCGTTTGGTAGATACCTTTTTCCCGCAAAAGCATGGCTGACTGGGGCCCATCAAAAGGCATGGAGGGCATGGACCTGCGTGGCACTGCAAGGGGCATGGGTGAGGGCATGTTCCTCTTGGTTTCGAGCAAGTCTGCCCACAGCCGTGAGGGGCTAAGCCGGCTACTGATTTTGGATTGATTTCTTTGCCACACCAGCAATGATAGACCCCAGGTTCGTCGTTCATCGTCGAGTTGCAGCCAGGGCACCTCCAGACTTGCTGTTGGGGTTGCTGTTGCTCTTGGTCAGGCGGTTTAGTCCGATTCGTGAACCACTTCTTCACACATGACATGTGAGTGGCAGTCCAGCAAATTGAACAGGACCAGATACGTGAATTGGGTAAAACTTCGTTAGTACAGATAACACATTCATATTGCCCATTAGTAATATCTTCGTGGATCCTCGTGGGAAGATCAGGAGCACCGGATTTGGACAATCGACGAGCTTGTTTGCGAGGGACATTGTCTACCGCTTTGGTACTGTTATTGAATCAGCCCTCTTCCACAAAACAACACTAGACAATATTTCAAATATACCTTGGCCGTACGAACGGCTGGCCAGGAACAAAAACCGATGCATCAACGTTCAAGCTTGTAGAGACTTCACTGCTTTGATCTTCAGTTTCCGTTTCCGTCGTGAGACGACCACCAAATTGCCGGCTTGCTGCAATGGTTGTTCTCTGCCCACCGCTAGTAATAGCTCGTCCCCTTCTCGAGCCCCTGGCCTCTCTCCTGCCCCTTCCACGCGGTGCACCCCCATCCCCGGGAGCATGGGATACAGACTGATCTATAGCGGGTACAGAAGGCATTGTCGGCGTCTCCTGTTGCCCATGACTGATCTCGGCGAGTGGGGGATTTCGTTGGCGGTTACCCCGACCTCCCCGGCTTCTTGAGGGCCGCCCACCTCGAGCTCGCTGACCTCGACTTCTTAGCGAGTCACTAGGCCTCGTCTCAGATGCCTCGTTGTTTGCCATGGATCCCTGAGTTTCATTCATGTGGGGGATGACCATTAAGTGGCAAGCGGGTGAGTTGTGTGTTACGAGTAGTCTGAACCTGGCTGACTGACCGACTACCTTGGGTTGTCGACGGTATGCGCTTTTTGAAATACAGCGACTTCAGATCCAAAAGAAATGAAACAGAGGGCTCGCTAACACGGAAAACAGATGAGTTGAGAAAATCAGAAAATAACTTGTGACCATGAGCCGACGGACGTTTTGAAGGTTGTGGCAACAGATATTTTATACATTTGGTACTCAGAATTGGCACCAACTTGATACTGTCGTGGTGGCGGTTGTGGGTCAAAATGTCAAAATTCTAGTTAGGATGCAGAGCTGCTAATTGGATGAGTCACCAGAATGATTGAGACATTATGATTCATTTCTAGGTAGTTACAACAGCCTTGTGGCAGTGTTGTGATTCCGTTAGCTAAGTAATACTTCATACAACTATAATGACAATTCATATTCTTTTAGAGACATAATTGAGTATTTAACTAAATCGCTACCTCCCCAATTGAAGTAATTTAGAAAGAAATTATCTGCGAAAAACTCGTACCATTGATAAGGAGGTAGAAAGCAGTTACTTGAGGTACTTATAGTATACCTACATGTAGGCGGGCAGCTTAATAATGAAAGAATAGAAGCACGCTAAGGGCCCTCTACCCACTTACCTACCTGTACCTTACATAGTAGGCAGTGTACTTACAGGCACAGTATAGACTGTATAGGCCACAGTACAGGGCTATAGTACACTGGAAGCTTAGGCCACTCGTTGCAAGGACGTTAATGATTTGCTGCTAATATTGATGAAAAGTTCAACTCTTTATGCTTGTTTCAATGACAGATCTCGACATCATTCGTTTTGTTAGTTAGAATCTCTGCATCGAAGACACTCACAACAAACCGACCTTATGACTTCTAAATTCTTTTCGCATCTTAAGAAATACTCTTGTCTGGACTTTTCTTTCTTTCTTCTTTCCTTCGTTCTTCGTTCTTCCTTTTTTCCTTTCTCCTTTTCCCTTTATTTTGGGGTAGGAAAACTTTATGCTTCCCTCCCCCACCTACAGTAGATTGAATACTATGCTAAAACAGATGCTAATCTAGAAATATGGATACATCAGAATACGCTACACTACTCAGTACCTACTTTGAGCACGAGGAAAAGACTTTATACTTTCTCTAATGGTAGCCTCACTCTAGCCTCACTGACTATGTATTAGTATAACCCAGCACTTACCTCCCATGGGCTAAATAGTGAGTTGGGTTCGATTCCTAACAGCACTATTGGTATTTGCTTTTAGCTCATTTCCAGCATGTTGCGGCAGGCGAGGGATCTGCATCAACGTCACTAGTGTCGCACCGCTACTTCGACGATGGGCCGATGTTGACCTGTTGTCACACGCTTTGAGGCTCCGGGGAGATATCCGTACTAAGTCACTTGCGGAATGTGGATGCTACCAGCAGAGCATCGGATTCAGTACGCAGTACGTAGTACAGCTACACGTGGTCGTGCTGGGCTTGGCGATAACCACCCAAAAAGCCGTTTGGCATTCCGAGACTCGACTCGTATGACAGTATCCACATTGTCTAACGGTTGAACTACCTGCTGTGCTATTATCCTACGAGTCGGATTCCGTTCCTACTCAGTATGCAGTCTGTAGACTATTTTTGACGAGATCTCGAGGTGGTGAGCACAACAGCTGATGAGTCTCGTGCTAACTATGTGTTAAGGCCACCGACAGATTGGTGGCAGGGTGTTATCTTACACCATTTCGGCCTTCAGGGTCTACACTATTATCTTACCCGTCGCTTATATCGACACTAGGCAGAGATCAAATTGGCCACGCTATTCGGGCCCTGTTGCGGCTGATCGTCTGCTTTTCGAGATCAGGTAAGGCTAGTCTTATGAGCCGGAGATATTACCAGGTTTTGCTCACGTTCGCCTGCTACGCAACGAACGTCAAAAATCTGAGCAGATCCCCTCGTGGGAATTACTCAGTACAACATGGTATTGATTCCATGGAAACCCCACATCACTACTGGTTACTAGCAAGGCATCCCTTGTACTTAAGCTAAAGTACCAGGTTCCTGGAAAGCTAACATAACCCGGATCTCTCACAAGGTCACGTTCAACCATCTTCTGAATCCATTTACTTCGTTCAGTCGACATTCTCAGATCAGCTTTCTCCACTTCCCCAGATGCCAAGCTAATGGGCGTCAAAGTTTTCTTATTTCCTTTTTTCTGTCCTTTGTGAGAGGTCACCGTTACTATACAGATCCGCCAATGGGAACGTTTCCTCGGGCCCTGGCGATCAGAGAACAAGTCGATGTACATCGTCTCAAGTAGTCGAGTCTCGGCTTTTAATTCCTTTCTTAATAACAATACCCCAAGGATCTACATTAGGTAGAATCTTGAGATCGATAGCTGTAGAGACTACTATAGCGGCACCCGCAGGTGGGACAATGCGGGGTTGTTCCAGCCGTACAGTTCTAGACTTTGGTTATTGGGCTGAAGCACACAATCGCGTGTAGGTGGCATCTAGGTATATTTTGTGGACTGATGCTAGGCCGGACACAACAAAGAGTCTGGCGAAGCCCGACTTAGGTACAGCTTGACATCAAGTGCCAAACATCATTGAGCCATAGGCGTTCATATACAGCTAGGGCTGACGGCATGGGGGGCATCTCGACAGATCCCATCTTTACCGCAGTCCCACCAGCCCAAATATAACCCAACACTTTCCTTTTTGGTGTGGTGTATGGGCGTCACTACAATGCAAGGTCTTCCCTTTCGAGGCGGGAAGCACTAATCTCGGGCTATCTATTTCAAAATGAGATGCGATATTTCCCGAATACGGAAATACCCGACAAAACGTCAACTAGATAGGTACATTATTCACCCTCATCCGAGCGTGCAGCATCCGAGCGATCAGACCAGTGTCGAACGTTCAATACTTATTGGTGTGGAGTAGGCCCAGATCCAGAAGCGACTCAGCACCGAGGCAGCTCTATACTACTCATATATATGATAGTCAGAGTGTGACCACGACGGATTACACTACCGATTTCTCTGGGACTGTGCGCGCTATACCGTTACTGAGCGGCGAATTGCGTGTTAATCCCCAGCGGTTAAGCATGTCAGCTAGCACACGCCACCATCCATCATCACGCTTGTCCACATTGAGGCGATGGGCGCTATACTATGTATGTACTAGTAGATAGTAGTGCTGCCGTATTTGTTGCCTGACCCCCCGCGTTTCTCCCCATTTTCTTGTTCAGAAACATGAGATATCTGTTCAAGACCCCGAGCAAGCGAGATTTCGAAACCCCTCGCTAAGCGACTCACACTGACCGAAATCCCCCGTAGTCTGTATGTACGTCAGAGAAGAGGCTTTTCAAATCGGCCCGGCCCATTAAAATATACCTGGCAGAAATTTTGATCTGACTGCAGGCTACTACGTAGTAAACACACAACAGATCGACAGCTAACACGGATGTAGGCTAGCGGAGCTCGTATGCTTGCTGCTGCAGGGGTTATTAGCAAGGGGCTCGCCTACCGGGTAACGAGAGACATGGCGGAAATCGCTTCTCTGTTCGCGGTTTGCAGCCATCTGTGTTGTTCTGGTTCTGTCCTACCTACCTCATAGTACACTACCTACAGGCTACACTAAGGGCCCCGTATTTGTCTCACCGCCACCACCATCATCATCACTCTATGACATACTGAGTAGTCTAGCAGTGTCATCCTCAAGGATTTAATCAGATGGTAATCAAGCCTGCCCAACAACGGGTACTGAACGGGTATCACATATGAGTATGATAGCCTATCTATTGCGGAGGAACGTGCCATCGTTCGTCTTCAACAAGAAGTCTACTGCATCTAACTCCACCGCCCGACAGCATGAATATATGAAGAGACGCCACCCGTGATCCACCACTCATAGACCTACTGACCGATACGATTGCTATTCGCGAGGGCGGGTATAACGGGACCAGGAAATAGGTCATGGCAATGTCGTGTTGATTGAGCCGTCATGAGAGACTACTTACACTCCATCACAGATATTTCAGCCTGGTAAGAGCCGGCTGGCTAACTCGACAACAAACGCGTGATCAGCCAGCTAGGTATCAATGTGGCTTGCAGTGTGCCAATACACCTTACTTTATGGCGCATCAGATCTTTGATTAAAGGGTCAACGATCTGGGCTAGGTAAGCGTGATGATGATCTCGTGCGGCTGAAAACACCAACCAGAACCAGCATCCTACCGCAAGTACTTACCTCGATAGGACCACCAGGTCAGCCAGCGTACAGTGAGCCTCGAAGCATAGTGTAGATATTGTGTCGACTCAGTAATTACACTATCTACATTACCATACAGAGTGCCGAGCTACTGGGTTGGCTACTGGGTTGGCATTGATACTTCAACTACACTAACTCTACTAGTATACTAGTGTAGATGCTCAGCTGGCTTATCTATACGTACCTTTAACTAGGGATACTATGAGTATAATACTGGATACATGACTCTGGTATAGGTGTGGGTATGCTACTACTCAGTATGTATGAGTATACCACCTGCTGTACTAGTACACTACACTGCAGGATGTAGCAGTGAGTAGGTATCGTCCCTAATACATCATTATTAGCACTACGTGGTGCCCATGATCTATCTCTGTCTGCCTTCCATGCACAGGTCGAAGGGTCATATGCTTTCGAATTGAGACTGCACAGCCGCATGGTCAGGCGTTGTACGGTTGTAGTGTAGGTACATGAGATCGTCAACAACCCCCTGTCGCGATGCTAAAAGTACTACCTGCACTAGACCTAGCAATTAAGGGTCTTCCCCCCTTGCCCCTGTCTTAGTGGTACTAAGTAAGTAGGTAGTACTAGTATACACTACTACTGTCCGTACTATATGTGTGGTCTCTCGTATCGACTCTCACTTGATTTTAGTCCCCGAAATGTTGCCCAATCACAGATTCGGCTCCAAACAATGCGTACTTAGTACCGAGTTTATTTTTACTGGCATGCTACGCTAAGCAATTTCGATAGAGGAAACGCACTGGGACTGATCCGCCGCCCCCTTCCGCCCTAGGTATTGTGTGTACAGAACAATTAAAACCGATGTCTGTATTTTGTTGCTCCGGCTACTATCTACTTAGGCGCTTGGGGCGGGCCCTTGGCGTTCTATCACAGTCGGCCAACCAAATATATGCTAGGATTAATAGCTCTAGACCTGTGCCATACTATCACCGTGTGTTTATAGTGTATAAGCATAGGCCAGCTCTTTTTTTTCTCTCGCTTCATATCCCCAGAGTGTGTACAGCGGCGTCGGCCTACCTTCCTTGCTGTTTCGACTGCGGCTAGAAGGTGACCCCCGGTCAGCGTACATCGTGAAGTGGGTTAGGTACTTAGCTTCTTGTATAAGCTGATGGGATGTAGTTGGTACGGTACCTACTCTTTAATGTACAACAAAGAGCGGGCTGCATACTCAGTCTCTAATATTAAAGAACTGCTTCGCCCCAGGGGCCATCTTCACATTCCTCACAAAGTCAAGCCGTCCCATGGGTCGTATATAGAGCATCCTAAGTCTCCCATGCTTACTTTGTTTAATATTATTACCGTGCCTTTGTTGTCACTCCGTTCTCTTTCCTGTTGATCTGCGGGTTTCTTGCTCTCTTCACCCTAGCATCTGTTGGGCCGCTTTTTGGCGAGCATCTTCAAGATGAGGCTCACGCCGGCTAGTTCAGCCCTATCCTCCGTCTTTCTTCTGTCACTCGTCTCTGCTCAGAGTCAACCGGCGACAATCGCCAACTACAACTGGTATGGATGTCAGACAGAGACTCCCAATGGCCGTGCCTTAAGTGCGTTCGACTATGCTGATGATACGATGACACTGGATTCATGCCGGACTTTCTGCAATGGAAAGGGAACGACATTTTTCGGCACCGAGTACGGCCGCGAGTGCTATTGCGGTAACAGCTTTAGAACAGGCTCCGCCAGTGCCCCTGCATCTGACTGCAGTCAGCGCTGTGCTGGCGACGCAACCCAGTTCTGCGGAAACGGCAACCGCCTTTCCGTCTACTCCCTCAATGGTAGCGATGTTACACCAGTTCCCTCTGTGACTGTGACTGCCGCTCCGGCAGCTACCACTTTTCCCAGCGGCTGGACTTCCCAAGGCTGCTGGCAGGACGGACCCAATGGCCGTATCATAACGGCATACCAGGCGCCAGACAGCGATCTGCTAACCCCACAAAGCTGTGCTGCAGTTTGTGACGGCATGGGCTACATCATCTCTGGAACCGAATACTACAAGCAGTGCTTCTGCGGTAACGCTATCTACAACGGAGGCGTCAAGGCCCTTGACACCACCAATTGTAACACACCCTGCAGCGGAAACAACTCGGTTAACTGTGGTGGTCCGGGTTACCTAACGGTCTACTCGAAGGGAACACCTAAAACCTTCCAGCCACCAACTGTGCAAACAAGTGGCCTGAATGGAACTTGGACATACCAAGGTTGCTACACCGATAATATCAACAACGCGCGTACTCTACCGTGGCAGCTTCAGATGCTTAACACATTGACCGCCACCGAATGCTTGTACCAGTGTGCAAAGTTTGGTTACGCTGCTGCTGGTCTAGAATACGGCCAGGAGTGCTACTGCGGTGACCCCGGGGATATCACGAGGGCGGGTTCTACGAAGCAAGTTGAAACTGACTGCAACATCGCCTGCGTTGGAAATGCATCAGCCATCTGTGGTGGCGGTTCTAGACTCAGCACATACTTCTGGACCGGGTCAACGCCTCTCTACGTTTTCAACTACCCTCAGGGCACCAACGCGGGTACTTACTCGAACCTCGTCGGTGGTGTCGTCACTCCTCTGATGACGATGCAGTCGATTACGGGCAAGGTCACCTTCCTGGAGAAGTGGGGGACTGGTGCTGCTAACAGTACCGGAGCTTACGAACTCGATCTCAGCCAAACTGGTAACTTCTCACGTGCATGGAGAACCATGCATCTCAAGACTGACGTCTTCTGCTCTGCTGGTGTTATTCTGCCCGATAAGGCTGGTCGACAGCTGACTGTCGGCGGATGGTCCCTTGACTCGACCTACGGTGTCCGGCTGTACGCTCCCGATGGCTCGGCCGGTGTCCCGGGTGTCAATGACTGGCAAGAGAATGTCAACACCCTCAAGCTTCAAAGAGGTCGATGGTACCCTTCGGCTATGGTTATGACTAACGGATCTGTCCTAGTCGTCGGTGGTGAGATTGGTTCTAACGATAAGGCTGAGCCAACCTTGGAACTCTTGCCTAACTCTGGCCCCTATCTATACATGGACTGGCTAGCCCGCACTGATCCCAACAACTTGTACCCCTTCCTCGCTGTCCTTCCCGGTGGCGGTATCTTTGTCGGCTATTGGAACGAAGCCAGAATCCTGAACGAGGTGACATTCCAGACTACCAAAATCCTTCCCAACATGCCTGGATCGGTCATAAACCCCCTGTCCGGTCGTACATATCCTCTCGAGGGTGCTTCTGTGCTACTGCCACAGATGGCCCCTTTCACCGATCCTCTCGGTATTCTCATGTGTGGTGGCTCTACCGAAGGCGGTGGCGAGGCTCTCGACAACTGCGTCAGTATCTACCCTGAGGCTGCTAACCCCACCTGGACACTGGAGCGTATGCCTTCCAAGCGTGTAATGAGCTGCATGGCTCCTCTCCCCGATGGCACATATCTGATTGCCAACGGTGCCAAGCAAGGTGTTGCTGGATTCGGCCTAGCTGACAATCCCAACTTGAACGCTCTCTTGTACGACCCCTTCAAGCCCGTTGGCCAGCGTATCTCCGTCATGGCCAACACCACGGTTGCCCGGCTCTATCACAGCGAGGCCATCACTCTCCTCGACGGCCGTGTCTTGATCACCGGCTCCGACCCTCAAGATGGCAAGCACCCCCAGGAGATCCGCGTCGAGGTCTTCACGCCGCCCTACCTGTACAGCACCAAGCCTCGTCCGACGTTTACGATCACTAACAAGGATTGGACATACGGCCAAACGATCGGTGTTACCCTCGGAGCCAATGCTGTCGGGACAATCCAAGCTTCCCTGCTCGGCTCCGTGTCTAGCACTCACGGCAACTCGATGGGTGCTCGTACCTTGTTCCCTGCAGTCACTTGCACCCGAAGCACATGCACAGTGACGGCACCCCCGGGCAAATACATTGCCCCTCCAGGATGGTACCAATTCTACATCATCCAAGACGGCATCCCAGCCGTCGGCCAGTACGTCCGCATTGGTGGCGACCCGGGCAAGCTAGGCAACTGGCCCGCAGGAACCGACTTCACCCGGCCCGGTATTTAAAGAAGAATTTCAGATTTTCCCACAGTTGTAATAGGGCTATCACGTATCTCATTCACCAGCTGGCCCCTTGTTTTCTTCAACAGTAAAATTTAATATTTAGTATCTAAATATCTAGTTCTTTTCGACATTATCATATGTGGTATCGCACCATGCGCTTTGGTAGACTCGATTCTAGCCAACTCTGTACATGTTTGGCATCATCATGTCCATTCATGATTGATGTTATGATATTAGCAGTCTCGGGTCATCTGTGGCGTGTCTGAGTTCGTTTTCTTCAAACGGTACTTCAGACATGCCCAGGTCTTCAGCGATGAATATGACTAATGCCATGTATGTTTGTTATGAACCATCTCTCCTCATGGCGATGGGCTTTGGGTCTATAAACCAGTACAGGGATAAAAGGGAGGGTTGGGTTATATGTTGGAAGCTGGAATGACTGGTTATGACTCTCTTTTATTCTAGACTCTTATATGAAGGGACAGCATCTATATAGAAATCAACTCGCTTTTCGGCAGTCCTAACTAACTCGTCTTCTCTATTCGGTGAAACCCCATTCGTTTATGAAGTATCGACGTTCACGGGTAGCTTCAATTAAAGTTAAAGTTTCTATCAGAGATGCAAACATGAGTCAAATATCGCGCCAGCAAACGCACGAGCGGTTTATTTCAAGACCTAATACCTCTCGAGCAGTGTATTCAGAGAAAAAAAAAAAAAAAAAGACATAACATGTGTTATGTCGGTATACAATCTATCATCGTATGTCCACCCATGATCCTTCGCTGGCGACGTGCTCCGGCTTCAGTGATGCTACGCCTACCCTCTCATACACATCTTCTCCCGATAGACCACTTACGACGTGAATGATGAGTACATGATACTTCATGTTCTCTAGGCCACCTTCAATCTTGTCACGCCCAATAAGTACACATCTCAGACCAATGACCTCAAAATCTTGCCCTTCGTCAAACGTCACGTAAACTAACATGTCAAGCTTTGACATCGTTAGTTTCCTCGCAAGTCCTCGCAGCCTACAATTCTCTTTCTCCGCACTCGCTCTCCCCAGGGAGAAAGAAGCCGAGCGTCTGAATGGGTTTATAAAATCTTCGGCCGCCCAGTTAGTCTCCTGGAATTTCAAGTCCAGGTACTTAATCGCGCCAACTTTCGAAAACCACGACCAGGTCGGCACACGATAACGACTGCCTGGACGCTGTATAATACGCGTCATCCATTTGGTGTCGTGGCGTTTCCACAGCAACAGTCTAGCAAAGTATGTGCCAAAGAAGCCGTAGGCAGCCTGCGTTTTGAACGCTTTAGCCAAACGCTCTTGCAAGCCCAGAATCGCCATCGGACGGTCTAAATTCTTAGTGAAGGCGAGTCCTGAGTAGCGCTCATAAAGGTCTTGCACTAGCATTTGACGTCCGTCACGGTAATACTCGAGGGCAGACTCTGGAAAATTGGCGTCTCCCAGAAAGGCAGCCTTTGAGCTGTTGGTGACGATTGCGTGTCAGTCTAATGATTGACGAGTTAGAAATTATAAAGCGCTTACTTTTGCAACCGTGCGAGTGTCTCGCAGTGTACCCCTGAGCCGCACTCCCAGTATACCTGTGTTGAAGTGTAGAAGATCGTTCGTCGCGACAGTGCCCTTTCTTGGAGCACCCATCCGCGGCTATTAAGCTCCCCCAAGTCGACATCGCGATGGAAGTCATCGATATTAGGGCATACATATAGCGTCTTCTTGTCCTTGTCCGACGGTTTGATTTCTATGCAGGCTCGAGGTTTTCGGTAGTTAAGAAAGCCTTGAAGAGACGATTTTGACGAGCTAGCACCAATAGTACAGTACGCAGAGCTAAAGACTTGCTCCATTCTGGCCAGTTCGTGCTCCCAATCGTCCTTGTTGTCTTGTATAATGCAAAGCGAGTCTATCCAGAGATAGTTGACACCAATCCCTCTTGCAACTGTAATCGCATCGCGAAACGTTTTAGGCAGGCTGTTGAAATCAATAGACTCCTTAAGGTGGCTGATATTATGGTTAAAGGCGCAGAACCGTTCTAACTCGCTTAGCTTGCCCCAGCAGTGACTAAGAGCTACATATACCGAGGGTTTAATTGAGGCAGATTCGACGATGCGTAAGGTGATGCCAAGCTCGACAAGCCGGGTTGGCATGGTAGAAGCATTGTGATTTTCGTTGTTTCCGCCATCATGGTTGCCACGGCAGATCTCGTGTGTTGCATCGCACGTTTTAATCCACTCTTTGAGTAAAGCGAATTGCTCCGGGCTGCCTTGGTTTAGAAGCTTTGGCAACCCGAGTTGAGCCCCTTCCGGTATATCCGAGCCGGTTTCTGATTCATTATTAGTAAGGTCATGATCGTAACATGAGTTTACGCACCATAATCAACATAAATCGAGAGCAAGTTCGGGCCGTTCTCAATTCCCACCACAGCCCCATCTTGTCGTAAAGACACAATTTTCGGCGGTCTGTTGTCGTGTTGATATATAGAATCCCGAAGCAAACGACATAAATCGCAAGTCTGTGATGATAGTTCAAGTTGAGACAAGTCGCATTGAGAGAGGAATAACTGATTCGAATCTATTATCTCACAATTAGAGCAGAGGGCGACATCTTTGGGCTTGACTCGATCCCAATTTATTAGCTCGAACAAGTGGGCAGCGAAATCATTGTCTGGGACGGAATTCCAGATATCATTGAGCTTTCTAGATTGCTAGAGGGTTTATCTCGTTAGGCATATAGCTGCAGCCGGGTTGAGGAAACACTTACAAACTGATAGCAGTCAACTCAGGAAATTCTACAGTAAAAGTCTCAAGTCAGGGATTCTGCACTTACCACCTAGGAAGGCTCTGAGTTAGTGGTTGAATGGAGACGAAGCGGTATAGCCGTTCTACTGACATTCTACGTCGGAGGTGAGCCGTAGTTAGTCAGTCATTTCAATCTCGGATAATTTGAAGAAAGTACTAACATACTAGATAAACAATAGAGTTAGCAGGTTCTAATGTTTATCCGTGAGGGGATAACCTACTTCTTGGTTATCCGATAATGTCGTTTCATGTACGCTCAGTGAATCCGTCTTTGCCACAATCGTGGGCTGGCGAAGTAGTAGTCGTGGTATTTCACCATCTTTAGAGACATTGATCTCATCACCATCAGAGACGGTGATTTGGACATCAAGTGAGTCTTGAGAAATCTTGTCTACGTAAAGTGGATCTAATTGGGACGCTCTAGGTGCTGTAAGTAGTTCGTCCTTCTTAGAAATAGGGCCGCTTTGGTATTGAGCGGCATTGATCTCGGAGGAAGGGTATTCGAGGTCGACAGAAGTCAAGTAGTCATCTTGAGTCTCACAACTACGATAGATGCCCATAAGACTGATATGAAGCACACTTGCGATCTCTCGGTGATCGGGAGAGCTCACATAGTTTTCCGACACATCGATGACGAGAAGCCTCTCTCGCACAAGCCTCAGAAGTGCCGTATAAGCCGCATTGCCTTTTAGTTGCTTTTCCATGATACCGAGGCATGAAACTACATAATCGTGAACGTAGTATGACACTTTTCCTGTTTTCGGGTCGGGCCCCTTATTAGTCCAGAAATGGAGCGTCTTCTTTCTGAAGCTTGTCACACCCTTAAAGCCGTACATTAGCCAGATAAGGAGTTCCATCATAATGCAACCCATAGACCATATGTCGTATTGTCGCGATCGAGAAATACCCTTGCCTCGAGTATCATCCATTTCCGGCGGTTCGTAACGAGAGGTACCAGAGGGAGTCATTGTAGACATCTTTTTCCAGTTTCTTTTCTTCGTATCCGCGTCTTTCTCGTGAAATGCCGAAAGCCCCATGTCGGCAATCCTCAAAGTCCCCAACCCCTGATATTCCTTGAACCAGAGTATATTTTCGGGCTTCAGGTCGCCATGTCGGCAGTTTTGCTCGTGGAGAATCTGAAGAGTAGAGAAGAGGCCAACCAACTGCGCAATCAGCCATCGCAGGCTTCCTAAGTCTTGGCGGCCTTTCTCGTAATCATCCCAGTAGTTACCCAAGTTGCCACCTTCGGCCCACGGGAAGGTCAAGCAGCGTTCACTACCCCTCTGATAGGCAGAAATCGGTTGAATTAGATGAGGCGAAACGATCTCTTGGAGAGTCTTGAGGTTTCTGGTCTCTTTGTCAAAAAATTCATAGAGGTCTTCGTTATCCTTAGCTTTCTTAATAGCAATTGCGATACCTTGGGACTCAGGATCAAGCTTATGGCGAATAATTAGCCTAGTTGTATCAAGAATATGAAGACCATACCTACCACTCCTAATGCCGAAAGAAACTGCGGGTCAATGTGTGCTCGATGAATCTCTGCGCGTGAGACTTCCCCAAAAAAGCCACTACTCGCTGGCTTCCTCGCTACGTCTAGGTAAGGTAGGGGCTGGCTCCTGTCTAGCTGATGTCGAAACTTGGTGCTGACACCAAATATTGGGGCTAAGAGCGGCCATTGGTGAGTTTCGAAGAGCTGCAAGTCATTATCTTCCCAGTCCTGGAATGCGTGGAATTTCTTTCTGTCCTCCACTTCTTCTCCTTGCACTGAGAATCCATAGTAAGGTTCAGTTTTTTGAAAGTTAAGGGGCAATGCACTGTCGTCGATGCCATCATTTTTCAAATCTTCTAGGTAAGAAAGATGTTCCTCTTTGTTCCGGGTCAACAAGACAAGGATCAGAAACAACCGCTTGCCGCTCTTAACAACCCATGTCGCGAGGTCCTCATGTTTCTCTTGCTCGATTTCGGTGTCCTGAAAAGCCAACAGCACTCTTTCTTTCTTTACCAATGTTTCTAGTGTGTTGAAGGGTAGGAATTCCTCGGTGTTCTGCGGGCCCCCTTTGAGATATTCCGCCTTCACATCCTTTGATAGCTGCGAGAGAACTTGGTATTTATCCCGGTTTCTTCGATGAGGCATGATCTGGGTTGAGTATCGTGTTCGCGCTGACATGCTCCCACAACAGAGCTAGAACTTTTCCTTAGAAAGTGTGATGCTACCGTCTGAAGGGTTCTTAGAGATTTCAGAAAATATTGAGCGTCGAGTGGCGGAGAGCTTTTATGTTATGTTCACGTGTACTACGTAAGTGTGCATACGTGGTGTGAATCGTGCGCGGAACCTCGTTGAGGGGTTTAAAACTACTAAAACATTCCCAGCCGGTATCGCTGAGGGAAACTAGGCAGCCAACCGGGCATCCAGCTTTCAAAAGGAGGCGTGATCGCACATTGCTATCTCTAGATAGGGCTGTGTATGGGAACGATAATAATTGGATGACCATCTACTACTACTAGTAATGGGTTGCGCGGGACGCTGAGGGGGGTAAGCAACCCGGGCATGGATTTGGGACCCCTGTTCACGAAGCCGGTCAGTAGTTGCCTTATTGCGACGGGGTCTGCCAGATTCACTGGTTGGTGCATGAGGTACATCAATACTTTTATTTTTCTAATACTAGTTCAGGTTGCCGATCTAAAACCATTAGCTAGGCATTAAAGGCAGTATCGGACGCTGCACGTATAGTCCAATTTCGATAGCATCTGTGGGAAGACATTGGGCTACTCGGCAGAGTTACAAATAGAGCTTCAGGTAGTAGACCAGCTCGACTTGTTGGCGTAACCCCCTATCGAATATGAAATCTATTGTTGAGAGGTCACCAAGTCGCCGGTAGGGGTTTCCAGTGATCCTAAGGAACGATCTCATATGGAAGTCATTTCAAAATGTCACCAGAATCTAGCTAGGCATATATTCGATGCCCTAGTGTAAGTACATCAAACCACTCGCAACCAATTTCTCATAGAATCTAAAGGAGACCAATGAACGAGAAGGCTTACTAGGCCGCCTCACCTTACTTCCATACCGTTAGAGATTGATTGACTCACTTCATTCGTGGGTCAACAAGACATTAGGTTTCTAGGTCGTCGGCTTTCGACTACTATTACAGTCACAAGATCAACTTCAACACCGACTCGCCAACGAGATTCAGAAAGTTGATAGATTAAATGTAATGAACTAGTAACTGGATGAAATAAGAGACACTGTCAGCAAATAGCGCAAGATAAAGAGCTACCGCTTCTATACAACGGTTCATTAATGTACACAGCGCATGCTCTTCGAGATTTGAGTTTATTCACACCAACCAATAGACCGCACTGTTTGTAAAATATATCGCCACGTCTCGACTAGTTAACGGTAAAAGCTCAAGACTTCAAGCTGCATTAATTAGCCAAAATGGCCTTGGAGTTGGTGACTCACAACTTAGCTTATTCCACGACTCAGGCCTCCGAGGCTCATGTGGCCAGAAATTGATGTAGCACAGCACTGCACTTAGGGCTAGTTGGGACCGGGCGAGCACATGAGGTGGAGAACGAGTAGCCATGGTCGGAATTTCAGAGAACAATGACAAGATTCGGGTTGTGCGGATTGATAATTGCGTTACCATTGCTAGTTCTCGTCGGCGGTCGCCAGGATGCGACCCCAAAGACACTCGGGGCCATCTCAACATATATTTTCCTTCTCCCATTGGGTGCTGCACTCTCCTCAAAGGCAGAGCCTCATAATCTTCTAGTGGCCACTGCGGCATATGCTACAATTTTGGTTACTCTCATAGGAGCCGGAAGTGATGGCCTTGCCAGCGCTCCACACAAGCAAAACAAGTTAAAAAAAGCGCTCTTATCTTATTTTAGCTGACTTGACACTGGATTTGGGCTGATTTGACGGATTTGCCTAGTTTTTGTATCTGACTTGACCTAAATACTTGGCTAAACAAGCTAAATAAATAGCTTTCGTTAGCAGCCTTTATTTCTAGGTGATTTCGAGGGTGAGTTCGAGGGTGATTCTGAAGGCTGTTAACGAAGGTGGTTGCGTAGGTAAGATGCAAAGGGTTGGCTTTTTGCTACAGAAATAAGAATACCTATGCTGCAGAGATTACAGAAAGCCTTACTAAATTAGGTATGGTGGTATACCCTTGTCAGCTGAGGTAGGTACTTAACAAGGTTAGAAAGGCTTTGCTTTTTCTAGCTTAACCTTTCTTATTGGAATACCCTGTAAAAGAGCATAGAAAATCAAGAAAATTACTTTTAACTAATAGCAAGTAATGATAGTTAATAATAATTCTTTTACTTGTTTTAGAATTATTTTACACTTTTTACCTTGTTTTAATTGGTCAAGTTATCTGCGAGTCAAACCAAATATTACTTTGCTTGTATGGAGCGCTGGGCCTTGCAGGGGATCACAGTACAAACCACACCTATTTATAAGTTCCTCGAAGCATCGTAAATTAAGGACATCATCACCACCTTCTGTAGTTGGACATAGCAATTCCGGCGGTTTGAGACTTTATAGAGCCAGAATCTACACATTTCTACTATTTTTACCACCACCTCCCACCTTTCCGAATACATCTAGCTATATTGTTTTTAGCAAGTCAATTTCTCTCAAATACATGCGTGACTGGATAGAAAACGTTATCCACTAACACCTACACTTGAGATTACATGTCATTCGAATTGAATGTAGTCGATATTATTAGGTATCTTCGGGATCCTAAAGCGCAATGTATACATTAGATAATAACAAGTAATCTATCTCCTAAACATTTACCTGCCTATAGATGTGATTACGATATTCTAAGGGACGACTCACAATGCACCAGGGTGTAAGTGAAAGGCGAATTGTAAAATTCGCGTGTATTAGGCCTCATTCGTCTGGTGATGTTCCCCAGCAAAACTGAATACGACAGGGATAATACAATACACACTTCATCCCACTATAGCCGCAACTCTTAGAGACCCAGTTATCACCAACCACCTCGAAGGGATTTTCGAAGCCTGAGATAGTCAATGGATTGTGCAAAGACTTGATTTTGGCATAAATAACTCAATTTACAGTTCTGAAGCTTCTGCGATAGTTAGATGGTTAGGCGACTCGATGGTATAGAATGAGGGTGAAATGTAGCTATGGTGTACACTATGGCTTGGCAACAAGCCCCTATTATTCGTATAGACTAATCTAATCTATACGCACTGACACAAAACATGCTTGACGACACTCTAATACCTAACGAGAACTATAACTCCTAGACAACCCTAATGCCATCCGCAAAATGCGTAATGTCAGCCTGAAGAAAGTACATAAGAGATATCCCTTAATTAGTCCAGATGTCTATCGGAAACCACTTCAACAGGAATATCAACCACCATTATGCGCATACGCACCGTTCCTAGCACATCTAGACTTCCACGGCCGCAATGATTCTTCGTTTCGAGATTATGTGCATCACGACATGTTGTTAGCCCTCTAGGCAGTAGTCGTGCCTCATCGGGCATTACCTAGATACTCATGATCTAGATAACTCGAACTTTATCAAGACCTCTCGAGCCTTCTTTATGTCTGATGAAAGGTTCGGTTGGCAATCCGAAGTAGGACCTTCTTTCGGCTTACAACATTTGTTTGCTGAATCTGTGGTCGGAAGCGAGCTCTGTTGTGGTGCCGTGTTAGACACTTCAAATGCACTCGGCATAGCGGTCTCACTTACGATTTCGCTGGTATTGACTGCATTCCGGTCGATGTATATGACATAGATATCTTGTACGAGATATACCTTGACGTTCGACTCTCCGTATTTGCCTCGCAGCGATGCCGACATGTCCCGGGGATGTATGTAGTCAGGATGTTCGGTGAAAACGACGTATTCGTCATCTTTCCTCACGAAGTTCAGTTGCCATGGACGCATTTCACAGCTGATATTAGGTTGTGATAAAAATGTATATAGCAGAAATCGAATGCCTCGCTGTTAGCAAGTGATAATCACTTTTGGTCGACTTTGTCGAGAGAATTAGGAGGGATAGTGGTGAGTGGGGGTGAGACGATGTTATGACGCCTAGTTCTGTTAGCCTAGGGGTATTAAAAGCAGAAATACGCCTTGCAAATGGACGTTACGTTACCATGGTGCAAAGGGATATCACCGAGTGCGACAATTAGTAGCGCCAGGTTTCAACTATCGGAATTGGAATTTCCGCCTTTTAAAGCACAAACATCTGGCTGCGGCAAGGGAGGCTATTACACTACATAGTATGATCCTTCAGCTGAAGATGATACATGCCTGTAGTCCTATCCTCGCGGCCCTCGCCGTAATGAGGCAGTACGTAGTATGCTCCTCAAACCCCTAACACAGTACTTCATACGCCAAATCGATTCAGGGTTGAACAATTGCAATTGAACTCATCTTGATGCTTATAGTTGCAGCATTGCGATACAACAAAATAGGTTGGGTTATTTACAGCAGGTAGGTAGGTTTCTGCTCGTGTCGTCCGCGGACCGGACCCCAAGTGTTTTTCCACTTCCATCCCTTAGCGCTTTACCCCTGTTCAGTGGCAGTGTGATGACTTCACCTGGCATGGTCACAGGAGTCTGAATCTATTGGACTGTATACACTATAGTCTACGCCACCCGTCGGACAATGGGCTATTTGGAGATTTCCGACATATCGAGTCCTGAACAGCATAACACTGCAGCGCTTAGTCTAGGTAGCATGAACACATCAAGGCTTCTCTATTTCCTTAGTACCACCACAATTACGAACCCACCCTATATTTTTAACATTTAACTGTATTTTTCGTTTAACTACGCGACGAAACATTTATTTCAATTATGACAAATGTCAAATAACTTGTCGCCTTTCAACGAGGTCGCCAATGCGGGCAGCATGGAGTAGTGTTTGACTTTGGCCTAAAGTCCATAGATACTTCCTCGCGAGGCTCTTCAATTCAGTCGAATCAATGGAACGATCAAAGTACTTATCTATCTGCAATTATGCATCGCTACTAGCGACAATCATGTTCGAGCTCGGACAGCGTAGCACTTACGTTCCTTCAATCAGCCCCTCGAATGTAAGCTCCATAAAAAGCAAAACAGTTTCCTCCTGTCAACCTAGCTGTGGTTGCGCGGATGACGTTAATTTCTCCTTGATGGCGATCTGTATGAGGTTTTAGAGTGGTCGCGGAAAGGCTGGCCTTGCCCACGGTGGTGGTCCCTGACTCCCCTGCACATGAAAGGATGTGCGCCAAATGTATCGAGCTACCACCTTAGCTTTAAGCCTGGAATCTGTAAATGATCGACAGATAAAGCGACAATGCTATAAATACATCTAGCATGAGAGTTGGGGGCGCAAATCACCAGTTTTGTCCTTCAGCTCGATGTTGACCTGACCTCCTGGTTTCCTCGACACGGTTTCGTTCAAAATTATATATAAAATATGACTTCGGGAAACACGCATAATCCCAGACCAGGAATGGAAATATTCTCAAATAATGTATTAAATTTACGTTCCTCTAAGGCAAACTTCGACTAAGATTCGAGGCAGAATTTAGTTGGCAATGTGAGGCTACCCTATTCCGTTCAACTTGAGAAGTCGTAATCAACATCCTCCTTACTTACAGTCCCAGTCAGCCAAAGGGATTCCGCGTGTATATAATTCATATTTTACTCACAGCAACTATTGAAGTGTTTGGGCGAGATGCTTCACACAGCCCCAGGCGCCTTGGGAGGCCATATACATAGACGCTTTCACCTGCCCAAGGGTAATGAATTCGAAGTTTCCAAGATTGCCATCGAAGATTCTGATGGCGGGATTCGCTCAGAAAACGAGGATGACTATCGAGCGAGGCCACTCACCGGTGCTCAGTCAGAAGGTAGTGAAGGCACGTCTTCTGTTATCCATGTGCAAGATCTGGGTCTCAGTGCTGCCCCTCTGTCCCTCACCGATCTCTCTGGGCTAGAATCCCTCGAAGACGCTATGGAAGTTACTCAGCTTCGTGGTTTCCTTGGCCTCAAGACGAAGCCTTCGACGAATGTTAGGGAATCTATTCGCGAGGAGGTCAAGTTAAGACTGGAGAGTGCCAGTGGTAATGATACAGAAAAGTATTTGCCCATTGATGAGTTCAACCGGATATTTGGCAAAGAATCTATCAAATCTCTCATACGGGAAGAGAATCTTCGCCGTGCAAATGCAAACCCAGCTATAGCAATCGCCTCGTGCATCAGCCGGCGACGGATCCTTGGAATATTACTATACATGAAGAAACTTGACTACCTCGAAAACTTCGTTAGCGAAAAGATCACCGACGACGACTTGCCACTCAGACCTGTGGGAAGCTCTTACGAACCGGGCACTCGCACCAGGACATCTCCGAAAGAGAATACGACATTATTCAAGGATTGGGACGACAACGATGTTGTGTTGTTTTACAGCCACCAGTCGCTATTTTTCGTTCCTTTTTTCGATATTCAGGATGACAAGCTGTGCTCTTACAACCTGGACCAACATATACGACTGCCATGGCGGAAGTATGAACTCAAGTCTAGCGGCGGGAACGGCATGGTCCATCAAGTAGAAATACATCCTAGTCATCACAACTATAAGTTAGTGCAGGTGAGAGAGACTTCTTGATTTTTTGCTTATGACCCAGAACATCTGTTAACGCAAGCAAGACATCGAATAAGCCACTTTACTTTGCCTTGAAAGAAATCGATACCCATGACGAGGATACATACCATCAAGAGCTATCAGCCTTAGAGAAGACTTGTGCTCAAATACAGAAGGAAAGACATTTGATTAAACTACTGATTACTTTCAAACACGGGCGGAAGTACTACTTCCTCTTCGAATGGGCAGACGGGAATCTTGGCGAATATTGGCGTGAGCATCAAGATTGCCCCGAACGGACCATTGAGAAAACCAGATGGGCCGCTTCGCAGTGTCTAGGCCTAGCCACCGCTGTCAAAAGGATTCACGGACTTGCCACATGGCAAAAAAAGAGAAGGGACCAGCCACAGATGTTAGGCGTCTCGGGTGGGGGAGATGAAAAGGAATGGGGCCGTCATGGGGACATTAAGCCAAATAATATCCTCTGGTTCGCTTCAGACGACAACCGTCTTGTACTGTCTGATCTTGGTTTAACCCGTTTTCACTCCAGTGTCACGAGATCCCTCGTACCTCATACGAGCATAGCAGGATGTTCTTGGCCATACCGAGCCCCTGAAATGGACAATCCGCGGCAGAATATTTGTCCAAAATATGACATTTGGTCTCTCGGATGTGTTTTTCTAGAATTCTGTAGCTGGTGGCTACTTGGACTCTATGGAATTGAAGAATTTGGGAATGTTCGAGTCAAAGCGAACAAGATGCTTACCATTAAGGAAGACAATTACTTCGCAGTAACGCAATCCGGGGAAGGTTTCAAAGCGATAGTGAAACCGGGGGTTATAGAGGTAAGACCCAAGAAACTGACTTAATCGAGCGACGGCTGATCAATCAACAGTGGATCAAGCGGCTTCGTGGCGCGGCAACAGGCGATCATTTTGCTAGTGGCATATTGCGCCTAATAGAAGAAGATATGCTTGTGGTCGACAAAGGCAGGCGATGTCCAGCTGACGTTATTTGCACTGCCATCCGTGACATTATCGACAGACTTCCTCAAACGGGGAACATGAACGCGCTTAGGGTGATGCCCGAGCAGGAGAGAATACGGCATACGGATGCACCTACGGTATGTCAAACTTGACTAGTGTATTGTGTTGATCGTTGACTGAACTTTGACAGAATAACATCGACATGAAAACAACACTATTGACGGCTGATAACCTATTACACATGCATATCACAGGGGGAAACATGGCATCCACGGCGACAGGGTATATGCGGGCGCTCACACTGACAACAAACTCCAGCAATGGAGATGCCCTCGACCAAGTCTCCCGTAGGCCGGGATCAATAAATGCGAAATACTTAGAAAGTCACCGTGCTTCATTCCAAGACTCTGGTCTTGACACCCCGGAAACGACAGAGCAGCCAACTCAAACTACTACAGGACATCTCGATGACTCTAATCTTTACGCCCCTTCTTCCTTCACAACCTGTCTACCTCATGGGCCAGCACACGGGCCTCATGATGACTTCGGAATGCCAATCAAAGCTAAAGGGCTTATGACTCAGGATCCGAACATACCAGCGGGTGCAAATACTTTAGCCACTTCATACCAACAACCGGTCGAGAAAACCAAGCCCAAGTCCGAGGTGACAGCTCCATGTCCCCAAGAATCCGATAATCTGGAGACTCGTCTTAGTTTCTTTAAAGCGGCTGTCAAAAAGAAATTTCATCGAAAAGCCGAGAAGAGCGCATCATCTAACATAGCTGGAGAAAGACGGACGAGAAGCTGGCCATTCAAGAGGCCCGCTGCATGATAGCTCGACTCGGTGGTAAAGACGATACACGCCACGGTCCATTGGAGTACTTTTTATCTGACCCGAGAACACATTATGAAGCTACTTGCCAAAACACCAAACATGACTGCTGATGCATAAACCATACCTTTGGTCAGACCATCGTTTAGGAAGGGCCATTAGGACATACTTCCGACAATGAAAATTTGGGGGTAATTTCTAGGTTTGCCCCGCTACTTTATTACCTGACTTAGCAATTATTATAGCTTGTCGTCGTTGCCCCTTTTCTCTAGCCGTGGCGAACACCTGTGCGGAGGCCTCCCAATCCCACGGTGTAATATCTCGTCGCAACCTAGTCGAAGCACCGATTATCGTATACAACTTAGGAGCCAAAGACTACACGGGTACACGCAACACCAATATTACACATATGTGATTTCACACAGAGAGTTAACTAAGCATTGCTTCAGCGAGTTCCTCATACACCTGTGACTGTCAGCATCACGTAGTAGCATAGCGCTGTAAAAAGGCACCCCCCACGACGCTCGAAGCAAAGCGTTGCCCACTAGCCGCGGGGGCCATCAGCCTTATGAGGCATCTTAATCTCCCGTCTTGTCTTCAAGTCTAACCTCTGGACTGAGCCTCCGAAGCAACCTACCGAGCTGAATTAACCTACTCGCTTGGTGGATCCAAGGGACTATAATGCCCGCGTTACTATTGGCTATGTTTATGTTGGCCGTGTTTATGTTGACCGTGCTTATGTCGGCCGTGTTTATGTCGGCCATGTTTATGTTTGGCTGTGCTGACACCTGCCGTGGTTACACTCCGGTTACACTTCTCTACGTTCAAAAAGAAGGCATACTTACTGTAGCATAGCCATAACCCTCCACGTGGTGAGGCAGCCATCGTTGCAACCCTTCATGAAATGCGCTGGCCTCACTTTGCAGACACGCGTTCGTTAATCTAAAACATCATCTTTTGTATTCCTATACTCGTGCTTCCGTAAACATTACTTAGTATGCGTAATTCGCGTTTACTAGTTGTTTATTATGGTTTCAACGCCGTCTCATATCATTGAACTTGGCACGAGGCAACACACCACACATGTGCTCAGCGTATTACGTCAGGTTCTAAATCTCCGGCCTCTTGCCCTCTATGTTTAATTTCGTTCTTTTAGATTAAGTTATCGATCATTGTATAACACTCGAAATGTTCTCACCAGACCTATGCGCAGATAAGGAAAACCTCAAGGCCCTCTCACCTAGATAACGTCAACCCAATGTTTATCATTGTTGACAGATAACAGTGCAATTGTCATGATTTTTCCAGGCTCAAAGAGGGACGAACTCCTGAGATGCAGCGGACTTAAAATCGGCGTCTCCGAATCCGATGATAGCATCGTTGGAGTAGCGGCAAATCCCATTGATAACTACTGTCGAGAGATATCTAGGTGCTTTTGGCGAAAAGCCCTGTCAAAACCATCCGACTCGGATTCACAGACTCGCTGTCAGCTAGAAAAGACCGTCAAACAGTTTCAAGCCGTTGACAAGTTAGAACAGGATAACAACAGTGCAGTGGAAGGATTCAGTTATAACTACAAGTTCGGCCATTCTTTCTTGCAGCGCGGTGAAGATCTATTCCTGCTGCGGGCTAAAGGTTTCTTCATACAAGACGGCCCGTCCCACAGTTTGGTCACGATGACCCGAAGAACACTCTACCCCGATGATCGATTCAAGATGACAGAGATTCGAGACCAAATCGAAAACTTTCTCTTCGAAGACAAAGTAGAACTTCCTGTGGAATTCCAACTTGATTGGAAGCCTTTCGAGTTCTTTGAATCTCAATTCGAGGGTCGCATTCCCCAGATAGGGTCACTTGTTACATTGACTGGCTCAGCGTTCTATGCGCAAGCCACGACGTGTAAAGAATATCTCCAAAGCAATTGGCCAGCTACATGGGAATCGTTTCTCCATGCGCTGCAATCTGCCATGGACATGAAGGCTGCGTTGTTAGGATCAGGTAGCACTCCCGAGCATTCATCAACATGTAAGCAAGATCATCTAACTACTCCATCCTCCAGCGGAGGATTTTACACGCACTAGAGACCCATTAGCTTACGTAGCACAGATATCAACAACGGTGATGAGATAAAGTTCACATTTATGACAGACAAGACACTGTCAGTATTGGCCCGGGGGACGAAGAAAACGATCATAGATATAGCGCAGCAGATTTCTTGGATGAGCGCTGCGTTCAGTCTATCACCGTTTGGACAGAAAGTCGCCTATTGCGATACGAGCCTAGTACATGATGCCAGTCGTACGGGACTGCGTTTTAAAGTCGAAAGGGGTTTCGCACAGCTTCAATCTTTCGAAGAATCTTGTTGGCTCCCACTGTTTTCGAACGCAACATTAGCTCGGGGGTTCCCAATCCCTGAGAGGCGGGGAGAAACGGGACTAGAGATCTCCATTGATTTGATGGCTGCCATAGCCGGAGTTCGACAGTAAGTAGTAGCTCTAATAGTCATTTTGTTCTTGTTTAGGTTGTTTTTCCAAGAGTAAAAGGACTCATATCTGGACTATCATCTTGTTTCAAGCGTTTTCTACATTCCTGAAACACGTAAAGCTCACACTCAAGTCTCAAGATGGCGATTACTGACTTTGAATTTTGCAGTGCGGTAGAGTACGATGGCGGCGTTGTCATGAAGGGATTCTCTTCCATGCTCTTCCCTCTGAAGCGCGACAGAGAGACCGATACAGTGCAATGGCATTTAGTTTCGAGCCACGACCAAGAAACCAGAATTTCTTATCAAGAGGGCGTTGCTCGCTGTTCAGATAGAGCTCTCTTAGCAGAAATCGACTTGCAATCACTTCGGACGACTCGAGCCATTTTGGGCTGGTGCGGTAGTGCCGAAACAGTCTTGGGAAGAGAGGACATAAATTACGAGAACATTGATTACTCTACCGCTCAAGAAGTCACGAAGCCCCTCATGATTCAAAATGTGGGTTTAGGATTTCAACAGTTTGGCGCCGGCTCTGTAGAATTTACACTCGGGGCAAAAGATGGAACGTGCCATTTCCAGCGTCAAGGGCCATATCGAATGATTGTTGATGCGGCTGATAAAACACCCATCGTTCTATTCGATACCGGGGAGCGCCGAGCGTGGCTGGTACCGGCTTCTGGCGTCCTACTACACATTGCCCGGCACCGGTGCTGGCTCGACCCTTCGATCTCAACAGGGAAGGTGTCCTTTAAGCAAGGAGCTTCGTTTAGACAAGAATTACTTGACAATGAGTCTCTGGTTCTCTTCGGCGACGAGAAATACAAATTTAAGGACATGATCACGGATATTTGGTCAATACTCGAGTTCCTTCTTGATCAAAGGGTCTCGGCAAGTAAAGCCTCTGGCTTGGTCGTGAACTCTCCGTTTCAAGATGTCCTACAAGGATACGAGTTCAAGGCCGTTGTCGAAAACCGTTCACCACTAAAAGCTAAACAGTGGGTGATAGAGAAGACGTCTGGCGGGTGGCCATCACTTGTCAAAGACATTGATGCCTTAGTCCTGTTCGCTAATGGGTTCGAAGACCTGATTAAGCCTGTCCAAGGAAATCAGGGATTATGCCATATGTGGAAGACGGTACCCAAATATAAAGACTACCTAGCGACTACAGTTAACATGCTCCACGATCTATACAACGCAGCAGGTTACAGGCTGAGCAAGCAATACCTTACGTCCTCCCGTTTACAATGGCACCGTGGCGATTCCGCGTTGTTCGAGGCCTGTTATAGGGCCAACTCCTGGCAGTGCAAGTGCAGTCGCTTGCAGCAGATTGTGTCTAAAGCATCAATCGGGGAGGTGGTTCCCCCCGGACTCTTGAAAGATGAAGGAGGCATTATATTCGGTCGCTCAGGCACGCTACTGAGTAATCACCGAAGGCCCCCGTCTCATACGTCAATGGGAGTGGATATATACAGCCAACCCAATATAACCTTCAGCAACAGAGACAATAAGTCGAATGACTCCGAGGGGAGTATGCCCTCCATACGGGGATACTCTACAAATGCGACACAGCGACCAATCCTTAGCTCCCCCCTTACAAACTCTAGCTCACCTCCTTCACCCTACGACGAAAGCTCGGGGGATGATTCGGAGAATCTTGACGCACAATATCATCCAGGATCCGTGAGAAAGCGAAGTTACGACTCAGAACTCAAGGAAATTGATGAGATGTCTCAGAGACTCAACTTAGCTATGCCTAATAAGCGAACTCGACGAGCTGACCTAACACTCCATGGGAGCATAATTGAGACTAAGAGCAGCGAAGCCAAGAAGCACACGATCAGCTAGCTCAAACTCAAAGTATAAGGATCAAGTCTTTGACGATACTTTGGTTGCCACCGATGCCTTCACGATTAGCATCCGTATTTCGGGATCCAAAAGTATGTGGTATACGAGATACAGAGAACCAGGAACCTAGGTATGAGGTACGATGGATATCTGTTGTTAGACGAAGATTCTGAAACTAACTAGTGATATTCTACTAGAAATATACAAAGCACCTTTATTCTAGAAGGCGTGACACCAGACGACTCTTAACTATTTCAGAATGAGACGGGTTCTTCAAAGAGACTCAAGTCACCGATGTACTATTCCTGACTACAGATATTGGGTATATACGAAGTGAATTCAACGGATCTTTCAAAGGCGATGCCCGAGTGAACTAAGAGGACCTTGGTTAAGCCTCCGGAAGTCCAAGCGGGCTCCCTCGAAAGTAATAGGATTTCTTAATGCCATCAAAATCAACAGGACCTCAGATATCTTGAGATTAGGATGCACTCCCGCCGTTTCAACGAGAAGGTCTCGTAATTCCCGGCACAACCATGGTGGCTCGCCGGAACCGACTCATTCGGCCCTGACTACGAGGGTCTGCAGGTTCGGAGCTGAAAACACCATCCGATACTACTCTCCATGGTACTTCGGAGACACATAATACCTAATCCCTTCGGTTTCCAGTCTTTGGTTTTCTAGTATGAAACCCTGCACTAAATCAAGGTCGTCGGCTCGCAGCAGCTCGAACGCGGCGTCCTTGCCATATAGCACGGTGGGGTATCCGGCGAGGACGCCGCCGCCCCCACCGATACCCCTGAAAGCCCGCCGGTAGTGGGCCGACGCGACGGCGTGATACTCATGATTGACGAGTATCAGGGGAGGCAGCAATGCCGTCGCCGCATATTCCTCCGGGAGACGCAGTATCCACTGGCCTCTGGGGCGGGCAAATTTCAGTCGATACTTCGAGGCGACAAGTATTACCCTCGTGGGTTCCTCGAGCACGAGCTTCTAGATGTGTAGTTAAGCTCGATCGGGAGAAGCGGGAACTTATGGAAGACCGACCGCACCCGTATGAATGCCTCGCGGTCCAGACATTTCTCCTGGTCCCGGGTGCGTCTTCGCTCTTTGTACTCTTCAACGCTGGAGCTGGTGGCCCATAGCAACTGGTTCTCTGCCTCGGCTCGCCGGGCGATGGTGTGAGAAGGGACAGGGGGCGAGTGGGTACGGCTAGGCACGGGCATCTTTGGTCTCAGAGGACCATCGTGGCGTTTTTGGAAATACTTAGTACCGTCGCGGATGTATGGTCTGTGTCCTCCACATCTCATCTGTGAATGTAAAGCCAATGGGCGTCGGATGCCTCCCCAACTGGACAGGAGCTTCGGACCTGGTCTGATCCATTTCGGGAGTTGCCTCTAGATTACATTGCATTCATTGATACGGGAGTGTCGCCGCCACCGATGCAGTTGAGCGAGATTGGGTTTAGCTACGTAGTTAACCCCTAGTTTAGTCCAACCTATCGTGAATAGGTAATTTGGAGACTTCGAAGGATCCGAGATTTGCATGAGGTCCTCGGCGACCTACTTTTTGGGGTCGGCTATGGCCCACCTACAGGAAACAAGAACTACATGCGGTGAAACATAGTCGACTATTCGCCACTTTGTATAAGATCTCAACCATGTATAGTTGCTGAATCGGCCTAGCTGGATCTCGGCTTCTATAGTTCCATCATGTTCATTGCTTAAATTTGTGATAGTTCGGACTTGCCCACGGTGATACACACACTCAAGGGGCTTCATCTATCCTTAACAGTAGTGATCCGACTATTTCGTCTCTATACTTCCATTGCCTACGATACCCGTCCACATCCTTCTTAGCTGCCTCGGCAAGTCGTTGTTGATAATATCGGACCTATGCCCTTCTTCGTTAGAGCGTCTATGTTTTTGGACGCGAGGACTGGGATAGTTGTTGTGGCCTTCCTGACTACAGTTATAGTAGGAACCACGTCTCGCCGCTTTCTTCAATAGATACGGCAGCTCCTCCACCTACAATCGGTGGGTACATCATGCTTCTGAGGAGTCCCGGAATTTTAAGCCGTACTCTTGACTTAGCGTGCACCAACATACTTAGCACCTCCATCAGGTCTATACCTTCCCCTAGTATTAGGTAGCCCGTAAGGATTTCTGGTGTAAGAGACGCCTCCGCAAAATAGTGTCCGAGGGCGGTGGCCGATCGATTAGATGACTAACCTAACATCATGAGCGAGTGCTAGCTCCGGTGTGCTTGTGGACCGGCGTTCGAGGGGGAAATGTCGGAGGACTTGTACAAGCGTAAGAAACTCTAGCTGAAAAAGCATTTGAAGTCTGTTCTCACGGTGTGTAGCTGCTTAGTTTCCAAGGATCATGACATTGACTGGTCGGCTGGTGAGGCAGCTGGTGCGTTAACTGCTGCGGGGATATATGCAACCATTGCCTTGCTGGCACCCTCGACACAATACTGCACAACGTCAATCTTGACGCCATTAGGGACTAACTTGGCGATCTGCCGCAAGTCGCTGGTACGGGGTAGATAGAGCGCGTGGTCCATAGCCTTGTAGGCTTCGTGTAGCGTGGCCAAGTTATACGGCTCCATCGTTCTCAAGTCGAATATCTCATCCGTTCGATACCCGGGACCGCCCCACGGCGGCGATGCGAAGATGGTGGTCGTGGCGATATCAACCCGGAGGTCTTCCTCTAACCGACGGGGAGACTTGGCCAGGAGCTCGACGAACTTGAAACTGTCGCCCAGGACCCAGGTAATTTTATCAGCGACACCGTAGATGGTGGCGTTGTTCTGTGCACATGCTAGAGTTGCGGCGTCTAGTTCGATGGCTATCACCTTGTCGAAGCGAGGTGTAAAGCCGTCTTCCTCGGTAGCCATGGCCAAGCTGATGGCATTACCGCCAACGCCCGCGAACATATCTATCACGATGCGTTTATCTGCACTTATGAAACCGACGAAATCGTACACCAGATGTCTAAGATAGGTCAGCATGAACACGTGGTAAGCAGGAGTGGTTGGACAGTGTGGACTGACATGGCGACTGGCTCTGGGGTTACGCCGTACCATGCCTCCTCGGTCATGTAGATGCCATCATCGTAAGATGGGAAGATGGTGTATCGCTGCTGCCAGTACCTGCCGATGAACTTAGTTACCGACCCCGGAAATAAAGGGAAGGATGAATTGAATATCCATCACTTTCGTTCTTACTTTTGTAAGTCCCATGGTACCTCACCTAGATGAGTCCAATGGTGGCACTGATCCGTCAGAGGAAGATTCTTAACCTTCTTCATTCCGAATAAGAATGTAAATTAAAAGATAAGTTGAGTTTGCACTCCTTCAAGATAAAACTTTGATATTACTAACCAGATGGCTGGTGTAGGTACCTAGTTGCAACTGAATGAGGCTACGGTGCACTAGCCTAGACCACTGCTGTACCCAGTCTAATGCATTTTAGTGGCACGCTGAATGGGCTACGGTCCACTACCCACTCCCCTACAGCGTACTAGTAGATGTTAATAGAGGCCCAAGCTCCCAAGATTCCAATCAGTAAGGCTGAAGCTTGTAAAGTGACCACTTGTCTTGCTCCTGACGACTTCTCCTGTAGTTCATTAGTACAACAAACACAACATATAGCCAGTCAAGAGCCATATTCCCCCTCATGCGTCCCTGACACGGAATACCTACCAATTTACACCCTACACCATGTTTAACGCCCTCAATCGCTATCTCTCGCGTCTTGACGGCGACTCCCGACCACAGCACAGCGAAGGTCAAGGCTATGGATTTCAAGTGCTGCGCAACACAAACCTAGAATTAGGTGTAGAGCCATGGTTCGACTTCGTGGTTGGGATCAACGGGCGCATGATTGTACGGAGCAGAACTCCCTTCATATCTAAAGTGGCACGTCCACCCTAACGAGGAATTGGAACAGGATAACCCAGACCCGCAACTGTTTGCGCAAGAAGTGCGGAATTGCGCCGGCGGCACCGTTGCCCTGGGACTATGGAGCGCAAAGGTAACAGCCCAACCCTAGCAGACGAATTTCGTCGCGTAAACCATAGACAGGGAACTGATGCTGCCTCCCAGGGCCAACGCATAAGAGTATTGCACGTCCCTGTGCCGGCGTCGACTGGATCTCTAGGCCTCTCGCTGCAATGGGCCCCCTTATATCTCGCCTCCACGATCTGGCACGTCCTCGATGTTCCCGCCAACTCACCGGCCGACACGGCGGGTCTCATACCGTACAGCGACTACATCCTCGGGACGCCGGACGGGATTCTGCACGGGGAGAGCGGACTCGGCGAACTCGTGGACGACTACATCGGACGCCCGCTGCGACTATGGGTCTACAACAACGAATACAACGTGACGAGGGAACTGGAGATCGTCCCGTCGCGGGAATGGGGCGGCGAGGGCGCCCTGGGCTGTGTGTTAGGATTCGGCGCATTACATCGTCTGCCCGCACCGCTTAACGAACCTATCTCCGCTCCTGGCGAGACGATGTTTGATGGCGGGGACACAAGCCATGGTGCTGGCGAGCAGTTCACGACGTTGGCGCCACCGCCTAACGAAGCCTCGAATTTCGTGTCTCCATCTAGTAATACGTTTATACTAGGTGTAGACGACCCGGGTGCGCAGGCGCAAGAGGCTGGATTCCTCGTACCCGCACACATGGTGAGCCCGCCTCCGCCGGCAGGAGGTACTAGTGCGCCGCCACGGGGCAAGAAGAAAGACAGGCACGTGCACGGTCATAGTCCGAATAGACTTATGGATGACTACTTGGAAGAGGAGGAGAAGAAGAGTAGGGCATTGGATGGTAACATTTCGGCAAGCAAGACACCTCCGCCCCCTCCGCCTAAAGCGGGCGGTGGGCCACCAAGGGGCTCGGCGCCGCCGCCTCCAAAAGCAAAAGAATCACCTGCTGAGAGTGAAGATGCAGACAGTGTGGAATAGGTAGTTGTGTACGATTTAAGTCGAGAATATATCACTTTATTGATCTCCGCCATTTGCAAGATACGATATGCATGAGATGCATTGGGAAACAGAACCAAAGCCTTCCTAGCGGGCTTGTTTATCTCATTTCTGAAGTCATCGCTTTCTTAGCTGTACATGTATGTCGAAACCGGCCTCGACGCTCTTATGGACATTTTTGGGGGCCCGTTTCTTTCTGAATTCATATCCCATTGTACATGCGCATCGATCCTTTTTGCGCCGTTTGTATTGTTATTTTCGTTGCTCAGTTTATGAAGTTGATACAGAAGAAATGCAAGATCAAGCTGCCGACAACGTAATCTGCAAACGCTCTGTGCGAAGGAACAAAGGTTAGTAAGATACGTTTAGGTATAGCTTGGACGAGCTGGCCCGAGAACAAGACGGATGGAACGAACCTCTCTGGTGACACGGATGGGAACTCGGACTTGTTGGCTTCGGTTGTCTGGATGCGCAGGGATGCTATTGTTTTATTAGTGTTTTGTCTCTTCTGCCCTCCCGTCACAATTCTTCACGCTCGCGCCTTGATTGCGAGAAGATGGAGAGGTGATATTGAGGTGACGTACCTGTGAGAACGAACTGTCCGACAGTAGCGGAGAAGCCTGAGAGGAAAGCGTTGAAGGGCTACAATTCCACCAAACGTTAGCACAACCCATATCCGTACGATTGATTCGCTGGGGGAACGGTTCCGCTACTCTTTTTCACGTTCATCGTCATTCTGTATTTCTTGGGTAGAAGAGTTGGGAAGCACGTACGTAGTTCCCCGCCAGGACACAGTACGCGAACTGCAGACCGCCGACAATGACCAGGAAAGCCATGAAGGTATCAATGAGCTTTGTGCGCTGCGGCGTCGTCTTCTGGTAGTGCTGCACAATGTTGAGGGCGATCTTATCGATCTGGCCCGAGGCGCTGCTGCTCAAGGTAGATGCGCTTGTGGTAGCTGGGCCGGTGGCCGTCGCGGGCTTCTTCGGGGCCATTGTGATTGTGAGGGAGTATTGCAACAATCGGCTCTCGGTCGCAGTGAGTAAATCTCTCGTGGATTGCTGAAGAGAAGGGTGTTTGGGAATGTCACGATGTTGAATTGGTTCGTGAATGGGTTCTTGTCTGCTTGGCGGACAATTAACAAACGGTAGCATGTACAAATGGACACGAAAGCTACAACCCGGATTGGGAGAGAGTGACGAATCAGAGATAGGGAACCCCCGGCTTGCACAGTCCTACTGTGGCTGGTGGGCGAGAGCTTCAGCCACATTTCTCCAGGATTCAGGGCTAGCGGCCTGCCGGCGTCATTGGAGAGCTCCGCACTCCCGCGGCATCCTGCATAATGCGATTCCGAGTCTCCCTTGCGTTGCTGGTTTGTTGAAGTAATCGTTATACCTAATTCGAATTATATACACCATAATTCATTCGTCACTTTATCATCTCAATTCAATATCGTGTCATCACATCTCGCAATGGTAAGTAGGCACAAATACATTGTTCGTTATACAAAATAACTAAGCATTGCTCCTGGCTGGCTAGGCCCTGGAGAACATAGCCTACGTGCTCGGCGCCTTAACGGCAGGCGGCGGTACCATGGGTTACGCTCGAACTGGTTCTGTGCCCTCAATTGTTGCGGGCGTGACTGTTGGCCTTTTATGTATGTGCTGCAAACAACAAAATCAATCGTGGAGGGTAGCAATCAGTACTGATTCCAATCTCCAGATGGTCTCGGTGGTTACCGGGTACAAAACCGCCAGCCTTACGGAGTCGAGCTCGCTCTACTTGCCTCGGTCATCCTTGGCGGCTCCTCGATCCCTCGAGCTCTCCGGCTTCGCAAACCAGTCCCGACCGTCCTTAGTCTGATCTCCATATTCGGCCTCTACACGTTTGGTGATGCTTTCCGGAAGACTTTGTAAAAGGCCTGGAAGGGTCGGGACTGTCGCGAAAGGGAAAGAAGTCGACGCGAACGAGCGGGGTTGTGTGTGATCGAGAGGCCATTCTGCTGGATATGAGATCTTGCGATTGGTAAACTAGTTGAAATAGAACCATGAAGTCAAACAGAGACCGACTCCTTGCAAAGTCGCGTTGTCTGTCACTTGATGCGAATTCACAGGTCGCACCCAGTAACCCTTCTCAACGCCTTGCTATGTCCCAGCGCAATGCATGATATCCTTTACATATATCGTACAGCACATCTCAAGTATTCAGCGTTTGCCTTTTGTGCGGTGCGTGCGCAGTGCGACGGCTCATGAATTTTCGTCGATTTCAGTCCAGACTTTCTTGACCTTCTCGCGCTTGATCTTGGCGGCTTCCCGGTTTGCAGCTGTGCGCTTGAGTCGCTCGGATCGTAGACACAGGGTGACCTGATGTTTCGCATCATTGCACATGCCCATTGACTTCCATAGAAAGCCTCGGGCGTGGCAATCCTCAAGTGCGGTCATGATTTCTTCGCACGCTGGATAATGCCCCAGAGTTAGCCGGCGGTCGCACTAGGTAGAAGTGCATTTATCTGCACACGACAGTTGGCATACCTGTATTGTCCTTTGTATGCAAGTGGGGATGCATCTTGACTTATGGAGCGCTTCCTCGTAGGAAAGGAGTGTCGTTGGCGAAGTCGAATGTTTCGCGGACAAAATTGAGGAAGGGTTCTTAGGTAGTCTGTTCTCCCATCTCTTTGGCTAGCTAGAAAGCATGGACCACCTTTTGCCTCCACACGTCCACTTGTCCCCTCCAGTCAACTCCAGTAAACTCCAGCCAGGGCCCCATTGGTTTTCATGCTTGTCTAAAGCCCAGCTCATTCATATCACATTTAGACGTATCCTCTTCGTTTTCATTCCAAAGACACCGGAATAAACAAATTTACACTTCCACATATTTACCCATGGCGTCAAAATCAATTCCTGCCAAGAAGCAGCAAGGTGAGTGGTAACCCCCGGGCTACGGTGTGAACCTGCGCTAACCAGGTTTTAGAGCTGCAAGCGACATATTCAAACTACAAGAATACACTGCAACAGCTGGCGCAAAAGATTGGTGACGTTGAGCAGGAGGCCGAAGAACACAAGTCAGTGACGTCTTCCACCCCTCCTTGTATCGTCCGGTCGCTTGGACTATTCAAGGATTTTGGATCCTAGCGTGGAGCCCAATGGATATCATGAATCTCACCGCCTCATTTACCCGAGCTCACCGCTCCCGTATTCTATATTTAATTTGCTTACGTTTACGGTATTCAGACTTGTCCTCGAGACTTTGGAGCCCTTGTCGAACGACCGCAAGTGTTTTCGGATGATCAATGGTGTACTTGTGGAGAGGACCGTCAAGGACGTGGTTCCCGCTCTGAAGACAAATGCCGAGGGCTTGAAAAAGGTCCTCGATGATCTAGTCAAGCAGTACAAGACGAAACAGGATGATTTAGAAAAGTGGAAGGTGGGTGATTGAATTTTGTCCCCCCTCACCCCAATGCGGACCTCGATCTTCTCAGCTTATGCCACCACCTTTCTAACCGAGATCCTTGAACTAACATGCTGTCTCAATAGAAAAAGAACAATATCCAGGTTGTTCAATCCTAACGGAACCGACTCTCGACAGGCAAGGTAGGTATAAAAGTATATGTGGAGACACGATTATGCCGTCATGTGGAAAATCGCCATGGGGCCGCGGTTTTCGTATTAGAAGGATATTATGATACCTATTCTCAAGTACACATCCCGGAGATCACGATTAGTAAATGCTATATCTTGCCCGTGCATGACGACCAGGATCCATGGGTTCGACGCAGCATATATTGGAGCACGGCGAAAAAGGAGTTCACGTAGTCCTGACATCACAGCTTTTCCAGGAGGGCCGTGTGTTGGTGTGTTGTACAGCTGCAGTCACAAAGCAGTGGAGCCTAGCGTTAAGGGCGTCTGGTGCCCAACGACAGACGTCGTTAAAGCTGTCTGGTATGCGAATTTGGAGACGGCGCCGATCCGGGGGCCGACCGCGACTAAGAGCGGCTTTCTCTAGCTAGTTGGGAACCAATTATCGAGTAAGGCGGCTTACGTTAGCGTCCAGCAACCCCGTTTCCAATTCCTTTCATCGTATCCAGCCAGGCTGTATGCTAGACTATTGCATGTCTCGGTCTGTCTAAAATGCTTCATAGCGTTCTAATCTGGATTTGGATGAGATGCCTGACAAGTCAGGCCCTCGTGTGATTGTTTGTGTTGTTCCCTGCTCGGACTTATTTGGGAAATCTCTAAAACCGTGCGACTGGGGTCAATAGTCAGCTGGGTTGACGTGAAACCAGCAGAGATATTCTAGAGTCACACCCCTCTTTTTGATTTTTTATAATTTTTTTTTCCATCAAACGGGACTCAAGTGTCCGCTTGAACCTTCTAGTCTAGGCACCAGCTCCGTGAAGCGGGGCAACCTGGCCTGGCCTGATGTACGCAGTAAGAAGAAAATGTGACGCAGTGTCAGAATGGTCGACTATTCCGATAATACGCATGCGGGCTAATGAGACCCCTGGATTTGGTGCCCTAAGGTATAACCCGAACCCATTCATAAATTAATTTAGTAGTACGGGGATTCAAATACTGTGAATCGCGATTGCCTATCTCAAAAGAGATTCGCAGAACAAAAAAAAGAAGTGTTTATGAATGTGAATGTGGCTTACTTTCGGACGATTGGGCACCATCAAACAGCGCCATGCAGGTTTGTAAGACGGCATACCCCGTGCAGCAGTACATGGGTAATTAGACATGGACACTAGGTAGGTATCCATGCTCTCGGACCGGGCAGGGTGTTTGCAAGACATGTGGTGTTCAAACTCGGAATATCAAGTGAATAGCGGATTCTTGTTGGAGTTCACGTCTTGCAATACCTTTAGATTAGATACGATGTAAAATCGGATTGGACGATAAATTAATTATTGCCGCCAATCACAATTACGACCTGGTGCTTGGACTTTCGATTGGTCAATAATTCGGAATTCGGGTATGCCTTTTTCTGAAGTCAGGTAGAAGTTCATCCGGTCGTCGCTCTTCTCAATGAGCGATTCTCCAATCGGTCCAACAGTCTTCATGTGTTTCATGAGCATCATGAGCTTCCACAACCCTTCCCGTTCCTCTCGGCTTTGCACATTAGCACTCAAACGGATGAAATTTTAGAGATAAATCAGCGAATCAACAGGAGCCATTTCCCACCACAGGCCTGCCTGGCAAAGAGCTCACAATTATGGCGCCGGTGTGGCGGAACGAAGCAATCGAAAGTGACAACTGATATATGTCAGACTATCAATGTAGTAAACCCTCTTTGTAGCTCCAAATAAACCTAGTATCAGGCTTTCAAGAGGCGTCGGTTTCATGATCGCTTACACCGCTGAACGGACCTAAATCTCATCCCTTTGATCATTGTAGTATTGGACATGGCTGGATGACTGGGCGCATGACAAGGGCACTTTGACCTATGCGAGTTGGCAGACAGCATTATGCAAACACGCCTGGTAAGTTAGCAGTGTTTAGTACAGAGGGTATAAACCGGCGCAATTGTTGCCCAATTCTTCAGACTGTGTCCTTGTGTCGAGCATAAATTGTTGTCACGAATGTGAAATAGACACCCTGTGTAGTGTGATGTAGATGTCTGTAGGGCTGGAACCAGATGGGATGTAATTGGAACTTCAAGGGACGCAAAGACCACCTACGGGTAAGCTATAGCCTATAGGTTACAGGCTATTCGCGGTACACCAATAATACCTAATCCCACCTCCAAGGTTCCCTCCCTACCTCTTAAGGTAGGTCGGTAATAGCAGCACGCTGCCAGCCTTAGGTAACGACATACCTAGTAGGTACCAGATATATAGTCCGAGGTACAAAGAGTCTAGCCCAATTACGCAGTAATACTGCAATACTTGCTCAAGTACAGCTGTACCTCATGTACTTACATACCTTATAGAGGTAGGTATCCGAGTACAAGTCACGCGCCAATGCTCCCCGACCTTTCGTCCCCCTCCTCTTTGATAGGTCCAGCCGTACAACTACCTACCTAACCTATCCTTGATCACTCCCATCCAAAACAACAACGATCACAACAAACCCGAAGTATCGACTCAGTGTATGATCAATTATTTTCACGACAAGGTATCTAATTCTCTCAACTTATGAGTATCAGGTATGGTCAAGTGGCCAGCACTTTGAGCAACACCCCACCCCCTCTTCATCAATTATCCGAGCCTCTCGTTGTGCAGCATAGGTCGCACAGACTGCACCGCACACACGGAGTTGAAGTAGGGAGAGAGTATCTCTCGGCGTGAGTTCATCTCACGCGCCAACATCTTCCCTCCACACCTACACGCTGTGTTAAATATTCGAACTTGAATGTATACCCACCTAGTCTACCTATACCCAAGGTCCTAACGAGTTGGGTCTAAGTAGATATACCTCCCTACCTACGTTAATTAGCCTTCGACTACCTATCAGTAAACTAAGACCTAAGACCCGCGTGGCTAACTGCTGCACGCACTGCACGCACTGCACGCACCCCACGCGCGCGTGCACATCGCCGCCACCCATCACCCTACTAGCTACCTTACTTCTTTACCAAAGTGCGAGGGTTTCATGCATCACTGTACCCTTTGACCTTGTCGTCTTGCAACCCGATCTTCCTGCGCGGCCATCCTCCCTGCATTCAAATCCCACCGACCAGGAGCCAGCTCTTCTATATTGTCCAGATTCCTCCCTGTCCCAAGTTAGGTAAGCTTCAGTCTCCATGTTTCCCACGCCGCGCCCACGCCGTGGTTGTCGCTTCCTTGCCTTGTCATTCAACCCTGGGCATGATTGGCGCACGATTGAGATCTAGGTATTCTTGATGTGAAACTGCAGCCCACGCACGCACTGCAGTGTACTGTGCAGTGTACTGTGCAGTCTCCATGCCCTGACAGTTTCTAGCCAACCATCAGAATCAAGCTCCCAGGTTTGCCATTCCATCCCGTCTCACACGTGTGAGCAAAGCCTCCCTAGATAGTGCAGTGCATATTGCAATTATAATTGAGTCCCGCCTTACTTTGTGTAACTGCCAGGCCTTCCGATTCCAGAAGCACCCTTGAACCCGATACTGCTTAGAGCAGCAAGCAACACCATCTTCGGACTGGAGGTGTTGTTGGGCTACCCACCCCTCAGTACCTAAGTGCTTTTCGTCAGATCGTCGGATCGTGAGATCGCCAGAATCGCATAGGTAGCTAAGTACCTGTCTACCGCTTCAACCGCCGGCTTACCGTATCTACCAATCAAACCGCAATACGGTCGTTGTCCCTCGCGTCTCGACATCACGTACTACCTAGGTAGGAAAAGGGAGTCTCCAAGAAACAGGTACACTATACACACTACAACTGCGGCTACAGTGTACTTGTCTATACACTACAGTATATAGTACCCATCTTATAGTAGGTACCTCTTAGACGGTAAAACAACGGGTCTTGCACACACTATAATAGCACAACCCTCGGCGTCGTCACAGAGACGCGCCCCGCTCCCCCAAAAAGTCCCAAAGTCCCTCCATCCGTACCCACAATCTACCTATCTACATACTATACCATCCCATACAGCCTACGGGTATCCAGATCAGTCAATCTACCACCCCTGTTCTCGTGTCTGGCATCCAACCAGTATAGACACACATCCGCAAACTTCCCTGGCTCAACACCCCCCAGGCCACCCCCCCAGACGCTATCTTGCATCTCTGCATACTGTAGGTACTCCATCGTCTACCCCCCTAGATTCCGTCATAGCCTGAACTGGCGACAGGGCTCACTTGACAGCATTCTCGACCGGATTGTAGATAGCCCACAGCTTGGATCCGCGCGACAGGGCAGGATTGACGCAGCTTTCTGCAGCTAAGCCGCGCTCACTTTGCAAGCCCTACCATTTGCGACGTGTCAGAGGCAGGGACACATCACTCCTCGCCTTGTAGCAACTGTGCGAGCTGGCAATTCACGAAAATTTTTATCATAAGCTAGCACCCGCTGCAGGTAGCCAAATATGTCGGATTCCCCCCAATCTCCTCCCAAGGACATCGAGCCAGGTGTACAATCACCCGACGATGAAGCGCAAATGAACGACCCTCAGGACCCACACGCCGCCGGGCTCGCCTATGAGTTCGAAGTAAAAGAGCAAGATAGGTGGTTGCCTATAGCCAATGGTGAGTTGAGACCCTCATCGACCTCTGCCTCTGATTTGGTGCATCTCGAGTCTGTATCTGGGTCCTGTCTGCACGCTTCGACTCCAAACCCAGGCCCATGAGTGGGATCGCTTCTGCGGAGCTTGTGGCCGGCTTCAGCAATTGGTGCTCCCTGCCCTTTAGCTTTAGATAGACGATAGGCGCGCATGATCCTAGCTGCCGTCATGTCTCACGATTCGCCGACCCAGTTGCCAGAAGCGCCTCGCGCTTCCAAAGCCCACAAGTACGATGTGTTCGATGCTAACATACGCAATTTCGCGCCAGTTGCTCGAATTATGAAGTTGGCCCTCCCAGAAAACGCTAAGATAGCCAAGGAGGCCAAGGAGTGCATGCAAGAGTGCGTTAGTGAATTTATATCCTTCATTACAAGCGAAGGTCAGTTTCCCCGGAAAACACATATCGGTGTTGACTTTGGCTTATCATCAATAGCCTCTGAAAAATGTCACCAAGAGAAGAGGAAGACAGTCAATGGCGAGGACATATTGTTTGCGATGACCTCCCTGGGGTTCGAGAATTACGCCGAGGCACTTAAGATCTATCTGACAAAATACCGAGAAGTAATACTTGACCATTCTAGCCCTTGTAATTGTAGCATGGGTGCATGCTCATTTTCTCCCCGTGAGGGCCCCGTTTGCTAACATAATCAAGCAACAGTCCCAATCGAACCGGGGTGACAGCCAGCAGAACAGGCCTGGTAGCCAGGGCTACGGAGCGGGCGCGGCTGGCGGGTCAAATACCGTCGGGTCTACGGGCTTCCAAAGCGGAGACGCTTCTGGCGGTATCACCGAGTCAGGCGAGAGTTATATGTATGCTCCAGGCGGGCATAATGGAGCGGCTGGCGAGCCCACAACATACTGATCGACCCGGAGCCGATTCCGCACTTTGGCTTCCGTTCGGGAGATGCGGAGGTTTCCGGATACCTTGTACTTCATCTTCTTCGAGTGTGTATAAATAAGGCATTCTGGGTTCCAGGCACATTTCTCGTGTGAGGAAAATTGCCTTCTTTGGCTCGAGGACTGGAAGCCGGCAGTTGTGTTTGTATATGATGAACCAACATGGATGGCGATGGCAGAAGAGCAAGGGGCACAAAAACAACGGTTCCCTTCCTTAATCTTCGATAGATTCCCCTCGGATGTTTCTCACTCCGGTCACTGCGCACTCAAGATCGCTCTTGAGATTGGGCAGCGACACTTATTTCGACAGTTGTCATAGCTTCATATGTTAGGAGAAACAGCCCTGACCATGGAGCTTAGCTATCTATATACGAACAGTATTCGGAACATCTTGGCTTTTGCAATTTTATATATCTGCAAATAAAATATCTGTGATACCCAAGCCGCTTGTCACTGCTATGGCCTACTGGTATGGGCATCCATCTGCTTTGGTTGCCCACCTATGTAGTCTAGTTGTTTGTGAGACCATGTCTACCAAGATGAGTGGATGTCTTTTGTAGATCCTATAGGCTGTGACTAGCGACGCGATTTTTCTTTCTCTCCCCTTTCTCCAAACCCCTTCTATTTTTCTTTTGTTCGTTCCTAGATTTATTCTTTTTTTGAACAATATGATTGCCATTATAACAACAGCTTTGCTCACATGCCTTGTGTGCGGTTCAAACGCCATCTAACAAACGGGCCATTTAGAGGTAAAGCAGACTAGGCAGGGTTATATAGTAGTAGTGTACATGTACCTAATGCTTGGGCTAGCCCCGCATCGTAGAAAGAGCCAATCAAACACTTGGCGTCTGCCCCGCTGTTAAACGCATCGAAGACCCCGATTAAAAAACATTTTGTGCAGAGCCATTCTCCTCGACCGACGATCTGTAGAACCTCAACAGCAGCGATTTTGCCATTTACCCTACCTTCATGTGATTCTACATGAGCTATGACCAGAAGCTTGCACGACAGCCTGGATAGTCTGGATCGCTTGACGACATTGTGAAGCGGTGATACGATTTCACGAACCGTTCGCGCTGCTGCGCTGCTGCGCTGATGTCACCCACCACCTCAACGACTGTGCAACTCGCGCGGGTGGCGACCGGCAGCCCGCTGAAACCTATTCTAAAGTCTTCTTCATCGGTTCTTGGTACTAGACGATCACGAGATGACGCCGGTCTCGACAACCACGACGACGACGCGAGCAGCAGCATGGAGGGTGCCCAGAGCCCACCGAGGAAGCGTGCGCGCGTAGAGTTTGATTTGGAAAACATCGAGGTCCACGAGATTGGTGCTAGATCTATTGCGGAAATAAGGAACGAAATTAGAGACACCCTAGCTCGCCATGCTCAGGGCGAGGATGAAGACTACGATGTGCTGAAACAGACACTACAAGGCAAACCCGTGTCCTACGACGACGATGACGATGACGACGATAATGACAAAGATAGTGATCCGGTTACGATAGCAAAACAGCGCCAAGAGATCAAAGGCTATTTCATTGCTCTCACCTCCTTTGCTCCCCGCCTCGGAAGATCGTGTGACGGCCTAGTCAGGGGTCTTCTCCAATGCCAGTGGCTCGGCCGGGATGACCAATTTGCTAAGATCTATATTCATTTCCTCGCCGCCTTGGTCAGCGCCCAAGGACCTCGCCTCACTCAGGTTCTCTCCATGATAGTTGAGAAGTTTTCCTGTTCTCGACCTTTCGAATGGGCCGTCGATGGCTGGGCCCCTGTCGCGCGTGAAGTGGTACAAGAGAGACTTCACGTAGCCCTTCGATACATGCTGAATCTCTTCCCGGTTGCTGAGTCCGTGTTAGAGCCTATCCTGGCTAGCAAATATCCTTTCCACGAAGAGTCAAAGCGACCCCACTTGGTTTACGTCGATAACCTATTACGACTTCGTCAATACAGCCCAGGACTCAAGAATGACATTATGGATCTCATCATCAGTCGGCTAGTTAAGATTGACGTTGAGATGCAAATGGATCTTGATGACATGGATGACAAATTAACAGCTATGGTTGGCATGGCTTTGAAATCTGCCCAAGAACACGAGGACCAAGACGAGGATTCCGATGACAGCGACAACGAATCGGTATCTAGTGCTGGGTCTGAAGATGACGAATATCATCGTGTAAAGACAGCAAAAGAGAACATTGAGAAGATGGATACAATCTTGGATAATCTGTTTGAGCTTTATACCCCCATGTTTGCCGATCCTCAGTCTCAAGAAGCTATGGATGTATTTGGAGACCTATTGGCTGAGTTCTCAAATCTCATCCTCCCCACCATCAAGTCACGACACACCCAGTTCCTCATTTTCCACTTCGGCCAACGATCTGAGAGGCTCATTGATGCGTTCTGCGGCACCTGCATTAACATTGCTTTTGAGTCTCAACGACCCCTTGTGTTGCGACAGTCGGCTTGTGCGTATCTTGCCAGCTTTGTCGCCAGAGGAGCGCATGTTCCAGGGCATATCGTCGTTAATATTTTCGAAGTCCTCGGCTATCATTTAGACGAGATGCGTGCTGTTTACGAAATTTCGTGTCGAGGTCCCGACGTGCGTCGGTACGCGCCATTCTATGCCCTGATGCAAGCGTTGATGTACGTTTTCTGCTTCAGGTGGCAGGACCTCATAAGATCGGCTCCAGACGATGTTGATAAGGAGGATCCTTTGTCGTATCTGGACCAGGAAATCGAGTGGGTGCCAGAAATCAAGGATATCATGAGACGCAATATCTACTCCAAGCTCAACCCCATGAAGGTGTGCTCTCCCGTCATTGTCGACCAATTTGCCAAACTCGCACACCACTTTCGATTCATGTACGTCTATCCCCTGATCGAATCGAATAAGCGACTTCGGCTCTCTCAGTATTCTGTTGGCGCCTACTCCAACGGCGGTGCGCTGCGAGATATGTCCTTTGATGTGAATGACGAGAGCTGGCAGCAGCTCAGTTCTTACTTTCCGTTCGACCCCTATCAATTACCGAAGAGCAAACGTTGGGTAGAAGATGATTATTTACCCTGGCGACCTATACCCGGCCTGAACCCAGAGGAGCTGGGGGATGATAGCGACGAGGATGACCTAGATGAAGAGGAAGACGAAATAGACGAGGATACGGCTACCGAAGAAGGCGTCGAAGAAAATCATTAGGGCATATTGGTCATGATAAATGATGCATAAGGTGGTGTTCTATAGGCGTTTGTTGAGATGGCTGGCTAGCTAACGGGGTTTGCTTTGTTTGTTTTATGGTTGGGAAAGGAAAACAAATGTTTGATGTCGCAGTTAATATAAAGGTGGAATCTCAACGGAGCGAGTCCGGCTGTTTTTGGGTGTACACTGTACACTGTACACTGTACAGTGTCGCATTTGAAGTTGAATTGTTCGCTACAATAGCCAACGTAAATGAAATTTTACCTAGGTGCTCTGCAGTCTGACTTGTCGGCACTTCATGTTGCCTTTAAATTGTGGTACCAAATATTATTTAAGCCCTGCGCCCAAGAATCAGGAGTTGCGACGTTTGTTGTTATTTGCAGGCGATCGACCCCGTATTCTTACATAGTTGCTGATGTTAACGAGCCGTTAATTTTTATTTAAGCATTTCCTATTTGAGTTTTATGACATAAATTTGACTAGGTTAACTTCTAAGTACTGACGCATTGCTCAGTATACTCAACCCCCGTTGGTGAGTTGCTCATTCAAGCTTACGTCATCCCCCAAAGTTCTAGGCTGACATGAGTTCTGGAGTCACCTCTGGAGTCACCTCTGGAGTCACCTCTGGAGTCACCTCTAGAGTCACCCCTCTGAGGACAACGTTCAAAATAAGCATAGCTAATTTTCTAGTATCTTTGAGCTTGGATTGATGGAGCCGCCGATAATAACGGATTAAATTAAGATTTTGAATGTCATAGGAAACCAGAGTGATACATAAAAATGCCTGATTCCCTAGAAGCAGGAGATTCGAACCCTGATGCGGCTAGGTCAGTACGCTGAAGTCACTTATAACCCCTTTAACGCATCCCGGGCGCTCGAGCTGTTTAATCAGAGGTTCTCTACAAGTCCCTGGAATACTCTGATATCATATACGATAATAGCAATTACTAACTCTCGATTTCTAAATAGGCCGTCATTCACGGGCTATTGGAAACATTCGAAAGACCAGCAGACGGCCAAAAGCCTCACCTTCGTTTCGAGCAAACTAGGTCAACCAGCAGGTACATTTCTGATTCTTCTCGTTGCCTTGAATACACGTCTGTTATCGGGAATGAGAGGAATAATACTATCATCAGGGTGCTCGTCATTGGATCTCATTGCTGGGTGCCGTGGCTCTGTACTTAGACGTCGATCCGTTGCTCATCAGCCCATTTCCCCCATGACATTAATTTGATTTCGTGCGACTTGATACTGACATTGCCCTTTACCCTAAGCGCAAAGCGAAAATGAGGCCGAGCCCTTGACTGAGGCTAAAGCCAAGGCGCGACGGCAACAAGTTAGGAATGCTCAACGGCAACATCGTCAGCGCAAAGCGAATTACACCAAGCAGCTCGAGATGGATATCACGAATCTACGTGATGACATCGCTAGAGTTGAGCAAGAGGTCGAAACCCTGAGAAACCAGAATGGGGCCATAAGGTCTCAGCTAACTCTCGGGGACCAGGCCGCTCCTGTCGCTGTAGACGTGCCGCTGGTCGACACGGTGGATATGGCGTTTTCCACATCTCTGGCGCCCGATTATACCGTTTCTATCGATATGTTCGAGCATCTGGGCACGCCGGCATTCCACGTCAGCCGGGCCTCGACTTCGTTGCCGGACACGAGCAGCAAGGCCACTAGCTCATACGCGGCCGAGACGTTGAGCAGCGCCACTCCGGCATCGACAGTCGGCACAAGCCTTGAAGATGTGGCGATGATGGAGATGACATTATCTCAGGACCAGACTGATCAGGCGATCAATTTCATTCTAGCGTATGAGTCTTTTCCCAGCCAGCCTTTCTCACCTTCTCTCTGCACGACTCATCCACATCGTCCTATCATTATAACTCCAATTACCGAATCGTGAAACAAAACACGATGACGGCGCAAAGCTAACGTAGATTGTTTCTTTCGATATCTAGATTAGAGCACTGTTGCTGGAATCACATCCAAAAATCATGCTTCGGGCACCACGGCCACCCGGACCAGAATTCTCAGCCGAAACGTCCAGATTGCAACGAGTCGGAGCCCGAGAACTTGAACGGCCACGCCCTCATGGCCACGACACTCGCACTGCAAAGCGCGCCCTCGGCCGTCTTCACCGGGATCAACGACCTACAGCAACAGCTCGCTTCAGCCCCTTCCGCAGAAACAGCAGCCCCGCTCGCGTGGTCCTCCAAGGCCCTAACGCTGACGAACCTGCGCCGTCTAGCCGGCACGTTGAATTCGTCCGACACGGAGCTCGCGCCCGTGCAAGCCTGGTTCGAACTCGCGTCTCGCTACGGCGTCGCCATCGCCACCGACGGTGCGGTCCTCGAGAAGCTGAAGCGAAAGCTTGCGGGCGAGGTCCGCTGCGTTCTGTTCGGGGCCGCGGTGCAGAGGGATATCTTCGAGGCCGCGTTGGAAAACGTCATTGGGTTCTTGCCGCCGAATTGGAGTGCCGACGAGGACGCAATGATGGATTTGGGTGAGGACGGGGAGGAGGAGGAGGAGGAGGAGGAGGAGGAGGATACGGAGACAGAACAACAGGCATGCACGAGTGCGAGAACCGATGCTCCTCCTGGGGTTGATCGATACGGTGGGCCGAGTTTACAAACTGGGAAATGTAGTGCTTCATGAGCATAACACCTACCAAAGAAAGAGAAAAGAAGGAGAAATTCAAGAGAACAAGGTAACGATTTATGAGGTTGACGGAGAATAGTAACCAGGCATGCTATGCTTTTATTTACCCGGTGTGGAAATACTGTCATAGGAGGAGGTCGATAAAAAACATTGTAGGTTTGGGTAAACGACGAGGCGCTTATTATACGGGATGGCCTATCTCTACTCCTGTCTTACCTTTGAAATGCGATGGGACTAAGTTAGCAAACGAGGCACCCCGACTAGGTAGCCGGGATGAATGCAATGTAAAAAATATCATTGTCATGTTGAACTTTAGTCATTGAATATGGGACTTGTTGTCTTTTGATATGCTAATAAACTCCTCTAACTAATGTTACATATAGGTAGGCAACGAAGTCGTGTCACTCAAACTCACAACGCCTTAACGATGCTTTTCTCATCAAACAAATCCTTGAGGAGGTTCACTATACAGCATTCAACATCCAGCGCGACCATAGCGTACGTGGATTCGTAGGCATAAATGCTGAGCTGGCCAAAAAAGGGCCGCAAAATCTTAACGATAAGTTCGTCCCTCCTATCGACCGTGAGCTCACCATTAATGCCTCCCGGTCCTAAGAGAGGTCGCCGCTGTCCCGATCCGCTGGAGGCAATCATTGCGGCAGACTCAGTAGGCAATGTCGAACTAGCGGCTGTGTTTCCCAGCTCTTCTGACAATTCATCGACTAATGCAATCGGCTGGTAGGTAGCTGAGCGATAGATGGCGTCAATAGTGTCCGTGATGAACAGCCATTCGTGCAGCTGGAAATCATCAGGCGCTGCAGCGATTAAGACGTCTAGCAGCTTGCAGGCATGAAGAATAGAGATATTACTGTACGTGTCTGAGGAAGGGCTGTTATCAGGCGACACGACAGACGAAATGGCCACATGAAGCTCTGAATTGACAATCGGCCATAGAGGGGCTAGGTGAACGGCGGATGTCCGAAGCACCAAGGCGCGAAGTACCATGTAGATATCCGCCCGTGTAGTTGACGAAGGCGAAGACGTTGCCGTTGCTGCCAGAAGCTCGACAGCACGCTCTAGAATGGCTGGTAGATCCGTCACAAACGTGTCCGTTCCACATGCTAGAATCAAAGTTGCGACGCGTCTAAGGTTCAGCTGCGTTTTACGGTCGGCCTCAAGCCTTGCTGAAGTTGCACCCACTCCAAAGACTATGCCAGCAGTTGTAGGGGATGATATGCGACTCAAAATCTCTGCCATCCGGTCTTTGTCAGTAACCGTCCAGAGTTTTAAAAGAGGCAGCCAATCGCTCCGCACTAGAGCAGCGGATGAGGTGAAGAATCTGGGGTCATTGAACGCGTCGCCCACATCCTTCTTCCAAGTTTTTTGATTACTTGGCAGCCTAGTAAGTTCCTGAAGTAAGGTTAATGTGGTCTTTGTAATAGTATCCGGGAAGCCCTTTGAGCGAATAGACGGCCCGATCAAATTTGTAGAGATTGCCTGTGCCGCAGTCAAGACACGGTCTGACTCGACTAGGATCTTTGGAAGATTCGGGACGATCCTGGACAGAATACCCACGACATCATCTGCCCTTTCAGAAGGAGTCCTGTTCCTTATGTCTGCGTCTGGGTGAGAGTTTGACAAACTATCAGTGAACGACGTCGGTCTTGTCGTGAAAAGAGCCGTCAAGAGCCTGAGGAAGAGGTCCTAATGGCAGTTAGCGGGTTTCCAGGCAACTAATGAAGCAAAAATAACTCACTCCAAGCTCTCGCCGCATTTTACGCTGCTCTCCAAAGTTTGTGTTATCCACTTTCTCACCCAAAATCGCAGCAAATTCTAACAGGCTAGGTAATGTTTGCCTATGCGGGAATGGATTGCCAAGGATGTCTTTCAAGAAAATCATACAGTCCTGCCAAATCTCGTCCATTGCATCGTCCTCAAGAGACCGTGCGTAATCGACTAAAAAGATGACCAAATCTGTATCTTGCAATGACACAGTCATTGTCGATTTTCTAGAGGGATCCAAGGCGCTAGGGTTGGTGCGGCTATAAATTGCATTGAAGATAGCTGGAATTGTATGCCGCGGACGAGAACCGTCTAATGCAGGAAGAAGATTGAAAATTTCGTCGGGCTGCTTGGTAATGCCAGGAGTCTCTAATGCAGTACGCCATATATCAATGACTGTCTCGAGGCATTCAAGTGCCTCGGCGGTGAAAACGTGTTCAAGTAAGCGTCTAGCTCGATTACGCATTCGAAGAGATGTGTATTTGAATGAAGATACTGAGTCAAGATCAAGGCGACTAGCGTCATGACCTTGACCCCAAGACCAAATCTTGAAGCACATTCGAACAGCATCTTGAAACGCAAGAAGCACAGTGAGCCTGTCGTTCGCAGTGGCGCTGCGAGATTGCGGCGCGTCCGAATTGAAAACTCCAGATACCATGTTTCCGAAGAAGCCTTGGGGATGATCGGGGCTCTTTACTACCTGAGCTCGAGACTCCTCCATGAGCAGCTGATCATGGGCCTTGGCTAATACTTGTTCGAGCGCATTTAACAGCGATATAAGCGTGGACTCGGGGGCACTTGTACCGGCGGAGGGGCTCCCGCTCGTGTTGAACATCCTTTGGAGATCATCAAAAGCCTGACCAGTCTGACCACATAGGGTCTCAACTAGGGGGATTAGTACCTGAAAGATGGTACTCGAATAGAGCGGGAGACTTTCTGTCAAAAACCCCACCCAACTATCCAAGACAGAGAGGCTATTTGGTGAGCTGAGCCCTGACTGTATGCATTTAAGAAGTGAAGGAGGTGGTGGTGAAGGCTCCAGGATATGTTCCATCGAAGCAGAGGGTCGTCGCATACTGCCCGAAGGATAACTTAATGCACGCTTCTCCCCGGTTGGAGAGTTGGGTAGCTCTGCCGGCGATGCGTCGCGAAGCCGAAGCGAGGCGAAAACCACGTCTAATAAAAGAACTTGAATGTATGGATCAGGGAGTTCCAGCGACTGAGTAAGTCGATCGATTAACGGCGTCTCTAATTTCAGAGACGATAGCCCATCAGCATATGGATTTAGAAGGATCTGGTGCAACAGCGTGAGGGCACTACGATGAAGTTGGGCTGCACGGATCTGCATTGCACCATTTGTAGAAAATTTGTTTCCAGCTACGCAACGTAGGCAAACATGTACAAAGAATTGTTGAAGAGAGGAGTCATTTTCAGTGCCGGCTTCTACTGATTAGTCGAGTCTGATATATGTAGTTCAACAGATAACTCACTGATTTCGGATAGGGTCTGTCCTGGCCCCTCGATGATTCTAGTAGCCAGGACACCCCATAACGCATCCGGGGCCCATCGAAGGACATTAGATAATGTGCGGATGTAGTACAACCCAAGATCGAGCTCGTCTTCATGCGAAAAGCTAGCTGACATATTTGAGGTGGTAGAATTCACAGTCTTCGAAAGGGTGCGAAGAAAACCGAGTTCCGAAAGCTTGGTTACGAACACTAAAAAGAGCCTGGAAGAAAGTAAGCATGCTTGTGAAAGGTCTTAAGACTGAGAATTTCCAAGTACTTTTCAATGCCAACCACGTTGTTAAGCCAATGCTTTACTACCATGAATAATTGGGTTCTCTCGTCTAGTAGGGCATCGAGCATGAGAAAAAGGGGTCTTGTTAGCATAACTTCATAGTAATCCATCCCGGATAGCCGATGCATGGGTTGAGACTCTCCCATTGGCGTTTTAGGAGCCCTTCGATCGGAATATGAGGCATTGTCTTGTAAGGTGTGAGACCACAGAAGGCAAAAACTTCGACCTGGATCGGCTGCGCGAATCGCAAACGTTCCCGTGACATCACTTTCGAGTATGATATTTGCTATGGCTGCTTCAATATCACGATTTAAAACGGTGAGGGCAGTTTGTAGCTGCCACAGACATCTGACAGCTTCGACGTGGTATTTTGGCTCCGCTGCTGATAGGAAACCCCATGCGTGACGGACTAAAGGGTCAACTAAATTGGACAGGGAGTCTGTTGAGATTAGATCGCTAAAATAAAGCTGCGTGGCGAGTGACAGAACCGATTTAAAAGAGACAAAAGGTATTGTAGAATTTGCAAGCTGAGCATGCATCGAAGAGAGAAGTCTTTCTGTGTCGAGAACATTTTCGGGAGATGTCTTTGATAACAAAAGGACTAGGAGACGACTTCGGGTAGAGGTATTAACCGAATGATTTCTGGATGTGAAGCTGCTACAGACTAGGCTGCAAGCTTTTTGTAGAAGAAGGTCCCCAATTTTGGGACCGGAGAACGGAATTGAACCAGCGTCCAGGTTTCCTTGCTCAGATACGTAGAAGTGCCTGATTCTCTTGAGCAATTCACTGTTTGATATGGAAGCTAAGGCTGCAGTATTCGTCGACGTGTGTGAGTTTTGGTGCGAGTTGGCGGAAAATGTGCGCTCTGGGACAAGTTGGATCATACTCATAGCAATATCGAGTGCCTGGGCTATAATGTTCTCATTCGCTAGCGGAGATTGCGACTTTTCAGTACGTTCGCTAACATCTTCCACCATAGCAAGACCGGATAACGCAGCAAGGGGGGCGTGAAGAGTTACCATTTCCTCTTCTCGTATGTTGAAATGCGCCATAATGAATTGGACAAGTGTCAACCTCTCGATACGCTCCGATACCAACATACTTCCAGGACCTAAAGCTTGAGCCATAAGCCCTACAAGCTCGCCGTAAATAAGTCCACTCTCGACGCCATCAAAGAACACGCTGGCGCTGCGAAGTACTTCGTTGAAGGCGGCCTTATCCTTAGTTTTAGATTTGAAATCTCTCACATTAGTGATCACAGGGAGGAATATTTCAGGCACTACAAGGCCACCAATCTCCCACCTGTCCATGAGGGACAGACAAATTCGGTACGGCTTAGCTTTTTCTGCAGCGTCGCTGTCCGATGAACTCTTAATCATGGACATCAATGCATTAATAAGCGGTTGGAGACCGTGTTCTTCGAAATAGCTTGTTTTTGAAGTTAGGTAGCCTGGGTGGTTCTCGGACGGAGATGTAGGCGACTCCAGGCCATTCTCTTGGTCTTGTTGAGGTTGCTCAGGTCCAAGGAACCACACCCAAAGTCTTCGATTTAGACTCATATCTCGCCTGGTGACAACTCCCACAGCCGCATGGAGAAGCAGCTCCAAGTCGTCCGACTTTACGCGTTTCTGGAGCACTTTGGAGTGCAAGGGCAAATTAGTCACGAGAAGATCGAGAAAGCCTCGTTGAATTAAGATCTGTTCATCCCCGAGACCCGCAGCGAAGCATCTTAAAAGCAAGCCAGGCTCGGGGGAAGTCACCATATTTGAAAGGGCAGCCGTAAGATTTTCAGTATTTGTTCCTTCGCTTTCCTTCGACGAAGACTCGGAACTCAAGGGATGTCCTAACTGGGGCAAATTTCGAGCTAGATATGCTAGGGCACCTGGTCGTCGACTTCCACTCGTGATAGCAGCCAAAAAGAAACACTGCCAGAAGAAATCGTCGCCAGTCGAGTGCTTTTCTGTAAGGGATTGGCTGTTTGATGACCGAGTAACAGCCTTAAAGCTCTCTACCAAGCTCAAAGTGCGATCAAAATCCTCGCTCGTGTCATCCTCCAGGCCCGGTAAGAGTGCCATGATTATAGATTTCATGGCTGGGCGCAGGGCGATGGGCTCTACACGCAGAATATACTTCTCTAGCAAATCGAGGAATCGAGTTCGAACGGTCAAGGAGGCGAAAGAAAGAGTCGGGGCTAAGCCCGAGAGGTATAAAGGAAGGTCCTTCGATAGTTCATGTTCGCCAATGACAGAAAATATATAGGCATATACTTCGATAGCCTTTTGGTGGACACCGGACGGGAGGGACGGGTTAAGACATTGGGAAAGACGCTTTGCGACTAAGGCTTTCGAGGGTATAGTCGTGATATTCGCTTGCCGAGCTTGCAGGGCCTAAATCAACCAGCAGTGTGAGCGTCTCGATGACGGGGTCGCAAAGCAAGGGGGCGGGGCAGAGCACTAACTTTGAGGAGCCTACTCAGAAATGAAATATAATCTGCCCATTCTTCCAAAGCCGTATCGAACAATGCCAGGGCTCGCTCAACGCCTGAAGCATATTTTCGGTAGTGCTTGTCTTTGGGGACGACATCGTCTAAGTATTACGTCTGTTAGTCTAGAGCTCTAGAGCACATGCCGTCGAAAGACAAGAACCATAATCGATCCGTAGCCAATCCATACCTGCACTCAGCTGATTCCGCCATTGTCGTGAGGTGGGAGTATTGCGTCCAGAACTGTCGGCGGGGGACATGGAACGTCGAGGACCCGGCTCGAGCGCCATGACTGGCTAGCAGGTATCAAGGAGGTACGGATTGAAGAAACATGGAGTCGCGCTGGCGGCCGGCGGACAAGTCAAGGCGCATTGCTTTCCCCGAGTCGCAAATGCGTTTTTGGGGTGTTGTCTTGCGGTCCTTCACGTTAAAGACACGACGCAACAGGGTGTAGGTCTAAGAATCCATGACTTATCCAAGGTTGGGTGGGCAGTGTGAGAAATGTAACCACGACCCTGCTGCCTATAGAAAATAGGTGTGCCTCAGCAGTCTCAGCAGTACCAGCTACACCTAGACCACTTACAGTACTTACCTAACTCCTGCCGCAAAGGTGCTTTTTATTTGGTGGGCTGCAGGCCCCTACCTAGGTGGTTTTCTATAATCTGAGTGGACGTAGGCAACTAGCGTGCCAGGGGTCCTGCTACATTCTGCAAGGCTGTGTGGTGGCCCGAGTGGGTGGAAAGTGCTACCTATTCCTACAAGCTAGACTACAGGCTATACCACCTAAGCTTGACTATTAGCTAAGAGCTGGTATGACGTGTGGACAAGGATCTCCACTTCATACTGTACTGGAAAGTGTACAGTACCTACTAGGTAGTTACCTAATATATGGACTCACAGTGCTCACTATCCCCTTATCGTGCAATTCAAGCATCGTTTACTATCTCTGCCAGCTTCATAACTACAACGAACGGCCTGACCGCTACCTCCGTCGTCTTACTGAAACCCACCTTTCTCCGAGCGCACGACAAGAGCTCACCACAATGAGTAGACACAATAGTACACTCTAATGCGGGCGCCACGCGAAATACGATTGGCGCAAATACCTACGTGTCGGGTTGCTCCGAGAAAGATGATAGGAGCCTATCGTAGACTTCGAACATGATGGGCATTGAAGACGCTGGCTCATCGTCCGGCGCCGGCGCCACCCACGATGAAGAGCGCCCCCCTCCCTTGCCTCCAAGGCCTTCGCTACAGCCCACGCCGAAGGACCGAGCTTCTTTGCAATCAAAACCAACAACAGCGCTCTCATCCATGACCATCCAGACATTGTCGTTTCCCGATGGCTCTCGCGGTACTTTTTCGACAACCGTCGATGACTCGGCAGCCGACGACCGCACGTCTCCTACAGAGGGCCACGATGTTTCTGCCCTGGGATTTCATCCCATCGGCAGTGCCAGGAAGCAAGATACAGATGAGTCTATGAGCATCATGAGCATGGCCCCAACCATGCGGCCACCTGGAGACCTGGAGAGTTTGCTCGTCGGCGACATGACCAAAAGGAGCCCGGCTTGGATGCTTTTACAGTCACAGTCTGCCTCAATACAGCCATTTGAGGTGATTCGACCGGACCAAAGCTCTACTTTTGCTGAGTTTGAACGGGAATTCGCTGATATTCCAGACGAATCGGACAGAGATTGGAATGACGGAGACAGGCTTCAGCTCTGGAAGTCCAAATTAAAACATTACATGATTCTTTCATCGGCGGGCAAGCCTATATATAGTCGACATGGTGACCTAGGACTGATCAACTCCTCGATGGGAGTAGTCCAGACCATCATCTCATTCTACGAGGGCGCCAAGAGCCCACTTCTCGGGTTCACTGCCGGGGATACGCGCTTTGTCATTGCCACAGAAGGCCCTCTTTATTTCGTAGCTATTAGTAAACTCGGCGAGAGCGATTCACAGCTAAGAGCCCAGCTCAACGCCCTATATATGCAGATTCTGTCCACATTGACACTTCCCGGTTTGACTAACATCTTTGCCAACCGGCCCTCGACCGATCTTCGAAGGCCTCTGCAAGGGACAGAGACACTTCTATCTTCGCTAGCTGATAGCTTCACGAAAGGCTCACCATCAGTACTTCTGGGGGCTTTAGAATGTCTTAGACTGCGAAAGTCTCATCGACACTCTATCAACAATGCTTTCCTCAAAGCTAGAGCTGAGTCACTTCTCTACGGCTTGATAGTCGCTGGTGGAAAGCTCGTCAGCGTTATCCGGCCTCGCAGGCATTCACTTCATCCAAGCGACTTGCAGCTTATTTTCAATATGTTGTTCGAGTCTGGCGGGATCAAGGCTGCAGGTGGTGAAAACTGGATTCCACTTTGCTTACCAGCATTTAACAATCGGGGTTATCTATACATGTACGTCAGCTTCCTAGACGGTCGCCCGGATGGTTCTGCATCTACAACAGATGCAAGTGATGCGGACGATGCAATCGCCATCATCCTCATCAGCCCCGATAAAGAAAGCTTCTTCACCCTTCAGAAAATGCGAGACGACGTCGTAACCGAGCTAAAGAAGAAAGGGCACTTAGATCTTATCAAGGCAACAGCAGTCCAAGGTCGCCCATTAGTAACAGAGATCGCTCCCAGCGCACACATTAGTCATTTTCTGTTCAAGTCAAGAGCCAATGTTCAATTCTGTATGCCATCGCTGCAGCCGACATTTAGCAGTCTCATCTCACATCGAAGGCTCATGTCATTATATTCCCACTTGCACGCTAGTATGCACGCCAGACATTCGCATTTAAAAGTACTTCATTGTATCAGTGATGAGGCCACATCACTTGCTTGGATAACGCCTATCTTTGAATTTTACTGTGTTGCTGGGCCCAACACCTCTCGAGCTGTTATAACGCAAGGGGCCAACAAGATCATGCAGTGGGCAAAGCGCGAGGAAGAGCGACTGTTTATCATTGGCGGAGGTGTATTCTAACTTCAGCCAGCCTACAACATTAATATTAAACACTAAGCACTTCGACTTATTTACTAGATATGACAACCACCTGTATTTGTTACCAACAGCCCTGTCCTAATGCCCTCATACCCAGAAGATGTAAATCACACCCTACCGCTAAATATATCCCGATGATACCTTCACTAGCACCATATCTTCCTTTTCGTTCCGGCTATCGCGAGGTTCAGGGTTGCCGCCAGCAGTCTTCTCGGAATAGAGGATTTGGCGATCTTGCGGCTGAACTCTCCTGGATATATTCAGTGGAATCACCTATTTCGAGGCTCTTGAGTTTATGGCTTTCTGCTAGCAACTTATGGGCCATCTAGCAAACTCATAACCTACCTCCTATTGACTGTAGAAGCTTCCAACTGCTCCTCGTCTTTGAGCAGCTAGTTTTTGGCTAGAGTTTTCAACAGTCTGGACGAATATCGAGGCCTTTCCAGATCCACGGGGATGTAGAATGGGAAATCTTTCCTTTAATATCCTAAACAGCAAGCAGCCGCGCCGATACTGTCACCATTTCCACCACAGTCAGCATGTCAGGGGCCGCTCATATGGAATCATCGCAAAATCTAGGTGGGCCTGGTAGACAATACTTTAAGTTGTCAGTCTTATCCATGAAAAAGCGGCGTGCAGACGTGAATGGATCCCCGTTACACTTTCTAGCAGTAAAGTTCTAGGTAGTCCTCGCACAGCGCGAAGATTCGCCAGCCGCCCCTTTTATTGAAGTGGACCGTTGCGTCTCAAGAATTTGGCGACCCTAGCTTCGAGCAATTTATTTCTCAATCCCTTCTTCGGCCAGCCCTGGGTTTGCGGTGCAGAGCATATACGAACAATCATCCAATCCTTGTGCTGTCGAGATCTCAACCGACAAGGACGACAATTTCCATCCAGGGGCAGGAAATACCTGGAGGGTCCGGCATGCCATGGCTGGGCCGCCCGGGCAGACGTACTGCAGCGCGGCAGCTACGCAATGGAACTAAATCGTTTAACAAATTGATTCATGTTCACCGATCTCCTCATATTTTCCGCCGGTACTAGAGAAGATATGAAATCGTGTGGGAATATTTATGTAGAGGTTACTCTAGGGGAAATGGGTCACAAATAACCAAATTTGCTACCAAGGAGCAAATGTCGACTTCTAAGAGCTAGGAACCTCGAGCACAATAGTGCGAGCAGGGCACGTCGTCGTGAAAGTGAAATAAGAGGAGAGAATCAGGTGTGAAGAAGGAATTAAAACAAAGTCAAGAAAAAAAGCCAATGCAAAAATATGAAGTACACCGTGTTTACGTCGCAAGACTTTGAGGTTTAGTTGTATCGACGTGAGTACACGTCGGCAACCGTTAATGTAAGCAACCATGGCGCCAGACAGCAAAGCGCTGGCTCTTACTTAAGCCATTGGCTAAGTACGATTAGTTTGGGTTAGAAGAAAGCATATGGACGAACCCCCTTTCTTCTTCATATGAACTCGTCAAAACTAAACTCGAACATTACTCTATTTGCTCAACGCAAGCAACAATATCCAACAATAGGTTCACATAAGCACCACTGGCCTAAATGTAGACCGTGAGGATAAAATCGCAATGGACTGCGTAGCATGTCCGTTATCTTCTCCGCAAGGCACTCTTATAAAAATAGCACCCAACTGGAAAACCTTCTGTACACATACACGTTACGCGCCTCGCGCAATAGTGGCCGTAGTGTCAGGTTTGCTCAGATTTGTTATGGAACACACTTCCCGTTTAGAAGAGTGATAGGCATGTAAGACACGAGAGGATCAGTCATTTATAAATGAAATGAATTGCGGCATATATCGGATACGGTAAGTAAGCTATCTAGAAAATGATTCGCTTTCGATCTGTTGCCAAACTTCCGTTACCCTAGGTTTGAAGCCTCATGTACCATTCTCGGCCTATACCAAGGTTACAGCCAATTGATTTGCTAAAAAGGGGAAGCAAAGACAAGGCAAAGATGCTAGTATACCTCAGCTGTGGAAGCTGTTGGTCCAAAAAGGTTCCAAAATCAGTCATTGAAGGACTTCTGAGCTGCCTTCGATCGAATCCAATGATGTTGGAATTCTTGTAAAACAAGAAAATCATATCATACGTCAGTTATATTATGCTTGCTCGGTCCCATCTTGTTCGTGACGATTATGCTTCTTTTTCGCACATCTTCGCACCGCACTCTTAGCACCCCTAACCCATTTAGACAGCCTTGCCCGGATACGTCGACCGATTCGCAACTGACTGGCTTCTGTCTCCTGGGATTCGGTCATCGTGATGGATTTCTTAATGTCGAAATCTACGTTTTTAAAAGCATTGACGGTGGCCTTGTGTATTCTCAAACTCTCTGTACCTCGAATCCGGGGCGCGGACGTGGTAGAAGAGGATAAAAGCGCACGTAGGTTTGACAAGCGCTTTATTAAGCCATGGGGCGGCATTGAGCTGATGAGTGTCTCTCTATCAGTAGTAGACAACCTATTGTCGCTAGTGGAAACGTTTGAAGGCACTCGGTAGCTAGTTGGCTTGACTTTTTCGTTTAATGGAGCCGAATCTGAGGCATTCAATGTAGTGACAGCTTGGTGGTACACTAGTTGAGACAAGGGCCTTCTACGTTTACGTAACAGCATCGTCTCTGGCTTAGGGGGCATGCCGAAAAGATCTTGGGGTTTCTGTCGAATAATGTCCGTAACAATTCGAGGCTTTTCTATCGCCGGGTTGCGTCGAACCGTGGAACAGTGAGAAGAGCTCACCCTGGAATGCCGAGGAGGCCTAACCTTCAATTTATTTCGGTTCCGGCTTCGTACAACTCCATCGCTAGCCTCTGTATCCGACACACGCCCCGAATGGCGCGCTGTTTCGTCCGCATATATCTCTCGCTTGTGTATCAATGAATCGGAAGACTCAGAGCAACCAGCTGTCTTGATCTTCAGCCTGAACTTGGGGCCATCTTTTTGTGGGCTTGGGATCATCCCTCCGCTTATAGTAGGTGCTAAATTAGCAGCATACTTTTGGTCAAGTTGCAATGGTTCATTTGCCCCATGAAAGTTGAATGGAACAAGAATCTCAGCGAACTCATCTTCTTCTACAACTGATGTTGTAGTTGAGGGCAAATCGTACCCCAGAGTACCTGGCAAAGGAGGCAGAGTTTTCATAAGTTGGGGAATGCTGTTCTTAACCTTGAGTTGGCGAGCAGGAGAGATTGGCTTTGGAGAGACGAGGGGCACTGTAGAGCATGTCGGGGTGATGTGCGGATGGCCTTCGTTATCTTCTCGGGGCAAGTTTGTAGTACTAATCCTCAACACAGCGTGGTTCCGCCTATGACGGCGAAACCGCCGAGGGTGACTTGTCTCGGGTGTGCTGTTTTCTGACTTCTGCTCAGTCTCTTCTTCTGCCACTTCTTCTGGTTCTGCTTCTCCCGCTACCATTAATGGACTTGCTCGTCCTCCAGAGAGTTGTGAATGTAACACAGCTGCGGGGGGTAGTCTTTCGACACGGCTGGGCAACAGTGCATTATACTGCGGGTTTTCTCTGACTGTGGCTGCATAACTCCCTTGAAATTCTCGACTTGCAAGATCATTATTAACAAGTGGTTCATCGAGTTGATTTGGTGGGTACAACTTGTCAGCCCCGGTCTCAGCAGAAGACCGACAGCTTTCTGGGGTTTTCCGGTCGGTTGTTTCATAGTGTGTGTCATCTCGAAGAATAACGCCCTGCTCACTTCGGATAGTAGGAGCCAGGCCTCTTAAAACTTGTACGAGTCTTTCAGGAGACTTGGTCTTGGTCTTTGGGGCCGTGTTTGCATGATAAGTGACATACTTATACGGCGGTGATATGTCCCTAGACTCTAGATCGAGGCTTGGGTTGAATGTGTCAATTGAATCTCTTCCAATTTGTGACGGTAGTAGATCTACATCGCTACTCCTTGTGTTTCTGCTACCTAGTTCCGAGGCCTCGAATTCGATTGTGCTATTCTGAGATTGCGCAGAATCAGGGCGACGACAGGATGTTGATGTACCCGATGTTTCGGCACGGCTTTGACTCCGACTCGGAATCGTCGTCAAAACCGGAAGCGAGTCTTGCCCATCGACTACCTGACTATCACAGTCAAAAAAGGCCGAGTCCCCTTCTCCAAAAACGGCAGCAAGGTGACCTGTAGCGAGATGGTCGTCCTCGTCTTGAAGCATTGTTGGTCGATCGTACCTAACTATCTGTGGGTGTAGAGGTGGGAGTGTCTGATCCAAAGGAGCGAATCGAGGAGCTTTATCTTCAAAGTCTTCAGTATAATCGTAGTAGCGTGGTGGGGGTTGCGCAGGGCCGATTTGGCCGGCCTTGAGAAGAGGCGGTATTCGACGGTACATGTGCGTAACGGAAGTAAGGCTAGAGGTTCGCGTTGATGTGCTATCGAGTCTCTCGTGGAAATGAGCATTCCACGATGCCATCGACGCAGGTGAATGTGTTCGAACCGACGGTGGACGAGGTGGGCCATGAAAATTCGGGGGTGGTCCGGGGGAACCAGCGAAGGAGTCGATCGATTCATATCTGTTCTCAGTCCTAAAGGGGGTGGCCTCCTTGGCATCGGGAAGCAGGCATGCTGAAAATGGCCGTGGACAGTTCTCTATATTCAGAGTTAGCCCAGTCCAGCCATTCATAGCAGAAAATGTGAGTGCCCACGTAGGAGACTCTGTCAATTTCCACCATGCGGCTATAATCGACCTGGCCGTTCTCCGTAACAGCTGGGGACGCGGGACGGACGCCTGGGCGCTTCAAGCGTGTTGGATATGGGAACGGAGAGCGTGGACGTTGAAGATGGCTACCACCGCTTGCATGGCTCTGTAAGGTGTTGGTTGATCTGTGGTGGGATAAATGCCGAGAGCCACAAGTGGTCATTGAATAAGAACGCTGCCCTGTGTCTTCTGTCGAGTTTGGAGAAAGGGTACTCGTGCCTGACTTTAGACTGTCTGATCCATAAACAGAGAAGACTTCAGATGTTGTATCCCGATGAGACAGTGGCCGCATTATTAAGTTTTGACGATACATATTGTCAACGGAACGACGTGGCTTCGGGTGCGGATGACCAATGTCTGAGAGTGAGAGTGTATCTCTCGGTCTGAGAGGCGAAGGTGGCACGGGTTTGATAGTGAATATGCCGATATCTCCAGTCTCGGTAGTCGTCTTGAGCATGCTTTCCAACGCACCAGGGGAATGCAGCAGGACAGAGTTCTCGTTAACGCTCCGAAGAGGCTTGTGAAAAGGGCGAAAGGGGGGTGGACCAACACCTAGACCACCATGGGAAGAATAGTTGCTTCTCAGCGTGCCGTGACTCGCACTGCGTCGAGGGAAGCGATGCTGCTCCATTATAGGAGCAGGTATTTCGAAGATTGAGCAGGGCACACAAGCACAAAATCGTTGGAGGGAGGAGCATAATATGAAATAAAATAGTAAAGAAACGAGTAAGAAAGGCGAGTTGCCAAGATGCTAGATGGGGACTTCGACTGGAATCCGCCCGTCGTCGATGGCCTTGTTAACGAGCACTGGAATAGCAGCCAGTGGCGCCAACAACAGCCGTGGTTTGAGTACGATATTGGGCGATGGGTTGGGATATGAGGAGAGAGAAGTAAGTAAAAGAGGGCTCTGGTTGTCATCTCAGCAAGTAAGGAATACCTAAGGCGGTGATGGGCCATCCGTGATTTCGAGAAGGGAAAGCACCTTGGTTCGTGATGAAGAGAAAGGTTGGAAAGCTCGACCTGAGTTAACTACCTGCATACTAAGTAGGTAAGGTAGTGAGATACCTATATGTAAGTAGGTTGGGTATGTACCTGTGAAGTAGTTAGGAGTCATACTGAATACCTTGTCATAGCAGTTGCCAAAGCAGTGATTTATAAGTTTTTTTTAATTGTGATGTTTTTTTTTGGTTAGCTACTGTAGTCCTACTGCTGATACATGTAGTCATGACTTATAAAGTATTCTATACCTAACAGTTAACTGTAGCTGCTTTATATCTTCATATTGACTAAATCAAATACTGTAAGGGAGGTAGTCGTCTATACCTACCTCAGTATGCTTTTTACATACCAAATAAGCGCGAATCTTTTCACATCATGGATACATCCTGGCATGCATCTTGAGGTTGAGAACACCCGAGTATACATGTATAGGGGCTACAAACTTGATAAATGTTTGATCTAAGCTATCCCCTAAACCACCCCTCCGAGAAGCAGATAATACCGCCATTGTGTATCTTAAGCATGTGTTGAAAGTGGAAACCGCTATCCATCGACTTGTAGGCTCTCATGATCGATGACTACAGTTCTAGTACAACTCTAAGTCGATCGGGTTTGTCTATATGAAATCACGGGGACGTGGCGTCTCCTAGAGTACTAATGGAGTTTCTAGAATGTAGGGTCTTGCTCAGCCTTGGTCTATTCAGCGAAGAATATGTGTGGAGGTTAGAACCTGGTTCCGAATATTTACAGTATCTTCCGAGCAGCAGAGCCCCTTTGATGCTAGTCAGGCCTAAGAGGACAATGTGAATGAGCGCCTGCATGCCTTGGCCGGACAGAGTGTTTTCACAGCCTCAAAGATGTCTCAATGGGAAGGAAGATGGAGGTTGTATAGGCTAGTAACCATTTTCAAAAGAGAGATCTATACTATATTATAAACATTGCCTATAGGCTATCTGTAGATAGTGGATTTATCAATGAATCCAGATTACCTAATCCAGACTAGCGAGACTAGCCTTCCCATGTCTCCTGCTACCTAGTAGTTAAGTTCTCGATGTACCTAGTGTATCCCTCAATGTATCCCTCAATGCCCATGAAGGTCCGAATGACATTTGCCGCTGTGATAGGCTCAGGTACTATATGGTTGATTCACGGTCAGAACAGCGCTATGAAACATCTGTAGTTGGTTACCGGATGAGCGCTAAGAAGGGAAGAAGACAGGGAGTATCAGCGACAGGGTTTCTATACCCACGAGACACGGCACTTACGGCCGACAGGTACACTACATGGTTCGAGGGTTAGCGGCATGACTATCCGACGATGAGAAGTTAATAATATTTGGTTGAGAATCTGAAGGAAGGTTCTTGAGGGAATAGAGAGTCAGATAATATAGGTATTGTATGTGCTAGTGTTTTTTTGAGGTTATTGTCTCAAGAAAGGTATCGTGACAAGCACATACAGTACTTAGTGAGTTACAACAAGGCACTTTAGGGTACTAGGTACCACCTTCACCTACATATACTTATATGGGGAGCCTTGGCTGATTCAGCTGTTGATAGGCATTGATTAACAACCAACAGGGGCGAGTCTGGGCGAGGGACCCGTTAAATTTCATAGGTTGTTTGCCAGGGACTGCCAGGGAGGGCGGCTAGCCTTCCGATACCATTGGAAACGGAAAGAGAACACTTGTCATCTGGATCATACAGTGTACATAGGCACCTCACAGTGTTCCAGGGTGTTGGTGGAGCTTAGAAATGGCCCTGATACGCCCCTCCACACCCCTCTACTCCCCGCCACATGCAGCTACTATTGGTGGTGCTATTTGAACTCAGCTCTCTAGCAGGCTGTACAAACTGGTGTGGACAGATTTATTCGGAGCATCCAACTTTCTTTCCCCATTGATCAAGGGCGTGCGAAGGGGACACATCTCCATTATCTTCGAACGATAGCCATTGCTGAATAAAGTCTTTTGTCCTGCATATTTTTGCGTACTGTATTCTCTTTCCTATTCTTCATTCTCTGTAGACTAGTCACCCTCTTCAGTTCCGTTACATCTACAAAAAAGGTAAGCCTTCAACACCTTGGGTTGTGTCTATCTGCTTTCCTACGCCGTCTTTCCTACGTGGCTGTTGCGCGCTCGAACATTCGACTTCGCATCGTCACACGAGAAGCTCAGGCAACACTCAATTCTTCATCCACTTTCGTCTGGGAAATTCAATTGCTAACCTGCTGCATCAAACGTAGCCAATATGCGTTCGGCACGGAACATCGCCTTCGGCTTGCTTGCGGCTGCTACCGTCGTATCCGCAGCTGATGTGGACTCTGATGTCGTCCAACTTAAGAAGGATGACTTCGATGCCTTCGTCAAGGAAAACAGCCTTGTCCTAGCAGAGTGTAAGTCGACTGGGAAAGAACTTTTACTTTGCGACACCCGGCTAACTCATCTGCCTCCAGTCTTTGCTCCCTGGTGTGGCCACTGCAAGGCCCTCGCCCCAGAGTACGAAGAGGCCGCTACTACATTAAAAGAAAAGGATATCAAGCTGGTCAAGGTCGACTGCACAGAGGAGCAGGATCTTTGCCAGTCATATGGCGTTGAAGGATACCCAACACTCAAGATCTTCCGGGGTCTCGACAACATTACTCCTTATTCTGGCCAGCGAAAGGCCGCTGCGTGAGTCTTCCCCCAGGAACAATCATGCTTTAACCGTGCTAATGCTTTTGCTAGCATCACCTCCTTCATGATCAAGCAATCCCTCCCCGCCGTTTCGGACCTGACCGCAGAAACCCTTGACGACTTCAAGACTGCCGACAAGGTTGTCTTAGTCGCTTACGTCGATGCCTCTGACAAGTCCTCCAACGAAGTATACTCCTCCGTTGCTGAGAAGTTCCGAGATAACTATCTTTTCGGCGCCACTAGCGATGCCGCTCTGGCTGAGGCCGAGGGTGTCACTGCCCCTGCTATCGTTTTGTACAAGTCTTTCGATGAAGGCAAAGCTGTGTTCTCCGAAAAGTTCGATGAGGACGCTATTGCGAGCTTCACCAAGACTGCCTCCACTCCCCTAATTGGCGAGATTGGTCCTGAGACCTACTCAGACTACATGTCTGCTGGTCTTCCTCTTGCCTACATCTTCGCCGAGACCACCGAGGAGCGACAGGAACTTGGCGATGCCCTCAAGCCCCTCGCTGAGAAGTATCGTGGCAAGATCAACTTTGCGACCATCGACGCCAAGGCGTTTGGTGCTCACGCTAATAACCTAAACCTACCCGCTGACAAGTTCCCCTCTTTCGCCATCCAGGAGACGGTTAAGAACCAAAAGTTCCCCTTCGATAGCGAGAAAGAGATCACGGTTGAGACCATTGGCGCCTTTGTTGAGAACTTCTCTGCTGGCAAGATTGAGCCCAGCCTCAAGTCTGAGCCCATCCCTGAGACTCAGGAGGGCGCCGTCACCGTCGTTGTTGGCAAGAACTACGAGGACATTGTCCTTGATGACACCAAGGATGTTTTGATCGAGTTCTACGCCCCATGGTGTGGTCACTGCAAGGCTTTGGCTCCCAAGTACGAGGAACTTGCTGCTCTGTATGCTACCGCTGAGTACAAGGACAAAGTCGTCATCGCCAAGGTCGATGCGACTACCAACGATGTTCCTGATGAGATCCGAGGCTTTCCTACCATTAAGCTATACCCCGCTGGCTCCAAGGGCGAGCCCATCACTTACAATGGTTCTCGAACTGTTGAGGATCTGATTGATTTTATTAAGGAGAATGGAAAGTACAAGGCCGACGTTGAGGCGAAGAAGGAGGTGGAGGAGGAGGACGAGACACCAGTTGCGCCCGCCGCGACTGAGACAACAAGCAGCGAGGCTGCCAAGGAGACGGATCACGACGAACTATAGATTGTATACCTGAATAGTTTCTCTTTATATGCGGTTACGGCTACGTCTTGAGCAGTTCAATCGACTGCCTTATGCACATCACTCTACGGGATTATGGTAAAAATGCTGGCTTCGGATAGCTGGCATAGATGTAATGAATTTCTTAACTGGTCAGCATGAACTCTTCGCTTGTGAATGCGTAGCACCTCGTGAGATAAGAAGCGACTTTAGATTTTGCGAATAAGCGCTGTTATGCATAATGAGGTTAAAAAGCAACCTCGAGGGAAGTAGAGACCATCAAGGTAACGTAAGCCATAGTAATAATGCCATCGCGTTCTAATTTTGTATGTCAGAATAAGGTGATGATTTGAGAGAAGGGAGCCAAAGAGAAAAAGGGGGGGAGGGGTCATCTGTTGTCGGTTTTACCGATCAATAACCGTAGGTCCCTGGAAGGTGCCGCCGAGCCAATGCAAATCAATGCCAACCAATGGCCAATGTCACCTGTTAGCAACATACGTTGACCTGAACTTTTAGCCACCTCGTCGGCGCCCTCAAAATTCTTTTCTCCTCCTCAACACTAGGTACTCCAAACCCCGACCCAACATCGCCTACACTCTACCACAAAGACACGATGGCTGCGCGGATCGTATCTACGGGGGCCCGAAGCGTACTCGCGGCCTCTACGACCTCCATGACTATGCGCACTGCTACCCGCAACTTTCACGCGACTTCACGAAATCTTACCGATGCCACCGCGGCGCTACCCGTTCGCAAACCTGTCGGTGCCTTTCGCGGAGGGTGAGTTCCAAATGACGAGGAATGAATGAAACAAACGAACAAACGAACGACGAACTAATGGTCTGCTTTTGTATAGCCTCTTCGGTTTCCTCTTGGGCACGACCCTCGCTGGAGGCGGTGTCTACGGTTACACCTTGTCAGTCTAGCCTTTTCTTCTTCTTCTCTTCCCTCCCTGGCCAGCTTGGTTGTCAATTTTGTCCACCAAGCCTACGTAGACTCGATTCGCTAGAGTAGTAGTTCACTACGCTCGCTATCCAAGCCACCTACAAGCATTAAACCTGCTCCTGTGAACATTTGCTAATTCTGATTTCGCGCAGGAGAGACTACAAGGCTTCGAACGAGCTACTGACGGAAGACATCTATGTGCGTTATTGCATTTGATTAATCCGCTTTGTCGTCGCCTGGCCTTGGAGAGGGAGGAAGGGACCGGGGGCTTTTGCGTCATTCAACTGGCTGCGGGCCCCCAATTCTTTGCGATGTCTTTCAGTGAAGATCCTTGCCTATTTATATTCCTTCGCGCACCTAGCACCCTCATTCGCCTCCATGAACATCTACCACCTTTTCCATACCTCATCATCATAACAAGCGACCCCGTACGATTCGAGTCCTTGCTAACGAATGATTACGAAAAACAGGCGCTGCAGGCGGCTTGCCAACGATTGAACGCTTACGTCAAGGAGTTGGAGGATAGAATGGATGCCGCGGAACGGAAACGGAAGTAAAACAGGGGTTATTTCTTTTTCACAACGGGGATACACAACGAACATACCAGCACGAAACACACATACGGAACTGAGAGGGTCTGAAATGGCAGGTTCAACATTGCGGTGATGATTCGGGGAGGTCGCCAGTTCTATCATCTAATCTACAAATAAGGGAGGAAGAGACGACACCAAAAAATAGAATGCGTGAGAACTCTCCGTGTGGTTTGCGAGCGGGAGTTCTTTGGATTTGGCGAGAAAAAAATATCAAAACAGCCAAGTGTAAAATAGTATCCGCATTCTTAGTTCACCATAGCCAGTGTACATCAATTGACGCTCGCCCTTTTTTATATCATACGTGTGTTGTTTATTGTTAGAAGTCATGTGTTGACATGGGGCCAAGTATCTTCCTCACAACCCACCAATTCACGATGCGTTGCTTAGTGAGCCAATGGGTTAACCAACAATGTATTCATTAGCTTTAGTCATCTTAGACAAGGGTATCGTTGAGGTTACACCCTATTACGCTTGTTGAACTCTCAATTACACAACTTATCGTGACTGTTATTCTATATTCCACCTACAAAATATTTGTACACGATGTATAATCGCGGCGAGCGTCCTTTATACGGCTTCGGGGCCTCGACACCCGCAATATTAAACCTTCTTCTTTGCTTTTCACCCCATAATCCAACGCTAATTGATATCTATATTCGTATCTTGATATTTCGACGAAAATGCATATCTTAAGTCTTTAAAAAGGGTACTCTCGAGATATGAACTTCCGACGAAAAGTTGGACTTGCGTCGTGTGATTATAACGTGTGTTTGGCGTGATATGTATATTACATTGATGAGCATACTAGGACCAGCATGAACTCAATATTGTTTTACAGGATAAGTCGAAACCAAATCGTCGACGTGGTAGGAATGGTATCTTAGGTGAAAGGGGTTCGTACACCAATCCTATCGACCATGCTTGGGTTTACCATGGTTGCTAAAAAGAAGAGAAAACAAAAAACAAGAGCCCACCCCTAAGTTATGCAAATTTTTATGCTTAATCCGTAACGCCAATATGATTATAATTTCTCGCCCCGGCAGCATTGGAAAGGAAGTCAGATATAGTCTCGAAATAACCATCCTCTAGAACACTAGAGTTGTGATCACCACCAGGAAATGACTTCCAAATTTTGGTTGGGGCTGTAGTGACCTCGTATAACCGTCGCATATGGGCAGGTCTGCACCGTGTGATTAGTTCGTATTCAATTGAGTCTCATATAAGAGACATGTCAAGCACGAATATATATATATATATATAAATCAGGAAACAAAGTTATAATCCGTATCCGCGAAGGGATTCAGGTTTTGTGGATGGTTGTTTTTAGTCATCATAAGAACAAGTAGACAATACGTCTCGTAGGAAATGGGTATGGAAGGGTGACTTACGGAACGATTTCATCTTGCAAGCCGCTCAAAAATAATATGGGAACTTCCGTAATGCTTGGTAATATCGACTCACTGGGCCATACTTGATGACAAAGCATGGTCAAGTATTTGGCTGGTGGAATGACCGACGGTATCAAGGCCCGCATCGAGATGAAAGTGTTCTCCAGGATGAGACCAACAACGTCGCCGTCCTTCTGGTTCTTCGCAACGAGTTTGATGCTGACAGCTCCTCCTAAGCTTTGCCCATACACTACGAGCTTGTGACTCCTGGTCTCTGCTCGGCTCCGTAGATAGTCGAGGGCGGTTTGAGCATCCAGTGTGATGCCCTTTTCGTCTGGTTCACCTGTTGACAGACCATAGCCTCGATACTCAAGCATGAATACATTACAGCCAATTGAATTGATCAACATACGGGCAATTGGTAGACGATGGCCAATGTTGCCCGCATTGCCGTGGAACATCAACACGGTACAATTGGCAAACCGACTACGTCTCGGTCCACGGATATAGAAAGCAGACAACTTCTCGCCGTCGTTTGTTGGTATTACGAGCTCCTCGAAGTCCTTGAGACCATATTGCGAAGGGCGAGGCACTTCTGTCCGGGCATTCGCTGGGATATGGGAGGGATAGATCAAAGTTCTAGCAGAACAGGAATAGTCAGCTAAGTATATCTCTCTCGGATGTCACACATCGTATACGGGGTCTGCACACGGAGTAGGACTATGCGATAGACGGCACACTACTTACTTTTGCTTGAAATATAGGAGCGATGTCAAAACAGCAGCAATACCCTGGGCGTGCTCAGTTAGCTCGGCCGCAGCACGGCGACGACTTGCAATGGCAGACTGGGCGCGATTGTAGGCTCGAGTCAAGGACGAGTGATAGGGCGAGGCTGAAGCAGAGGCTGTTGACCGAAAGGACAATGAGCGTAGAGGCATACCGAAGTCGCCAACGCCGGTAGGCGTATGTAGCCGGCGACGGTACTGAGCAGCGAGACAGACTGCTGCAGATAGGTCGGATGTGACATTGAGGCTCCCGGAGGAGACATGTCGTGGTAGTCGGGTCTATGACGGGTCGTCGGACTGGGTAAGGGGCCCAAGGGGGAAAAGGGCAGACGGAAGAAACAGGAGGAGCTTGGCGAGTCTATACGTAGATCAGTTAGGCCAGTAATCAAAGTATGTATAGTAGTATACCTAGTTTACGCTAGATAGAGTTCTAAGTTCCGATGTCCGTGTATAATTACCCTGCCAGGTGCTTACCTAAGTCCTTGGATCCTTGGATTGTACAAACTGCACACTAATACCTAGTAGGTAGTGTAAACAGCAAAACTTGCAAGAAGTCAGCTCTCTCTCTGCCCCTTGTCCAACAAATTACAAAATATCAGCCCAAGCTATAAACAAAATCTTGGCAGCACTACCGATTTCGCTATCTAGATCCGGCGCCGCGACACGTGTACATGTTCATGCGGGACAAGAAGAGTTGAGTTGGGTTTAATGTCGGGGTGAATTGTCACTTGTGGATCGCTTCGGAGCATTTGAGTTCGTTAGCTTGTCATTTAGTACCTATTTACCCACAGTTGGGTGTGTTGAGACTGATCTAAAACAAAAATTGAGGTCGTTCATGTGAAAGCTGCTCAGCCGGCTTTGCCTAAGTACCTAATACGTTGCAATGCGATTGGCAGGGGTATTGGCAGGGGTATTGGTTCTTTTACAAGAATACACTATGTTTTCGGCCCGTTGATACCTTAGGTACCTAGGTACCTACCCAAATATAGTGTAAAAAGAGAATCAAAGAAGCCTACTGTCTTGTACATACACTACCTACCTAATCAAGGTCTATTGCAAAATGCATGCCTATTGAAACCAATATCTGAGCGTTATTAAGACACAGCAGATGCAAAGTCGCTCGCTGGTGGTATACACTAAAATTAGGTATTTCTCAGCCGCATATCTAGTAGTACAGGATGTAGGTACCTCTGTACTATAGTACTACCTATACAGTACACTAGTCTAGTAGGTACATTTAGGTAGGTAGGTGATCTTAGGTAAGGAATGTGGGATGAAGAGCTCTTCCCGAAGTTCGTCCTACTACTAACATATATTAGGAGGTGGAGCAGATCGGCGAAGACAGGGGCGAGGAGGTATTGTACAGGAGTTAATAGGATTTCCATGTATTAAGTAGGGCAGCCAATTCGGAAGTTTACTTGTCGACAGAACATGGTGAAGGATTGGGGGCAATAGTACACTACATACTATGTAGACGCGCGCGCGACTTGTCGGCTCGCGATCCCAGATCTTTAGTAACGTGCTAAATTAGAAACAGCCGGCAGCACGTTTTGATTCGCTTCTTTCATGCATCGCCCACCTGAACTGTGCCAAGAGCGTGCCTTTGTACTAGTGAATAATCAAGCTGATCCAAAAAGCCTGTCAGTGGTCACTGTACTTTTGACTATTTTGCCTGTTGCCGTGTCGGTCTATCGCGGATTTAACTGCCCATCTAACTCACATACTATGTAGGATAATATATATTGTATCTAGCGTTGTCGGGTCTAGCTACCAATAGGTGATGTAGATCGTACTTAATAGACTGTACTTACATATATTGTAAGACTCCTGCTGTCTGAGTCCCACATTCCTAAAAGAGAGACTGCTTTAAATAGGAGATGGAGTGGCGCGTCCCAGACTAATAATGTACACTAGTGTGCCAACTGAAACTCGTAAAGCAATGCAGGGTTGAGGTTCTGACCAACGAAAACCGAACAAAACATCGACATACGCACTACACTACTCAGTATAAGTCAGAATGGACAGGTTGGCATTGGGGGTATGGGGGCTTTGGGACTTTACAGAAACAAGAACTAGAACACCCCCGCTGGTTTTCACCATTCATCATCATGCATGCTTAGGAAGCGGGTGTGCATCTGTAAATAGTCAGTTGACAACATCAAATTAAACAATAGGTCATGCGCAGTTGGACTAGCTCCCACCTGTTTGATCGAGATGACCTAACAAAATGGAGATGACCCAGCCAATCAGGGTACCGCTCCGTAAATGATACTGAGATTTCTGGCACGTAGGTTGATTGAAAATTGAAAACTTCGATACCTATGTTAAATAGCATGTTATCCTGAAATGGTTCTACGTACCTACCTTAGTATCTATAACGTCGGCTAGCAGGTTGGTACTGTAGTAGTAGTTTCGTGCAGTGTTTGAGCTTTAGGAGGTGTCGGGGGATCCTGGTAGGGTGTGGAGGTGGTAGTCAAGTACTTAGGTAGTTAGCGTTATACTGTAGTCTGTCCAGTGTCAACCAATACCTGTTCCCACCTGGCCGGCCGGGCTGTCGGAGTCCCGGTTTGCCCTGCCAACGCCTGTATTGGAGTGCCAGTCAGTCAGCCTACCCCAGCCCAAGCATTAGGTACCTAGGTTAGGTAGGGTCTAGCGAATTCTCTGCGGTGCATAACATACAGGAGAGAAAAAGAAAACAACAGAGAAAAGAAAAACTGCATTGCACAAAAACAAAACCACTCACTACTAATTACTACTTGCTATACTGCAGAGGTATTATGTTGTATATCTCATACAGCTCTACTTCATGCTAAATATATTGTCAAGGAACAATAGTACTAGCATACTCTCGCTTTGAGTTCTATAGTGCAGCTGTCACGATCCTTATTGTCAACTCTCATTATCGGGCGCTTATCCTCGTCTCGTCTCTATTCAGCCCTCAAGTACAGTACCTATTGTTATTGCTATTTACATCCATCCTTCTGCTTCTTCCTGCGCTGCAGAAACAGCCCCAGACCTGAACAGGAAATTGGCGTGCCGAGCCACTCCGCAAATTTCCAAAACAACTCCCAAGAAGGCTGAAGCCCGGAACCCGACGACTTGGACTCAACCCAGTCGTGGCGTCTTCGCGCCATTATACTACATAGTAGTGTACACACCATCGTTAGCCCTCGCAGTCCTCGCAGCTTGGTCCTCTTCAGTGTTCACCCGATACGGAGAAAGCATTCTGTCCACGTCAGCTATCGTCTATCTCTCGCTATACTACCTATTTAGTAGATAGTGAACCGTAGTGGCTGCTCCACCCTGCTTAAGAGCTATCTACTATAGCCCTGTCCCGAGACGTTTCCCCAACGGACACGGGCCCTTTTCAGGCATTGAGAGTCTCGAGTCTCTTGGCCTCTTATATAGGTGCTCTATAAGTGCTCTATAAGTACATTGTCAGCACGGTTCTTTTCACTATCGTCGTCCTCAAGCCAATCGACCACTCAGCACGAGCGCATAAACATCGAATTGATTATTACCGCCTAACCGGTAAAGACCTTGGACGACGCGTCCATAGTACTGAGGGGATTCTGTCCAATCAGAGTTACAGCAGTCTTAGACCATTCAGGAACAATGGTTTCCTTTTCGTGCGAGGTATGCAAATTTAATAAGCTAGGGATGCCTGACATCACCTTTCTCTCCTTCTATCCCGTCTGTACCCAACGTCTGTCCACCCTCTCTCCCTCTCTCGGATCACAAGCCAAAAAAACACGCAACAAGCAACGCACATCACGCACTACATCGCGTTGTTGTGTTGCGTCTCCCCCCCTTCACAAGCACAGGCGCATCCACACACCTATATCATATTCCTTTTTACCCTACGATCCGTCTTTGATTTATTGATCTCCATTCGTCCACCCTGGACATTGATCTGCCAATTCGGCCCCTTCCCTGTCCATTCCTCAGGCGCTAAGGCTACTGGGGCTGCGACCTCGACCCCTGGGCCGGCCCTCCCTTGCCATCCCGCCCCCGTGAAGCAGAGCACCTGAACCGCCGTCATCTCATCTCCTGACCTGCTACCTGTATTTCACCCCTCCGCCCCTCCATCTTAACCAGTCACACCCCCTTAAGTCCAATTGTATTCGCCTCCTTCTTCGCACTTGTATAATTCCATTCTCACCATTCGTTTGTATAATCTAACTGTATTCTTTTGATCCACAGGAGTGTGGTGATGTCTTGACGAAGAAGAAGCTCGACCCTCATAGAAACCGTTGTCGACGCGCAACTTTTACCTGCATTGATTGCATGGTCCATTTTCCTGGCACTGATTATCGCTCGCATACGGTAGGTCTCATCGAGTTATAGAACTCCTATCAGTCTATTCTCTGTCGCTGACACTCCCGGGTAGAGTTGTATGACAGAAGACCAAAAGTACCAAGGCGCGCTATACAAACCTAAAAGACAAAAGCCCAACCAAACAAAAACACCGTTCAACCAAGACAACATGGCTCATCGAGCATACGTTGAAGACGTGGCGGAGGAATACGAAGAATACAAGGACTACGAAGTCCACGAATCAGAAGACGAGGGTGGCTACTCATACAATGCCATGCCACCTGCAGCGCCTATGCCGCCTCCAGCTGTCGCCGACGATGCAAATGTAAATGTCTTCGACTACATGCTAGACGCAACCCCAAATGCTTCAAAGGTCAATTTTCAATCGCAACAAACCCCGACTGAGTACGGAGGAGGTCGCCAGCTTATACGATTCGAAACCGATGCAAGTAACTATGTCGACGAATCCGGTTATATGGTTGATGATGGCGCAATGGGTCAATACGCCACCGCCTATGAAACACCAGCGCCCAAATCTCACAGAACTAAAACCAAGGATGTTGAACGTGAACTAAAGAAGGATAAGAAACGGAAGCGGTTGCGTATCGAGACAAGCCCAGCCGCGTTGGACCCGCGTACCGATGAGGTCATGACAGATGCACCCCCCGTTCTACATTCTGGTTTAACAGGTGGTCTGAACCGTATGATGCGCCCATCGCAATTCCCACCCTCACCGGATTATTCTGGAGGCGATGCCGGTGAAACTTCGCCAGCAAGTGTGATCAAAAAGAAGAAGCCTACGAAGTCGTCTAAGCCTAGACGGACAGATAGTATTGGCAGCAATCTGAAGGCTCTCGTATCCGGAACCTCGAAGTCAAAGGTTTCAAAAAAGCGGAAGCATTCGTCCGAAAGGACGGAAAAGAAACGCCGGACTCATAGTCACTCCAGCTCCCGAAAGGACGCGAAGCTTATCGAGTATCGTGCCAAATCGGGTGACGAACAGGGCAATGAGGGCGGTGCGTTGGTTGTCTACCGGCCCCGTTCGGATCTCTTTTTAAGTTTCTGCAATAAGGGTCCAGAGAGCGACCGAGGCTGCAGCGTAAATAAAGCCCTGAAGCGTTATCACCGGGAGCGGTCCGAGTCGGGCACTAGTCTTAGCAAGGTGATGGAGGAGAAGGAACTCTGGAGATCACTGCGTATGCGCCGCAACGAGCGCGGCGAAATCGTTCTGTTTTCACTCGAAGACGAAGCATAGGGACATAGATGCACGGAAACCTAGACTTGGACACGGCGTTCTGAATGGCTTGCTTTTGGGAGGGGTTGAGGGAACCTGGACACATCAATGATACCTACCTACAGCGGACAATACGGGGGGAGGCGGAGCGGGAATGTACGGTTGGGATACGCATCTTTTGGCGTGAACACCCTTGGAACACATCACATTACAACCTTTCTGCTCTTGAAGCTGGACTTGGAGCCCAATCCATAGAGCGAAACGGAGAGGCTTGAAACGATGTTACTGGAGTGTAGGATTAAGGGGGCGAGGAGGGCGCGTCACTGGGTCTCACCCAACCTGGATCTAATCAAGGGGACAGACGAACACGAGGTGGAGGCATTTCGCTTCTTGCAGCTTCATCCACTTTGAAGAAACTATGATATTGGGGCGATTCGAGCGCGCCATCGACTTGTCGACTGCCGCTGCTACTACTCCGTATACTTTTTTTTTGCGTTGTTTTACTCTAGTGCCTTGCCCATTTATGGGATGTTTCACTCCCATCTTGTTTTCATGGACTTGTAACCAATCTAGCGTCGTGTAGGATTTGGCCCTTCCCTTGGTAGGATAGATATGCTAGGTACATATATGTACTACTAATGTGGTTGAATTTTCAGTCCCATCTATGAACTGGATTCATGTCATCCTTGTGTTTTTTTAAGTATGACTTTAGACAACAAGACTTTCCCATAGTAGTGATGGTGATGCGAAGGTTACATATACATGCATAGTCCTGAATCGCCCTCTCTTAGAATGCCCGTAAGGGCAATATATGCTGCACCATAGCCTCCCGCCGACAGAGCGGACATTCAGGCTTCTCGCGGACCCAGTCGCCGATACAGGCCCAACAGAAGACGTGTCCGCATTGCGTCGCCGCGGGGTCTTTTAATTCCTCAAGACACAACGTGCATTTGCGCTGCTGTGCGCCCTTGATCCAGCGCATGGAATCCTCGTTCGTTAAATCGTAGCGCACGCCGTCCCCCGCGCTCTCCCCTTTGCCGGCCGAAGCAGGCGGCGGTGGCGTATGCGTTACCGCGGCGACGTCGACCCGCGTTCCCTGGCCGCCGCTCGTGGCCGGCGTGCTGATCTCCGTGAGTAGGATCGCGTTGTTCGCGCTGTACGCGTGCTCAGCTAGCGAGACGTCGACGCTCCCCGCCCCCCCTGCATTCCGCTCGCGCGACGCGAGCTGCGAAGACGCGAGCGTCGAGCGCACGTGGAGATACACCTGCACGCTCATCTGCACGACGAGCAGCACGCCGAGCAACTCGTACCCCGCGCGGTCGGCGCTCGGCTCGCCTGCGTCGCCCGTCTGGGTGCGCGATGTGAAGATATACCGGAGTCCCGTGAGCCGCTTCGCGAGCTCGTAGTACGACCCGCTGAAATAGAAGAGCGCGAGACTGAGGGCGTGGACGGGCGCCGGGGAAGTGAGCGTCGAGAGGTTCGCGAGGAGGTATGTCTGGATTTTGTACGACCAGGTCTGGGTTGCTGGTTTCCCGCCCCCTTTCGGATTCGCGTCTGAAGACGACGACTGCGCGCGGGCTTCGGCCCGCGCTAGATTCCGCTGTAGTCGGCTCCGGATCCGCGCTCGTATTGCCGGGAGCAGCTTTGCGAGTCCGTATGGTAGTAGGATGCTCCCTGCGATGTAAGCGGCGCGTCGCTGTATAGATGGGAGTCGTCGGCCATGGTCGGGGTTCGAAGGGGAGGGAGACGCTTCGACTTGCACTAGGCCGCAGTATTCTTCGCCCAGAGTGCGGTTCCCTAGCAGCGTCGTGAGACTAAGGTATATAAGATCGGCGAGCGTGCGTGACTCCGTAGACCAGGCGTGTGCGGACCGTGCTCCTAGGAGACGCCGGTGCAGGTCTGTGAGTTGGTTTGTGAGAAGACCCTGGAAGTAGGCATCTTTTTGATGTGCGCGGATTATGTCGGGCGCGAAGGCGAATGGATATGGGGGGCTGGCGAGGGAGGATGACAATGTTGCCATGGTTGAGATGGGATTATTTATTAGTTGCCCCTGTTTCGATTTTACTTTGGCATGTTCGATTACCAATCCATAAAGCGTCTGAGACTATTAGTCCGTAATAGGGGTTTTAAAGGCGTAGAGCTTCCGGGAAAAGAGTTACTTTAATTAGTTGAGTTATCGTGGCCGTTGTTGTAGAGGTCTATCTAGACTAATTTGTATCCGATTACCACTTCGAATCTCGAGGCGTTGGACCTCGGCGCAAGCATCACAAGCGACAGGCGGCGCCTACCTGTAGTCCAGCGCTAAAAGGACAGGCCGCCAAGCTTACCAGGGACGGTTTCCCATATATCATTAGCGTGATTCAAAGCTGGCAGGGATCCTGGGTGACGTCGATCCCTCTCAAATAATAATTGTGCAATCAATATAAACTTATCTTCAATCCACATCAGTTGATGGCGTAACACTCGTTCAAAAACCTCTCTTTTACCAACCGTCCCAATCGAGTCCCCAGCACTTCAGATCAACAGGGTTTGCCGAATAGCTCAATGCACATTTTAACAAAACTTCGAAATCATGGACGGTGATCCAGCAGTCGAGCCGCAGCTCGACTCCTTCAGCCTGACTTTCCCCTTGCCGTATCGCGTGGCCTTTATCGTCGTCCTAGGTACGTAACTCTCAACACCCGCATCGCTTCTCAACCTTCCCACCCGAATATACATGTGGACAAATGCTAACTAATCAATCGCAGCGGTCTGGGGTTGGGGCATCAACCTGCACTATCTCTACCTTCTCAAGATCGATGTGCCCGCACTGATTCGATATCCCGGCCGGCCGTCACCGCACCACCCGCCGCATCACCGCTCCGTATACCGTCTAGCCAGCGTCGTCTCCTCCATATTCAGCTTCTCCCTTCTCGTCTTTTGGCTCTTTACCCATCGCAACCCAGTTCTCGTGCTGGCATGGGATTGGCTGCCGCTCACCTACCTCCTCGTCCTACTCGCCTTCTTCGCTATTCCCCTCCCGCGCACGACGGGGCTTCCACATGCTGGGCGCTCGCGCCTCCGCTCGATATTGCGCCGGATAGCTCTCGGCGGCATTGCAGAGGCAAAGGACGGCAAATTCGGCGATATCCTGCTAGCTGATGTGTTGACAAGCTACTCCAAGGTGCTAGGTGACTTTTACGTGGCATTTTGCATGTTTCTGAGGACCGATGGTTCCGCAACGGCGCGTCCTGATCGCGGATGCGGCGGCACCATCATCGTGCCCGTGATCCTGGCGATCCCCTCCCTGATCAGACTACGCCAATGTCTGATCGAATACGGTCGCGTGCGCCGGGGCCCACTCAAAGAGTCAACAGGTTGGGGCGGCCAGCACCTGGCCAATGCACTCAAGTATTCAACGGCATTCCCGGTTATCCTGCTCAGTTCGCTGCAACGCAACTGGGCGCCGGAGTCTACAACCATCTACCGCCTCTGGGTATTGGCCTGCACTATCAACAGTTTTTACAGCTTCTACTGGGACGTGGCTAAGGATTGGGACCTGACATTATTCAACGGCGCGCGAGCGCGGAATAACCCCGAGCACGCCTTTGGGTTGCGACGAACGCTACGCCTCGGACCCCCGATGTTGTACTACGGCGTCATCGCGCTCGATCTCGTCTTCCGGTGCACGTGGAGTCTGAAGCTAAGTCCACATCTAGACCGCGTTGCCGATTTCGAGAGCTCGATTTTCATCGTCGAGCTCCTCGAGGTCATGCGTCGCTGGATCTGGATCTTCTTCCGCGTCGAGGCGGAGTGGATTCGCAACAATAGCCAGCCCGTTGGCCTCGGCATCGACGATATCTTGCTTAACGATTACCAGGGCAAGTACGAGGACGAGGATTAGAGATTGCCGCGCCCCCCTGCACCTGGTATCAAGCGAGTCTAAAGATTTTATTCTGTTCGGTTTAGTGCGGGCCGAATGGTTGTAGTTGATGTTGATGCATATCATGAGGGGATGAGGTTAGAAGCACTCGAGTGGTTAAATGATCGATATTGGCGTTCTTGATGCATTTATTGGGGCGTTTGTATAGATGTGACTGCCTGGGCCATTATTTAATACCATGTATAGATAGTCTTAAGTGTGCGCTTTACAGCTCCTGCCATGGGTCTAAAGCTTTTTATTTTTGGTATTTAGAGGTATGTACAAATGTAATGCAGCCTCTCCAAGCGCCTCGTGAATGTTGTTTATCGACAACTGTCAGTATTTCATACGCATTTCGAATCCCGTCTAATGGGCGTCATAATATAGACAGATATGGTATTGCTTCGGCGTAGGATCAATACCGTACCTGTAGCCTACCTTAAGAGGCTTCTATCTTTGTTGGATCATATGGTTCGGTAGTATTCAACCGCCTGAGTCTAAGCCTCCATATTCTCGACTTACTTTGGCAACCTAAGCTTTCTAGTTACTACCAAGAGCGTCGTTAGGATAAAGCTAGTCCGCGGCATCTGGTAGCTAGCCCGGGTTCGTGGGAATGTTTATCTATAGAGTAATTCGAGGTCGGTAACGGCGCATGAGCGTGCTTTATCGATGTGCTTCGAGACTGTCTCCGTTCTCTATATTCCGCTCTACATGTAACAAGCTGCCGAATGGTATTTGATGTCTTCATGGGAGGGGTTTCTCTTTACGAGAACCACCCTGTCTTAGGAGTATTAGGCTGCTTGAGTTTGTCAAGGCAGTAAGTTTGATAATTGCGGCCCTTTTTACCGTTGCATTCGCACCGGCACCCGATCCCACCTGCAATCTCGGGTGACCACGGCTTGTTCTTCGCTAGCGATGAGGAGCCGGGGAGTTGACCTTCGGGCGCGTTCGCTGGACATTGGTAGAACTTAGCATGACGATATCCGATATCTTCGAAATGGTGCACCTGCTGAGGGTCTGCTAGCATAGCAATGGCTAGCGAGTGGACAGCCGCATCACCCCACTATTGTCATGCGAAATTTCGTCAGTGTCGTGAATAAGTAACAAGGCGAGGTGTGGGGATGGACGAAGAAGATATGAGAGGAAGTATTCGCCTGGAAAAAGACACATACCCGCTCTTTGTAAAAGCCGCCCTTCTTATCTAAATAGTTAAAGTAGTCCTGGTACGCCTCCGAGCGGAAGAAGTCCATGTCGGCGATCTCGAAGTTGCTCCAGAAATGGCACAAGCTCCAAGCATCGCCATAAGCGTCGTGGTGAGGTATCCAACTAAGAAAGCGGCGGAAAGGAAACGGTATCCAAGAGGCCTCCATCATGGCGTTCCATAGACTACTCGAGGGCACGCCCCTCAACTCTTTCCAGTCTGTTGTGGCGTGGAAGAGGCTGGGACACGACCTACCGACCTCCCATAGCGCAATTGTATAGCCATACACCTTTTTGTGCTTGGCCATCTGAACGAAGGGGTCGTACGTGATGGCACAAGTGAAGTCTACATCTGGTTCTAGTCGCCAGTACCATTTGTATTTCTGGAGAACGTCAAGCTGGTAAAACTTTCTAGCGTTCATGACGTGATGGGTTAGCCAGTTCGCTCCAGCATCTTTGCGTTTTTGTCGGACCGAGAGACTCACCCCGAGTAGAAGCGACACATGTGGTGATAGCCTTCCTGCCCAGCATGCACAGTGCCGGCCTTGCCCTGCTCCTTTATACCTTTCTTGGCAGCATCTCGGTCCAACCAGTCCGGAAAGGTCCACTGTTCCTTCGGGATAACCTCGAATATGCCCCTGCCACCGGCGGTCGCGTTCAGCTCAGCCACGAAGCGGGAGTCCCAGGGTTCGTCATTGAGGAACAAGATGGGATAGTTGAACCACTTGTTGAAATGCGCCTCGATAGACCGGATCGTCTTCTTCGCCTTCACGCGCTCCTGATTCCGCGCCAACATGACGAAGACGGCATTCTCGCGCTCGGCCGCGACGTCGGGCTCCTGGCAAGAAGTGAAGAAGGGAGGGTCGAGTTTGGCGACTGGTCGCGGAACCTTGTATCGCCATATGTGTATCAGGACTTCAAGAATAAAAGGTGCGGAGGTCACTAGTAGAAGAAAGAAAGGCAGCCGACGTGCGGCACGTTTGAAGCGCCTTAGCAGCATGATGCCGAGTAATATCTCTGAACCAAGTGTTGCGTGTGTCCAGGGCATCGCTTGACCCGCGTCTAATTGTCTGGGTAGATAGCTGCGATGGGGATAGGTAATGACCTTAACAGCGCAAGGCGTCTAATCTAAGGAGAAAGTAGGCGCGCGCATGTAAATGTGGTTTAATCTATCATGAACAAACACGGAACCAGTAGAAGATCAAGCTATCTATCTAGGTCGTGAAAGGCAAACAAACATGCAGAGAAACAATGCAAAGCCGCTCATTTCACAAATCAAACCAAAGGCATCGCCCTGGCCATGGTTGCAAGCTACGGGATCCAGAAGTAGACAGGGTAGGATAAGGAAAGGCGAGGGGCAGATCTCATGAACAAAACTTTTAGGAGGTACCAGTCCAGGTTCTGTCCAGGCAGACATATCTATACCAGAAGGTACAGTTAGGTAGCTTGAAGCTAGAGGCTAGAGGCTAGAGGCTAGAGGCTATCTACCGAACCCGTCATTTTAAGAATGGTACTAATAACTCATAGATACAGTGTGTTATAACAGTGGTGGCTGGCCCTCGGTAATAATCAGGTCATCATCGAGTATGAAAGATGCAAATATGTACACTAGTATGCGCAATTTAGTTGTACAAGCTACTTTATACTACGTAGTAAAATCTACATGTAGGAATATTTCTAAATATTTATAGTCAAGGATAGTCAAGGAGATAGATGCCATTGCCAAGGTTATTCTTCTCGGAGGCAGCATTTACTGTGCATACCTACTCTCAAAAGAAGCTTTGCCCTGTGGGGATTGCAGATGCTTATCTGGACTAGGTAGGTACCAGGAGGCGGGAGGCGCCAGGAGGTAGCGTTGAACTGAAATTCTCAAGGGACTCAGCTAATGGTGTCCGGTAATATTCTATCTATATGATGTAACGTAAGCGATGTTTACGGACCCAAGGCATTATTTATCGATTTTCTTTTCGGTTTCAATGCATTCATATGAGCGCAGAAAATACGGCCTTTTGATTCCTATAATCTACGGTATTCAAGCTTGAACTTGACAAGAAAGTGTAACTCACCGTACCTATGGTTCGTATGTTGTGGGGATTAATCAGCCCCATATATATAAGGCAATGGGTATACTACTGATGATAGTGCTTGGACCACCAGGCTGTATCCAACGTTAGTGGATGGGTCCACCGGAGCTTCAACCCCCACATCTTCGGACTTGTGACTCGTGAGATCGGAACTCCCGGGATTGATCTGACAACACAAACGTCAACGCATCCCTTGAACTTTCCAATTTCGCGGAACCACCAACCTGTAGAAGGGACAAGACACGGCGCCCTAATATCTCAATATGGATTACGTGCAGGATCGCATGGTCCAAGAGGCCGCCAAAGACACAGCCGAGCTCTAGTTCGTGATCCCCCTCCTCTCTCCTTCCAGCTTCCATGACAGACCCGGCTGTCTAACAGACAACACAGCACCGGAATTGTGACACCGCTGAACCTTATCCTCGTCCTCATAACCTTCTACACGACGTACCTTCTCTACAAGCCCTCGCCACCAGCGACGCTCCCACGCGAGCCACCCGCCGTGGTCTTCCGCACATTCACCCCGCACACCCTGCTGCCCTTCAACGGCATGAACAACATGCCCGTGTACATGGCCGTTCGGGGGCGCGTCTTCGACGTCACCAGCGGTCGCAACTTCTACGGGCCCGGCGGTCCATACGAGAACTTCGCCGGTCGCGACGCCAGCCGCGGTCTCGCGTGCCATAGCTTCGACGAAGACATGTTGACCAAGGACCTCAACGGCCCGCTTGATACGCTTGAGGGGCTCGGAGCAGAGGAGATGGAGAGTTTGCAAGGCTGGGAGGAGAGGTTCCTCAGCAAGTACCTCGTTGTTGGCAAGCTCGTGGCCCAGGGTGAGAAGTGAGAAGTGAGAAGTGAGAGGATAGGCAAGTGCTATGAGCAGCCGTGCTCAAGCCCTACGTTCTCGTAGTTCATTGATTATGAGTGGATTTATGACACTGACGCTTGTTGTGAGATGGGATATGATGACACATGATCAAAAAGACAACAATAAGTTCCTTGAATTTGTCTCTGTGATGCTCCTAGATTCGAATTGTATAGTGTATTTTTACCGTAAGACTATATCAACTTTGTCAGAAATGCCTTTATAGGTTATGTCTGAACGTCTTGTAAATCGCTTGGCTGTATACTCCCACGGAGGTAAAAGCAACGCCGTTAATAACTCGCGAGTATTAACGGTATATATAGGCTCCAGACCAGCGCGACATATGCCATCCAGCTCTTTGCCATATCTACTGGTAGAACTAGGTATACAGTGAATAATTATTTGTAACAACATGCAGTCCCTCCTTTCTATCCATACACAATGACGCCCGGAAACTTTCACTAGAGGCTTTGCTAATCAAGTCACGCGAAGAGAGATACAATGCGGTTAGTGGAGGTTATAGGCTCGCTACTTATCCTACGCCTCTAAGTAAGGGTTTGTCTTACATACCTAGCCTTAGGCAACGTTTTGCCCCCTAGACTAGAGCACGCCAATCATTAACTACTATGTTACGGTCATCTTACTTATCATGAAATGCTGCTCAAGTGTACCTCCTCTTTAAGAGTACTGATCTCCGCTCTGTGTGTGGTCTCACTGGGACCTACTACAGGTAACTAATATCTCATGGTGTCATGCAACTCGGAGGATGTTACCACATAATATTAAACCACCGCTATTATCTAGTGGTGGAGAAGTATATATAACACCTGTAAGGCTCATAACGGAATTCCAGCTATAATATATCTTCCGAAAACTCATATTTCGTAACCTTCATCTGGCAGGGGTAGTGTGATTTCGATGATTGGCCCCGTGTACACCTTTCTAGCCCATAACAAATAATATAAAACACTAAAGACTAGGGCAGCTCCAGTTACCAGGATAGACCAATTCATGTTTTGCGGTGTAACATGAATAAATGGTGGCCAGAAACTGAAAAATAAAAAGTACAGAAGGAAAACGCAAGAAAGAAAGTTATTTAAAATCCCCCAGATTCCGTGAAGTCTCCAAGGACCCCATGTCAAGTTGGGTCTAGTAGGATTTACGACCGTGCCGCCGGATTGGAATCCAGGGGCAACAATGTCTCCAGAAACTCGTCGGTAAAGAAGAAGTGACGCTGCGATGAAGTAGGACCCAAAAGACTGGCGATTGAAATGGATACTACTCCGTTGAATGCTGTGCTACCTCCTATAGTGACGAGAGAAAGTATGATGGCGACAATAGATGTGGTGAGAACCGAATATAGAGGAACGCCGGTTCGTGGATTCACCTTCTGCAGAAGCCTCCAGCCGGGAAGACCACGGTCGCGGGAAAACGCCCAATAGACCCGGGATGTAGAGGCTAAGATTCCCGTCATGGCACTAAATGCCATCACAACAGGGATCGAAGATAATGCGGCAGCAGCGGCGGTTGAATGTAAGATATTGTGGAATATTGCCATAAACGGCTGGATAGGGTTTTCGACGAGAGCCGCATCGATGTCTCCTACATAGTATAAGGTAACGACCAGTATGGCAAACCCTAGGCTCCCATTGATCATAAGCCCTGTGAGTAAAGATCGGGGTATTACGAGGGGAGCGTTCCGGATTTCTTCGGACATCTGAGTAATCATTAGCTAGTGTACCACAGGCAAAACCATGAGACTCCGCGTTTATAGATCTTACATGAATAGCTCCGTCTGCACCAACAAATGTGAGGACATTCCCTATTATTCCAATAGAAAATGACAAGCCTTGCGTTGGCCAGCCACCTACATTCGACCATGCGTCCCAAACCGCGTTTGGGTTCGAGGGTTGGCCGATTATTGTGATTGATAGTATGACTGCGAAGAAACCGAGAATATGGATAACAAGAAAGACGACTTCAGACTTGGCGAGAACCGAACCAATAAAAGTGTTGATACAGGAACTAAAAAGGATCACCGCCCAGAACAAAAGTGTGCCATGCCAGTTCTTCATAGTGGCCAAATAACTGGGATGGGTAAGGACAATGAGACCTTGAACCAATGCACCCGTCAAATAGGCACCTGCTGCAACTAATGCCTGCCAACCGGTCAGAGTGAGCCATCCTGTTAAATATCCTAAGAATTTTCGACAAGAAGGCGGTGCTAGCATGGACACCCAATGGTACTGACCCCCTGACGTAGGAGCCATCGAGACGAGTTCAGACAGCGTTGTAAAGAGGGATAATGTCCCTGCCCAAACAACTATGAATCCATAAATGAGACCGGATGGCCCGCCGCTTTGGCCCTGTCAGCGTGGATATCCGAATTAAACAAGACGGAAACACACTTTTGTAATCCTACCAATAACACACTTTAGATATGTTAGTTATTTAAATGCCTTTTTGCCAATATTCAACGAATCTTACTTCAATGAGGCTTCCCATGTGATCAAGACTGTACAGCTGAACCCAAGAATCGTAAGGAAACCGAAGTTCCTCTTTAATACGGGTTTCTTCCCTAGCCGAGTCAAGACGGCGTCGTCGCCGGAAAATCGATCAGAAACAACAGGTTCCAGTACCTCGCTTCGCACTCCAGCTTTCAACGACTCATTTCTTGCCATAGCTGGAGAACTGAGAGGCAACTGAGATGGGAAGGGTTGGGCTATGCTGGGCTGCGTCGGTTTGATTAAATAGCTTCCACACTGCGTACAATGATATGACGATTGATTTTTAATGACTTTAGACAGTTATTAGAAACCCATTCAGGACTTCGATACTTAACTTGCAACGGCCGTAAAGAAATACGTGAGGCTTTCTTTTGGTGAATTAGCGTGCCGAATTACTGAAGTTATTGATCGGCGAACGTGAGACTTAAAGAAGAAGTGCAAATGTTGAAATTCGATTTGAAAATCGATTTAAGGTAACAGAAAATCATGCAAATCCCAGACTTAGAAACTAATAACTTCAGGACGGACCTGGAAGACGAGTCCCTGGAACCCCTCATTTACCAGATTACTAGCCTCTGGATGATTGGTGCTGCTTCAGGTCGACTTATCGTACATGATCTATAATCTGACTAAGACTAGCATGAGAATGTAACGTACAGAAATCGCGTGGAAAGTATAGCCGGTAGTATTAACCTTTTTGACAAGAGGGTCCCTAACCTTGAGCACGGTGAGGAAAATCAGAGCTATGGTATCCAAGTCTATCACGATACTAAATAGTGTGACAAATATCCACCGATCTCTCTGTCGAAAGCCAGCACGTTATTATCTTCAGAAGATTAAATTTGTGGACGGACATGGAAAAGTAATGGTAATGAATGCCGCTAATGCACTCCGCATATTGGGTGTGGTTACATTCATCTAATCTTACGATGCAATAGAGATGAGAAATTGTGCGAATTCTAATCGGAGATACTGTTGTACAGTCTATATAAATGAAAGTCTTGGAATCCATCCTCAAAATGAGTGTCTCTAACCTTCTGCCTGCAGCATAGCTTCGTTCTGCCTCTTCTGTAAACACCATTCCGCCTTAGCTAGTGAACTACATCTTGACAGGGTGCGCATCCAGCGCGGCCTGAATCTCCTGAATGCTTTCGTCGGAGACATTCTGGAAGAGAATTGAGTCAACTCCCATGGGAATTGGGTTGCCCTCATTGAACTGGCCAGTGTCATGCAGGCAGGAGGAACTCCTTAAACAAAACGCCGTTAAAGTAATGAAACACAGGATTAGCGCTCTGGTATATTGTCTGAGATAGAAAGTTTTAAACTATTGAGACACTTACTTGCAGGGGCAGGTGCCGAGAACGTGATTGTTGAGGTTTCAAGATGTTCTCTGCAAATAGTCCAGGCCAACTGATTCTGTTCCTGTCGCTTTGAATTTGCCGCTGATATCGCGCTTTTGATTAGCTGATATGACCGTCCTAGCGACACCCACGGCTGTACCAATGACTGCGGATGCAGTGTCGATACTAGTGATTACAGCTGCTGGGATTGCTGCAAGAAAAGGGGCTGGGCAAAACTGAACTAGCGCCAAGGTGGCAGTTGTGGAGAGAATCGTCTTTCCGGGGGATGGCATAGTTATAGAACGGCTGTTGGTAGAGAGGAGTAAAGGTATATTGGTAAGTTAGGTAAAGTGTAGAAAGACGACGAGAAGTTGCTGTGGTGTTCGAATTGTGTTGATGGTGATGAGAATATCGGTTTGGATCGAGGACGGACAGGCCCTTTTATAATCATGCTTTGTTGATTTATCTCCTAATTACACTCGTATGCTTAGATTCGAGTGGGAACGCTCCTTCTACCTCATCCTGACGTTGTCATATCTACAAGACGTCTTCCGAGACCCATTTTACGCCGTGCAGCGATACTGAGGGCAAGTATCAATGAAACAAGGGGAATCCGGTTTTCCCCTAAGGCTGTCGCTATCGGTTGTGTTTTGACGCAAGTGTGCCTGTTATCACACGTGCTGAATGTACCGAGCACATTTTACTCTATCCGTATGCTAGCTTCGGCCACACGAACCAATGTATCAAGTTTTTACAGTGGCCCCGAGAACTCTCTCTCCTCCTTATCCCAACCAACCCTAGGCCAGCCCTTGGGGAGTGTGGAAAAAGGAGGAAGGATATACCTTCCTTCACACGAAGGTTCTGAACAAGGCATATTACAGAGCCCGAAAGTCTTGCAATAACATTCTGAAGCCGAAGGGCAATGCACAGGTGACATGCCAAATATGACTTCAGAGTTTAGTAGACAGCAAAAGCAACCAAAGAATGGAGACGCCACTTACTATGCCAAGAAAATTCCAAAACTCTTCCGCTTAGAGAGTCATCCAACGGAGTCTCGAGAAGCCAACGACGATAACGGATGTAGTCCTCTTTTGGCCTCCTTCGAATCGTGTTTCGAGAAACGCCAAACTGCGAACAGCAGCTAACTGCAACTGTGTCTGGCACCGGCAACTCGGGCATAATCTCCTCAAATGCCTTCTTGTATATATTCTTGGTTTTCAGGTCCTTACTGGGCCCCTCGTCCTCGTCCAACACTGGGCGGATCTCAGCTGGGCAGCCAATGACCCAAACACAGCGCAGATTAACATAGCCAGCCTCCTGTAAGTAGGACAGCTGTATATTCTGTAACGTTGGAAGCGCATCGTAGTCTGGGTCATCATTGTGCCAGGCGAAGCGCGAGGCATGCAAGAACAGCATATTATCCGGCAGGCCATCGTAACGGTCGATGATATATGTTAAGTATACCATAGCCTCGTGTCCTTTGTTCTTTGGTACGGTCAGTTTGGCGGCGGGATCATCGACGACGTAGACGTTCTTTGGCCAGCTGTCGGGTAGGTACGCGTGGAACCATGTCGTGTCCTCTGCTGACAAGCTGGCGACTACGAGTTCCAGCTCGGCTGGCACAGATTGCGCGGGTTGTAGATTGCCAGGTGGAATATCATCACTACTGAGGCGGGGAAGTGACCATAATATGAAGAATAAAAGTATAATCGTGACCCAGATCCAGGGTGACCTTAGCCTACAGCATAGAACGGTACGCATAGTGGGGATTTTCGTAATGCATCCGTCAGAAGTTGAGTAAGAGAAAGGCAAGGGGAGAAGGTTTGTAGGATCGGAAATCGGAATCGACAAATATGCATATATTCCTCCCAGGCTATATAGCGCCGCATTATAAGTGGCTTAAGATATTACCGACAATCGAGCAGAGGTTGCATCAGATTGAATCCAGGAAAAGCGCCATGTACCATCGTAATCAAAGATTGGGTTGCAACAGCGTCAGCCGCATAAGGCAGATTTGCTCCAATCGCAACAGGTATTGGACACACTACTCTCAATATCACTGACAGGCATCAAGTTCCTGGCGGAGCAAAGTGGCCAGCCTCAGCCTTTGCCTACCTGGAGTAGGCCTTGAATCGGGGGCGGTTTCAAAATACCAAACTTGTCAGATATATACAACGTTAATGGCCACCCTGTAGGCTGCAGGACATTTGATTATGTTGCCCAGTGTTCCCAACTCGAAAGATTCAGCCAGTTCCCCATTTTCACTCGAAATTCATACTTACCTATCGTATTTACGTACTTTTCTCAAGCCGTTCAAATTTTTTTGACTGTAAATAGCAGGCCCTGGCGGTCGCCTAATGAATCACCAAATGTCGAGGCTACAACACGATAATCCATTCCTGGTCAAGCGAGATGCATGTTCCGATGCCTTTGGCTCGGACTGGTCGGCGAACACCTGCTCACCCAGCGAAACACTTTGTTGTGAGTCTAGCCATTGATACGCGCTTCTACTTACCCCCTTAACGTTGCCTTTTAGGTTACCAGTCCGGTCAGGCTTTCCCAAGTTGCGAAGTGCATTTAGACAAAGGATGGTGTTGCGTAGGGAGGTTAGTGGACCGCGTCAGTCCCAATGACGTAGAAACCAAGAGCTGACATGGCGCGGTGATATAGTTCCAATGAAGACAATTGTTATGTTGACCAGCCCTCCACGTGCGACACGCCGAATTCTGTGCCTTGCACAAACCTTGCGGAGGGTGAGAGCGAAGTTTGCTGTCCTCCTCTGACTAGCTGCTCGGACGATTACAACGCGACCCAAGATGCGACACGTTGCAATATTCGGTATGCTTCCTTGATATTGCTCGATGTTCAATCAACAACAACAACAACCTCGACCTCAACGTCGATACCTTTGACCTTAACGACGACAATTTTTTTCGTGACCTCCTCGACTTCGACGAGCTTGAATGCTCGGACAACGTCGACCCAGAACCCCAGCGAGACAACGAGCTCGGTGGGAACCCCTCAATCAGGTCAAGGCATTTCTAGAGGCGGCATAGCTGGCACCGTTGTTGGCTCGGTAGCGGGTGTAGCCATTGCCGGCATAGTGGCATACTACTTTCTACGCCGGCGCTGGATCGCGAAATACGTAAATCCTAATGACCCGAGCAGGAACTCGAATAAAACCCCCATGGCCACTCAGGGTAACGCTACTGTCATGTATCCGTGGCAGCATACTCAACTACAGGAGATGTCTGCGGAACATGCCCATACACGGTATGAGTTATCGGCAAACAGATAGCCAGGAGAGGATGTGATTCGACTGGCAGGATTGCGCGAGGGTCCAAGTGATTATATATTTGAATGCTTTACTTTGAGTGTATGTAATGGCTACAATAGGGGCAACGGTTCAGGAATTGGAGTTGAATCTATTCACAATACAATATCAAGCTCTCCTGTTGTATCTCCTCGTCGAGTGAATATTGATCACAGTGTTGATGAACGTAATGAGACTCGCAACGAAATCAAAATCACCATCCCGGCTGTTCTAGATCGTGCGAGGAGTTGAGAAGGCCCTTGTGTCCTTTGTTGTTTGTGGGTTGGGTTTGTCTAACTGGCGTGTACCTTTGCGTAGGATAAAAACCTCATGAGCAATGGTCTGGAGAGTTTACTTTTCACTAATAATAAATGACGAATTATGGGGCTACGAAATGCCAAAACTCATTCAAGTGGCTCGCAGTTCCATACTTTCTCTTCACGTGTGCGAGAATCTGCGATGGTTGCCAAAGCTGGTTTGATGCGTCCACGCCAATACGGCATTGTCCGACCGCCAGGCAACCACCGTTCTGATAGTATAGCAGCATGCCTCTACAGTACCGACTATCTCTATCGAAGAACACCTCCACCGACTGAGGGCCCTCCAACGAAGCTACCAAAAGACAGGTCTCTTTACCGATTGGATAAGACTTGGGCTCGTAGGCTTGGAACCGCTTAGGGAACCCACTTCTGGTCGGTATTTGGCAGTATGTACCAAAGTATGGAACACCCATCCTGGGGGTTTCCGTGAATAGGGGTGATGGGAGCATGCCAACCTAGACATCGATCTTCGGCCGGGCTTGACATATACTGCCCGACAAATAAGAAATAAATCAACGTTTAAAACTTTAATACTTTTCAAAAGAATTATCTATATGAAATATCCTGAATACAACCATATTGGGGTGACTCTTATCCCAAACTATATGTTATCGCGTAGCAATTACAGTAACACTAGATCTATACTCCCGTGGGACCAGAAAGTACAATTCTAGCCGGGTCGGGATCTATCCATATATCGTTTAATCTAACACTAGAATTCTATATATGTGTTTGGCGGGTGGGAGAGGGTTGTGATTGGTCAGGGGTACATATACACACACCATTCTGGTCTGAGGTCACCTCAGATAACTCCAGCCACAGGAATGGCAGTGCTGATCCATACCCTTCAACCCTCAAGGATCGTCATCTTGCACACCATCAGCAGTTAGGCAGTAGGTATCATAGCTTCAAACGACCTAAGGGCATTAATAAAATGTGAAATTGGCATCGATTCTACGAAATCCCAGATATCTTTCCTTGTCGCCAAATTCAACAATAATTCAAACTTCAATGACACAACACACCTATTCCCTCGGAGACCTGGTGCGCGAAGTATCCAATGCAATCCAAGACGTAGACGAGCAAGTTCTGAGCTCAGACTACATCCGGCACGAAGTAATCGGTCTGAAAAAGGGGCCCTCTGGCGCGGCCGCATACTCCGGGTTCAAACCCATCGGCTTCGAGCCGATGAGTTTCGACTACTCCGACCCGGAGGCGCACTTCGCGAACTATGACGCCATCCGGCTGTGGGAGAAGTACTTCGCCTTTGTGTTGCGCGAGTGGAATCTTGACGAGCACGGGGAGCGCATGGGAAATTCCGAGCTGAACTTCCTGATCGAGCGGCTGAGTGCGTCGGCGACGCAGTTGGATCTCTATAGTCCACTCCTCGTGGCTGAGTATGCGGGTGTGCGAAACGCGCCGTGGGTATGCTGGATGTGGTCCTGACTAGCTTGCGCAGACGTCCTTCCCACCTTACGGCAACGTCGCCCGGTGACAAAAAGCAACACGAAAGAATTGGTACAAGAGTCCAGTGAGATACAGGCTTCTTCTCCTAAGCAAGAGATAAAAGAGACTAGTCGAAGAAGACGATTTGTGAGGAGATTATTTAGTGGTCTGATTGTAAGTTACATCACATCTCAAACCTACTGCTTTCAGTATTGACTGTCCTGCCCTACAGAGCAACAGCACCCTGATCACATGCGTAACGCTCTGCACAGTCGCTTCGGCAATACTCTCAGCATATGGATACAGCGTAGCAATCCAAACACCCAAAGACGCCACCTGGGATAGCCCCGAATTCTACAATATGGCGCAAAACGCTTTGATGCAGCTACTCGGTCTCTACGTGACGATCGTGCCCGCCCTCCGGCACAAGAATCTCCAAACCTCATACCACCGCTGGAGCTGGGTTCTTGTTGGTCTGGGCTTCATAGCCCCCTTTATGGCCATCGGCTACTTCCTTCGCGGTCCAGATGCTAGCCAATTAGTGCTGTTTATGGGATCTGCCATTCAGTCTACGATCATACTGCAGTTGATATGGGCGGTGGACAACATAGAGCGGAAACGGGAATGACAGTCTTGGGTCAGATCAAATTGGAGCCAATCAGGCACTCAATAAGGACTTGGTACCAGACCTTATGGCCCATATAGGCTTGCGCGGAGAGACAAGAGATTAATGAGACCATGTGAGTGCAGCTTTGAAAGTATCAAGAGCCTCTCACCGTGTAACAAGCGTAATGGGAATTAATACTTAGCTGGCCTACAGTCTACTATACCTATATGTATTGTAAGTAGAAAGGGTAGGAGTAGATACTGGTTGCGACCTGCGACTAACACACTTAACGTAGTGTCGAGCTGTATCACATAAGGCAATGATGGACGGATAAAATGAATAGATCCTAGGTTACTTTTTCAAGAGGTATTATTGAATATTGCATGAAAGTGTCGTGAAGTTGACATAGAAGTCTCTAGGGCTAGAAGTTTGTAGATTCGTCATTTGGATCCTTCCCTTGTACCACTCGCGACCCAATATAAGCGATAAAGCCAAGCCTCCTGGCCCCTAGGAATTAGGGTTGTCTTGAACAACACAGTTCACAGCGCTCATATTCTCACGTCACAGTCCCTTCCCTATGAATGATCCTGGAGATTTGGTATCATGAAGGAAGTGCCCGAATAGTGACCTTCAACCCCCAGAGAAGGGCTTAACCCCAATACAGTTTAATGCTGTGTTCGTGTTTCCTTCTTATTCGGCATCCACAATGCTTGTTTCAGGGGCCTCACAGAACCAAAGTGAATTTCCGACTTCAGAGTCTCAAAGAGCCGCTAGAAGAAATCAGGGACAACCCTGACATGTTCTGGGTATGGTTCATCACCGTCTTACTCTAGTTAATCAGACATATTACATCCGCAGGCTCAAGGGAAGGCGACATCTCACCTTTCTGCGGGGCGTTCGCTACCACGGAGCTTATGGTTAAGGCTAAAACGACGATAAAGGTGTCGGAAACCCTCATCGTAAAGGCGATGAAGACACGGGGTAGAATGAGAAATGTGATATAAGAATGTTTGAGGAAACAGTGCTGGTAAGGATACCGATGATGAGTTAGATGCGAATAGCTAACCAAGATCCTACTACCCGCGGTTCTAGAATATAAGGTAAAAAATAAATAAAGCCATCCCCCAGAGTTCTAGAAGAGGTCTCCTTAACGGGTGGATGGTGTTAGCAATACACCTTGTTCTACATAGCGTGATGTCATTGTATTAGTAATATGTCGCAACATAACACTAAAATATATGCGAATACTGCGTCGAGACGTGCTGTGGTTTTGGGTTGTATTGAGGATGGAGTCTAATTGACACTGACAATCACAGCGAGGGGTATTACTTGCGAATAGGGGCTAGGTGCCAAGAAACGGAGTATATGTAGCTACAGTCTCACCTCGCCCTATAATACCCAATTATCGAGTCAACCAGTTATCAGAAAAACTTCGGGGTTGCGAATTCAATTCTTTACAGCAAATTAGGCTTTCCCCCAATCTGTTGATCATCTCAACTTTCATAAACCTCTCAGAACTGCTTAGTGGTGATTGAGTCCATGAGAGTTGCGGCTATAGTGTAGTGGGATGCAAGCGTGCGTTGTATTGCCCGGGCCGTATTCAATACGCTTGGGTGTGCCGGGGCTATTGGAGTCTACTTATGTCATTATGCCTGGTCCCTTGTAAGGTAGTCTTTTGGAGTAGTGGAGGACGCATGTTGTTGCATGGCCAAGAGGGGTAACTGTAGCTGCGGACGTGATTGGATAGATTGAAATGCAAACCCGATCCTCAGAGAAATCAAGCTTCCGTTGCATTACTTCTGTTCCCCAGTGGCCGGTACTTACCTGCATGAGTGTTACATCCATGACAAATACGATGCCGCTCACCATATCGACGGACCAGCAGAAGCTGGCTGTCACTGTCACAAGGCAGGAGCCTAACGATATCAAGGAATGATGCTCCCATTATGCTCAAATTAGTTGCAGCTGAATCCTACAAGCCATGGGCCAGAGACAAATAGGATTTGAGAATTTGGGGATGTGCTCGCTTAGTTTCGACAGGACAGTATAGAACAAATTCAAATGCTGTTCCATGAGTGAGAGTAAAAAGATCTGCCACTATTCTGGGAAGTACTGCGTGTCGCTGAGCTTCATTTACAAGAAAAGGCAAACCCTATGAGCTTACTATGGATTCATCTGATCGCAAACTTGAAGCAACTAGACTAGTGGATGACATCGAGTCTATGTCTCTTGAAGAGAGATTCAATACGTACGAAGAGACGACGATAAAGGGGAGGAAGCATAAAGGTATCCTCACTTGCGGACGAGTCTATGTTGCGATACTTCACATCATAATTCTGATGCTTGCCGGCGTGCTGCTGAACTATGGTCTCTCCGAAGGCAGCCGCTCCCCAGATGGGCCACAACGTTCTTGGTGTAAGTCTACCATGTAAACTAGGCCTTTCCTCATCAATCCAGGGCTGATGAGTTCCTAGCTCCTGTTCAGGGCTTCGTCGAGTACAAAGTGAGTACCGAGCACGCAACGGATCCTGGCCATTATAGCGTATATTCTGGTCCCCCCTCGGAGGAGCAGGAGGAAGCTTGGGATCGCCTAATTACGCGTGCGTAACTCGGAAAGAAAAAACCAAAACCGTATTTAAACATCAAACCACGACGAACTGACTCTAGCGTAGCTGTCTATTTCAACATCAGTCGAGATGAGTTGACAAGGGCCGGAGAGTCGTTTGAGAATATTATAGAGCTCACAGAAGGCGGGTATATCGCCTCCCTAGGTGTGTATCATGAGCTTCACTGTCTTGTAAGTGCTCTTTCGCAACCCGTCTCAATGCAACGAAAGAACGAGCAAATAGGGGGATATACCACCAGGTCGAAGGTCGGGCACCAACAAAGTGGTACTCTGGTATACTCGCGTCTTTGTCGTTCCAACTCGAATAAAACGGGAACGGGGGAGGTGAAAGGAATGACTAACGCCGCGACAGCGGAACCTCCGACTCTATGTTTTCCGGGACCGGTATTACCCGAACCTCACGGAGTCTCAAGATCGTTATCTAAAAGAGCATCTCGGTTAGTATTATGCACCCTCTTACCACTGTTTATGCCTTGTTTTAATTTCCTTTTTCTTTTGAAAAGAAAAAGAAAATCCTGTGATCTGTGCATCTTGAATCTACTATTCAGCTCTCGAAGCGCTAATCCAGGATAGATCATTGTCTAGAAACCCTGCGCATTAGCGCTATGTGCCACGGCAACACGGCAATCAACTCGTACAAATGGGATACTGAGACGATCGATAAACCTCTCACGAAATCCAATTCGCGTTCTGTTTGCGTCAAGTGGAGCTCGATCGAAGACTGGAGTTATTCTAGGCGAGTTTTCTACGTTCCACCGGTGCGGTGGCCGTCGCAGAACCAAGCTTCTTAGTAGAAATAATAGCTAAAAGGGCGGCTGAAATGAAAGAAAGGGACGGGAGCTACAATGATATTGAGAGCCATAAGCTTACGAAAGATGAGTCTGCTAGTTGATTAATGCATGTGGCAAAGAGACTCCAAGTCCAATAGTGTAGAGCAGCCCACTTCCCGCCAACTAGTGTCGCCGCCACGGAAAGGGGGGGGCTACTACATCTAGTGTACCTATGCGAGAAAATTGAAGCTGAACGAGTTAAATACATGATAGCCAAGATGCACAAATAGAGGGAAAATGAGTGTGAACATGCAAGAATGGAGTCAAGATGGGCGTGATGGAGCGACAATAAAATGGACAAATATAATTTCTATAATGTTAACGAGTAGGAATTTCACAGTGTCTACCAAAATAGGAGAGTTAGAAGCACTGATACTCCCTCGGGTTCAAGTTTTAAATCGATTTACATTAAAGAAAGGCAAATTTCATGATTTCAAAAAATGAGAAAGAGATAATAAAGTCTTATTTGGGAGGTGGATGCGGTTGAGGATGTGAAGTCACAGCTGATGCACTCCACGCACCGGAAGTAGAAGATCAGGGGCCGGCGAGCCTCCAGCATAGGAATAGGAATAACTACGCGAGGATACTGAACGTCTTTGAAGACGCACATAGCGGCAACCCTATGATTCGTATCCCCTGGTGAAGCAGATAACACAATACCTACTTAGTGTACTAGTGTGGCACACGCAGACTACTGCCTACTGAAGACAGTGCTTACTGTACCAAGCCGGGTAGGTTAGCGGGTAAGGCGTTCCCGTCTGGGTATTATCCATGATCGTCATTTGGGGTTCTGAATTAGAACCGGGGTACAGGGAAGAGGGTAGCAGTGGGATCCCATCCCCTACGGTTTGTGGGTAAATGAACTAAATATACACGTGTGACACTTAAAGGGTTCTTGTCACATCGCTACTACTACGTAAGTAACTGAATCCTTATACTACCCAGGTTATGCAGATCGCTTATCTATAGAGCGTGCCATCTTACCTCACCCGTAAACTGGCATTCAACTTACTCAGCTTATGCCCTTTCACCTCAGTCTCTTGTGAACTGCCGTGATAAGCTGCTCTAGCAAACCGGATTTTATAACCTAATCAGACGTTAAGCCCAGCGCTGGCGAATGATACGGCAAGACTCTACCATCTATAGAAAATATGCCTAGCATCCTTCTTGTCGTTGTGTCGCTGCGCCATCTAGCGTAGTAACAACGTACTAAAGCCGCCATCTAATGAAGCTGTGGCCATGATCGCTTCCACCTTCTAACTCATCTTATCTGCTTGGTATCCCTAGAGCCACTCGAGTGGTCTGGAGATCTCTGTGTCTTGTTTCGCAGACTTTCTAGATCATGGATCCTAATGGTCCGGCCCTCGACCCTCCGGAGGGTGTTGAATCTAACTTTGATAACCCATCGAACGGCAATACTCTAGTTGTCACCGTTCTTAGCGTATCCTTGGCGATATCATCACTATTCCTTCTCATCCGTGGTCTGGCGAAAGGCGTCTATTTGAAGAAGTTTCAAGTTGAGGATGGTAAGTGTCCTCAGAGAAAGTGCTCTGGGAGATCGCCCGTTAATCGCGCCCAGTTGTCATTGTTCCGGCCTATGTAAGACATTATCTGGTTCATGGGGTCTCCGACAATCCACCTCTAACTACGCCCGCATAGATTTTCTTCGTCGCGTTTAGCGTCTACATATACCGGATTGCCGCAACGACTGGCTTCTTCGTGCACGCTTGGGACATTAGGTTCGGTGACCTAGCCGAGTTCTATCATGTAGGCCTGATATAAACTTCGCTTTGACTTCGGTTTCTAATTCGCTTCGTGTAGAATTTCTTCTACGTGACTAATTTCTATCTTGCGACAATGATCTTTCTGAAATCGGCGATTCTGTTGGAATGGATCCGCCTGTTCGTGCCGGGAAAGACGCGCAACGTATTCTTCTGGACATGCCACACTGTCGCAATCCTCAATGCTTTGTACTACACGGCGAATATTATAGTCGAGAATGTGTCCTGCACACCGAAGGCCTACTGGTGGGACAAGTCACTCACGGGACATTGCTTAAACGGCACCGTCCTAGCCCTGACTTCAGCGACGGTTAACCTGGCATTTGACATCATTATCCTCATCCTGCCGCAGAGGGTTATCTGGAATCTGAATATGTCTACCTCGCGGAGGCTCGGGGTATCTGTTGTATTCGTAATTGGACTTCTGTATGGCCCGTTTCATATCCACTCTCCATTCACTTCCGAAGCTCGTTATTTGACTAGAAACTGATTCATTTCTCGGAGTACAGTGCTGTCGTGCTCGCGGCCGTTAGGCTCTCATCCGCTGTCACGTATATCAAGGGGGCCGACTATACCTACAATCTAGCCCCACAGGTTAGTCACTGGAATCTTTCATTCCCCCTTTTGGCACGACTCAGAACCATAACGTCAAGCAAATCCCCATTCTTCCTGTTTTTGCACACTCCTGAAACTCAAGAGACCTTTGAAAATAAACGAACGTTACTGACTCTATTGCTATAATAAGGCGCTATTACAGACGGCCGAGATGACGGCGGGGATTCTCGTCTTCACCATACCCGCTACGCCGAAACCGCTTGCGTATGTAGTGCAGCGGGCCACTTCTTCCGCCGAGAAACTCGTGGGATCAAGACGTGGTAATAGTGGCAGTGGCGAGAGTGGCCGTTTCTTCTCGAGCCGTAAAAAGTCTTATGCAAGCTTTGAGCAGCCCATCGAGGAGCAGGGACTCGTCGTTAAGCTCGGTCGGCTCAGGTCTCTGAGTAGTAAGGGTTCATTCCCGAACGGCCATGGGCGCGAGACTGCCCCTCCACAACCAGATGTTGCTGGGAAAGGTGAGGCAGGTATCAGTCACACGACGCACTTTACCAATACCCAGAGTTTTGTTCCCAATAACATGAATGGGAACTCTAGGCCCTAGCATCCGTTGATAAGGGAATCACAAGGAGTTTAACGCCCGGAGATGTATTATTTACTGTACCGATGTTGTTTCCTGGCGTCTACTTACGATATACCAAGGAGGAATTCTAGCATATACTTTCATACGAGAAAACGAGAAACTTGGTCTTGAGGTAGCCATACCGTACTCGCCGATGTGTTCTTTTCTTTTCAGCTTAGATCATACATATATGTGATGAATTCAGGTAGCCTTGATAGTGTACTAGTAAAATGGACAAATGATGCTTCGAGTTACGTATAGTAGCGTGCTACTACAAGTCAGCTCGATGGTTCTGACACAATCGCCGTTCCTTTGTCAGATATTGATGTGCCAGCGATGAGATTTCAACAAATTAGTCTCATAACTTCAAAGTTATATATCTATACAAATATTGAGTAAACAAAGTAAAGGCACCCGACCAAAAAGAAGATAGAAACTCGATCGCTGTAACAAGGCATGTCAATGCGATCTTGGCGCATTGTGATATCCAATAGCTAAAGAACATGACCCAGTCATATATGCAGTTAGCTCCTCTCTCTATTCGTAAGTACACTAGGAACTGCGTGATATGCATCGAAAAAGCCTTTGGGATTGTAGCTTGTTTCAAAGCTGGGAGTCGTTCTTGACGCTAAGTATCAGTTCCAAACAAGGTTCAAAGCGCCTCGGCACCATGTCCATGGTTTTGGTATACTACTGTGGAGGCATAACATTACAGTATGATACTCTCATTGAAGCTTGAGATTTCCTTTCTTTTCTTAGTTCCTGAGCTCCTGTAGCTATCCACTGAGTTGCTGCAGCTGCCCACTGAGTTTTGGTAGTAAACTACTATAGAGGTGAGACATTTCGAAGCCACCTACTTTGGGTAATCAAATCATGAGATTCTAGTTATATTGTTGTGGCATAACAGAAATCTCGGGGTTAGAGAAGTTATCGCACCGTTTGTTTCCTGTGCGTCGCTGGAGGGTGTGTCAGTCTCGGGGGAGTTGTTGGTCTTCCCGCGGTGTGGGGAGCCACTGTGGTCGTCGCTGGCGTTCTAGGGGGAGTTGGGGACACTGATTTAGACACTCATTCTACTCTTTCTCCTTCTTTTGTAGCGCATTGTGCCAGAAACTTACCGGGTATTTGGCCCGCTATGAACACAGCTGAAAGGCGCTAAACACGATCGCAACGGCCTCGAAATTTCGTTTTATGCATCACCCGGCTGGATACTACCCTCAAATGGAGGAGGGAGGATACAGCGAGATGGCTTTTATCCGTGTCTTTGGACTAAATCTGCTGAATGGGTAGCTGTACTTGTGTAGTGTAATCTCCTAGCTTAGCACACCCGCATGCCCCTAAGGAGGCTCTGTGGAGGGCTGTTACACAGTCCCCCCCTGGCGTTAAATACAACAACAACAATAACTGTGGTCGTGGCCGAGCATCGATAGTATGTAATCCAAAGGGATCGACTAGGAACGCCCTAGCGTTAAGGGGCGGGTTTCTTGAACTAAATTCGTGTATGAAGTAGTCTGGTGGAGTTGAATTGAATTGGCAGTAACCCTGGTCATGCCGGAAGTAAAGTCTGCAGGACGTGCCATGTTGTGAGAGCATGGAGTAGCATAGCTTGCATGTTAGGAGTTCCCCATATTCGTCTTCGTCAAATGAGGAATACGCTGCGTATTCTATGCCGGGGACATTTAATTGCGATCTCTTATATCCCAACCGGTTGTTGCCTCCAAATTCGTCGCGTCTCTAACAACCGTAAAAAGGCATGGCAATATCCATATCATAAATGCAAGCCTTGACGAACGCACAAGAATTGGGCGGCTATAAGGGCCCGTAAATGTTAAAATCGAGAGTTTAAATATACGTTCGAGCTCTGGACTCGGCGACGAGTAAGTGAACAGCTTATCAGACCGAATACCGTCCCAGAATGACATGCCAGCTCGATCTTGGTCCTCAGTTGAATGAAACCTAAACCCATTTTCACGAGCGAGATCAATCGTAGGGACGTTGTCGCATGTTGTGGGATTTGAACGGTCGTCCTCTCGAATCGTGAGTGTTGAGGGGGATGCTATAGTACTCAGGGGTAACCGCCTAACTTAGGTTACGAACTTAAAAGTCTATCAACTATTACGCGACAACAAGTATAATCTAAAATTTTACAACCTATCCTATTATAAAAAGCAAAAACATTAACGTTTATATATAATAATAGCGTTTTTAAAACACGCTACTTAAATCAAAGCCTTTGCTTATATAAAAAAATAGCTTATAGTATAAGGTAAGCTCCCTTAGCTCTATCCCGCTACCAACAAATGTCCAGCTTATAAAAACAACACAACATCAATCAAGTTATAAGTTAAAAGATTAGAACCAACCAAAGGGTTTTAAGCTGGGATGCTAGCACTTACCTATGCCCGTTTACAAGATCGCAGCTGTCTGCCAATTAAGTCTAGATTTGCTGCTAGCCTAACGACTTCTTAGCCCATCTGAGCGCAAGCCACAAACGACTTAGGTAAAAATTAAATATACCCCGGTGTGGTGGATAGTTTAGATCCGTATTGAATTGAGCATTGCGACCATAAATTCCAGTTTTTCCAGCAGATGGGTTGTTTGGAAGGGCAAAACGACCAGAGCCTGTAGTAGGATTTGAAGTCGTGGTTGTAGTTTTGGGGGCCCCAAACACGCTAGATGAGGCTTTGCTTGCTGAACCGAATAGACTAGACGAGGGAGAAGCACAGTTACGAAATCTCTGTTGATTCTAATTCCTATGTATAATCAATGACGTTTTCAACTACAAGCATGTCGTACACAAGATGTCAAAAAGAATACGCTTGTTGAAAGGAGAATTTGGAACGGAGGATTTAAAATATTTATCAAAATTGCTCTAGCCACAGAATTCAAAGCTAACATCTCCTTGCACGAGTACCTAATTTAAAACAGAACAAAACAAACACGAACTCGTATCATCCTTAAGCCTTGGAATCCGCTGTGACTTTGATGTTATCGACACCATCTGGTTTGTCGGATAGATCGGAGTCAGAGATTGGTTTTTCGCCTTTGTAAGCCTCGATCACAGATACGATCTGGTCGCGAGGGACACCGTTGAAGCGCTGCTCTACTTGCTCTAGGGTGAGACCCTTTGTCTCAATGAAGGTGAAGTAGATCAGAGCGGCTACGAAAATATTCCACACCACACCGATGATGTAGAATTTCCACCCAATACCATCAAGGCCAAGCGGGATGATGTATTGGTTGAAGAAACCGGCGGCGGAGTCCACGGCTCCGTAGAACGACATGCCCTTAGCGCGAATGGTGAAATTCAGAATCTCGGCACAGTAGGAGAATGAAAGAGGTGTCCATGTCGAAGAGTATGCGATCTGGAACAGAAAAACCACCGCGACGATGGCGTTTCGGCCGGCGGCTACTCCCGTTGCTTTGGCTGTCAGACCTGCCATGATGGCTAAGAGAACTCCGCAGGCCACTGTGCCGCCCACGAGCATACGCACACGGCCCAGCCGATCAATAAAGCAGATACCAATTAGGGCTGCGACGAAAGATACCACTGCCTGGCCTATATTGATGGCGAACTGTTCCTTCTCCGAGGTGATTCCAGCAAGGTCAAGCACATCAGAGATGAAAAATGTAATGATGCTAGAGCCGACAGTCTGTTCGGCAACACTGAGGGCAACCAAGGTGTAACCACGGTGCCAGTTGGACTTTTGACTCTTGAACTGGTTCCACCATGTTCCGAATGGCAATTCCTTGCTCATTTCGTCCATTTGGATAGCTTCTTTAACCTCGCGGAACTGTGCGACGACTAGAGGGTTGTTTTCATCGCCATTGCCGTGGAAACGAGCTAATATGGCGAGTGCTTCTGTTTCACGACCGCGGGCAATCAGCCACCGGGGCGACTCGGGTATAAAGGGCAAGCTGATGATACAGGCGATAGCCGGTCCGGCCATGACGACGCAGATGAGCCTCCAACTCCAGTCACCGCCGACACTTCTGGCTCCATATCCAACAGAGGAGGAGATGATGCTGCCCAAGATCCAGCAAGCCCAGTATAGCCCTCCGACGAAACCACGCTTGCTCGGAGGCGCAAGCTCAGCAAGGTAGGTAGGAACAGCGGCAATATCGAAAGCCTTGGCGAAGCCAACAACAATTCGTCCGACGAAGAATTGACCTAGCGTAGTCGATGTGGAATGTATTACAGTAGCGACAAGAACGAGCGAGGCGGCGATGAGGATACCGCCCTTTCGACCGAGGCGATCAACAAAGTAGCCTGTGAAAAGACTAGCTACGATTGCACCTAGGTTCTGAACAGCTGTCAGGAGTCCTCGCGTGTGGGCAGTGATGCCAAATTTTGTTTGGAATGATTGCTACGGCTCTTGTTAGCTCTATGTATACAAGACAGGCACGTTGACGGAGTGAGATGCGTACCAAGATGTTTAACGAGGACATCATGCTGCTATCATAACCCACACTGGCACAGTTCAGGGCTGCGACCAGGCAGATTAGGAGCATAGCTCGATTCATGCTAGCCATGGTGAATAATAGTGTTGAAGTTTTGATATAGAAACAAAAAGCCTTGATGACGATGTCTCTGAGCTGAGTATGGGGAACAAGTGTGGGGGAATGAACAAGATCATCTATCCATATATATAATGAAGATTGTTCCTTCGCCCCTGATCAAGAGGTATACTAGTTACAATGAGATATTCGTCTCATTGATACACTGCGGCTGACCTGATTCCTCCATAGTATTATCTTCAAAGATAAGCCCAGCATCACCATCCAAATGGCGTTGTTGTGATCGAGTTCTGGGCCCTGCCGAGATGCTGTGAATTGACCTTCCACTATGATGATGAGGGTCGGGTGTATTTTTCCCTTGCCCAAGATTAGATTAGTCGCGTCGTAATCAATGGCACTAATACGAAATACCCACTGATACAGATACCTCCGACGGTGGTGCGGATCTTGTCGGACAGTCCGCCCATCAATTCAACCCATGCCGAGGCAAGTTTATCGGCAACCATATCGGCAACAAGAACGAATACACAACAATTCCGTACAACAATCTAGGAATCAATGGTGTTGTGACTTACTTGACTCAAAAATGAAGAGGCGAATTGCACTAGCTACGAAGATAAGAAATATTCAGGTTACTGACCTCTCCCGGGTTCCAAACTCACACCGATTGAAAGCTCGAGAAGCATACTTCTAGTTTGTTGTTGCGCAGCTCAGCTCTTAGCTCTATCTGAACCCACATTGGTCTCAACATTCGCTTTTGACCCTTCTGTTAGATTGTCGGCTCTATCACCTAAACATGCCAAGTATCCTCAAAACTTGGCCGGCATGGCCCGAGTTTGGAATTCCAAGCAAAGACAATGTACAAGACCCGTGCTTCGCGACAGCCAAAGCGGAGGTAATTGCAGAGTACGGCGAAGAAGCTCTCTATCAGGGATGGGTGAAGACATGCAGGAATCTTCAGAATACGACTAAAGAGATTGCACTGTTAGGCAGTGATGTCGTGCCTGTCTTCGAAATGAACAGCATTATCGAAAATGGCGGCCTTACCAACGAACAACAATCCAAACTAAGGCAACGGGGATGTTGTGTTGTGAGAGGTGTGCTCTCCGAAGAAGAAGCCACGACCAAGTACCTCGATTTGAAGCAATATATCATCGAGAATAGAGATAGAATCATGGGATGGCCAGTCGGGTCGCCGTCAATATTCAACTTGTACAATTCCAGTACCCAGGTCTCCATCCGGACGCATCCCAATCAGATCATTCTCCAAAAAGCTCTGAATTCCCTCTACCACGACAGCACAGGAGAGACGAGTTCTGACCCCCTGAGCTACACTGATGCAGCCCGCGTACGGCCTCCGGGGCAAGAATTTCTAGGTCTTGGCCCGCACATTGACGCGGGCAGCTTGTGTCGCTGGGCCGACAAGAACTACCGTAATGCGTACCGCCAGATCTTCTCCGGGTTTCCCGAGAAACACGACATCTACGACCTCGGAGCTCGCAAAGAGGCCAATCAGCACATGTTCCCAGCTCGCGCACATTCCTGCGTTTTTCGGGCTTTCCAGGGCTGGACGGCATTAACGGCAGCATCGCCATCATGCGGGACTTTGATGTTATATCCTAACGTCCCAGACGTCATCGCCTATATGCTCTTGCGACCTTTCTTTGCCCCGCCTGCCGATGAGAGTGATGTTATGGATGCAACTAAATGGACCTTTGACCCTGCTTCCGACTATTTTCCTGGCACTATGGTAGACCAGAGTCAGCGTCTGAGCGTCTCTTCGCATCCACATCTTCGGCTACCTGATTGCATGACGTATATTCCCAAAATAAACCCTGGTGACACTGTGTGGTGGCACACCGACGTAAGTCGCTCCATATCACCCGTTTCCTTAACCGGCCGTACCGATTGACATTCACTGACCTACTTACTCCTGATTAGATGTGTCATGCTGTTGATCCAGTGCATAATGGTATGGAAGATGCTAGCGTGGTATACATACCTGCTTGTCCGACAACTGCCATCAATAAGGATTATGTCAGGAGACAGCTTCATAACGCGTTGATTGGGCTACCCCCTCCCGACAGAATTGGTGTGGATCTAGACGAGAGAACTTTGAAGGGGTATAAGGGTTTTGATGAGGTTTCGGGGAAGGAAAACGCGCATTGGGCTTTGGCTTTGTATGACATCTAGTTGTAGGATAATTTGCATACAATTCATCATTATACGAACAAATTGCATCCCTTCCCCTATCTTACGCGTCAGTCTATAACAACATATGATAGAAGCGCATAACTTAGTTGTAAATGTACGAAAATGGGCGGGTTATATTATCCGTTATGTAACAGGGAATAAGCAGTCTTGCTCAGCTCTCTCATTGTTTTTAGTTATCTATTTTGATACAACGTACCAACTTTTTTCATTAGGAATACTCTTATACATTTTCCTCTTCTGCGATATTTCTCATTCTAGATGCATCTAATATTCATTATTTCATTTTATCTATCTAATTCTTACTATTCAATATCGAATCTCATCTGTTTCCTTACTAGGTCTCCTTGTAGTGATCTTTTGTTCTCTCCTCCGCTAAGCGTAAGCACTCCGTTGTCATAGCACTATCGCGAGGTATCAAATTGACTTTGAAGTCTCTTGGGATAGCCACCAATGCGGTCTTGAACTGGTTGTACTCCACGTAATCAGTATTTGGCGGTTCTGACTCGCTGGCTACGATCTTATATGACGTTATCAGACGAAGAAGGGCGGCATTGAGAAGGCGACTGGCGATGAATTGGCCCGAGCAAGCACGGGAACCAGTGCCAAAGCTAAGATGGCCGAGACCATTGATTTCAGCTTCGACGGGCGGGTTAACGCTGGAGAGCCATCTTTCAGGGTCAAATTTGTTGGCATCCTTGCCAAAGTGGTCGGTGTCTAAATTTGTGTTAGAATCGTACCAACTATATTTTGGAATGTAGTCTCACCATGATTGCCAGCCTGGGCATTAATAAGAATCATTGTCTTGGGGGGAATTATCGCGCCGTTCCAATTAATCTCAGTGACCGTCTTTCGGGGCAAGCTCATTGAGCTGACTGTGTAGTACCGGCCGGCCTCCTTAACGATGGCGTTTAGGTAAGGAACCTTCTCGTTGACATAGCAGTCTGTCCAAGCATCGCGTATGTCAGGATAGTGACGCTTAATGTCCTCGTACGCACGATCCTGCCAGATTTGTCCTTCTGGAGTGGAAAGAGAACCGATGCAAGATGTCATTGTTCCGGGGATAGTCTCGAAACCGCCAGATACGAGCGACAAGCAGATGGAAGAAACTTCAACCCCTGTCAGCTTAGTCTCTTGGTCCTTGAGAATGGCCGCGGAAATACACGGCTTGTCGGTGCCGTTCTTGATCATTTCGCGCACTTTGTCGAGGAGATGGTTCAGGTATTTGTCGCGTCTCTCTCGTAAGTCTTTGCTGCTCGCATTCTTTTGTTGTTGGGGAGATACCGAAGGAATGGCACGTAGTCCTGAAGATTCTCCGAAGCACTACGTAACATCGATATGGCCGAACCGACGTGAAGAATCTCGCGCAGCAATTCGTCATAAACTGTATCCATTCGAATGCCATAGCAAAGAGTAAGGGTCGTGTTAAGGGCGTAGCGTTGAATGTATGGGCGCACGTTGACCTCCAGCGCTCCATTCTGACTATCCTTATGAATGTCTCGCAGAATACAGTAACTCTCAAGATCAAACATGGGGTAATAGTTCCTCATCGCGGGACGACCGAGAGCTGTTCCAGCAGCCTTACGCTTCTTTTTGCAGGACTCGTCCCATGGGGAAGATCCGATTGTGAACCCCTGGGTGCTACTAATGACACCATGGAAGGTGTACAGCTTGGGTCGGTCTATTGTGGCATTCTGATTGCCAAGGAGCATCTTCTTGCAGTCTTCAAACGAGTTCACTACAACCGCTCGTGTATTTCCCAGCTTGACCTGGAACACTGAATGGTTGTACTGGCGCCACCATTTTTCGCACACAGATGCATGGTCCTCTCCGAGCTGTATCAAATGGCCAAAAACAGGATATGCACCGGGAATCTCGGGCAGCCCTTTGATATGAGGAATATCAGTTGCAAAAGCAATCTGGACCAATTAGAATGATGAATTAGATGAGCTTGAGAAAAGGGCATGGCTCACATGATAGACTAGGGATGTAAGGAGCACGACTCCAATAGCAATTGCCACTGGAAGTACACCATTGTTACTTCGGGCTTGCTCGACCCAGGAGAGTAAGAATGTGATGTCCGCCTGCTTCTCCATGATTGCTTATGTTGTAAGTTGAAATGAAGGTGAATTACTTGCCAAGGCAATTATTTGAGCTTTGATAGTCGACAGCACACTAAACAGCACAAGGGATGAATTATTGGCAAACTTGGCTATCTTGTATAAGGATGCCACCATGACCAAATGTCCAAACATGCCTGAAGTTCTTCCGATACTGATATTGGTGTGGGGTTTCTGTTGGTTAGGTTCTATCTTCGATGGGTCGGTCGGTCCGACCGACGTACCCCATGGTTTGACGCCTGCCACAACGGATGAGCGTAGTAATCGGCACGGCCGACGTTATCTTCAGTGAAGCAGGGTGCCTTATCGGACCACTCGCTCATCATGAGGTGATATCTTGAGGTGGGATGATTAGGTAGTATTACCTATCTAAATCACCTGTTTTCCAAAGACGTCTCGCATCGTGATAATCTACATACTAGTAGACTCTTACTCCAAAGGGGGAATTCATTCCTTTTAGGGTCTAACAAATTCATTGCGTATTATTGATGGGATATCGAGGATATATATTTTAGCATTTTTTGATTTCGCATGAAATAATATACACCGTTTACCTTTGTCCTAGACTCCTAGAAATTTGCGATATTCTATTCTAATGTGCCACCTACTGTTGCGCAAGTAAAGTTCAAACCGTACCATCAAGATATCCAGAACTCTGAATTCAGCTATGAATTTTGTATACAATGATTCCCGTTGATTATGGCACTATCGGTTTATGAAAGAATATAGCCTGCGTCAATAACGATGTTTACTCCAGTTATGCTTCTCGATTTTGCAAGTGTCAGCACTTGCTGCGCGACATCCTGCAGCGGATATTGGGTTAGCAATATGTTGTATTTGTGACGAGAGTAGTTGTTACCTCTAGATCTACGAAACGTTGAAGTTTAGTTTTCTGTCTGTGCTCCTCATGAGCCTCTGGAGTAAACCGTTGCGCCCATTCCTTGACGGTCATGTCAGTAAGACACAGTAGAATCATTTGAGTTGATGATCTTTTATCACTTACAGTCTGCAGGAGACCTGGAGATATACTGTTGACTCTAATCTTAGGTCCCACCATGCACGCCAACCCTTTCATCATATGTAGCTGTGCGGCTTTGGTGACTGAGTATGCCTACGAGAGCCCTTTTAGTCACATTTTTACGATAAGAGAACCAGGAGTATTACCAAAGAGCTTCCATTGTGTCCCAAGCCAGAAATAGAGGCTGTACTGATAAAGCAACCTTCTGTGACCTCGAGATAGCTTTTTGCAGCATGCAATAACCAAAGATGCGACTTCACATTCATGTTAAATGCCCTGTCCCACTCTTCTTCAAATATGTTCTCGTCAATGCTCGTCATATCTCGAGGCTGAGTCCAGCCACCGTTTGAGAAGATGACGTCCAGGCGACCCATTCGTGAGTAAGTCTCGGCGACAAGCCTCTCAACATCGTGGCGAGATTCTAAATCTGCTTGTATGCAAATATGCAAATCGTTCTGTAGACTGCCTTTGGTATCCGGATGTAGAGGAAGACTATCCAAGAGGTTCGTGGCCTTGTCGACGCTCGAGTTGTAATTGATGACGACTCGAAATCCGTTGTTCGCGAAACATCGCACGACTGCCGCCCCTAATCCCGCCGATCCAGCAGTGACGAGGGCCACTGGTAGTGAAGTCATGATGTGATGTTCTGCTAGAATATATTTCCGCTATGAGATGCGTAGCGGTCAATCAAGTGTCTTACGATATAGTAATATCACATCTACACGGTCCTCGAGATTCAACTTCGTAGCTCCCATATTACATGTCCTAGTAGGGATGGGCGGAGCACAATCCCTATCTTCATGGATAACGTAGCTTGGCGGTCCCCCCGACCCTAAAAGGTAACAGTATCGGTGCTACCGAAAGGTGACCGCAGCGCACGAAATGCATGATTCATGTGCTCATAAGCTAACCAGGTTGGCAGTTCGCATACCAATTGGAATATTGGCGGACCCCCTTCTCAAGTACACGGTTGAAATCACCTCAAACCGGTCTCATTGCTTGTACGTTTCTATCTTTCTGACGCTCTGTTTAACAATTCGGGTTTTATATCGCGGGATAATTATGCCATGACGTCCTTACAAATCACTGAACTGTTCAGAGTGAAGGGGCGCGTGGCTTTAGTCACAGGAGGTAGCAGCGGATTGGGATTCATGATATGTAAGGTAAGTCACAACAAGTTTAATCGTTTATCAAAAAGATCTAACGAAACGAACTGTCTTAAATACAGGGGTTGGTTTCCAATGGCGCAAAGGTTTATCTCGTCGCTCTACCTACAGATCCAATTACCAAGAAAGTTGAAGAACTAAATGAAATCGGGAAATCTGCAGGAGGCACCGCTGAGGGGTACGGAACCCCTATACTGAAAATCGGGGAGCGATGGTCTCACACTGACTTGCACAGAATACCTTGTGATCTTTCCTCGAAAGATGCGATTGGAGAATTAGCCAAGATAATAAGCCAGAAAGAAACGCATCTAGATGTGTTGGTCTCTAATGCTGGTGTAAGATGCGATCCGCCAATTGCTTGTGACGTCTTGAAGGTGACGTTGGAGGAGCTTGTAGCTTCCATGTGGTCCTCACGCGCATCTGATTGGGATAAGACGTTTCAGATAAACACGGTGGCACATTATTATCTGTCGGTAGCCCTAGCACCGCTTCTTGCAGCAGCTTCACAGCTTAAACTCGGCGATGGAAAACTGGGGAGAAGCGAAGGGCGAGGTGCTGTCATTATCACGAGTTCTTGTGCCAGCATGCACAACGCTACAAACATCGACCTGACGAGTTATGCAACAAGCAAAGCTGCCACCGACCATCTCGTCAAGCTACTTGCGGCTAAATTCGGCAGATTCTATATTCGCGTGGTCGGCATCAACCCTGGATGTGAGTATTTCATCGAAATCCGCATCGAAAATGTTTACTCACACCTTCCAGTTGTGCCAAGCAATATGAACCCGATTGGCGAAGAGGGCAACATGTTCAGCAACCTGTTTGATCAAGTTCCCGCTAAACGCCCAGGAAACGAGGAAGACATAGCGGGAGCCATCTTATACCTCTCGAGTAAAGCTGGCGTAAGTGATGACGTGCTATATCTCTTAACTCTTTTCTCACACTGACACGTATAGTCCTACATCGACGGCATTTCCCTGTGTATTGATGGTGGGAGGATCTTGGTAGCCAACGGACAAACATAGAATAGCAAGGTTTTAATTGAATGTAATGTTATATAACACCCCCAATCTTTTATATATCAACCGCAACAATTTTCTGATACCTTGCGGACGAATGTACAATGTAATAACCGCCACCGCCGCCGAAAATAGATAAAATGGATCAACGGACTATTTCGACGAAATGGTTCAATAGATACAGTTCAATGAAATAGACGCAAAAGAGTAATCACAACAAGACAGAAAACTGAAGTGAATAACCGATTTTGTCAGACTCTGGTGCTCGTTTGAGCCACTGCTAGTTCAAATCGACCGTAAGTCTCTTATAAATCGGAGACACCGATGCTAGAGTCGGTTTTATACTCGAGCTGTCGCGGCCCACTCTGAGTCCTGACATCGGCCATCTAGTTCCGGCTATCTGCCATCCCCATCTCAACTACTGTTTCGATCTTTTGACATTGACGGGCTGACATATACTGTTTCAAAAGATCGCCGAAAATGTCTGTGATTGCCCTTTCACAGGACTTTGTGTAAGTTGGCACATATATTTTCCTTTTTATCACATTCAGAGGACAATACTAAATCATGCAATCGCTAGATCTGGTATCAATATCGGAGATGTCTACCAGTTGGCATCCAAACTCGGTTTCACCATATTGAAGCCACAGGATGCCCATGATTTTCTCGTGTTGCTTAGATCATTCGAGGCTGTCATGCAGAATGTTAATGACACAACCGACTTCCTTCACCCAGCACTCACACCACACCCTTGCACTACTCCGCGGCATTATAGGACTCCGACTGTGAAGGAAAACCCGCTCAACGGATGGAGTCACCGGTGCGAGCTCAAATCGTCTAGTTCCACCAGTGCTTTGCTGCAGGGGAGATCCGTTGCGATCAAAGACAACATCGCGATTGGTGGACTGCCCACAACTTTAGGCACCTCACCCCATATTCTAAGACAAGACGGCACCCTACCTTTATCGCAAGTCGATGCTACCGTCGTATCTCGTATTCTCGCTGCCGGTGGTGTGGTAAAAGGGGCTTCGACATGTGAGAGCTTCTGTGCCTCGCCGCTTGCCTTTACATCATATACTGGGCCAGTACACCATCCGCTTCTACGCGGCTTCACAACTGGCGGAAGTAGTAGTGGCTCTGCTGCACTAGTAGCTGCTAATATGCTAGAAAGGTCTCACCAAAATAGTTGCAGCAATTTGTATGGCACCACGGCTGAGGTGGCCGTGGGAAGTGATCAAGCCGGCTCAATCCGGATACCGGCGTCATACACTGGACTCTACGGGCTCAAGCCCACATTCGGCCTTATTCCGTACACGGGGGCCGGGTCTATGACGCCTATGATTGACCACCTCGGACCTATTGCATCAAATTTGGAGGATATTGCTATTATGTTGAAAGTTATGGCCGGCTACGACGGACTAGACCCCCGCATGACACCTGAATCACCTCTTTTGCACCAAGTTAAAGATTATCCTCAAATCCTTCGAGAGGCGAGAAATAGTTTCTCCAGTAAGGAAGGCACAGGAATTTCTGATGAGAAAACATTCCGAATCGGCTTTCTCGAAGAATCGTTCCAAGTGCAGGGGTTGTCGCCAGAGGTTAGTAAGACAGTTCGAGATGCAGCCACCAAATATTTCACTGCCGCGGGCGCCGAAGTGATCAATATTTTGATCCCGATGCATAAAGAAGGGCCTATCCTTTGGACAGCTGCTACACGTCCTTCCATGTCGGACTGGCTGTGCCAGGGTCGGAGTACGGGGCATTTAACATATCTTCCGTCCCATCTTGGCATGCAATGGCCAGCAAATCAAGACGTCTATGAACGCCTTGCGGCACTAAACCCAGCGGTTATCAACATCATGCTAAGCAAGTTACTTGCTGACCGCGATTTTGGCCCGAGTATAGAAGCAAAGGCTCAGCGTAAAGTGTACGAGCTCAGGGCGGCGTACGATGCTGCCATGGAAGACAACGGTGTAGATATCATTGTCACACCCTGCGCGCCGACAATCGCGATGCCGCATCCTAAACTGCGGGAAGAGGATGGAAGTTGCTCCAGCATACTTGAGAAACTAGGAACCATCGTCGGGGTAACGAATAACACTTGTCCGTTCAACATTACGGGTCACCCAGCTATGTCGGTGCCGTGCGGTACGGCTGCTGCCCCAAATCATCCAAACGTACAACTGCCGATTGGGATGCAGATCATTGGGCGAAGATGGAAAGATGAGGATCTTCTCATAGCGGCGGCGCTCTTTGAACTAGGAAAGACGCGTTTGGGGGAGTAGAGGGACGCAAAACACTGCATATAGGACCTAGCCAGATTTACAGGAGACTGAACCGAATAGGGGCTCAGTTAGCTGATAGCTTAAAGCGATTAGAATCACTTTTCCGTCACAATTTCACGGGCATGAAGCACAGATATGTCTTTCGTTTCAGCTGATGATGATATACAATTGAAGAACTATAGATCTAGAACCTGGATTTCTACAAGAAGCCAGATATCATCTTGTCCATCCACTGATTATCCTCCTTACTCAAACCACTGCCTGCGAGATGGCCCCAAACCGAAGGGATAACCTTGAGCTCGGCCTTGGGGATCAGCTTGCACTCCTTCTCGCTAACTTCCCACCGAAAATACTGGTCTGTCCTACACGGCATCAACAATACGCGTGCTTTGATATTGGACAGGGCGTCTTCTATCAGAGAACCCGCACCGCCGGAAACCAACCGGGTCAAGTCTCCCCTCTGCCACATTCCTAGCTTTGCCAGCAGGTCGTCTGCGTGCCAACTCAAATAGTTCGTACCCGCAACCTCTTTATCCCAGGATTCTAAGCTCTCATACCCGAGCTTCTGGTAGAGCTCTTGATCAAACCATTCAGCGCTTGTCAGCCACGCCGAGTAGGCTTTGCCAAATGCCTTCAAGCCTATCTCTGGTTTAGAAGCACCCAGACTTGATGCGGTATTGCCTTGTACATAGTCGACGGAGCTGACTAGAGCAGCCTTAGGTCCTTCTAGAAACTGATGGTTGTGTCGACTTGTGCGAGCGGATGAGCAGATGATGACGGCAGTAGACATGAAATCGGGGTACATGAGCAGCCAGTGGTATGTGCATTGGCCACCCATCGAGAAGCCCACCATGATATCGACAGAAGCTAAGCCGATCTTGTTGGTGAGGAGTGCATGCTGGGCGTGTACGCAGTCCTGATACTCCAACCTTTCCCCTGGGAAATCGGGCGTGTTGGATGGGCTTGAAGATTCTCCATTTCCGAATAAAGCTATCACAATAATTCGGTGATCATGAAGCACCCCTTTAGAAAAGTTCAGAGTTGAGTGCAAACGGCCACGGAAACATGTGAATATGACGGCAGTCTTCGAAAGGGTCGGGTTGATATCGAGATATGCCACTCGGGCAATGGGTAGACAAGTGCCATCCTGGAATGTGAAGTTGGGAATGTCAAAGTATTGGACTTCAGGGAGATCATTGGTCGCGGCCATTCTTTCTTACTTGCCAACTCAAGATCGATGAAGTCGAGTCGTTGGCGTTTCAACTCACGTCGGCGGTGTTCGCGATCACCGATACCCCAAATATGTCCCCCAAATATGTGGGTTGACGTGACACTACTGAGGATGGGAAGCCCCGTAATGAGGGCGTGTCGGGGCTGTCGGGGCGTCCGACATTAGACTCAGGAACGTCATGATACAGACAGATGGGAGGAGATAACAGTTGGAAGTATGTGTACAGGAGCGAATACATTAATCTCATAGATGATTGAAAAGAGAGAAATAAATCTGATATTAGAGAAGAGCTTAATGTGTTTGGTTCCAAGCTTCCCAGCCAAGTTGGTCTCCCAAACCCTCTTAAACAAACCTCTCCAACAATCCTCGCCAAATGATCGCAACAAACCACAACATGTCTCCAAACGGAACAGCATTCATCTATAACGCAGAGGCCCCCGAGCCCACGGCGAGATACGCCCACGCTCGTGTCGCCCCCGCTAGCGCGCATCAAACAATATACATCTCCGGCATTGCTTGTGTGCAGCCAGACGGTACCTACGCAGGGGTGACGGAGAAAGCAGACGGCACGTACGAACTCGACGTGCGAGCACAGACAGCAGCAGTTCTCTCCAGGATAGAAGACATCATCAAACAGGCCAGCGGAGGCAAGGGCGGTCTCGAGAATGCGATTGATTCCGTCGTCTATCTGACCGACATGAAGAGCCAGTATGCTGGGATGAACGAAGAGTGGAACAAGGTTTTTAAGACCCGAGCATCGGCGCCCGCGCGAGCGACTATTGGCGTCTCAGAGCTGCCGGACCCGCGATTCATCGTGGAGATAAAGATGACTGCTGTCGTTGAGATGTGAAGGGTTCGTTCTATCATCAGATACCTAACGAAAGAGAACCGTCTGGTCTCTCTCTGTCTTCCAGCTGAGTAAGAAGATGCTCGATTGCACATAATTGTACCTACCTGGGTACTGTATGTACTGTATGTACTGTATATCGCAAGAAGCAAGAAATACAGTGAACGATACCTGCTGTATATCTGTGCACCGGCGTCCATATGGCTTATCATTTACGGGGCAGCCCATGCATGGGATCAATAGCGACAAGGTCTAACCTTAGTTACTTACCTGTTAGTATTACTAGTTAGGTAGATTAGTAGGTCACACCTATAGAAACAGGGACCTAAGTCTACCTAGAGACTATTTGGTGGGGGCTCGCCTGACTTATTCATGAGTCAGGTCAAGAATTACGTTGCTCCAATCTTCAAGGTCGATTCCCTGTGTATGTCTTCGTTTGCCGGAAAATCGAAGTTATAACGTAATCAGAATCAGAGGTAACGGACAGATCGACCGACCTTCTTCGTGGAATGCTGGAAATCATCGGGGATCCATCTATGCTTCAAGAAACACCCCACAATCTTGGCATTATCTTGCTATCTACATAGGTAGTCCGTCGTGCCCGTTCATGTCGACACTCCCTAATGCTCCCGTGGCGCGGGCTCGCGCATCTTGTACTAGATGTCACCGACGGAAGAAGCGATGTGACCGTTCCCTGCCCCGGTGTACCAACTGCGATACTGCTCGTGTGGCGTGTAGTTTTCAGTCGGATGACGTTCAGAATGCTACGTACCCCGTGGCGTGAGTTGCTTTGCTCCGCCTCTCTCACCACTCTACTCTGCCCCATACTGAAAGACCTGTCTAGGTTTATACGCAGGTTAGAAGCCAAAATACAAGACTTAGAGGGGAGACTGGCTGCTTCAGGGACGACGGCTTCTGAGAGCTCGATGGGTTGCGATACAGCATCGGAACATGCCGTGCCGTCTCCAGGTACAGATACAGCCAGTCCTGTTCAAGAACCCGCTCCTCAATTGCCACCTTCAAACTATGGAGTGGCGCCCAAATCATTTGTAGAGGAGCTCAAAGTAATATCGCTCGAGGCGACAGCTGAAAGACACTTAGGCTCCTCGTCGGGTCTGTCGTTCGCTCGCCTCACGCAAATGGTTCTTCGCCGGTTGACACCTGACAAGGCCGAGTTCGTCTTTGCTACAGAGGAGGAAGATGACGAAGAGCAGAATACGTTAGAGAACGGCGGTTTCCCAGTACCAGACCGGCGCAGAAATCACGATTCTCACACACATATACCAGAGTCAGGGGGTTTCGGGGTAGGGATTGGTGCGGGTATGATTGACATGGATGCGGACGCCGCCTTTACACACCACTCCCCGTCCTTCTTCTTCAGCGACAATGTGCAGTTGCCCCTTGCCATGAACCTCCAGAACCCAAGCTTCTCCGCGCCGACATTGTTCGGGGCGATCCCGTTCCAGGACATCGTGGAAGAGTCCGGAAACACGCTGCAAAACTTGAGTTTGCCGGCGGACTCGGATCATGTCGATTCACTCATTGATTTCTATTTCGCGCACTCACACACATTATACCCCATTGTGCGACGGTCGGAAATTCTCGAGTTACTCACAAAGGCGCGCGCTGCAGAGGCCGCTGGCTCGGTTACTTGCTCGTCGCTAGATCTGTTCAAAATATGGATGATCCTCGCGATTGGGTCGACAGCATATTGTTCCGTCGCCCTGGATGACGAGTCCGAGTCCATGCTGTATTACAACAAGGCGTTCATGTATTTCGAATCCGCCCTTGCACATGGGGAAACGGTACGTGCTCATGTTCTTCTTGAGAATCAACCCCATCGATGCATTACTACACATTGTGATAGGCATTTCCCTGACTTACAATCCGTTTGAAACTCCACAGGCAACGCTGGAAGTCCTCGCTCTTCAGGTTTCGTATTCCTTTTTTAATCAACTTGGGCCCAGTAAGTCACTTGCCTATCACTCTAGTCGGCCTTATCTCTAATAGCAACTTGTGAGCAGACACATGGTTTTTAGTTGGCATGGCTGCAAGAATAGCAATAGGCATGGGTCTTCACGCAGCTTCAACATATCAAAATCTTCAGGTGGATGAAGCAGATCGTCGCAAGCGATTATTCTTCTCCATTTACATGATGGACCGGTGAGACTGCACTCGAATTAACCACTGGTCTCCCCCCTGAAGACCGCGCGACACGTACTGACTCTCCAAAGCGTGGTCTCGATGGCGCTTGGTAGGCCATTTGCCCTACACGATGATGACATAGACATTTCTGTAAGTCCATATTTTCTTTAAAGAAACCTGGCCTCGGCCGTTAACGTCCTAATCTAGGACTTTGCCGGCGTTGACGAGGACAACATCACCGCGACAGAGATCCGACCGCAACAAACCCTACAGCTATCTCTCATGACAGTACCCGTACATATCCTAGCTCTGCGCCGGATCGCCAGTAAGATTGCCTCGCAGGTATACTCGCCTCGGGTATCACCATCCCTCAGCACCACGGAGCGCGAAGCGACGATTCACGTTTTACACCAAGAATTAATCCAGTGGCGACGCAACATGCCGTTCCCGCTGCCCACAGACTCCAATATTTACTCACGAGTGCCGCATTTAACCCACAGCTGGTACGATTTCAATTATTACACGCACGTGGCAATGCTCTACCGGCCGTCGCCGCTGCTTCCGACGCCATCCCAGGACCGCCTCCACACCCTGCGCGAGGTGACCTCGATGGCTCTGCGCACGGCCATGAGCATGCACGTACAACAGCGGCTCGCGTACAACTGGCTGAATTTCTTGAGTCTGTACACGATCACGCTGTCGCTGATCTACAGCATCACAGCACAGCCCGATAGCTTGGTGCTAGTTCTTCAGCAGACGCGCGGCTGTGAAGACCTCGAGTGTGCAGTTGGCCTGTTCGATACTCTTGCCGTCAAGTTCCGTGCTGCGAAGCGAGTTAGCCGTATGATCCAAGATATCGTGAAGAGATACCGTACGTTGTGTGATTCTAGTGATGGTCAGTGTAGAGACGAGGGTGGGTAGGTGAGTGTATGTCTTGGAGTTTAGAGGGTTTATAGGGGGGCAGAGTAGCTGTCGCGTTGGTAGCGTATAGCCTAATTACCACCCGCCAGTGTCATCACCACAACCCGTGTTCCTATTGAATAGTAAAGTTAGCGTTTGCTTCAGGTGTTAAAAAAGAGAAAGGCACCTGAGATAAATTCGTCGGGGGGTTTGTGGAAACAAATTGCTCCCCTACGCAACATTGAATCAGCCTATTAAAATATTATAAGTGGACAACAGAAATAAGACCAGGTGCTAGAAAATATTCGAGCATCCGATCAACGATGCCTGAGCTGCCAATATTGATGAATATTGCACCGCTTTCTACTTTGCTCTGAAAGGCTACCGACCAGCCTTTGCGACCACTTATATAGGAACTTTTGCCTGTATATGTCATGGCTAAACGAGCTGTGCAACTGCTAAAGTGTTTTATTTACGCTAAGAATAGAATTGAAGCTAACTAGAGAAGAGAAGAGAGAAAACAAGGAAAACAGAAACGAAACGAAGTTAATATACAAGGAATTACCACATGTTGACCACCCTTAGATGCTATCATTCACGGAGCTCGGCCCCTGTGGCGTACCGAGCTTGCTCTCAAAGAAGAATCGCAATCTCTCCACACGGGGGCGGTCAGCCAGGAAGCGCTGAAACTCGGTCGGATCTGTTGACGGGATATCAATGAGCTCCGGGAATCCGGCGGGGGCGGGGACGTCTCTGCGCACGCTCCAGACACCCGTGTTGCGCTGGTACTCTTTGCTGAGAATGAAGTTGTGCAGCAGCTTGGCGCCCTCCGGGTGCGGCGCGTCCTTCAGGATCGCCGCCCGCTGTGGCCACGTATTGAAGTGGCCCTTGGTCGGGATTGAGATGTTGAGCGGCGCCGGAGGGCTCAGTCCTACGATCGATGTGAAGGTCGCTGCCGCGGTGCTGTTCGGCGAGAATAGGAGAGTGGCTGCCGTTTGCGTGCCACGCACCCAGAGCGGATTTTGCGCCAGGAGCGCGTCGAACCATTCTATTCCGAACTCTTGGAGGCTTTAAGGTAGGTTAGTTAAGCACTGTTTTCGCCCCCCTGCGGCGAGATAATACTTACATCAGGTCAAAGGCGTAGAGGCTGGCGTCGTCATCGGTTGGGTATGTAAGGACCAACTTGTCCTTGAACTCAGGCTTCAGAAAGTCGGTAAACTCCATTGGACCATCAGCAACACGATCTGTGTTCCAAGTAAACGTCCAGGGGTAGACCGCGGTGGCGTGCCAGGCGGCGCGGATGTCCCTAAATTCTGGGTACAACTTATAAAAGTCAAGGGGCTGGTAGTGTAGAAGGCCACCTTCCTGGTCCCAGCGGGGGTAGTCATGTAATGTCTGCAAGATAATACTGTCGACGTACAGATCGTCGGTCGCCCTGACAAGTTGACGGTCTATATCACCATCTTGATACTTGGACAGGTCAACGGTAAGGTTGAGGGTCATCTTGGGGAAACGTGCTTCGAAGGCCGTTTTAAGGCCGTCCTGTTGCATAGCCTCATCGCCGCCATGCCAGCAGGTCACGACGCCGCCTTCGGCTACTGCGGCCTCGTATATCTCGTCCAAATTTCTTGTCTCGACTTCAGGCGCACCATTAAACCCCAGGAGATTATCGTACGCTGCAACGCAGGTACTCAGTAAGAGGGCGCTGGCAACAAAGGGTTGAATGCGAAACATAGTGCTGGATAAGGAGATTCTCAAACGCGTCTGAAGAGTTCATTATCGTTTGCCCGGAATCCTGGGATAGTCGATCCTCAAATAGTCGAGCACGCCGATGCGAGCTTTCGCGTCCGACATACTTAAGCATCCAATGATTACTATCATACCTTGCAACATTCGTCTCTTGGTGTTTGGATATAACGACTTCAGCCCTGCGAAATTTGTTCAGGGGTCTTGCCGCCGGTTCGAGACATAATTAGATTGTGCTTAGTCCCAAAACATGAAAGCGTAAAGTCGAAGCAGGGAATTAGGCTACCGAACGAAATTTACGTGCTAAATCAGATTTCGATTCCGAGATCGAAGACGGTAAAGGCATAGATAGAGAGGCAGTGCAGAAAGTGCAGCCAAGATTGTCATTTGCCGGACAAAGAATCTAGGTATCTGACAGCTGATTGGACTCTGAAGTCAACTTGACAGCTTCGGTAATCTGGGACCGAAATGTCGCATTAGCTTTCGGAGATGCGGCGTCAGCTTTCGGAGCTGAACGTCAAAGGGCATGTTTAAATCCAATAGCAAAACGGAGCGCCGGGGTTGGGAACCGGTAGGATCATCACACCGCCACAATGAGTCAGCAAATGCCCCCGTACCGAGTGTTCGATAGTAGGAGGAGTCGCTTGTATACATGATATGTATTCAGTACGTAAAGTGGCAGTCAACCTGCATTGTAAACCAAAGGATACATAAGACATACGTTGCTTTAAACGGCTGTATTTTTTTTATGGTAACAATACTATAAATGATGCGCATACTATATATGTATAGTAATTATCCTCGCTATGTTAATTTACGAGGAGCCTGTGTACTTATAACTAACATTTTATTTCTTTTACTTTTTATTTCAATTAAGGCACTAGTAACTTTATGCTATAAAATATGTTTTAAACCTAGTAAGGCGCTTAATGGCTTTATTCCCTTAATTATTATAATAGTATATTTAAATTTATTGTTATTACTAGTAAACTATTTAATTAAAAGCATTAATAGCTAATATTATTTAATTTAACTATGTTTTTATTATTATTAGCATTAATATATTAAATTATTAAGTTATGTTAATATATTGTTAAATAATTTATATACGATTATATGTTATATGGTAAAATAAAATATAGTTAATTTTATGTTATATTTATTTAAAAAAAAAAAAAAAAGTAAATCTTTTATACGTAGTAATATCTTTACTTAAGGTGAAAATTTTAACTAACGTATAAAAATAATAAAGATAAAAAAACATAAAGGTAAATAAATATTTATATAAAACTAGCTATTATATATTAAAACTATTAAATATAGCTAACATTAAGATTTTAATATTAGCTATTTTTTTTTTAGCTATATTTACTTATTTATATAATATAAAAAAAAACTAAAAATAAATAAAATAACTATATATACTTTTTAACTTTTTACTTTTATTTTTATATAAAATTAAAAGCATTAATTAATTAAGATATAATTTATATTATATTATTTAATGTTATATATAATTAAAAAAGTGGTTTTATAATTAATTATAATATAATAAAACAATTAAGTTAATTATACGCAATTAAAAACTACTTTAAAGTTATAATTAATATTTTATTTATATGTTTACTTTATATAATTAATTAATTAATTATTAGTTATAACTTTATTTATATTAAGTAGTTATTAATAAGTTAGTTAATTATATAAAAAGTATAATTATATATGGTTTAAGTTAACTATATAAAAAAAGTGCTGATATAAAAGCGGGTTTAAATATATAAAAAGGCAAATTTTTTTAAGTGCTTATTTTTTTTTTTTTTTTTATATATATATATACATATATATACACACACACTATATATAAAGTTCTTAAACTTTAATTAAGGTTATATTAACGGTAGTTTAAATAAATTATTAATACTAGTAATAATAACATGTTTGTTATTACTTTCGCCGCTTTTACTATATTTATTTACCCGTACTTTATGCCTTTACTACTTAGTAATATTGTTTAGTTTAGTAATTTTATTTATATACTTAATAATAATGTGATTAAAATATACTGCTTTTTTATAAAAACCTTAACTTATTAAGCTTTTATATAATTGTTTTATATAAATATATATATATTTTTATTTTTTATGTAAATAATTTTATATATTTTTTAGTTAATTTAGTTTTTTATTATATAATAATAAAAAAAAAGCATTATTATTGCTACTTTTTTTATTAATGTTATTTTTAAAGTGTTATTTAGTAATAACCTTATTAATACTTAAGCTAAGCTTATATGCTAAAAAGGTTACTTTTAAGCTTTTTTTAATATAAAGTTATAAAGCTGTTATAACTAATATATATGCTAATAGTTTACGTAATAACTACTATAATTATAATAAATTACTTTTTAAAGCATGTTATTAGGTTTTTAATTATTAAAGTAATGTATGCGATATTTATATTTAGCGCTTATATAAAGCATAATGCTTTAACTATAGTTAAAAAAAAAGGAAAAAAAAAGGGGAGAAAAAAAAGAGTTTTTAGTTTCGCGTGTTGCTTTTAATTTTTAGTTGTTTTAAATAAATATAAACTTTTATGCGGTTGTTTTAATATGCTGTTTTTTTATATATATATATATATTTTTTTATAAATATAATTTAATAGCATATAATTACTTTTAACTTTTTTTTATAAATGTTTTTATTTATATAGCTAACTTATTTATAAATATAAGATTTTTAAGTGCTTAATTAGGTGTTTTTTTAATAAAGGTATTAATAGGGTTATTTTTACTATTTATTTATTATATGTTAAAGATTTTTTTTTTTTGTATAATTTTTATAATGTTATAATGTTAATTATAAGGCGTTTTTTTTACGTAGTTTTTAGCTTTATTAAGTAGTTATATAGTGATTTTAAGTTTATATATAATATTATTAAAATTAGTGTAATTTTTAGCATAGCTGTGATTTTTTAAATTATTATATATAAAGTAATAATGCTATTTATTTTATTAATTATATTATATAATTTATTAGCTAATATATTTTTAATAACTTTTTTATATTTATTTAAATTTTAATATATAATATTACTTTTAATTTTAAATTTATTTAGCTTTATATAATACTTAATAGTTAATATAATTATAAATTTAAGTTATAAACTTATATTTATATTATTTATAAAAGATTTATTTATAAAAATAAATAGTTTTATATAACTTAAATTTAAAGGTATAAATTTTAAGCTATAATTATAGTTATTTATTTACTATTTAACTTTTTTATTTAAGGCTTATATGTTAACTTTAATAGGTTTTATAGTTTAAGTAGTAGTTATTAGGTTATATATTGCTTTTAGTTAGTAAATACTATTAATATATATGTTTTTTATATATTAAAAAACATATTATTATGTAAAATCTTTTATATAGTAGTTAATTTTAACTAGTTAATTTATTTAGCTTTTTTAGGTTAAAGTAATATTTTTATTGGTTAATAAAATAATTTAGCTTTTATTAAATTTTATAAAATAGTTTATTTATAAGGTTTTTTTAAGTTTTATATAAAGCTTTACTTTTTATATCTTTATTTTTTTTTATATAAAAAAGCTTAAAGTAATAAAGCTAAAAATATTATTTAGTTATAAATTAATAATTTTAAAATTATTTAGTAAACTAGTTAATATAATTTTTTTTATTATTAGTTATATTTTGTTATACTTATATAATACTATTTAAATTTTAATTTAAATATATTAAGTATTTAATATACTTACTTTTTAATAATTAAAAATAAAACTAGAAAACTTAAGCAAAAACCTTTTGCTTTTTAATTAAAACGCTTTTAAAGTATTTATAGTTTTACTTTAAATTTTTAACTAAAAGCTTTATTATGCTTTAGTAGTTTTTTAGTTAAAAAAAAATAAAAAATAAAAATAAAAAAAGGTACGGCTTTTTAAGCCTTATATCTTTTTATTTTATTAGTTGCTATTAGTATATTATTAGCTATAATTTATTATTATATTATTTTTAAAACTTATTTTTTTTGCTTTTATTATACCTTTTTACTTTTTACTAATATTTAAGCTATTTTATATATAAGTAATAAGCTTTAAGTTAAAAACTAGTATATTATTTTATAAGCTATTTTTAAGCTGCTTATAATATAATTATAGTTTAAACTAATAGTAAAAAGGCTATAAAGTTAAATAGTTAGGTTAGTTTTTTTTTTTTAAAATTTTAAGTAATATAAAAATTTATATAGCGTTATTTTTTTGTTTTTTATATAGTTATAAAAAAGCATAATTATATTTAGCACCTTTTTTAAAAAAAAAAAAGCTTTTAGCTTTAATATTTTTATATAAATTTATAATAAAGCTAAAGCTTTATATTTTTAAAGTTTGTAATAAAAGTTTATTATATTTATTAAGTAGGTTTTTTTAGGTTTTTTTAGTAGTTTTTTTGTTATTAAAGCTAATATTGCTAGGCTTTAGCTTTTTTTTGCTTTATTATTAGCTTTATTTTATTTTTTAAGCTAATATTTTTTTAAAGCTTTTTTTGTTATATTTTAGCCTTATTAATTTTTTTTTTTTTTTTTTATATTATTTTTAATTATTTATTATATATTTTATTAAGTTTTTTTTAATAATAACTTTATTTACTTTTATTTTATTTGTTTTTTGCTTTTAGTTTTAATTATATTTTTTTTTAAAACTAAATATTTAACTTTTTTTTAAATAGTTTTTTTTTGCTTAAAATTATTAACTTGTTTTTAAAATTATATAACTTAATATTTAAATAAATATAAAAAAAAAAGCAGCTTAGTTTTAATTTTAAAAAATAAATTAAAGTTGCTTTATATATTTTTTTAATTACTTTAAAATATTTTAATTGTTTTTTAATTAAGTTTTTTGCTATTTTTTTTATTTAGCTTTTATTAAGCTTATATTATATAAATAAACTATATATAATTATGCTTTAAATTATTTTTATATAGATTTTTTTTGTTTTAAATATATTATATTTTTATATAGTAGCAATTAATTTTATTAAAATAAAATTTTAGCGTTTAAGTTTTTATTAAAGTTTTTTTAAGTAATAATATTATTTTAGTTTATAGTTTAATTATACTTTTAAAAAATATATATTTTTTTTTGGTTTAATTTATATATTTTTTAATTAAATTAAAATAAAATTAACTTTATATTATTTTATAAAGTATATTAGTTTATTTTTTATTAAATTAAAGTTTATTTTATATTATAATATTTAGCTTTTATATTTTATATATATTTATATTAAATACTTATAGTTTTTTTTTATATTTAGTTTTATTATTATAAAGTTTATATTATTTATAAACTTTATTATAATTAGCTTTTTTTTTATTAATTTTTTATATAAAATAATTATATATAGCAAAAATAATATTAATAATAATAAAAATCTTTATAATATATTTATAATTAAAACTTTTTTTGCTATATTTTTATTATTAAATAATAATATTATTATTTATTTTATAAAGTAGCTTTAAAGTTAGTTTTAAATTTATTAAAAAAAGCTTTTTGTTTATAGCACTTTTAATAGCTTTATATAGTTTATTATATTAAAAACTTTTAAAATATTTAATTATAATAATATTAATATTAAATTATATTTTTAATTGCTATAAATTGCTTTTATTATAGCTTTAATTGCTAATTTTATAAATTTTTATAGTTTATTTTTTATTTATTTTTTTAATAATAATATAAACTTTTTTATTATAATTAAAATATATATACTTATTATTTTTTTAATTATTTTATTTATTATATTAAATAATAAAATTAATTTATAGCTATTAAGCTTTTTAAGCTTTTTTAAAGCTTTTTTTAGTTTTGCTAAAATTATTATAACTATATTTTAAAGCTATTTTAAATAATATTTATATATAAAACTTTATTAAGCTAATATTACTATTACTTTTATAACTTTTTGCTTATATATCTTTAGAAATTTTATTAATAAAAAGTTATTTTTTAGCGCTTTTTAAAGTTTAGCTTGTTTTAAAATTTCTTTAATTGTTTTTGTTTTAATTTTTTTTTATATTTTAAATAAGTATTTTATAAGCTTTTTTTATTTTTTTAAGTTTAATAAGTTAATTTTTAAAATAAAAAAAAACCTAGCTATTAGTACTTTTATTTTTGTTATATAAATAATTATTTACTTTTTTTTTTTTTAAGGTTTAAAAAACTTTTTTTTGCTAAAAAAGCTTAGCTTTTAAAGCGCGCTTATTTTTTTAAAGTTTAAAGTTTTAAATTATTTTTTAAAGCTTTTATTATATTTTATTGCTATTATTTTTATTGTTTTTTATAAATAATTTGCTTTTATTTTGTTTTTACTTTAGTTGCTTTTTTTTTTTAGTATTAAAATATTATTTTATAGCACTTTTTTTTTTTTTTTTTAGCTTTTTTTATAGCTTTTTAAACTTTTTATAATTATTATAAAGCTGCTTTTTTTATTATAGCTTTTTTTTTAAAGCTATTATATTTATTATTTTAATTAATTTTATTATTAAATACTTAATATATTTATTTATATTTATTATTATATTAAAACTTTTTAATATTTATAATTTAAATATTTTAATTATTATTAGCGCTTTATTTAATATTTTTTAGCTTTAGCTTTTAAATAACTAAAAGCTTAATATTAAGTTTTTTTTATTATAAATTTAAAAGCTTTAAAAAATATAATTAAATTTTATTTATTTTAAGCTTTTAAATATTTTTATTAAAAGTTTTTTATTAGCTTATATTAAGTTAATTATGTTGTTTTTTTTTTATTTTTTTATAGTTTTTTTGCTTTTTTTTTTTATAATATTATTATATAACGTTTAAAGTATTAGTTTTTAAGCTTTTATTAAGCTTAAGATCTTTTTGTAATATATTAAAGTTTTTTTATTTTTATTTTATAATAATAAATATATATTTATATTTTTTACTACTATATTTTATTTTTAGTTTATTTTTATTTTAAGCTTAATTATTAAACTTATTTTATTTTTATTTAAATTTAACTTTATATATACTAATTATATAATAATTAGTTTTTTTTTATTTGCTAAAAAAAAAGTTGTTTTTATTTAATTATAACCAGCTTTTTTTATTTATAAATTACTTGTGATTTATTTATTAATATATAATACTATATATTTAAAATTAATATATATTATATTATATTAACTTAACTTAAAATAATATAATTAAAAAAGTTTTACTTTTTTTTTTTTTATAATAGCAGCTTTTATAGTGCTATTATATTATATTTTTATAGTAATTTAAAAGCTATTATTATATATATTTTTAATTTTATAATATTTTAAAATAAAGTATTAAGTTTTATTAGCTTAAAATAAAAGTGTTTTTTTTATTATTTAAATTTAGTTATATTTTTAAAGTAAAAAAAAAAAAAAGCTTTTTTAAATTTAATTTAAATATATTAGCTTTTTTTAAAAAAAAAGCTTATATTTTAACTTTTAAAGTTATTAAAGCTATATATATTATTTTAAAGCAATTAAACTTTAATATTACTAGCTAAATTATTTTTAATATTATTAATTAATATAATTTTAATTTTTTTATAAATAAATTAAATATTAATTGCTTTTAAAGTTAAACTTTTTATTAATTACTTTAGTTTTAATTTATTAATTTATATTTGCTTTAAATATAAAACTATATTAGCTAATATTAATATACCTTTTATATTATTACTATTTAGCTTTAAAAAACCTTATACTTTTTTAAAAAAGTTAAATAATTTTTTTTATAATTTATATATTTTATTACTTTTAGTTTAAATTTTTTTTAAATTAAACACTTTTTTTTTTTGCTTTTATATATTATACTATTATATAAAAAATATTTACTTTTATTTTTATACAACTTTTTTATATATTTAAATTTATAATACTTAAAATATTATATAACTTTTATATTTTTTAAAAATAGCTTATAATTATATATTATTATTTTTTATATAGCTTTTTTTTAATATAAAGCTTTTATAGTTTTTATATTAATATAATATATTAATAAGCTAATATAATAGCTTTTTAAGTTAGCTAGCAAAATTAAGTATATTTTGTTTATGCTAGCTTTATTTTATTTATAAATATTTCAAAAAAAATTTATTAGGTTTATATACGCGCTTTAAAATATTTTTACATTAATATCTTTTATAATTACTATATAATCCCTTTTAATCTTTGTTATACCTTTATTAAACGCTTATTTTACCTATAAGTTAGCTTGTTTATATTATATTGCTTTTTTTTTAAATATAACTACTATATTTTTATTTAGTAGTTTTTTTACTATAATTGCTTTTACTATTTTAATTGTTATATTTATTACTTTTACTATTTTTTTAGCTATATACGCTATAAAGGCTAGGTTAGGTTTAGCTTATATTAAAACTTTGCAGTTATATTAAATAAAAAGTATTGCGCGATTTAAAGGCGCTAAAAAGCCGATTACTAAGCGGCTTATAGCTAATATTATAGTTGCTTAAGTTTAATTAATAATAAGTATACTGCTTTTTTTTAGTTTATATATTATTATATATAGTTTATTAATATTTTATTTAGTAGCTAATAATATTTTAAATAAATATTTTATAAATAATAAAAAAAAAGGAAAAAGTTTAAAACATTAATAACTTTTTAGGCTTTGCTTTTTATATCAAATAATTTAAATATACTGTTTTTTAAAAAGTAAAAGCACTTAAAAACGTAGTTATATTAAACCTAAAAACATAGCATAAAGTGCAACAAACCTAATAGTGCTAAACGGTAGCGCAAAAAGATTAAAGTAATCTTTACACCACTTAATTATAGGCTTTAGCACTAAAAGGTCGCTTTAATAACAAAATAATAGCAAAACAAGCAAAAAAGCAAAGTAAAAAATAAATAAAATAAAAAAATAAATATAATTTTTAATAGTTTTTATTAGTTAAAAAAAAAGTCTAAATATAAAAGTATTAATAAAAAACATATTAAAAGCTTAATAAAAAACTTTTATATTAAAATATAAGAAAAAAAAAAAAAAGCCTAAAATAACCTAGCTACTAAATAAAATATTAACAAACTATATATAATAATATATAAACTAAAAAAACATAATATATTTATTATTAACTAAACTTAAATAATTATAATATTAGCTATAAGCTACTTAATAATTAGCTTTTTAGCGCTTTTAAATTATATAATATTTTTTATTTAATATAAGTATAAAATTTTAATATAAGCTAAACTTAACTTAGCTTTTATAGCATATATAGCTAAAAAAACAGTAAAAGTAATAAATATAGCAATTAAAATAGCAAAAGTAATTGCAGCAAAAAGATTACTAAATAAAAATATAGTAATTATATTTAAAAAAAAAATAATATAATATAAATAAGCTAATTTATAAATAAAACAAGCATTTAATAAAAGTGTAACAAAAATTAAAAAAAATTATATAGTAATTATAAAAAATATTAATATAAAAATACTTTAAAGCGTAGATATAAACTTAGTAAATCTTTTTTAAAATATTTATAAACAAAATAAAGCTAGTATAAACAAAATATACTTAATTTTACTAGCTTAACTTAAAAAGCTATTATATTAGCTTATTAATATATTATATTAATATAAAAATTATAAAAGCTTTATATTAAAAAAAAGCTATATAAAAAGTAATAATATATAATTATAAGCTGTTTTTAAAAAACATAAAAATTATATAATATTTTAAATGTTATAAATTTAAACATATAAAAAAGTTTTATAAAAACAAAAGTAAATACTTTTTATATAATAGTATAATATATAAAAGCAGAAAAAAAAATATTTAACTTAAAAAAAATTTAAATTAAAAGCAATAAAATATATAAATTATAAAAAAGGTTATTTAGCTTTTTTAAAAAAGTATAAAGTTTTTTAAAGCTAAATAATAATAACATAAAAAATATATTAATATTAACTAATATAATTTTATATTTAAAACAAATATAAATTAATAAATTAAAACTAAAATAATGAGTAAAGAATTTAACTTTAAAAGCAACTAATATTTAGTTTATTTATAAAAAAACTAAAATTATACTAATTAATAACATTAAAAATAATTTAGTTAGCAATATTAAAGCTTAGTTGCTTTAAAGTAATAAATATAGCTTTAATAACCTTAAAAGCTAAAATATAAGCCTTTTCTTTTAAAAAAGCTAATATACCTAAATTAAATTTAAAAAAGCCTTTTTTTTCTTTTGCTTTAAAAGCGCAATTAAACTTAAATAATAAAAAAAACACTTTTATTTTAAGCTAATAAAATTTAACGCTTTATTTTAAAACATTATAAAATTAAAAACATATATAATAATAACTTTTAAATTATTAAAAAAATATAATATAATAATATTATAAAAGCTATTATTATAAAAAAAAAAAAAAATAAAACTTTATTAACTATATTATTTTAAGTTAAGCTAATATAATATAATATATATTAGTTTTAAATATATAGCACTATATATTAATAAATAAATTATAAGTAATTTATAAGTAAAAAAAGCTAGTTATAACTAAATAAAAGCAACTTTTTTTTTAATAAACAAAAAAAAACTAGCTATTATATAATTAATATATATAAAGCTAAATTTAAGTAAAAATAAAGTAAGCTTAATAATTAAGCTTAAAAAAAAAGCAAACTAAAAGCAAAATATAATAATAAAAAATATAAATATATACTTGTTATTATAAAGAAATTTTAAACTTAATAAAAGTTTAAAAACTAATATTTTAAATGTTATATAGCAGCATTATAAAAAAAAAAAAATAAAAAACTACTAAAAAGTAAAAAAAAAACAATATAATTAACTTAATATAAGCTAATAAAAAACTTTTAGTAAAAATATTTAAAAGCTTAAAATAAGCAAAATTTAATTATATTTTTTAAAGCTTTTAAATTTATAATAAAAAAAACCTAATATTAAGCTTTTAGCTATTTAAAAGCTAAAGCTAAAAAATATTAAATAAAACGCTAGTAATAATTAAAGCGTTTAAATTATAAGTACTAAAAAATTTTAATATAATAACAAATATAAATAAATATATTAAGTATTTAATAATAAAACTAATTAAAATAATAAATATAATAGCTTTAAAAAAAAAGGCTATAATAAAAAAAATAGCTTTATAATAGTTATAAAAGGTTTAAAAAGTTATAAAAAAAGCTAAAAAAAAAAAAAAAAAAAAATATAAAATAATATTTTAATATTAAAAAAAAAAAAAAACTAAAATAAAAATAAAACAAAAGTAAATTATTTGCAAAAAATAATAAAAATAATAGCAACAAAATATAATAAAAGCTTTAAAAAATAATTTAAAACTTTAAACCTTAAAAAAATAAGCGCTTTTTAAAAGCTAAGCTTTTTTAATAAAAAAAAGTTTTTTAAACTTTAAAAAAAAAAAAAAATAAGTAATTACTTATATAAAAAAAATAAAAATATTAATAGTTAGGTTTTTTTTTACTTTAAAAATCAACTTATTAAACTTAAAAAGGTAAAAAAAGCTTATAAAATACTTATTTAAAATATAAAAAAAAATTAAAACAAAAAAAATTAAAAAAATCTTAAAAAAAGCTAAACTTTAAAAAGCGCTAAGAAATAACTTTTTATTAACGGGATTTTTAAAGGCATATAAGCAAAAAGTTATAAAAATAATAATAATATTAGTTTAATAAAGTTTTATATATAAATATTATTTAAAACAGCTTTAAAATATAATTATAATAATTTTAGCAAAACTAAAAAAAACTTTAAAAAAGCTTAAAAAGCTTAATAGCTATAAATTAATTTTATTATTTAATATAATAAATAAAATAATTAAAAAAGTAGTAAGTATATATATTTTAGCTATAGTAAAAAAGTTTATATTATTATTAAAAAAGCAAATAAAAAACAAATTATAAAAATTTATAAAACTAATAATTAAAGCTATAACAAAAATAATTTATAATAATTAAAAGTATAATTTAATATTAATATTATTATAATTAAATATTTTAAAAGCTTTTAATATAATAAACTATATAAAGCTATTAAAAATACTATAAAAAAAAAGCTTTTTTTAATAAATTTAAAACTAGCTTTAAAACTACTTTATAAAATAAATAATAATATTATTATTTAATAATAAAAATATAACAAAAAAAGTTTTAATTATAAATATATTATAAAAATCTTTATTATTATTAGTATTATTTTTGCTATATATAACTACTTTATATAAAAAATTAATAAAAAAAAAGCTAGTTATAATAAAGTTTATAAACAATATAAACTTTATAATAATAAAGCTAAATATAAAAAAAAACTATAAATATTTAGTATAAATATATATAAAATATAAAAGCTAAATATTATAATATAAAATAAATTTTAACTTAATAAAAAATAAACTAATATATTTTATAAAATAATATAAAGTTAATTTTGCTTTAATTTAATTAAAAAATATATAAATTAAACTAAAAAAAAGTATATATTTTTTAAAAGTATAGTTAAATTATAAATTAAAATAATATTATTACTTAAAAAAACTTTAATAAAAACTTAAATATTAAAATTTTACTTTAATAAAATTAATTGCTACTATATAAAAATATAATATATTTAAAGCAAAAAAAATTTATATAAAAATAATTTAAAGCATAATTATATATAATTTATTTATATAATATAAGCTTAGTAATAGCTAAATAAAAAAAATAGCAAAAAATTTAATTAAAAAATAATTAAAATATTTTAAAGTAATTAAAAAAGTATATAAAATAATTTTAATTTACTTTTTAAAGTTAAAATTAAGCTGCTTTTTTTTTTATACCTATTTAAATACTAGGTTATATAATTTTAAAAGTAAGTTAATAATTTTAAGTAAAAAAAAAACTATTTAAAAAAAAATTAAATATTTAATTTTAAAAAAAAACATAATTAAAAATAAAAGCAAAAAGTAAGTAAAATAAAAGTAAATAAAATTACTACTAAAAAAAACCTAGCAAAATATATAACAAATAATTAAAAATAATATAAAAAAAAAAAAGTAAATAAAAAAATAATAAAGCTAAAATATAATAAAAAAAGCTTTAAAAAAATATTAGCTTAAAAAATAAAATAAAGCTAATAATAAAGCAAAAAAAGGTTAAAGCTTAGCAATATTAGCATTAATAACAAAAAAACCACTAAAAAAAACTAAAAAAACTTATTTAATAAATATAGCAAACTTTTATTACAAACTTTAAAAATATAAAGCTTTAGCTTTATTATAAATTTATATAAAAATATTAAAGCTAAAAGCTTTTTTTTTTTAAAAAAAAGTGCTAAATATAGCTATACCTTTTTATAACTACATAAAAAGCAAAAAAATAGCGCTATATAAATTTTTATATTACTTAAAATTTAAAAAAAAAAAAACCAACTTAGCTATTTAGTTTTATAGCTTTTTTACTACTAGTTTAAATTATAATTAAATTATAAACAGCTTAAAAATAGCTTATAAAATAATGCGCTAGTTTTTAGCTTAAAGCTTATTACTTATATATAAAATAGCTTAAATATTAATAAAAAGCAAAAAAATATAATAAAAACAAAAAAAATAAATTTTAAAAACAATATAATAGTAAATTATAGCTAATAGTATATTAATAGCAACTAATAAAACAAAAAAACATAAAGCCTAAAAAGCTATTTTTTTTTTTTCTTTTTTTTTTTCTTTTTTTTTTTCTTTTATTTTCTTTTAATTAAAAAACTGCTAAAGCATAATAAAGCTTTTAATTAAAAATCTATAACAAAATTATAAACGCTTTAAAAGCGTTTTAATTAAAAAGCAAAAAGTTTTCGCTTAAGTTTTTTGGTTTTACTTTTAATTATTAAAAAACAAGCATACTAAATGCTTAATATATTTAAATTAAAGTTTAAATAGTATTATATAGGTATAATAAAATATAACTAATAATAATATTTAGTAGCTAAGTTATTTTAAGCTTTTTTTTTTTTTTTTTATATTTTAATATAAAAATCTTTTATTAAACCTTTAATATATTTTTTATTAGTGCTTTTATATTTAAAAATTTCTTTTAACTAATAAAAACTACTAAAAATCGCATTTATTTCTTTATTTTATTTTCTTTTCGCTTTGCTTTTTTGCTTGCTTTATTATTATTTTGCTATTAAAGCAACCTTTTAATATTAAAGCCTGCAATTAAGTAATATAAAGACTGCTTTAACCTTTTCGCGCTACCATTTAGCACTATTAAGTTTATTATACTTTGCGCTATATCTTTAGGTTTAATATAACCGTATTTTTAAGTGCTTTCACCTCTTAAAAAGCAATATATCTAAATTATTTAATATAAAAAGCAAAGCCTAAAAAGTTATTAATGTTTTAAACTTTTTTAAAAAAAAAAACTAATTAATATAAAAAGGTATGAGTTATATATTAAAATCGTTATGTTTAGCTAGTTAAAATAATATTTATAATAAGTTTTAAATTAATATAGCTTTAATTTTAAGATTTTATATAGCAGTTATATAACTTTTAAAATTATTTTTATAAGGTATTTATCTTTTAGTTTTTTTAATAATTATATAATAATTACTTATAATAGCTTATTTTTTAATTATAAATACGCTTAAGTAATATTTTAAAGTTTGCTTTTAATGTTATAATTTTATATAAAAAAAAAACTTAATATTAAAATTAACTTTTAGTTTATTTATTATATTATAAGTAATTATATCAAAATTGTTTTTTTTTTAATTGTTATAACTTTATATCACTAGTTTTAATTTTTTATATAATTAAGTTGTTTTACTTTTTATTTTTTATATAAGCTTAAACTTAAATATATAAATATTATTATATTATTTTAAGTTATATATTATAAATTTAAATATATTTTATATAATAAGTTTATTAATTTTAATAGCGTTTGCTTTTTTAAATAAAGCGCTAAAAGTATTAATTACATTATTTTTACATAATTTAATCGCTAAAGCGTAATTTTACTCCTTTTTTTTAATTAAAAATATATATTATATAAAAGGTATATAAAAGTTAATAGCTTTATAAAAGCGTTTTTCTTTTTTATATAACTAGTAGTAAAAATACTTAAATTTTATTTAATACTTTATTTATATTTTTTAATATAATATTTTTTATTATATAATAATATAGCTTTATTTATATAGTTTTAAACTATATAAAGTTATTTATTAATTTAATTACTATATTTAACTTTTTAATTAATTAAATTTTATATAGTTTATTTTAGCTTTGTTTTTTTTATTATATAAAAACTTTACTTTATAATAATAATAATAATATATTATATAAAATAAGCTTATTATATTTATTAGCTGTTTAGTTAATATTAGCTTTAGCTTTTTTTTTGCAGAATATTTTTATAGCCTTTTTAATTACTTTAGCTTATTATATAATATTTAGCAACAAAGGAAAATTTAAATTTACTTTAAAGTAAGCTTTAAAAATAAAAAGTATTAATATTAAGTTATTTAGTTTTACGGTATTATTTAAGGCTTTAATTACTATTTATAAAATTAACTTTTATTTTATATAACTTTTAAGCTTAGCTTTAAATATATTATATATATAGCATAATAATTTATATACTTGTTTAATTTTGCTTACTACTTAATATACCTTTATAAGCATTATATAATATTAAGTGCTTATAATTTTTATTTAGTTCTAAAATTTTTTAAACAAAAAGTTAGTTTTTAAGTTATATATAACATAATTAAAAGGTTTTTAATATATATTAATTTAATATTTATATAAAGCTTTTTAAATATATTATATAAATATAAAACTTAAAAAGGTTGCTATTTAAAAAAATATTGTAATATTAATTATATATAACACTTACTTATTATTTATTTATATAATATTAATAATTACTTTATAGTTAAAATTGTAATTATTTTTAATTATAAATTTAAAGTATTTAAATACTTAATTATATATTTAATAATAATAATAAAACTTTTAAATCTTTTTTAAAGTTAAATAGCTAATATTATATTTTATATAACTAAGTATATTATATAGCCTTTTTATATAAAAATAATTAAAATAATAATATAAACAATATAATTTTATTTTTATAAAATAAATTTTAGCTTTATATAATAAGGTGTTAAAAAATAAGTAACTTTATTTATATATAACTAATATCTTTTTTTTGTTTATTTATATAATCTTATTTTATATATTATTAAAAACAACTTTAATATAATTTATATTTGCTAATAAAAAAAAGAAAAAGGTTAAAATATTTAATATATAGTATATAATTATATTGAAAAGGCTTTTAATTTATATAATATTAATTAAAATAATAATTTTACAGCCTTTAAATTTAATATAAGTGTTATTAATGGTTTAATTTACTTTTATATATAGGTAAAGTTATAAGTACGCAACTAATTACGCTTTTTTTACTATAAAATATATAAAAGCTTTTATATTTTAAATTTCTTTTTAGTACTTTATATAATATTAATTATTTAAAAAAAATCAGTTGCTTAAAATAATTGTTTTATAATTTTTTCTTTTTTCGCTAATTATATAATATATATTATTTTAAATATTTTTACTAGTTATATAATATATAAATATATTATTTATTAAAAATTATATTGCTTATATATTATATTTTTTATTAGCATTACTTTTATTATTATTTAATTTAAAGTAGCCTTTATACTTTATTAAGTATAAAGAAAATTTTTTATTTATAGGTTATATAAAGTGTAATATTTTATATAAGCTAAAATATTAGTTTTATATATAAGCTTTTGTTTAAAAAATATAGTTTATTAACTAATATTTTTTTTTTAATATATAAAGCACTTTTTTTTTATATAAAACTTTTAATTAGTTTAATTAGCTTGTTTATATAGCTAAAAGCAATTTTAATATAAGCTGTTTTACTTTAAATAATTTAAATAAAATTTAAGTTTAAAGCTTTTTATATAGTTGTTTTAGTTATATTTTTTGTTTATAAAATAAACCTTGCTTTTTTTTTATATAAAGTACTTAAAGATAATATTTATTAAAATTTAAAAGTATATTTATAAATTAATAAAAAAGCTTTTATATAATAGCTTTTAAAGTATAAATATTATATTAAATTTTAGCACTTTTTAATATGTTTATACAACTATTATATTAAGCTAGATTTTATTTTAATAGCTAGCACTTAATATATATTATATTTTTATTAGCTTATTAATTATAAGCTTTAATATATTATATAATATTAATTTTAAATTTTTTTATTTTGTTTATATATATATAATTATAGTTTAATTAGCTTAATAATAACTATAATTTATATTAATATTAAAGTATATATTTAATATATAATAAATTTTATTTTAAGTGCTTTTTATATTAATATAATAAATATAGTAGTTTTTTACACAACTTTATAATATTAATAAAAATATAGTATAATATTAGTTTTTTATAATTTTTAGCTTTTAGTAAGCGTTAATAAATAGCTTTGCCTTATTATATAATAAGTTATATAGCTTTTTAAAATAGTTTTTTCTTTGTTTTTAAGTTTTTTTAAAAAGTGCGTATTTATTTAGTAAGTTTTCTTTATTTTATATATATTTTATAAAAAATAAGTTTATAATTATATTAATTATAACTAAATTTAATATTATATATATATATTTTTTTAGCTAAAAAGTTTAAAAAAAGTAATAAGTAATAATATATTTATAAACTAGCTAAAAGTTTAAATAATAACTAGTAATAACTAAAGTAATAAATATTATAATTCTTTTATATAGCTATATAAAAGTATTTCTTTTAATATTTCATTATATAAAAGGTTTTTTAAATTATATAGTTTTTAATGAGGTTAAAAAAAAGTAGGTATAATATTTAGTGTTATATTTTTTAAAGGTTGTTTAAAAGCTTAAAATAAAGGTTATATAATAGCTTTTAATAATTTTGCTTTAAATATTAATAATTTTATTAAGTATAAAAGTTTATAATATATAATATTTTTTTATATAGCTTTATATATTTTTAATGCTACTATTAAATAATTTTTAACATTTAATAAAAAATATTTTATTTTTAAGATTTTTAAAAATTTTAATCTTAGTATATAATAGCATATAAAAAATTAAGCTATAATTTAATTTTTATAGTTCTTTTTATATATTTGCTAAAAATTCTGTTTTATTGTTTTTAAATATATATAATTCTATATTTAATTAAATAAATAAATATTTAACTTATTAACATTTAGTTTATATATTAAGTTAATAGTTTTACTTTATCTCTTTTTTAAAATTATACTTTATATAAAAACTTTAGCTATTTTATTAAAATATTACTTAGTTATTATATAGCGATATAGTTTAATATTTTAATAAAGTTGCTTATTATTTTTATTTTTTTATATATATATTTTTTGCTTTAAAAAATCCTAAAAAGAAAATATTTATATAAAAAGATTTAAATCTTTTTTTTTTTATATTATATAAATATTTTTTGCCTTAAAAAGTATTAAAAAAAAAACACTTATATAATAAAAATTTTAAAGATTAATATAAAAGTAAATATTTTTTGCTTTAGATTTTTAAAAAGAGAATATTTATATAGTTAAAATTTAAAGTTTTTTTAATTGTTTTTTATTTTTATTTTTATTAATTTATAATGCTTTTATAACTACTAATTAGTATTAAATAAGTTATATATAATTATATATTATATAGTAAAATAAAATATAATTAATTTTATATTATATTTATTTAAGTAAAAAAAAAGAAAGTAAATCTCTTATATATAATAAAATCTTTATTTAAAATAAAGATTTTAACTAGTGTATAAAAATAATAAAGATAAAAAAACATAAAGGTAAATAAATATTTGTGTGAAATTAGCTATTATATGTTAAAACTATTAAATATAGCTAACATTAAGATTTTAATAATATTATATTAAAATAGCTGTTAAATTTAATAATAAATAGGTTTTTTATTATTTTATGTTTATTATAAATAATATAAACTATTATTAAGTTATTATATTTAATAAAATTACTATTGTTTTTTAATTAAAGTAAAATAAACATAAGTTTATAATAATCGGTTATTTATTTATATTATTATTAGTAAACTTTTATATTATAAATAATAACATGTTTTACCATTATATAATAAATACTACTATATAATAAGACTTTTAAAACTTATTTTTATTATATATTAAAAAAATAATTATAGTATAATTAAATTAATTTAAATTAATTAAAATCTTTTTTATTAAATGTTTTTATTTTTATTGTATATATTTATATATTATAACTAGTGTTGCTATATATGCTATAATAGCGCGCATGTTTAGCTGCTTTTATTTAATAACTACTACTTTTATTATTTTTTAATTTATTAAACTATTACTTTTTTTAAAAACTTAAAGATTTATTTCTTTAGTTAAAGTAAGTATTTTTTTAGCTTATAATTGCTTATTTTTTATTTTATAGCGTTTATTAAATATATAGTTAGCTTTTTTAAGCTTAGTAATTTTATTTAAAATTAAAGTTTGCTTATATATTAATAAATATATAGCTTTAAATAAAAAGGTTATAATATTAAAAATTTTGGTTAAAAAACTATTTTAATGTTTTTAAATATAATTTTTTAAGTAAATTATTTATATAATAGCTTTTTTAATATTAATAAGCGTTATTAAAAATATAATAATAAAAAGTAATTTAAAAAGTAGTAATAATATAAAAGTAATTAACTTACTTTTAAGCTTTAAAATAATAGTATTTAAATTAAATAAAATAAAGCTAATAGCTTTAAACCTAAATATAATATTTTTAAGCGTTATTATTTAAATATAAGCTTTAAAAAACATAAGTAAAAAGTTTTCTTTTAAAATATAAGTTATATTAGTTTATATAATATTATTAATTTTAATATTATATATTTTTTTAATAAGTTAAAATATAAAATATTTAAAGGTTAAAGCTTATAAAAAAAGTGCGTAGGTATTATATTAGTAAAAATATTGTTTTTTTAGTAATAATTTTTAAATATTTTTTAATAATAGCTTTTATAACTATTAAAAATAAAAAAGCGTTTTATATTTATTAAATATAAGCAAGTATATATATTAAAGTACTTAATTTATTTTAAATTAAATTTATTATTAACTTAGCTATTATTTAAAATTATAATTTATTAATTAAGTAATAAAAAGCTATTATAATATTAAAAAATAAAATAAGTTTTTTTTTTTAAAATAATAAAAAGCAGCACTACTTAACTTTAAAAATTAATTATATAAATAGCTATAAACTAATTTTAATTACTTTATTAAGCTTACTTAAGTTTATTTTGCTTTTTTATATTTATTATAATTATATTAGTTATAATTATATTTATTATAAACTTTATTTTATTAAAATTATATATATTCTTTTTTATAATATTTTTATGCTTAATAGTTTTTTTTATATATTTATAATATATATTATATTTAATAGGATTTTTATAAAAGATTTAGCTATAATTAATTTAATAATTTAAATATATTTTAAAAGCTAATATATAGTTTATAAAGCGTATAATTTAGTTAATATTAATAAAGCTGCTTTTTTACTTTACTTATAATTAGTTAATTATATTTTAAATATAATAAACTTAAAGGAAAAACGCTTATAAATTTAAGTTAATAATAAAAAAAATAATTAATTGCTTTTTAATTTTAATAAGTTTATTTAATATATTTTTGCTTTTATGCTTAAGTATAACATTAGTAATTTAGTAGCAAAAAGTTTTGTTAAAAACGTAGTATATTTTTACAAGCTTATAAATATTAAAAGAAAAGTCTTGTTTAAAAGCGCAAGTAGTAGTTTATAATCTAATTTTTTTTAACATATTATTTATTGTTATAGGTGGAGAAATTAAAGTTTTAAAAATAAAAGGTTAAAAAGTTAAAAAGTTTTATTATATGGTGGTATTTATTACATAATAGTTGTTAGCGTATGCCTATATAAGCCATTAAGGCTTTATGGCACAATATATAGAAACTACGTTGCCTAATTATACAAAAGTATAATAAAAAGGCCTATATTGCGTATTATAAGGCGCGTACACAAATATATATATAAAATTAGCTAAATAAAACTTACTTTTTATTTTTTTACTTTATTATTATCAACAGTTAAAACAACTAATATACTTGTTATATTAGCACTTAAATTCACTTAGTTTTATATAATAGCTAACGTTTTATATAATTAAATAGCAATTATAAAATTAATCAACCAACCTAAATACCTTTATTTTTTTATTATATAAATAGTTTAATTATATAAACGCATACAACACGTTTACTAAAAAGCTTATAAAGTAAGTATATATTAGCAAACAAAAACTCACACAATATAATAAATAAATAAAATAAAATAATTAAAATACTCTCTAAAAAAATTACCTAATTAAACTACTTACTTAATAAAATATTTTAAAATCAAGTTAATATTTAGCTTAAGCTAAAATCTAAGCAGAAATATATTAATATATTTAAACACAACATTAAAAAAAAGTATAATAAAAAAACTTAAATTAACCTTAATATATATAACAATATAAAGTTTAAATATAAAACTTAGTTATAATGTTTAAAAAACAACTATAGTTATAAAATATATTTGCTATATAATAAAATATATAAGCAAATAAAAAAAATAAAAAAAATAGCTTTAGTTAAACCATTACTATTTACTTTAGCTTAATTAAAACTAGTTTTATAAAGCAAACAAAAAACCTTAGCAACATTAGCTCTTAAAATTATTAACAACTAAAATAACATTAAAACTATTTTTTAAACCAATCTTAAGCTAAATTAATAAACCTTTCCTATTTTTAATAATAACAATATAATATATAAATTATTTAGTGTTTTAAATAAAAACAATAAAGTTATTAACCAAGTAAAAAAAAAAAAGCGTGTAAAAAAAAACACTCCCTCTAATTCAAACCCTTTGTTCTCATCATCTAACTCAAACTTAAATAAAAAAATCAAGTATATACAACACAAAATCAAACAACTTAAGCAAAAAAAAAAAAAGTTAATAAACAATACCAAAAAACCTATAAGTAACAACAAACCTAAAAAAATCAAATAGCATTATTTTTATTTTAAAATTAACAAAAAAAACTATTTAAAAAAAGCAAAAAATTAGCTTATATATAAGTGTAATCTTTACCTAGCTCTCGCTATTATTAAATATACTAAAAAAAAAAAAATTACCGCACTTAAAAAAATCAAGCTAGCACTAATAATAACCAGCATATATAAAACAGCTCCTTTTAACCTTATTAAAAAAATTAAAATAAACACTAAAATACTTTAAATCTTTAAAACTACTTATAAATTAAATAAAAAAATCAATTAAAAAAATCTATAAAATAGTTTAACTATATAAATTTATAATAAAAAAAACCTAATTATTTTTACATCTAAATAAATAAGTTTAATATATTAATACTAAGCATTTAATAAAAACTTAAGTTTAAATTAATAAATCTTATTATTTTTCTAAGCAATTAAAAAAAAAGCCATAAAATAGCACAATATAATCATAAAAATAATAAAGTATTAAAAAGTCTTATTATAAAACCTTATTAATAAATTTTATAATAATCTAAAAAATTAAGTTAATAAAAAATCTTTTAATAAAAATAATTAATCTTATATTACTAACAAACCTAATCAAAAAAAATTAGGTTCTAATAATTAATACTATAAAAAAAGCAAATCAAAAAGCAACAACAATAAAAAAAAAAACAACAAGCATAAAGGTTTAAAATACTACAACTATAATAAACTTAAACATATTACTAAAAACTATAAATAGCCTTTAAAACAAAAATAAACCAACTAATATATAAATAACTAAAGCTATGCTATTAATTTATAAAGCCCTTTTTTAAGTTATAATCTAATTATTTATTTTATTATAATAAATAATAATTATATAAAATATCTTATTATTATTTATAACAATAAAATTATAAAAAATAATAAGCTAAATATAGCTTTATTAAAAAATTTAATAGCTATTAATAACTTTACCCCTTATTTTACTAACAACTTTACCTTTAAGTTTATTAATATAAGTAGTTATATTATTATAATAAATATACTTTAGTTAACGTTTATATAAACTAACACCAAAATAAAAAATAATATTTTATATAATATAAGCTTAAACATAAAAATTAAAAACAACGCTAAATCATTTATTAATAAAATATTTATTTACTTTAATAAAAAACCTAACCTATTAGTTATTTATATTAATAATAGCGCTATAAAAGTTAACACTATTAAAACCTTAAAACAAAAATACTATACTTTAATAAAATAATATTATAAAGTATTAATAAAGCATATATTATTAATCACCTTATTTTCCTTAAACATTATATTAAGCAAATAATTTTATTATATAAAAAAATACTTAAATAAGTACACCTTTAAAAGCCTAAATAATATTATAATTATAAGTATAAATATATTTAAATAAAAATTCCTTTTTTAAAAGTATAAAAAAAAAAAACCTAAATTACCTAATAATTTCTAATAAAAAGTCAAGCTAAATATAATAAATAAAATACCTAATATTATAAAACTTATAAAAAAATCAATATAAAACAATTAAATATATATAACTAATAAGCTTAAAAATAAGCTTATTTTATAGCATTAAAAGCTATATTATTTTAATATAAAGCATTTTATTTAAATAATTAAAAAAGCAACAAATATTAATTTAAACCTAAAAAAAATCAAATATCTTTTTTATATAGCTTATAATTAAGCTAAATCTCAAAAAATTATTTTATATAAACTTATTAAGCAAATAAAATACCTTAATAAAATCACTTAAGTAAATTTAAAATCAATTTAACTTATATTAGTTAAAAGTTATAAATATTACTTTTTAATTATAAATAATAACAATTGTTATTAAATATATAAATCATATAAAATAAAAAACAAAGCTAAAAAAGCTATTATTACTTATATTACCAAAGTTAATTATACTTTATAAAACTAAATTCTTTAATTAAATTAATATATACTAAAGAAAATAAAATTTCTTTATATAAATAGCAGCTAAAAGTTTAATATAAAAGCACTTAAAAAATATTACATAAATAAAGCTATTTAACTAATTACTTTATCTTTTATAAACCAATATTAAAATAAAGTTATAAAGCGTTTTATTTAATTTATTTAAAGTAAAGCAAAAGCTTATTTTATTTAAGCCTGCTTTTTTATATGTTTTTAACCTTAAAAAATAAAACTAATAATATATACCTTTAATTAAACCTATTAATTATTATTAAAAAATTCTACTTTTTATAAGCAATATATAAATAGTTTTTATTTAAGTAAAAATTATTTACTTATTTTAAAGTATTTAAAAATTTTAAGCTTATAATATATTATATATATTAATATAAGTAAGCATATAGTAATAAAAAAACTAAATATATATAGCGCTAATATGTTATTTTTTAAATATAAAAAATATAGCAACTATATTATATAATTAATAAATAAAAATTATATTTTATAAACACCTTATATTATATTTTATAAACACTTTAATAATTTTATTAATACCTTTAATTTATATAATGTTATAAAATCTTTACCTTTTAAAATATAGTAGCAGCTATATAAATATTATAAGTTTATTAAAAACTGCACTAAAATTAAAAATAAAAACAATAATATTATTAAAGAAAATACAACTAAAAAAAACACACAAAAAAAACCTAAGCGTAAACGCCTTAAAAAAAAAGTGCTTACTTTAAAAAATATAACCATTATATACGTTTATAATACCTTTAATAAATACCTTAAGGTTATTTATACCTTAAAAATATCATTTTACTAAAAAAAATATAATAAATTAAATAAAAACAATAATAAATTTAAAAGTTATTAAAATTACTAAGTTAGCAAAGTTTATATAGCAGTAGTAAAATTAAATAGTTAAACTAGTTAATAAAAAAAATTTAATATATATATTAAACTTAATTTATTAAATTTATATAAATTATTATATTTAAATTACTTATAGCATTTATTTAATATATTTAAAGCAAATATATTATTATTAAATTACTTTATAATTAAGTAAGCGCTTAATAATAATAATTATAAAAAATAACTTAAAGCTATCTTTAAAAAAATATAAATTAACTTAAATAAAAAAATATTTAAGTTTTTATTATAAATAAAGATATTTAAACAAAGTTATTTAGTTAATATAAAATAAGTACTATATAAAAAGTATTTATTTATAAAAAAACTAAACAAGTTTAAAGCTTATATATATATAAAAAGATTTATTTAATAAAAAGAAATAAACTATAAAAAAACATTAACCTTAACAATAAAAGCTGCTTTTTAAAAAATACTTATAGTATTAGCTACAAAAAAAAAGTGGTATATTTTATAATTAAATTTTATTGCTGCCTTTTTAAACAAAAAGCTATACTAGCATATTTTTATAAAGCAATTTAAAATATTAATAAAATATTTTAAAACATTTATCAAAAAAAAAAATAAACATAAATAAATAACAAACAAAATTATTAAACTTATAAACCCTTTATATAAACTAAAGTAGTTAGCTTATAAGTAGTAAAAAGTAGTTAAGTTAATAATATTTATTATTAAATTTAAACTATTATTACTTAATAATATAATATATTATAATAAAAAACATAATAAAGTTATTACTTTATATATTAATAATTTTTTATTTTATAAAACAAATATAAATTATTTAACTAAAGTTAATAATATACTACGTTTATATATAGTAGCTAAAAAATTAAAAAAAGCTAACTAATTTATTAAAATTAAAATTATTTAAAATACTTATAAAAGCAATATTAGCTTAAATTAATTATAATATGTTTAAAAAACACTTAAGTTATTTAAAATATTTAACTTTTAAAAAAGTATTATATTAATAAATAGTAAAAAAACAAAGGTTGTCTTAAAAAAAAAAGGTATACTAGCAAATAAAAATAAAATCTTTAAATTTACTTTTTTTTTAAATAAGTTAGCTTATTTAGCATAAATTACTAAATTAAATATTCGTTTTATAGCATTAATATAAGCATATTATATAAACAATTTATTAAAAACTTATTTTAATAAAATTAAGCAACTAGTAAAATACTTAAAAAACTAACTAAATATATATTTATAATATAAAAAGTTAAGTCTTAATTACTTATATAAAGTTTATAGAAAATTAAGACTATTTGTTATAATAAACGCTATATATACATTTAATTTTAATAATAAAAAATTAATAATAAAATATATTATTTTTATAAGCAATAACTTAATATTATAGCATTTAAATTTATAAAGTATTATTATAAAACATTTAATTAAAAATAAATATATTATAATAAATTAAGCTATAAATAACTTAATATAAATATAAAGCTTTTTTATAAAACTTAATTATATATTAAAAAAGCTTATTATTTTTTTAAGTAATAATATTAATGCTTTTATATAATTAAAAACTTTAATAATAAATAAGCAAAAAAAGCATATATATATAATATATTATTATATTAATTAAAAAGTAATTATAAGTTATATTAATTTAGTATATATTTAATTAAAAAATAATTTAGCTAATAGTTTAATTAAACCTTTTAATAAAATAAAACATAAGTAATTTATAAAGCTTATATGCTTTAAAAAAAAAACTACAAAAAAATTACCGCGTAGTTAAGCCACTTTATACCTATAATCTTAAGTAAATAGCTGTTAAAACAAGTTTATTACTAAAAAGTAATAAGGACTTATACTTTAATAATCTTAAAAAATTAAAACTTAACCTTTAAAATTACTACTTACTTATAATTATTTTAAACTAATTATTTATTATAAAATTATATAAAAGTAAAAAGTATAAAGTTTAAAGTTTAATAATTTAAGGTTTAATGCTAGTTTAGTTTAGTTTAAGTAAATATTAGGTGCTTATATTAAAGTAGTAAACTTTAGCGTATAATTAAACTTATATACCTTATTTTTAAAGAAAAAAGTTAAATGTTTTAATATACACTATAAATTATAATATATAAAATAAAATTTTAACCTAAGGTAAAAAAAGCACAAAAAAATTGTCGCTAAAAGAGTATATACACTAGTGTTATAAAAAATATAGTATTTAGCGCAATAATTAAAAGCGTAACTTATATATTAAAACAAAGTAATTTAATTTATAAACTAACTATTTTTTAAAGTTTTTTTATATTTTATTTAAAGTGCTTAAAAAGATAAAAAAGGTATTAATATATACTTATATAAGCTATTAAAGCTTTATAATATAATATATAAAAACCACGTTATTTAATTATATAAAAGTATAATAAAAAAGCTTATATTATATATTATAAAGCGCGCATATAAATATATATATAAAATTAGCTAAATAAAACTTATTTTTTATTCCTTTACTTTATTATTATTAATAGTTAAAACAATTAATATATTTATTATATTAACATTTAAATTCACTTAGTTTTATAATAATAAAATATATTATATATAAAAACTAAAAACTAAAGTATTAAAATATAACATATATTTTAATTAGATTTAAAACATATAAAAGCATTTAAAAAATTTAAGCTTGTTTTATATTATAAGCTAACTAACTTTATCTTATATTTTTAACGCTATAAAGTTAATGATATAGGTGGTAAAGGGTGGCATGGCCACCTACTTTGCCAGCCTGCGTAGCCTAGTTAACCTAGCCCTACCCCACCTAGCCTAGCCTATATGACTAGAATTCTGGCTGCACCAGAATTCTAGTCAGTCTTTTCCAATACATCCCACTTTTACAACCAGAACCCCTTGCAGACCCTAATAGTTAACTAACGAGTTTTTCATCTTTATTAGTAGTGATTAAAGGAAATAAAATATCTTTTAAAGAATTTAGTGAATTAACTGCTTAAAAGCTATATATATACGTTGAATACTTGTAACTAATATAGGTATTTATTATATTATTTATCACGACCCTTGTACAAAAATCCTATAGCGAGTTATCATATCCCTTTTATAGTATCCATAGATTTTGACAAGACTTGTCTTGTTTGTAATTACACAACTCCACATCTCATCATTGAAGCCTTGTATGAGAAGCTTCATGTGATTTTCAGTAGACAACATGTTTCAAATAACCGCGTCGACAAGGTGATCTAAACGTAAGTAGCTCCCAGCGTCGCAGTGGTCTGCAACCCTAGTTTCGCTGTCTTCACTCTCTGTTGTCTCTGTACCGGGTTGACGTAAAGTCTCACTTGAACTGTCTGCTCGGGTTGCGACAGTCATCCACTGTTTATCTCCAGGCACAGGCCGTGCTGTTGAATTTGGGTTCGTAATGTATAAAGCGGCTTTGGCGAGATATCTTGGCAGCGGATCCGTTGCTTTCATATCTTCTACCTGCATTACGACGCCGAGCTCAGAGGTGTACGCCGTGCGATATACGCTCGAGAAATTATTGCTGTAGCTTGCATCGTTGAAGAAAATCGCGAGGGATCCGAGTAGAGCGGCAACCGCCGAGGCTGCGATGGCGACTCCATATGCGATCCATAGTTGTCGAGACGAGTACTGGTACATAGGTCTGTATGTGGTCGTATTGACAGTGGTCATGGGGGGTGCAAATTCAGATGTTATGTTTGGCCTGAGCAGGGTATGATTAGCTATCTTGATAGTTATGTTGGAAGAAGACTCAAGGTGGTACTAAAAATGAACCTAAACAAACATTGAGACTTACTGTAGTAGTTCCGAGCTTATGAGTGATATGGTGATGTTTTGAAACATCTCTTCCATGACATTCTGGAGCGATTTATGTGGGTTCGTAGTGTAGGGGGAGCTAGACAATGATTGTCCACTTGAATTATTCATTTCCCACAGATCCATCTGTACTGTAGATATAGACTCGAATCGGGAACGCGCATGTTGCGACGAAAGGAAGCTGAGCTCTGGTGTATCGACAAGGACTGTGGATCTGATATTCGTATCTACGTTTAGGAGGTTACCATCATCCGTCACGGATCCTTTGATGATTTGGAAAAAAGCATCTGCTATAGCGGTATATGACAGCTGCCGAAGGGAGCTTGCGTTGAAGTTATGAGGTCTTGGTCTGATATATTAGCAACACTAACCCGTTTCATGGTAGACACTATCTCCATGCGGTCGGTCTGTATGGCTATGCTCTGTCTGCCAGACTCGTAGTTGAAACCGGTGTGATATGAGGAGTTGTGCAAATCGCATTGCAGGAATGTCATATTTCCCGGCCCTAGAGGCTGGTCTTTTGTCCCGTATTCCCACCTGTCGCAAAGAATATCCGCGACGTCACTAAACCGATCGAACAAACTAGGCATGACTGCTACCAAAAAGGAAGTTTGCACCGACCCCGTTTCAAAATACGCATAATTATCCTTCTGAAAAAATGGGATCGTTGCATTTCCCCGAGCGATGTCGTCCAAGCGAGGTAGCCTGCAGGGGATAAGCAGCCGACTACATTCATATTAGTTGTCTCGTTCCAGAGCTGCCATGCAATGTTAGATTGAAACCGAAGTCTAGTGTTATTATCCATTGGATAGCAATATAGGGATGGGCCATAAAAGTCCAATTGCCAACTTGAGTCTGGTGCCAGTGGCGTAATGGGCAAGATAGCTCCGGTACCTACCACTGTATTTGCAACTTTCTGGACTTCGGTGCTAGGGCCATTATAAAGGTAATAGGCAGAGAATTTCACTAAATTGGTGTAATTGGATCCCTCGATTACCTCGGATCCAACGGTCATCCTTATCATACTTGGCATTTCGGCGACGTAGCGGAAACTTGCGAAATCGAAGTTCGGGACTGGTTCCACCGCTGAGGTCATAACTTCCGCTACTTTCACGGAAATGGAAGCTGGTGGAATGGTGAAAGCAATAGGCAGTAACCTTTTCATTTTAGTCAGTAGTTTCAATATGCAAGAGGCTCCGGAATGATAGCAATGTACCATGCTATAAGTGCAGTGAGCTGTAATGTAGGGTGCTTCCACCATACAGAGCCTCGACGAAAGGCAAAGGCGTTCGAAAGTATTGAGAACATGGCGTCGATTTCCTCGAGGGTATTGGCTTTGCGAGTGTGCATAGCTGCGTGCCAAAACACTTGCACATACTATTAACGTCAGGAGGTTAAAATACTTATGATCCACATACTAAATAACTAAACTAATATATATATAAGCTTATAGCTCTTTAAAATAGCTAAAAAGACTTAAACTTTTAGTTAATTAATAAAATCACTATATATTTATTTTAATAAGTGATAAGCTTAAAATACTTACTTTAATAAATTATTATTTATTAAAATTATTTATTATAAATTTATTTAACGTATTATATAAGCGAGTTATATATATAAGCGAGTTTAACACCTTTTTTCACTTTTATATATACTATATTTATTTAATTATTATATATTAAAATAATTGTTAAAAAGCAAGCGTACTAAATGCTTAATATATTTAAATCAAGGTTTAAATAGTATTATATAAGTATAATAAAATATAACTAATTATAATAATATATATTAAAATAAAAACAATATAAACGTTATATTATAAGTTATTAAATTTAACTTAAAATTAATTGTTTAACGCGATATAATAATATATAATATTTTTATTATAATATTAAGTAATTAACATGTTTTACCACCATGTAATAAATACCACCATGTAATAAAACTTTTAAAACTTATTTTTATTATATATTAAAAAAATAACTATAGCATAACTAAATTAATTCAAATTAGTTAAAATTCTTTTTATTAAATATTTTTACTTTTATTATATATATTTAACAATTTATTTAATAATATAACTAGAGGAAGGAGATTGGAAACATCAATAACTTCTCAGGCTTTGCTTTTTACATCAAATAATTTGGATACACTGCTTTCTAAGGGGTGAAAGCACCTGGAAACGCGGTCGTATTAGACCCGAAGACATGGCGCAGGGTGCAGCGGACAATGGTGCTGGACGGTGGCGCGAAAGGGTTGGAGCAGTCTCTGCACCACCCAATCGCGGGCCCCGGCACTGAAGGGTCGCTTCAACAGCGAAACGACAGCGAAGCAGGCAAGGAAGCGGAGCGAGAAGGGGATGAAATAGAGAAATGGATGCGATCTCTAGCAGTTCTTATTGGTCAAGAGAAATTCCCAGATGCAGAGGCACTGGTGAGGAACATGCTGGAGGCTCAGCGGAAGACCCTCGCGTTGGAACGCGAGAAGGAAGAGAAAGAAGCCCGAAACAACCCAGCTACCAAACGAGATATCGACGAACTACGCGCAGCAATACGCGAACTGAAGAAAGGCAGTGCACCTACTGCCAACCGGACCTGGGCGACCGTAGTATCGGCTACAGGCCGCCCAGCAATCGGCCCTCTGGCGCCCCGAATCGCGCGATACTCCCTGTCCGACACAACCGCGAAGTTTTAATACGAGCCGAACCCAACCCAGCCCTTGCAGCGCGTACGGCCGAAGAAACAGTAAAAGCAGTAAATACAGCAATTGGAACGGCAGAAGCAATTGCGGCGAAGAAACTGCCGAGCGGAAATATAGTGGTTACATTTAAAGAGGAAGCAATACAATATAAACAAGCCAACTTGTGGGTGGAACAAGCGTTTGGCAAAGGTGCAACAAAGACTGGAAGGGACTACACAGTAATCATGAAGGGCATCGATGCGAAAACACTCCGAAGCGCGCACGCAGACCCGGCGAATCTTCTCCGGGACATCTGCGAACAAAATAAAGCCAGCATAGGCAGGATACACCCGATCCTGCCAGCCAACCCAGAAGGCCGTCATGCCAGCTTGTTGATGCATTGCACCGACATAGAAACCGCGGAGGCTCTGTGCCGAAAGGGGGCCGTATGGAGGGCGATGATGCACAACTGCGAGCCGTTTTCAAAAGACGTAAAAGTCACGCAGTGCTTCAAGTGTTATAAGTTTGGACATGTGGGAAAGTTTTGCAGGAACAAGAGCAGGTGCCCCTTATGCAGCGGCGCGGCGCATGAAGGCGGAGAGAAGGAGTGTCCAACCCGAAAGGAATCCGAACCGGAGGCGATAAAGTGTATAAATTGTGAAGGAGGTCACCCGGCCTTTTCGAAGAAGTGCAAGGTTTTCCAGGGCCAAATAGCAGTAGCACAAGAGGCATACCAACACCGGCCGACACAGTTCTATATCCGAAGCGAACACAAACCAACAGACCGAAACCAGAGTGATTGGCAGGAGGTTCAACCTCGGAAGCGACCAGCACTCAGCCCGCTTGCAGAAAGACCAAGACCATACCAACCGGTAGCACCAAGAATGACCCAGTTGGCAACACCAAAGCTCGGCCGCCCTAGGGCGACAAGTGCAGCCCGGTAGCCCCGGGAGCCAGGATACAAGCTTTCTTCCCCGGAGAAGCCGACACACCGGACCGAATTCGAGGGGCCTCCCCTCTTCCGCCCCGGAAGCGCGACCGAACCCAGATAACAGGAAGAACACCTTTACTTCGAGCCAATGAGACTTGACGCCCTATCTTGGAACACCGCAGGATCGAGAACGTGTGCGGCAATAGCCCTCGGATCACCAGAGGAATATGACATAATAGCACTGCAAGAGCCGCCATTACAAGGGGAGGAGGGAGTGGAACCCCTCCGACCGTATTGCCTAGGTCAAGCCGATATAACGTAGTATATGCTGGTTCCGGACGTGCGGCACTGTATATCAACAAGCGAATCGCAGGCGATTCATGGGTGGAAGAGGCCGGCCACAACTGGGCGAAAGCGACTTTCTTCTCAGCAGACAAGGAAAAACTGGCTACTGTGTGGTCGGTGTATGCGGAGCCAGATTCGAGCAGAAACAGGGTGAGCCCAATGATCGAACTTAAAAGGAAAGCGAACCAAGGGCGGAACATAGTAGTAGGGGACATGAATATGCACTCGCCGCTGTGGGATAAAGAAGGGAGAACTTCGGCACACTGCGAAGAAATCTTGAGCCTAGCAAGAGCTTGGAAACTAACCCTCCGAACGCCGTACGGCAGCATTACAAGGAAAGGAAAGCGAAGGACTGCCGAAGGGTGGGAAAAAGACAGCACAATCGACCTGATATGGGCTGATGAAAGACTCCTGGTGGAAATACTCGAAGGCCCAGGATGGGCAGGATCCGATCACACCCCAAAGCTTCCGAATCCACGACGAAAAGACCCGATACCAGGCCTCCAGCCACCCAGGGGCTGGAGCTGGAAGATGTTGGATAAAGCGCTAGTGGCGGTCGAGGCGTCTAGGTTGCAGGTACCGGAGGGTTTCGACACAACGACAGACATGGATGAATACGTCGAGTATTTAATAACGGAACTGACCAGGATAGCGGACGTAGCGGCCCCGAAAAGGAAGGCCACAGCAGGAAAAGCAGCCCCGTGGTGGTCACAAAAGGTCCAAAAAGCTATAGGAAAAGCCAAAGAGGAGGAAAGAAAGTGCCACAGAACAACGTCCCAGTACCAAAGGAGAAAGGCGACTGAAGCAAGAGCGGAACAAAGGCGAATCATCCGCGAAGAACAGCGGAGACAGTGGCGACAAGGTGTAGCGGAAGCCTCAAAGACAATTCAAAACTTTGGACCTTGGAAGGTGGGCGCGCCTTAAGAGCTGGGCCCCCGGCGAAAAGGAGTCTTCAGACCTTGAAAAAGGAGAGGGGTGGGCAACCACCCATACAGAAAAGGCAGAAGTGCTGGCGGCTGGGTTCTTTCCTACCCCGGAGATCGACCTATCGGACCTAGAAGGGCGAAGGGAGCCCGCGGAACACCCGTTTAAGATGCGAAGAAAGGTTGAAACAAAGGAGATTGAAGAAATCTTAGAGGAAGCCAAACCTTGAAAGCGCCAGGAGACGACCTTCTACCAACGGGATTTCTGAAGGCATGCGGGCAGAAAGTTGCAGAAGCAATAGCAGTATTGGCCCAACAGAGTTTTATGCACGAATACTACCCGAAACGGCTCCGAAACGCGGTCGTAGCAGTCTTAGCAAAACCGGGGAAAACCCCAGAGGAGCTTAGGAAGCCCGGCGGCTACAGGCCGATCTCGCTACTCAGCGCAATGGGCAAAATAATCGAAAAAGTAGTAAGCACACGTATCTCAGCCGCAGCGGAAAGGTTTATGCTACTACCAGAAGGGCAAATGGGAAACAGACCACAGAGATCTACGGAACTGGCAATCAGGGCCGTAACAGAGGCGATTCACGGCAGCTGGAAGCACGATTTAACGTTGACACTACTACAGCTGGATATCTCAGGGGCTTTTGACGCAGTGAACTACGTGAGGCTGCTAGAGGTGCTACGGAAGAAAGGCTTCCCCCAATGGATTCAGAACTGGCTCCAGAGCTACCTTACAGAACGGACAGCAACATTGTTATTTGACGGCGAAAGCGCGGCGAAAAAGGTCCTAACCACAGGCGTACCACAAGGATCCCCACTGTCACCAGTATTATTCTTGCTATATATAGCTACCTTGTATGAAGAATTAACGGAAAGAGGGCTAGTTATAATAGGGTTTGCAGACGACACAAACCTTATGGTAGCAGGGCCAAGTGCAGAAGGGAACTGCGAGCGTTTGGCGCAGGTGTATACAAAGTGCGAAAGCTGGGCAGTACGATATGGAATGAACTTTAACCCAGCAAAAAGCGAACTGACGCACTTTACAAGACGGCACAAGGCCGATTCTGCCCCGATCCAGCTGGGAAACATACGAATCGAACCGAAGGAGAGTGTACGCTTCCTAGGGGTATGGCTGGACCGCAAACTGAGGTGGCGTCGCCACCTAAAAGAACTCCGACGGAAACTCGAACGCCAGAATTTTGCTTTGACGAGATTAGCTGCTACCACATGGGGTGCAGCGCACCAGGGCAAAGAGATCTACACGAAGGTGATTCGGAGCGCAATCGCATACGGTTCGTCCGCGTGGCACAGGCCTAGCAGAGGCCAAGCAAAGGGATAGCGAAGGACCTGACTAAAGAACAGTCGAAGTGCCTTAGGGTAGTTGGAGGAGCGTACAAAGCAACCCCGATTTACCTTTTAGAGTCAGAACTAGGCTGCCCCCTCTTTACACCTACCTAAATGCCAGGTTGTGCGATTTCGAAGGCAGGTTAGCGATTTCGGGCAAAGAAAGGACTATTCAGGAGGAGGTCAGACATTTGGTTTCAGAAGGGAACACGATCAGGAACAGAGGCGAAAGGCGGGTGAGGCGAAGGCGGGTAGGGTTACCACCGAGGGAAACCCAGCAAAACACACGACAGACGGTCGAAAGTGGCGTAGAGAAAAGGAGTGGGTGGAAGAATGGCGAGGCCGAGATACGACGGAAGAGGCTTTAGAAAGACACTGGCTTGAAGGGTGGAACGAAGCCGACAACAGAGCGAAAGGGGCCGGGGCCTGGCGGCATCGGCCCCGGCAACAGGGAGACCACCAGAAAGGACTGAAGAGACCTGCCCAACGGACATAGCGGACTTTACTACGGACTCCGAAAATACGAAGCCTCGGCTCTGCTACAAATCCGTACAGAGACGTTAGGGCTAAAAGCCTTCCTTTTCCAGAAAGGGGTGCCAAATGTAGCCACGCCCTTCTGCGACTGCGCAGAAGGCAGGGAAACGGCGCTACATAGATTCCTACGTTGCCCGGAATTCGAAGAGAAAGGACCGACCTGGCTACTCAGCTTCGCGGCCCTTTCGCCACTGGCCCAGACTATAATCGGACTATAAGCAGCCCGGAGGTAGCTCACAAGGCGGTGCGCTGGTTTCTAGCCCGAGGCCTACTACCCATGTATAAGGTGGCCCAAACACTAGCAAAAGGCGAGAAGGTGCAACGGAAGCGAAGAGAGTGGGTTCCAGGGACGATACAGTGGCGAACCATGGCCGATGGCATGCTAGTAGCAACTAGCAGAACAGAAGGACGCAGGGCCTAAAAGGCCGCACCCTCTTTTACTTTTCCTTTCTTTCTTTCTTTCTTTTCCTTTATTTTCTCTTGACCAGAGAACTGCTAGGGCGCGGTGAGGCCCCTAGTTAGAGATCCGCAGCGGAACCGTAGACGCCTCGGGGGCGTTCCGACCAGGAAGCAAAGGGTTTTCGCCCGGGTTCCCCGGTTTTACCTTTGATTGTTAAAAAGCAGGCGTACCGGATGCTTAATGTATTTAAATCAGGGTTTAAATAGTATTATATAGGCATAACGGAATATAACTAATAATAATAATAATTATATATATTTGCATATTATAACCAGTATTGCCGCATATGCCACAACAGTGCGTACACCTAGCTACCTTCACCTAATAATTACTACCTTTACTATTTTCTTAATCTATTAAACTACTACTTTCTTTAAAAACCTAGAAATTTATTCCCTTAGTTAAAATAAGTACTTTTTTAGCTTATAATTGCTTATTTTTTATTTTATAATATTTATTAAATATATAGTTAGCTTTTTTAAGCTTAATAATCTTATTTAAAATTAAAGTTTGCTTGTATATTAATAAATATATAGCTTTAAATAAAAAGGTTATAATATTAAAAATTTTAGTTAAAAAGCTATTTTAATATTTTTAAATATAATTTTTTAAGTAAATTATTTATATAATAACTTTTATAATATTAATAAATATTATTAAAAATATAATAATAAAAAATAATTTAAAAAGTAGTAATAATATAAAAATAATTAGCTTATTTTTAAGCTTTAAAATAATAGTATTTAAGTTAAATAAAATAAAGCTAATAGCTTTAAACTTAAATATAATATTTTTAAGCGTTATTATTTAAGTATAAGCTTTAAAAAACGCAAGTAAAAAGTTTTTTTTTAAAATATAAATTATATTAGTTTATATAATATTGCTAATTTTAATACTATATAGATTTTTTAATAAATTAACATATAAAATATTTAAAAGTTAAAGCTTATAAAAAAAGTACGCAGGTATTATTTTAGTAAAAATATTGTTTTTTTAGCAATAACTTTTAAATATTTTTAAATAATAGCTTTTATAACTATTAAAAATAAAAAAGCGTTTTATATTTATTAAATATAAGCAAATATATATATTAAAGTATTTAATTTATTTTAAACTAAGTTTATTATTAATTTAATTATTATTTAAAATTATAATTTATTAATTAAGTAATAAAAAGCTATTATAATACTAAAAAGCAAAGTAAGGTTTTTTTTTTAAAATAATAAAAAGCAGCATTGCTTAACCTTAAAAATTAATTATATAAATAATTATAAACTAATTTTAATTACTTTATTAAGCTTATTTAAGCTTATTTTATTTTTTTATACTTATTATAACTATATTAATTATAATTATATTTATTATAAACTTTATTTTATTAAAATTATATATATATTTTTTTATAATATTTTTACACTTAATAGTTTTTTTTATATGTTTATAATATATATTATATTTAGTAAGATTTTTGCAAAAAATTTAATTATAATTGATTTAATAATTTAAATATATTTTAAAAGCTAATATATAGTTTATAAAGCGCGTAATTTAATTAATACTAATAAAGCTGCTTTTTTACTTTGCTAATAATTAGTTAACTATATTTTAAATATAATAAACTTAAAAAAAAAACGCTTATAAATTTAAATTAATAAAAAAAAAAATAATTAATGGCTTTTTAGTTTTAATAAGTTTATTTAATATATTTTTACTTTTACGCTTAAGTATAACATTAATAATTTAGTAGCAAAAGGTTTTATTAAAAACATAGTATATTTTTATAAGCTTATAAATACTAAAAAAACGGTTTCGTTTAAAAGCGCAAGTAGTAGTTTATAGTTTAGTTTCTTTTAATGCGCTGTTTATTATTATAGGTAAAAAAATTAAAGTTTTAAAAATAAATGGTTAAAAAGTTAAAAAGTTTTGTTATATGGTGGTATTTATCACATGGTGGTGAAACATATTAGCATTATAATTATATAATAAAAACAAAAAAATATAAAATAAAAAGAAATTACTTAAACTTAAAAAGTAAACTATTATATAATATATAATTAACTTAATTTTATAATTATTTTTACTTTAATTAAATAATATTAAAAATATAGCTAATTTTTTTATATAATATATAATATAATTATAATTAATATTAATTAAGCTTTAAATTTTATAAAATAATAACCTATTTTCTTTATATATATTAATTAAAAAATTAATGATTAATAAGTTTTTTATAAAAGTTTTAATATATATTAAAAATAGCTTAACTTTATATAATTTATAATTAATGTGTTTCACCACTATATAATAAATACCACCATATAATAAAACTTTTTAATTTTTTAAGCTTTTATTTTTAAAACTTTAATTTCTCCACCTATAAAAATAAACAACGCGTTAAAAAAAACTAAACTATAAACTACTGCTTGCGCTTTTAAACAAAACCTTTTTTTTAATATTTATAAGCTTATAAAAATATACTATGTTTTTAATAAAACTTTTTGCTATTAAATCGCTAATATTATACTTAAGCATAAAAGTAAAAATATATTAAATAAATTTATTAAAACTAAAAAATAATTAATTATTTTTTTTATTATTAATTTAAATTTGCAAGCGTTTTTTCTTTAAGTTTATTATATTTAAAATATAATTAATTAATTATTAGCAAAATAAAAAAGTAGCTTTATTAATATTAATTAAATTATATGCTTTATAAATTATATATTAGCTTTTAAAACATATTTAAATTATTAAATTAATTATAACTAAGTGTTTTATAAAAATCTTACTAAATATAATATATATTATAAATATATAAAAAAAATTATTAAATATATTTATTATTAGTTATATTTTATTTATGTTATTTAATATTATATAGTGCTATATATATCTAGTATTTTTAATGTTATATAGTGCTATATATATTTAGCATTTGGTACGCTAACAGTGTAACATTTTTATTTATAGGGGGAAAAAAACCGTAGGAATATTAGTGCGTAGCTAAGTTATGCCTTTAGACTAAAACCTTTTTTTTTGTAGTTTGTTATATAGCACTATTATTGTGTAAACAGTATTTGCGTTATATTTTTTTAGATTTCGAAAGTAAAATTAGCAAAATGTTGTAGCAAATAGTTAATTAATTTGAATTTAAAGGTAGCGCGCTATACTTTAGCAGGCTTTAATTAATTGCTTTTATTGCTTTATTATGTTTATACTTTATTATATAAGCGTTTATAAAAACAAAAGCAAATTAAAAGCAAATAATAGTAATAAAAGCAAAAAATAAGTAGCAAATAAGCTTTATTAAGCTTAACTAGATTTTAAGCTAGTTATACCTATTAGTTTTTATATTGCTTTAGTATAGTAGTATTTTTTTTAATTAAAATAAAGCAACTTTATTATTTTAGTTAAATTTTAGTTATTTAGTTATAAGATTATTAATATTATAGTGTAATATTATCCTTATATTATTAGCACTTTATTTTAATAATATAATAAACAAATTTATGCTTTTAAGCTTTTATTTTGCTAATTAAAGGCAAATTAGCATATAATTAGTTTATAATTATAAACTTATTAGATTTTAGTAACATATATATAAAGCTATTAACTAAAAAACAGCTTTTTGCTAAAAAGGTTAAAGGTTAATAGGAGTAAGATTTAAACTTATGTTTTACTATATAAATACTAAACGTATAACCATTACGCCATCTCACCTTATTAAATATAAAAGTATTATAAAAAGAAATATATATAATTATAATAAAATAAAGTTTATAATAAATATAATTATAACTAATATAATTATAATAAATATAAAAAAGTAAAATAAGTTTAAGTAAGCTTAATAAAATAATTAAAATTAGTTTATAGCTATTTATATAATTAATTTTTAAAATTAAATAGTACTGCTTTTTATTATTTTAAACAAAAAAACCTATTTTATTTTTTAATATTATAATAGCTTTTTACTATTTAATTAATAAATTATAATTTTAAATAATAATTAAATTAATAATAAACTTAATTTAAAATAAATTAAATATTTTAATATTTATACTTACTTATATTTAATAAATATAAAACGCTTTTTTATTTTTAATAGTTATAAAAGCTACTATATAAAAATATTTAAAAATTATTACTAAAAAACAATATTTTTATTAAAATAATATTTATATATTTTTTTTATAAGTTTTAACTTTTAAATATTTTATATTTTAACTTATTAAAAAAAATATATAATATTAAAATTAATAATATTATATAAACTAATATAACTTATATTTTAAAAAAAAACTTTTTACCTGCGTTTTTTAAAGCTTATACTTAAATAATAACGCTTAAAAATATTATATTTAAATTTAAAATTATTAGCTTTATTTTATTTAATTTAAATACTATTATTTTAAAGTTTAAAAGTAAATTAATTACTTTTATATTATTGTTATAAAAGCAGGTGCCTTTTATGTAGCGGCGTAGCGCATAAAGGCGGAGAGAAGGAGTGTTTAACCCAAAAGGAATTTAAACCAAAGGCAATAAAGTATATAAATTATAAAAGAGGCCACCTAGCCTTTTTGAAAAAGTACAAGGTTTTCTAAGGCCAAATTATAGTAGTATAAAAGGCATACTAATATCGGCTAATATAGTTTTATATCTAAAGTAAATATAAACTAGCAAACTAAAACTAAAGTAATTAACAAAAAGTTTAACCTTAGAAGCAACTAGCACTTAGCCTAATTGTAAAAAAACCAAAACCATACCAACTAATAGCATTAAAAATAACTTAGTTGGCAACACTAAAGCTTGGCTGTTTTAAAGCAATAAGTGCAGCCTTAATAGCCTTAAAAGCTAAAATATAAGCTTTTTTTTTTAGAGAAGCTAATATACTTAAACCGAACTTAAAGAAGCTTTTTTTTTTTTTTGCTTTAAAAGCGCAACCAAACTTAAATAACAAAAAAAACACCTTTATTTTAAGCTAATAAAACTTAATGCCTTATTTTAAAACATTATAAAATTAAAAATATATATAGCAATAGTTTTTAAATTATTAAAAAAATATAATATAATAGCACTATAAAAACTACTATTATAAAGAGAAAAAAAAGTAAAGCTTCTTTAGCTATATTGCCTAAAGTCAAGCTAATATAATATAGTATATACTAGTTTTAAATATATAGCACTATATATTAACAAGCAAATTATAAGCAATTTATAAGTAAAAAAAGCTAGATATAACTAAGCAAAAATAACTTTTTTTTTAGCAAACAAAAAAAAACTAGCTACTATATAGTTAGTATATATAAAGCTAAATTTAAGCAAAAATAAAGTAAGCCTAATAATTAAGCTTAAAAAAAAAGTAAACTAAAAGCAAAATATAGTTATAAAAGATATAAATATATACTTACTGCTATAAAATAAAAAAAAGAGAACTTTAGCGTATTATAAAAAAATTTTAAGCTTAGTAAAAGCTTAAAAACTAACTTTTTAAATACTATATAGTAGTATTATAAAAAAAAAAAAGCAAAAAATTACTAAAAAGTAAGAAAAAAATAGTATAATTAACTTAATATAAGCTAATAAAAAACTTTTAGTAAAAATACTTAAAAGCTTAAAATAAGCAAAATTTAATTATACCTTTTAAAGCTTTTAAATTTATAATAAAAAAAACCTAATATTAAGCCTTTAGTTATTTAAAAGCTAAAGCTAGAAAATATTAAATAAAGCGCTAGTAGCAGTTAAAGTATTTAAGTTATAAATATTAAAAGGTTTTAATATAATAGTAAATATAAATAAATATATTAAGTATTTAATAATAAAACTAATTAAAATAGCAAACGTAGCAGCTTTAAAAAAAAAAGCTATAATAAAAAAAATAGCTTTGTAGTAATCTTAAAAGGTTTAAAAAGCTATAAAAAAAGCTAAAAAAAAAGAAAAAAAGTGCTATAAAACTATATTTTAATATTAAAAAAAAAAGGCAACTAAAGCAAAAGTAAAATAAAAGTAAATTATTTGCAAAAAATAGTAAAAATAGTAACAATAAAGTATAGCAAAAGCTTTAAAAAATAATTTAAAACTTTAAACTTTAAAAAAATAAGTGCGCTTTAAAAGCTAAGCCTTTTTAGTAAAAAAGAGTTTTTTAAACCTTAAAAAAAAAAAGAGGTAAGCAACTACTTATATAAAAAAAGTAGAAGTGCTAGCGGCTAGGTTTTTTTTTACTTTAAAAATCAATTTATTAAACTTAAAAAGGCAAAAAAAGCTTATAAAATATTTATTTAAGATATAAAAAAAAGTTAAAATAAAAAAAATTAAAAAAATTTTTAAAAAAGCTAAACTTTAAAAAGCGCTAAAAGATAACTTTTTACTAATAGGATTTTTAAAAGCATATAAGTAAAAAGTTATAAAAGTAATAATAATATTAGCCTAATAAAGTTTTATATATAAATATTACTTAAAACAGTTTTAAAACATAGTTGTAATAGTTTTAACAAAACTAAAAAAAACCTTAAAAAAGCTTAAAAAGCTTAATAGCTATAAGCTAATTTTACTACTTAATGTAATAAGCAAAATAATTAAAAAAGTAATAAGCATATATATTTTAGCTGCAATAAAAAGGTTTATACTATTATTAAAAAAGTAAATAAGAAATAAACCGCAAAAATTTATAAAATTAGTAATTAAAGCTATAATAAAAGCAATTTATAGTAGCTAAAAATATAATTTAATATTAATATTATTATAGCTAAATATTTTAAAAGCTTTTAATATAATAAACTACGCAAAGCTACTAAAAGTACTATAAAAAAAAGGCTTTTTTTAATAGATTTAAAACTAGCTTTAAAGCTACCTTATAAAATAAATAGCAATATTATTATTTAATAATAAAAATACAGTAAAAAAGGTTTTAATTATAAGCGTATTATAAAGATCTTTATTATTACTAGTATTATTTTTACTATATATAGCTACCTTATATAAAAAATTAATAAAAAAAAAGCTAGTTATAATAAAGTTTATAAATAATATAAACTTTATAATAGCAAAGCTAAGTGTAAAAAAAAACTACAAATATTTAGCGCAAGTATATATAAAGTATAAAAGCTAGGCATTATAATATAAAATAAACTTTAACCTAATAAAAAGCAAACTAATATACTTTATAAAATAGTATAAAGTTAATACTACTTTAATTTAGCTAAAAAATATATAAATTAAACTAAAAAAAAGTGTATGCTTTTTAAAGGTATAATTAGATTACAAATTAAAATAATGTTATTACTTAAAAAAATTTTAACAAAAACTTAAATGCTAAAATTTTATTTTAATAAAATTAGCTGCTACTATATAAAGATATAGCATACCTAAAGCAAAAAAAATCTATATAAAAGTAATTTAAAGCACAATTATATATAGTTTATTTATATAATATAAGCTTAGTAAAAGCTAAGCAAAAAAAATAACAAAAAACTTAACTAAAAAATAATTAAAATATTTTAAAGTAATTAAAAAAGCATATAAAGCAACCTTAATTTATTTTTTAAAGTTAAAACTAAGCTGCCTTTTTTTTTATACCTACTTAAATATTAAGTTATATAATTTTAAAAATAAGTTAGTAATTTTAAGCAAAAAAAAAATTATTTAGAAAAAAGTTAGATATTTAATTTTAAAAAAAAATATAATTAAAAATAAAAGTAAAAAGCAAGTAAAACAAAAGCAGGTAAGGTTACTACTAAAAAAAACTTAATAAAACATATAACAAATAGTTAAAAGTAGCATAAAAAAAAAAAAATAAGTAAAAAAATAGCAAAGCTAAAATATAATAAAAAAAGCTTTAAAAAAATATTAGCTTAAAAAGTAAAACAAAGCTAACAATAAAGTAAAAAAAGGCTAAAGCCTAGCGATATTAGCCTTAGCAACAAAAAAACTACTAAAAAAAACTAAAAAGATTTACCTAATAAATATAGCAAACTTTTATTATAAACTTTAAAAATACAAAGCTTTAGCTTTACTATAAATTTATATAAAGACATTAAGGCTAAAAGCTTTCTTTTTTTAAAAAAAGGTACTAAATATAGCTATGCCTTTTTATAACTACATAGAAAGCAAAAAAATAGCGCTATATAAATTCTTACGTTATTTAAAATTTAAAAAAAAAAAAACTAACCTAGCTACTTAGCTTTACAGCTTTTTTACTACTAACTTAAATTATAATTAGATTATAAGCAGCTTAAAAGTAATTTATAAAGCAATATACTGGTTTTTAGCTTAAGGCCTACTACTTATGTATAAAGTGGCTTAAACACTAACAAAAAGCAAGAAGGTGCAACAAAAGCAAAAAAAGTAAATTTTAAAGACAATATAGTAATAAACTATGGCCAATAGCATACTAATAGCAACTAGCAAAACAAAAAGACATAGGGCTTAAAAAGCTGCACTCTCTTTTACTTTTTCTTCTTTTTTTTCTTTTTTTCTTTTCCTTTATTTTCTTTTAACTAAAAAACTACTAAAGCGCGGTAAGGCCTTTAGTTAAAGATTTGCAGCAAAATTATAAACGCTTTAAAGGCATTTCAATTAAAAAACAAAGGGTTTTCGCTTAGGTTTCCCAGTTTTACTTTTAATTATTAAAAAACAAGCGTACCAAATGCTTAATGTATTTAAATCAGGGTTTAAATAATATTATATAGACATAACGGAATATAACTAATAATAATAATATTATTACTACCTTTTAAACTACTTTTTACTATTATATTTTTAACAATATTTATTAATATTAAAAAAGCTATTATATAAATAATTTACTTAAAAAATTATATTTAAAAATATTAAAATAGTTTTTTAACTAAAATTTTTAATATTATAGCTTTTTTATTTAAAGCTATATATTTATTAATATATAAATAAACTTTAATTTTAAATAAAATTATTAAGTTTAAAAAAGCTAGTTATATATTTAATAAATATTATAAAATAAAAAATAAGCAATTATAAGCTAAAAAAATACTTATTTTAACTAAGAAAATAAATCTTTAAGTTGTTTAAAAAAGTAATAGTTTAGTAAATTAAAAAAATAATAAAAATAGTGGTTATTAAGTAAAAGCAGCTAAATATATACGCTATTGTAATATATATAACAACACTAGTTATAATATATAAACATATATAATAAAAATAAAAACGTTTAATAAAAAGGATTTTAATTAATTTAAATAAATTTAGCTATGCTATAATTGTTTTTTTAATATATAATAAAAATAAGTTTTAAAAGTTTTATTATATAATGGTATTTATTATATGGTGGTGAAACACATTATATAAAATAAAATTAATAAAAACAATATTTATAATATTAATAAAACTAACTTTATAATAAATAAAGTATTATTTAAAATAGTTGTTATAACTTTTAATTAGCGTAAATAATTAAAAGTTATATAATAAAGTAATTAAAAATAATTAATTATAATTTAAAGCGTTAAGTTATATAGTTATGCTATTTTATTATATATTATTTTAGTAAAAAAAAACTATTTTTTATTTTAATATTAAAATAATAAATTATTATAACTATAAAAAATAGCTAAATAATAAATAAATAAGGTATAAATTAAATTTAATATTTTAATAAATATATTATAAGTTATATAAAAGGTATTTATTACTTATTAATTTTTAATAGCTATAAAAGCTATTATTTAATTAAATTTAAGTTATATAATAAAAAATATTAAATTATTACTTTTTATATGTTTTTATATTTAGTATATTAATTTTAGCTTTTTAATATTAATTATTTTAGCTTTTTAAAATATTTATATACTAATAAAATTAATAAACTAATATAAATATATATTATATATATTTTAAAAAAAGATTTTTTAATAGTATTTTATTAAACGTATAAAGCTTTTATAATTAAATTAAATATTTAAAAAGGTTTTAAAAGTATTAAATTAGTTTAATATAATTTAAATTATAATATTTTATAACTTAAAGTTTAATTATTAATTAAAACTATTTATTAATATATTAATATATAATTTTAAAGTAATTATATAAAAAATAAAGTTATATAATATTATAATCGCTTATTATAAGCTATTTTAAATACTATTAATTATATTATAAAATATATAACGTTATTTATATATAAAGTTACTTTATTAAAAAATAAGGTTAATATGTTTTACCACCATGTGATAAATACCACTATATAATAAAACTTTTAAAACTTATTTTTATTATATATTAAAAAAATAATTATAGCATAACTAAATTAATTTAAATTAATTAGAATTTTTTTTATTAAATGTTTTTATTTTTATTATATATATTTATGCATTATAACTAGTGTTATTATATATGTTATAACAGCGCGCACGCTTAGCTGCTTTTACTTAATAATTACTACTTTTATTATTTTTTTGATTTGCTAAATTATTACTTTTTTTAAAAACTTAAAAATTTATTTTTTTAATTAAAATAAGTATTTTTTTAGCTTATAATTGCTTATTTTTTATTTTATAGCATTTATTAAATATATAGTTAGCTTTTTTAAGCTTAATAATTTTATTTAAAATTAAAGTTTACTTATATATTAATAAATATATAGCTTTAAATAAAAAAGCTATAATATTATAAATTTTAGTTAAAAAGCTATTTTAATATTTTTAAATATAATTTTTTAAATAAATTATATATATAATAACTTTTTTAATATTAATAAATATTATTAAAAATATAATAATAAAAAGTAGTTTAAAAAATAGTAATAATATAAAAGTAATTAGCTTATTTTTAAGCTTTAAAATAATAGTATTTAAGTTAAATAAAATAAAGCTAATAGTTGTAAATTTAAATATAATATTTTTAAGCGTTATTATTTAAATATAAATTTTAAAAAACATAAGTAAAAAGTTTTCTTTTAAAATATAAGTTATATTAGTTTATATAATATTGCTAATTTTAATATTATATGCTTTTTTTAACAAGTGAAAATATAAAATATTTAAAAGTTAAAGCTTATAAAAAAAGTACGCAGGTATTATTTTAGTAAAAATATTGTTTTTTTAGCAATAACTTTTAAATATTTTTAAATAATAGCTTTTATAACTATTAAAAATAAAAAAGCGTTTTATATTTATTAAATATAAGCAAATATATATATTAAAATATTTAATTTATTTTAAATTAAGTTTATTATTAACTTAGTTATTATTTAAGATTATAATTTACTAATTAAGTAATAAAAAGCTATTATAATATTAAAAAATAAAATAGGTTTTTTTTTTAAAATCATAAAAAATAACACTATTTAACTTTAAAAATTAATTATATAAATAATTATAAACTAATTTTAATTGCTTTATTAAGCTTGCTTAAGCTTATTTTATTTTTTTATACTTATTATAACTATATTAGTTATAATTATATTTATTATAAACTTTATTTTATTAAAATTATATATATTTTTTTATAATACTTTTATGCTTAATAGTTTTTTTATATATTTATAATATATATTATATTTAGTAAAATCTTTATAAAAAATTTAGCTATAATTAATTTAATAGTTTAAATATGTTTTAAAAGCTAATATATAGTTTATAAAGCATATAATTTAATTAATATTAAAAGGCTGCTTTTTTGCTTTGCTAATAGTTAATTAGCTATATCTTAAATATAATAAACTTAAAAAAAAAACGCGTATAAATTTAAATTAATAATAAAAAAAATAATTAATTGCTTTTTAGTTTTAATAAGTTTGTTTAATATATCTCTGCTTTTACGCTTAGGTATAACACTAGTAATTTAGCAGCAAAAGGTTTTATTAAAAACGTGGTATATTTTTATAAGCTTGTAAATATTAAAAGAAAGGTTTTGTTTAAAAGCGTAAGCAGTAGTTTATAGTTTGGTTTTTTTTAACGTGTTGTTTATTTTTATAAGTAAAAAAATTAAAGTTTTAGAAATAAAAGGTTAAAAAGTTTAAAAGTCTTATTATATAGTGGTATTTATTACATGGTGGTGAAACACATTATAATATTTTATAAAATAAATTATATATTTAGTTAGCGTTGCTATATAAAAAATAAACGTACTTAACATTATTATAAAGTAGGAAGTTTTTAAGGTTAAGTAAAATATATAATATATTAGTAAAAAGTCTTATATAAAACTAAAGCTTAAAGGAGGGATAAAATATATACGAAATAAATCCGAGTGTAAAATAATGTTATATAATAATATAAATTAATTTTCCGTACTTTAAATCCTAATAAAAATAAAAGGTTATTTATTATATATAAAAAATAAAATTTTAAAACTAAATAAGCTATTAAAAAATAGATTTTAAAAAGAATATATATAAATAATTATTATATAAAAAATAACGCATTATATATAAAATAATATAAAATATATAATAAACTTAAGTATAATATATAAACTTATTAAAATATTATAAAAATATTTAATAAATATAGTTTTAATTAATTTTAATTAATTTTTTATATTTTAGTTAAATTATTAAGCTTATTTATATAAAAGTGCTAAAAAGTGTAAAATTTACTTATATATAAAACTTGTTTATATAATACGTTATATTTTATATTACTTTTTTTATATTAATTTAAATAATTTATTTATAATATATTTAAATAATTAAATTAAATAAATTAACATTAATTTTATTAAAGGTTTTTATATTTATTTAATAAGTTTATATATTATATTTAGTTTTATTATAAATGTTATATTGCTTTTAATTTATTTGCACTTGTTTTATTAAATAATTATTTTAATATTACTTTTAAACATAAATATATTTAAGCGTTTATATTAAAAGTGGTTTTATATACTAGTATATAATGCTAATATTTAAAAAGGCATTTAAGCTATAGTAAAAATAGGCTTACTAATAGTATTAAAAGCAAAGAATTTATAATAAATAATATTTATTATAAATAATATAATATAAAAAAGAAAGTAAAAATATATTGCTTGCTTAATTAAAATTTTATTTATTAAATATAATAAAAAGCACTATATATATAAACTATTTTTAGCATTTAAACTATTTAAAACTTTTAGCTTTATAATAAATTATAATAAATTATAATAAAGTTAACTTTAATTATATAAAATCTTTTTATAAAGCAGTAAACTTTTATATAAAAAGTAAACCTTTAAAACAATTTAGTTATAAAGTATTACTTTAAACTAATTACTTTAATAAGTTTTTTTTTTATTTAATATAATGCTAATAAAAATATTACTTTAAAAATAGTTTACTTTAAGCTAAAAAAGTTTTTAACTTTATATTTATTTTATTAAAAGATTTTTAAAAGGTTTTTAGCTTTATATTTATATTATTTATAATTATTATAAGTTATTTATAAGTAGCTTATATAAGTATAATATATATATTATTTATAATAATTACTAGCCTTATTAGTAAAGTTATAACTAAAAAGTTATACTTTTTTTATTAGCACTTATAGTTACTAATATATTTTAATATGCTTTTATAATTAAAGTGCTAGCTAATAAGCTTAATATTTACTAAAAATTAGTTTATTTAATAAGTAATAATATGTTTTACCACCATGTGATAAATACCACCATGTAATAAAACTTTTAAAACTTATTTTTATTATATATTAAAAAAACAATTATAGCATAACTAAATTAATTTAAATTAATTAGAATTTTTTTTATTAAACGTTTTTATTTTTATTATATATATTTGCGCATTATAACTAGTGTTACTATATATGCTATAATAGCGCGTACGCTTAGCTACCTTTACTTAATAACTACTATTTTTACTATTTCTTTAATTTATTAAATTATTACCTTTTTTAAAAACCTAAAGATTTATTCTCTTAATTAAAATAAGTATTTTTTTAGCTTATAATCGCTTATTTTTTATTTTATAATGTTTATTAAATATATAGTTAGCTTTTTTAAGCTTAATAATTTTATTTAAAATTAAAATTTAGTTATATATTAATAAATATATAGCTTTAAATAAAAAGGCTATAACATTAAAAATTTTAGTTAAAAAGCTATTTTAATATTTTTAAATATAATTTTTTAAGTAAACTATTTATATAATAACTTTTTTAATATTAGTAAGCATTATTAAAAATATAATAATAAAAAGTAGTTTAAAAGGTAATAATAATATAAAAATAATTAACTTATTTTTAAGCTTTAAAATAATAGCATTTAAATTAAATAAAATAAAGCTAGTAGCTTTAAACCTAAATATAATATTTTTAAGCGTTATTACTTAAATATAAGCTTTAAAAAATATAAGTAAAAAGTTCTCTTTTAAAATATAAGTTATATTAATTTATATAATATTGCTAATTTTAATACTATATGCTTTTTTTAACAAGCTAAAACATAAAACATTTTAAAGTTAAAGCTTATAAAAAAAGTATATAAATATTGTTTTAATAAAAATATTGTTTTTTTAGTAATAATTTTTAAATATTTTTAAATAATAGCTTGATTTATAAATCGATAAAAAAAGTTTGAAATATTAATAACTTTTTAAGCTTTGCTTTTTATATTAAATAATTTAGATGTACTGCTTTTTAAGGGGTAAAAGCACTTAAAAACGCAGTTATATTAAACCTAAAGATATAGCGCAAGGTGCAGCGGACCTAATAATACTAAATAATAGCGTAAAAAAGTTAAAGCAGTCTTTACACTATTTAATTGCAAGCTTTAGCACTAAAAGGTTGCTTTAATAGTAAAATAATAGTAAAACAAGCAAAAAAACAAAGCAAAATAAAATAAAATAAAAAAATAAATGCGATTTTTAATAGTTTTTATTAGTTAAAAAAAATTCTTAAATATAAAAGCACTAATAAAAAATATACTAAAGGCTTAGCAAAAAACCTTTATATTAAAGCGTAAAAAAAAAAAAAAAAAAAGGTTAAAATAATTTAGCTATTAAATAAAATATTAATAAACTATATATAATAATATATAAACTAAAAAAAAGGAATATATTTATTACTAATTAAATTTAAGTAATTATAATATTAGCTATAAGCTACTTAATAATTAGCTTTTTAATGTTTTTAAATTACGTAATATTTTTTATTTAATATAACTATAAAGTTTTAATATAAGCTAAATTAAATTTAGTTTTTATAATATATATAGCTAAAAAAATAATAAAAGCAATAAATATAGCAATTAAAACAATAAAAATAATTGCAATAAAAAAACTACTAAGTGGAAATATAGTAGTTATATTTAAAAAAAAAGCAATATAATATAAATAAGCTAACTTATAAATAAAATAAGTATTTAGTAAAAATATAACAAAAACTAAAAAAAACTATATAATAATTATAAAAAATATTAATATAAAAACACTTTAAAGTATATATATAAACTTAATAAATTTTTTTTAAAACATTTATAAATAAAATAAAACTAATATAAATAAAATATATTTAATTTTATTAGCTAACTTAAAAAGCTATTATATTAGCTTATTAATATATTATATTAATATAAAAACTATAAAAACTTTATATTAAAAAAAAGCTATATAAAAAATAATAATATATAATTATAAGCTATTTTTAAAAAATATAAAAATTATATAGTGCTTTAAATAATATAAGTTTAAATATATAAAAAAGTTTCGTAAAAATAAAAGTAAATATTTTTTATATAATAATATAATATATAAAAGCAAAAAAAAAAAAATATTTAACTTAAAAAAAATTTAAACTAAAAGTAATAAAGTATATAAATTATAAAAAAAGCTACTTAGTTTTTTTAAAAAAGTATAAAATTTTTTAACGCTAAATTATAATAATATAAACAATATATTAATATTAATTAATATAGTTTTATATTTAAAATAAATATAAATTAGTAAACTAAAACCAAAATAATTAGCAAAAAGTTTAACTTTAAAAATAATTAATATTTAGCTTAATTATAAAAAAATCAAAATTATATTAACTAATAGCACTAAAAATAATTTAGTTAATAATATTAAAGTTTAATTATTTTAAAGTAATAAATATAACCTTAATAACTTTAAAAGCTAAAATATAAGCTTTTTTTTTAAAAAAAGCTAATATATTTAAATTAAATTTAAAGGAGTTTTTTTTTTTTTCGCTTTAAAAGTGCAACTAAATCTAAATAACAAAAAAAACACTTTTATTTTAAAATACTATAAAATTAAAAATATATATAGTAATAATTTTTAAATTATTAAAAAAATATAATATAATAATAGTATAAAAAATATTATTATAAAAAAAAAAAAAAAGTAAAGCTTTTTAGCTATATTACTTAAAGTTAAACTAATATAATATAATATATATTAATAAATAAATCGTAAGTAATTTATAAATAAAAAAAGTTAAATATAATTTAATAAAAGCAACTTTTTTTTTAGCAAATAAAAAAAAACTAGTTATTATATAGTTAGTATATATAAAGCTAAATTTAAGCAAAAATAAAGTAAGCTTAATAATTACGCTTAAAAAAAAAGCAAACTAATAGTAAAATATAGTTATAAAAAATATAAATATATACTTACTACTATAAAAAAAAAAAAAAAAAACTTTAATATATTATAAAAAAATCTTAAGCTTAGTAAAAGCTTAAAAACTAATTTTTAAACGCTATATAATAATATTATAAAAAAAAAAAAGCAAAAAACTACTAAAAAATAAAAAAAAATTAATATAATTAATTTAATATAAATTAATAAAAAACTTTTAATAAAAATATTTAAAAGCTTAAGTTAAATAAAATTTAATTATACCTTTAAAATTTTTAAATTTATAACAAAAAAAATTTAATATTAAACTTTTAGCTATTTAAAAGCTAAAGCTAAAAAATATTAAATAAAGCGCTAATAATAATTAAAATATTTAAGTTATAAATATTAAAAAGTTTTAATATAATAATAAATATAAATAAATATATTAAATATTTAATAATAAAACTAATTAAAATAATAAATATAGCAGCTTTAAAAAAAAAACTATAATAAAAAAAACAGCTTTATAATAATTTTAAAAGGTTTAAAAAGCTATAAAAAAAACCAAAAAAAAAAGAAAAAAGTACTATAAAACTATATTTTAATACTAAAAAAAAAAGCAATTAAAGTAAAAGCAAAACAAAAGTAAATTATTTATAAAAAATAATAATAATAATAGCAATAAAATATAATAAAAGCTTTAAAAAATAATTTTAAACTTTAAACCTTAAAAAAGTAAACGCGCTTTAAAAGCTAGGCTTTTTTAATAAAAAAAAGTTTTTTAAACCTAAAAAAAAAAAAAAAGTAAGTAATTATTTATATAAAAAAAACAAAAGTACTAGCGGCTAAATTTTTTTTTACTTTAAAAATTAATTTATTAGATTTAAAAAAGCAAAAAAAGCTTGTAAAATAACTATTTAAAATATAAAAATTAATTAAAATAAAAGAAATTAAAAAAATCTTTAAAAAAGTTAAACTTTAAAAAGCACTAAAAAATAACATTTTATTAATAAAATTTTTAAAAACATATAAATAAAAGGTTATAAAAATAATAACAATATTAATTTAATAAAGTTTTATATATAAATATTACTTAAAATAATTTTAAAATATAATTATAATAGTTTTAATAAAACTAAAAAAAACCTTAAAAAAGCTTAAAAAAGCTAATAATTATAAGCTAATTTTATTATTTAGTATAATAAGCAAAATAATTAAAAAAATAATAAGCATATATATTTTAGCTATAATAAAAAGGTTTATATTACTATTAAAAAAGCAAATAAAAAATAAATTATAAAGATTTATAAAATTAATAATTAAAGCTATAATAAAAGTAATTTATAGCAATTAAAAGCATAATTTAATATTAATATTATTATAACTAAATATTTTAAAAGCTTTTAATATAATAAATTATATAAAACTATTAAAAATACTTTAAAAAAAAGGTTTTTTTAATAAATTTAAAACTAGCTTTAAAGCTACTTTATAAAATAAATAGCAATATTATTATTTAATAATAAAAGCGTAATAAAAAAGGTTTTAATTATTAATATATTATAAAGATTTTTATTATTATTAATATTATTTTTGTTATATATAATTATTTTATATAAAAAATTAATACAAAAAAGGCTAATTATAATAAAATTTATAAATAATATAAACTTTATAATAATAAAGCTAAATATAAAAAAAAATTATAAGCGTTTAATATAAATATATATAAAATATAAAAGTTAAGTAATATAATATAAAATAAACTTTAATTTAGTAAAAAATAAATTAATATATTTTATAAAATAATATAAAGCTAATTTTGCTTTAATTTAGCTAAAAAATATATAAATTAATTTAAAAAAAAGTATATATTTTTTAAAAATATAGCTAAATTATAAATTAAAGTAATATTATTATTTAAAAGAATTTTAATAAAAACTTAAGCGCTAAAATTATATTTTAATAAAATTAATTATTATTATATAAAAGTATAATATATTTAAAATAAAAAAAATTTATATAAAAATAATTTAAATTATAATTATTTATAGTTTATTTATATAATATAAGCTTAATAAAAGTTTAGTAAAAAAGATTATAAAAAATTTAGCTAAAAAATAATTAAAATACTTAAAAGTAGTTAAAAAACCATATAAAATAATATTAATTTATTTATTAAAGTTAAAATTAAATTGCTTTTTTTTTTATATTTATTTAAATATTAAGTTATATAATTTTAAAAGTAGGTTAGCAATTTTAAGCAAAAAAAAAACTATTTAAAAAAAAGTTAAATACTTAATTTTAAAAAAAATATAATTAAAAATAAAAGCAAAAAATAAGTAAAATAAAAGCAAATAAAATTATTATTAAAAAAAACTTAATAAAATATATAATAGTTAGTTAAAAATAGCATAAAAAAAAAAGTAAGTAAAAAAGTAATAAAGCTAAAATATAACAAAAAAAGCTTTAAAAAAATATTAGCTTAAAAAATAAAATAAAATAAATAATAAAGTAAAAAAAGACTAAAACTTAATAATATTAACTTTAATAGCAAAAAAACCACTAAAAAAAACTAAAAAAATCTATTTAATAAATATAGCAAACTTTTACTATAAACTTTAAAAATATAAAGCTTTAGCGCTATTATAAATTTATATAAAGACTTTAAAATTAAAAGCTTTTTTTTTTTTAAAAAAGGTGCTAAGTATAGCTATGCTTTTTTATAACTATATAAAAAACAAAAAAATAATATTATATAAATTTTTATATTACTTAAAATTTAAAAAAAAAAACTAATTTAATTACTTAGTTTTATAGCCTTTTTATTACTAGCTTAAATTATAATTAAATTATAAGTAATTTAAAAGCAGCTTATAAAATAGTGCGCTAATTTTTAGCTTAAAGCTTATTATTTATATATAAAGTAGCTTAAATGCTAATAAAAAGCAAAAAGGTATAATAAAAACAAAAAAAATAAGTTTTAAAATAATATAATAATAAATTATAGCAAATAGTATACTAATAACAACTAGTAAAACAAAAAAATATAACGCTTAAAAAGCCGCACTTTTTTTTATTTTTTTTTTATTTTTTTTTTTATTTTTTTTTATCTTTTTTTAACTAAAAAACTACTAAAGCATAATAAAGCCTTTAATTAAAAATCCATAGCAAAACTATAAACACTTTAAAGGCGTTTTAATTAAAAAGCAAAAGGTTTTTGCTTAAGTTTTTTAGTTTTATTTTTAATTATTAAAAAGCAGGTATATTAAATGCTTAATATATTTAAATCAAGGTTTAAATAATATTATATAAGTATAACGAAATATAACTAATAATAATAATAATAAATAATAGCTTTTATAACTATTAAAAATAAAAAAGCGTTTTATATTTATTAAATATAAATAAATATATATATTAAAATATTTAATTTATTTTAAATTAAGTTTATTATTAATTTAGTTATTATTTAAGATTATAATTTGCTAATTAATTAATAAAAAGCTATTATAATATTAAAAAGTAAAATAGGTTTTTTTTTTTAAAATAATAAAAGGTAACACTATTTAACCTTAAAAATTAATTATATAAATAACTATAAATTAATTTTAATTGCTTTATTAAGCTTATTTAAGCTTATTTTACTTTTTTATATTTATTATAACTATATTAGTTATAATTATACTTATTATAAACTTTATTTTATTAAAATTATATATTTTTTTTTTATAATACTTTTATACTTAATAGTTTTTTTTATACGTTTATAATATATATTATATTTAATAAAATTTTTATAAAAAATTTAGCTATAATTAATTTAATAGTTTAAATATATTTTAAAAGCTAGTATATAGTTTATAAAGCATATAATTTAATTAATATTAATAAAGCTGCTTTTTTATTTTGCTAATAATTAGTTAGCTATATTTTAAATATAATAAACTTAAGAAAAAAACACTTGCAAATTTAAGTTAATAATAAAAAAAACAATTAATTACTTTTTAATTTTAATAAATTTATTTAATATATTTTTACTTTTATGCTTAAATATAACACTAATAATTTAATAGTAAAAAGTTTTATTAAAAACATAGTATATTTTTATAAGCTTATAAATATTAAAAAAAAGGTTTCGTTTAAAAGCGCAAGCAATAATTTATAGTTTAGTTTTTTTAATACGTTGTTTATTATTATAAGTAAAAAAATTAAAGTTTTAAAAATAAAAGGTTAAAAGGTTAAAAAGTTTTATTACATAATGGTATTTATTATATAGTAGTAAAATATATTAAAGCTTTAGTTAGTTTATTAGCTATTATTTTAATAATTAAAATATAATATATATTTATTAATTTAGCTTAATAAATATTTTTAATAAATTAAAATTTTATAAAAGTATATTTAATATATTAATAATATTTAAAGTTTTTAATATTTATTATAACTTTTATATTATTGCTATATAATATTATAAGCTTTAAAATTAATAGCTAAATTTTATTATAAAGGCTTTTTATTTACTAAGCTTTTTTATAGCTTTTATAAATATTATATATTTAGCTTTTAATATTAAAAAAGTTATTATGCTAGCTTTTTTAGCTTTTTAACTTATAATAGCTTTAATTATTATAATAATATATTTTTAAATAAATTTAATAGTTTTAAAGTATTTAATATAATTATTATTACTAAAAATTATAAGTAAATAGCTAAAAGTACTGCTAAAAAAAATAAAGCCTTTTAAATTTTTAAATACTAAAATTAATTTTATAGTGCTTTTTAAATATTTAAATAGCTTTATACTTATTATAAAGTATAGTTTATAAAAGTATTATATATAAATAGTTAGTTATTAATAAATAAATGTTATATTAAGCTTAATAATTTATATTAAATAGTTTATAGTTTTTATAAGCACTAAATAATAGTAAGCTTTAATAAATACTAATAAAAACTTATACTTTTTTAGCTTTATAATTTTAAGCTATAGCAAAATTTTAATAAGTTTAATATTTTTTAATTTTAGTTTTTTTAAAGCTTGTTTAATATATTAAAGCTGCTATAAATATAGCTTATAGCTAAGCTTATTATATTTGATTTTAAAATTTAAAAATTAAGCTATAAAGCTTTAGTTTTTAATATTATATATTATATTAATTTTAGCTTTTAGCTTTTAAATATAATAAATATTTAGGTTAATTAACAAGTAGTTATTAATATAAGTTATTATAAAAGTGTTTAAAATTACTTTATAATATATAAAAGTATTATTAATTAAAAGCTTAAAGTTTAAGCTTTTTAATCGCTAAAATAGCTTTTTTTATTATTATTTAAAAGTTTGCTTTAAGTTATATAAAGTTTATAACAACTAAAAAACTTATTATAATTTAAGCTTATATTTATATTAAATTACTAATTTTAAAATTTTAAAGTTTTTTAAAATAATTTTTAAGCCTTTTAAAAGTTTAATATAAATAGTTTTAATAAGGTTATTATTTAAAAAAGCTTTTATAAAGTTTATTTATTTAATTTTTTAGGTTTTAATAGCTATTAAAACTAATAAAATTTATTAAGTAAATAAAATAGTTATAGCTATAAAAGTCTTTATAAAATTAATACTAAAAGTTTATTAAAAGCTTTTAATAATAAATTTAACTTTATATTTAATAATTAATTTTTATTAGTTTAGCTTATATTTTAATATTTAATAGCTACTTATAAAGTATTTTTTTAGGTTTTTAATAAATAAAAAACAAAAAGCTTTAAATTTTAATAGCTATTAAAATTTAAACCTAATTACTTATAACTATAAAAGGCTTTTAAACGTTTTTAATACTTATTTTAATATATTTAGCTTTTTTAAAGTAGCTATAATAATATAAATAATGCTTTAAATTATTAAATTTATAAAAAGTTTAATAAAGGTTAAATTTATTAAATCGCTTTTTAAATTATTGTTTATTACTTTATATTTTATTTTAAATTTTAGTAAAATAAAAAATAGTTTTATTAAAATAATTAAATTTAATAAAAAAACAAAAAATATAAATGTTATTACTTTTTTAAAATTTAATGCTTTAATAAATATAGCGTTTTTTAAGTTTTTTATAATAAATGGTATATATAATTAAAAGTTATTATTAAAAGTAGATTTATTAAAGGGTAAATAGGTTTTAAGTAGGTTTATATTAAGTAAGTTTTTTAGTAAAAGAGTTTTATTATTAAAAAAGGCTTTATTTATTAAAATTAGCGTTTTTAATAGCTTTAACGTAATAAATTAAATAATTAAATAATATTTTAGTATATAAACTAAGTAAGTTTTAATACTAATTACTATTAAAATCTAGTTATATTTAATATGTTTAATAAGCTTATAAGCTTTAACTTATAATTTATAAAGTATAAGTAATAAGTATTTAAAGCTTATAACTTTATAATAAGTTAAGAAAAATATATAAAGTATTAAATTAAGTTTTAGTTTATTATATAATAGCTAATAAAAAGTTAAATTTTTATTAGTAATTTTTATATAGTTAATTAAGTTTATTATAAATGTTATAATATAGTACTAAAAATATAGTAATAACTTAAAAGCTTATAAAGTAATTTATAAGCAATTTAAAATTATTTTAATAAATTATTTTGCTAAACTGTTTTATTTATATATATAAAGGTTAAAAATACTAAAATTAATATTTTTAGCTTATAACTAGTTATTAATAAAGTTATTATTTATTTTAATGCTTAAATTAAAATAAAAATAAGCTAAATAATAGTTATAATAGTTTTTTAAACCTTTAAATACTTTTTTTATAACAATATAAATAATAATTATTAATTTATTTTTTAATAGTTAAATTTAATAGTAATATATTTTTTGTTTTATTAAAATTAAAATATAAAAGGTTTAAAAGTATAGTATTAGCTTTATAGTAAATAAATTACTTATTATAATATTTAAAATAATAAATAAATTATTAATTTTAGTAAAGGTTAAGTGCTTAATAGCTTTATTTATAGCGTATTTTTTATAAAAAAAAGTTTTTTTTACTAATAAAATTAAAGCTTAAAAGCTTTATAGTAATTTTAGCGGTTTTTTTTAGCAAAAAAAGCTTTATATATTTTAGCTTATAATATTAAAACATAGCTAATTTTAAAAGCTTAAAAAGTTTAAATGTTTTTAAAAGTGTATTATTTTTTAAGTTGCTATTTTATAAAAAGTTGCTTTTAATTATATTAAAAATCTTTAAATTTATTGTTTTTTTAATTATAAAAAATAAATTACTAATTATATTAAAAGTTTTAAGTATTATAATATTTTATAACATTTATAATTTAAAAAATATATTATTTTTTAAGTAATTATTTTATATTATATTATTATAAGTAATAAATAAATATTATAATAAGTATTAAAAATTGCTTTTTAAAATAAAATAAAAGCTTAAATTTATAAATTTTAGCATTATTAAAGTATTGCTTTTATTATTAATTAGCTTAAGTTTTTTAAAAGACTTTTTTAATTAGTAATATAATATTTTAAAAATAATATTAATATTAAATTTTAATATATATAATATATTTATTAGCTTAAAAGTATTATATTTAATGTGTATCACCACTATGTGACAAATATCACTATATAATAAGACTTTTAAAACTTACTTTTATTATTTATTAAAAAAACAACTATAGCATAATTAAATCAATTTCAATTAATTAGAATTCTTTTTATTAAATGTTTTTACTTTTATTATATATATTTGTATATTATAATTAATATTGCTATATATGCTATAATAGCGCGCACGCTTAGCTACCTTTACTTAATAACTATTATTTTTACTATTTTTTTAATTTGCTAAACTATTACCTTTTTTAAAAACTTAGAAATTTATTTCCTTAGTTAAAGTAAGTACTTTTTTAGCTTATAATTGCTTATTTTTTGTTTTATAGTATTTATTAAGTATATAGTTGGCTTTTTTAAGCTTGGTGATTTTATTTAAAATTAAAGTTTGTTTATATATTAATAAATATATAGCTTTAAATAAAAAGGTTATATTATTAAAGATTTTAGTTAAAAAGTTATTTTAATGTTTTTAAATATAATTTTTTAAGTAAATTATTTATATAATAGCTTTTTTAATATTAGTAAGCGTTATTAAAAACATAATAATAAAAAGTAATTTAAAAGGTAGTAATAATATAAAAGCAATTAGCTTATTTTTAAGCTTTAAAATAATAGCATTTAAGTTAAATAAAATAAGGCTAATAGCTTTAAACTTAAATATAATATTTTTAAATATTATTATTTAAATATAAGCTTTAAAAAACGTAAATAAAAAGTTTTTTTTTAAAATATAAGTTATATTAGTTTATATAATATTACTAATTTTAATATTATATGCTTTTTTTAATAGGCTAAAATATAAAACATTTAAAAGTTAAAGCTTATAAAAAAAATACGCAGGTATTATTTTAGTAAAAATATTGTTTTTTTAACTATAATTTTTAAATATTTTTAAATAATAGCTTTTATAACTATTAAAAATCAAAAAGTATTTTATATTTATTAAATATAAGTAAATATATATATTAAAGTATTTAATTTATTTTAATTTAAATTTATTATTAATTTAATTATTATTTAAAACTATAATTTGCTAATTAAATAGTAAAAAGCTATTATAATACTAAAAATAAAGTAGGGTTTTTTTTTTAAGATAATAAAAAGCAATATTATTTAACCTTAAAAATTAATTATATAAATAATTATAAACTAATTTTAATTGCTTTGCTAGGCTTACTTAAGCTTATTTTACTTTTTTATACTTATTATAATTATATTAATTATAATTATACCTATTATAAACTTTATTTTATTAAAATTATATATATATTTTTTTTATAATATTTTTATATTTAATAGTTTTTTTTATATATTTATAATATATATTATATTTAGTAAAATCTTTATAAAAGATTTAGCTATAATTAATTTAATAGTTTAAATATATTTTAAAAGCTAATATATAGTTTATAAAGTGCGTAATTTAATTAATGTTAATAAAGCTGCTTTTTTGCTTTGTTAATAATTTGTTAGCTATATTTTAAATATAATAAACTTAAAAAAAAACGCTTGCAAATTTAAATTAATAATAAAAATAATAATTAATTACTTTTTAATTTTAATAAGTTTATTTAATATATCTTTACTTTTATGCTTAAGTATAACATTAGCGATTTAGTAGCAAAAGGTTTTATTAAAAACGTGGTATATTTTTGCAAACTTGTAAATATTAAAAAAAAGGTCTTGTTTAAAAGCGCAAGCAGTAATTTATAGTTTGGTTTTTTTTAACATATTATTTATTGTTATAGGTGGAAAAATTAAAGTTTTAAAAATAAAAGGTTAAAAAGTTAAAAAGTTTTGTTATATAGTGGTATTTATTATATAATGGTAAAACACCTTAGTATTAAAATAATAAAGTTTTAATTAAATAATGCTTTTATTATATAGTTTTAATAATTGATTAATTATTATTATAAAAAAAATATTTTTTATAAATTTAATATAAGTGTTAAACTAATAAAAGCTATTAAAAATATATATTATATTATTTATATTATATAGTTAAAAAATTTTATAGCATATATTAAAAGGTTTTAAGTTTATTAACTACATTAAATTAACTTATTAATTAAAAGTTTTTAAAGTAAATAATATTATATTTATTAAAGGTATAAAAAAGGTATCGTTATAATTTATTAAAAAGAATATATTAGCGGTATTTTTAATAAAGTTTTTAATAGGTTTAATTAAAAGCTTAAATGGTTTATTAATTTTTTTATTACTTTTATTTTAAAAGGGTTTAAAAGGGTGTTTAAAAGGTTTATTTATTTAGTTAATAATATTATTAAAAGGTTTTAAGTAAAGATTTATTAATTTAGTACTATTTTATTAATTTTATAAAGTATTTACTATTAAAAACTCTATTATAATTATAAAAAGCAACTTTATTATAATTATAATAAATATAAGTACTAATTAAAAGGGTTAAATAATTTATTATATTTAATTTATTTATATTATATAAAAGTTTTTTAAAGTTTTTAAGTAATTATTATACTAATTAATTTAATTAATTATAATACTTTTTTTTATTAAATAAGTACTAATACTACTAAATTTAACATTAAAAATATTTCGATTAATACTTTAAAAAAACTTTAAAGTATAAAAGGCTTTATAAAAAAGATTTTTAATGTTGTTATTATTAGGTTAATAAAAGGTTAAAAGCGTTTAAAATACTTTTATAAAGTTATAAATATAAGCTATATTAATTTATATTATAAAGCTTAAATTATTTTATAATAACAATAAAACAATAGCTTAATTAAAATTATTAAAAGCTTATAATATAATAAGGTTTTTTATAAATATTAAAATATTTATAGCTTGAAAAATTATAATAAGTATTTAAGTTTATTAATTAAAGTTTTTAAAGCTTTTTAAGCGCTAAAATTTAAAGACGTTATTAATATTTTTAATAATTTTTTAATTTAATTACTTTTATATTATAAAAAAAATAGTAAAAGTTGTTATAAGCTTTTTAATAAAAGCTATAAAAAGGTTTTTAAAAGGTATAAAGCGGTTGCTAATATTATAATAAATTTTTAAGTATTAAATACTAATAGTAATAATATAAATAGTAGTATTAAACTAGTTATTTTAAGCTTATAATTATTATTATAAGCTAGTTTAAAAGCTTTATAAGCTTTATATATTTTTAATAAGCTTTTATATTTAATTTAATATAAAAAAGTTATTTTTATTATTAAAAGTATTAAGTATATTTAAAAAGGTAGCTATTATAATAATTTATATTGTTAAAAGCACTATAAATAATAGTATAAAAAGTAGTATAAAAAAAAAGATCGCTATAATAAAAAATAAACGCTTTATATTATAAAATAAAACAATAATAATAGCTAGTTTTAATAAAACATTATATTAAGCTTAATATGTTTTACCACCATATAATAAATACCACTATATAATAAAACTTTTAAAACTTATTTTTATTATATATTAAAAAAACAACTATAATATAACTAAATTAATTTAAATTAATTAAAATTCTTTTTATTAAATGTTTTTATTTTTATTATATATATTTGCGTATTATAACTAGTATTGCTATATATGCTATAATAGCGCGCACGCTTGGCTGCTTTTACTTAATAACTACTACTTTTACTATTTTTTTAATTTATTAAACTATTACTTTTTTTAAAGACTTAAAAACTTTTTTTTTTAATTAAAGTAAATATTTTTTTAGCTTATAATTGCTTATTTTTTATTTTATAGCGTTTATTAAATATATAGTTAGTTTTTTTAAGCTTAATAATTTTATTTAAAATTAAAGTTTCCTTATATATTAATAAATATATAGCTTTAAATAAAAAAGCTATAATATTAAAAATTTTAGTTAAAAAGCTATTTTAATATTTTTAAATATAATTTTTTAAGTAAATTATTTATATAATAACTTTTTTAATATTAATAGGTTATTAAAAACATAATAATAAAATATAGTTTAAAAGGTAACAATAATATAAAAGTAATTAGCATATTTTTAAGCTTTAAAATAATAGTATTTAGGTTAAATAAAATAAAGCTAATAGCTTTAAATTTAAATATAATATTTTTAAATATTATTATTTAAGTATAAGCTTTAAAAAACGCAGGTAAAAAGTTTTTTTTTAAAATATAAGTTATATTAATTTATATAATATCGCCGATTTTAATACTATATACTTTTTTTAATAAGCTAAAATATAAAATATTTAAAAGTTAAAGCTTATAAAAAAAGTATATAGGTATTATTTTAGTAAAAATATTATTTTTTTAGTAATAATTTTTAAATATTTTTAAATAATAATTTTTATAACTATTAAAAATATAAAAACATTTTATATTAATTAAATATAAATAAATATATATATTAAAGTACTTAATTTATTTTAAATTAAGTTTATTATTAATTTAGCTATTATTTAAAACTATAATTTATTAATTAAGTAGTAAAAAGCTATTATAATATTAAAAAATAAAGTAGGTTTTTTTTTTTAAAATAATAAAAAGCAACACTATTTAAATTTAAAAATTAATTATATAAATAGTTATAAATTAATTTTAATTGCTTTACTAAGCTTATTTAAGTTTATTTTGCTTTTTTATATTTATTATAATTATATTAGTTATAATTATATTTATTATAAACTTTATTTTATTAAAATTATATATATATTCTTTTTATAATATTTTTATACTTAATAGTTTTTTTTATATATTTATAATATATATTATATTTAGTAAAATCTTTATAAAAGATTTAGCTATAATTAATTTAATAGTTTAAATATATTTTAAAAGCTAATATATAGTTTATAAAGTGCGTAATTTAATTAATGTTAATAAAGCTGCTTTTTTGCTTTGTTAATAATTTGTTAGCTATATTTTAAATATAATAAACTTAAAAAAAAACGCTTGCAAATTTAAATTAATAATAAAAATAATAATTAATTACTTTTTAATTTTAATAAGTTTATTTAATATATTTTTATTTTTATACTTAAGCGTAATACTAGTAATTTAGTAGTAAAAGGTTTTAATAAAGATATAATATATTTTTACAAGCTTATAAATATTAAAAGAAAGGTTTTATTTAAAAGCGCAAGCAATAGTTTATAGATTGGTTTTTTTTAACGCGTTGTTTATTTTTATAAGTAAAGAAATTAAAGTTTTAAAAATAAAAGGCTAAAAAGTTAAAAAGTCTTGTTATATGGTGGTATTTATCACATGGTGGTAAAATATGTTATAATTTATTAAAAGTGGTTTTATATATTAATATATAATATTAATATTTAAAAAAGCATTTAAGTTATAATAAAAATAAGTTTATTAATAATATTAAACGCAAAGAATTTATAATAAATAATATTTACTATAAATAAAATAACGTGTTTTATTATTATACAATAAATACCATTATATAATAAAACTTTTAAAACTTATTTTTATTATATATTAAAAAAACAATTATAGTATAACTAAATTAATTTTATTATTAGTTATATTTTGTTTATATTATTTAATATTATATAATGCTATTTATATTTAGCATTTAGTACGCCAACGGTGTAACATTTTTGTTTGTAAAGGGGAGGAAACTATAGGAATACTAGTATGTAGCTAAGCTACGCCTTTAAACTAAAACCTCCTTTTTTATAGTTTGCTATATAGCACTACTATTATGCAAATAATATTTGCGTTATATTTCTTTAGATTTTAAAAATAAAATTAGTAAAATATTATAGTAAATAATTAATTAATTTAAATTTAAAAGTAGCGTATTATACTTTAGTAAGCTTTAATTAATTGCTTTTATTGCTTTATTATATTTATATTTTATTATATAAGCGTTTATAAAAATAAAAGCAAATTAAAAGTAAATAATAGTAATAAAAGCAAAAAAGTAAGTAGTAAATAAGTTTTATTAGGTTTAGCTAAATTTTAAGCTAGTTATACCTATTGGTTTTTATATTACTTTAATATAATAATATTTTTTTTAGTTAAAGTAAAGCAATTTTATTGTTTTAATTAAATTTTAGTTATTTAGCTATAAAATTATTGATATTATAATATGGTATAATTTTTATATTATTAATATTTTGTTTTAATAATATAGTAAGCAAGTTTGCGCTTTTAAACTTTTATTTTGCTAATTAAAAGCAAATTAGCATATAATTAGTTTATAGTCGCAAACTTATTAAATTTTAATAATATATATGTAAAGTTATTAACTAAAAAACAACTTTTTGCTAAAAAGGTTAAAGGTTAGTAGGAGTAGGATTTAAACCTATGTTTTACTATATAAACACCAAACATATAACCACTATGCCATCCCACTAAATTAATTTAAATTAATTAAAATCTTTTTTATTAAATATTTTTATTTTTATTATATATATTTATGTATTATAACTAGTGTTACTATATATGCTATAATAACGCGTTCGTTTAACTGCTTTTATTTAATAACCACTACTTTTATTATTTTTTTAATTTATTAAACCACCACTTTTTTTAAAAACCTAAAGATTTATTTCTTTAGTTAAAATAAGTATTTTTTTTAGCTTATAATTGTTTATTTTTTGTTTTATAATGTTTATTAAATATATAGTTGGCTTTTTTAAGCTTAGTAATTTTATTTAAAATTAAAGTTTGCTTATATATTAATAAGTATATAGCTTTAAATAAAAAGGCTATAATATTAAATATTTTAGTTAAAAAGCTATTTTAATGTTTTTAAATATAACTTTTTAGGTAAATTAGTTATATAATAATTTTTTTAATATTAATAAGCGTTATTAAAAATATAATAATAAAAAGTAGTTTAAAAGGTAGCAATAATATAAAAATAATTAGCTTATTTTTAACCTTTAAAATAATAATATTTAAGTTAAATAAAATAAAGCTAATGGCTTTAAATTTAAATTTAATATTTTTAAGCGTTATTATTTAAGTATAAGCTTTAAAAAATATAGGTAAAAAGTTTTTTTTTAAAATATAAGTTATATTAGTTTATATAATATTACTAATTTTAATACTATATATTTTTTTTAATAAGTTAAAATATAAAATATTTAAAGGTTAAAGTTTATAAAAAAAGTATATAGGTATTATTTTAGTAAAAATATTATTTTTTTAGTAATAATTTTTAAATATTTTTAAATAATAGCTTTTATAACTATTAAAAATAAAAAAGCGTTTTATATATATTAAATATAAATAAATATATATATTAAAGTACTTAATTTATTTTAAATTAAGTTTATTATTAATTTAGTTATTATTTAAAATTATAATTTGCTAATTAAGTAGTAAAAAGTTGTTATAATATTAAAAAGCAAAATAAGTTTTTTTTTTTAAAATAATAAAAAGCAACATTATTTAACCTTAAAAATTAATTATATAAATAGCTATAAACTAATTTTAATTATTTTATTAAGCTTACTTAAATTTATTTTACTTTTTTATATTTATTATAACTATATTAATTATAATTATATTTATTATAAACTTTATTTTATTAAAATTATATATATATTTTTTTATAATACTTTTATATTTAATAGTTTTTTTTATATATTTATAATATATATTTTATTTGGTAGGATTTTTATAAAAAACTTGGCTATAATTAATTTAATAGTTTAAATATGTTTTAAAAGCTAATATATAATTTATAAAGCGTATAATTTAATTAATGCTAATAAAGCTGCTTTTTTACTTTATTAATAATTACTTAGCTATATTTTAAATATAATAAACTTAAAGAGAAAACGCTTGTAAATTTAAGTTAATAATAAAAAAAATAATTAATTATTTTTTAATTTTAATAAATTTGTTTAATATATTTTTATTTTTATGCTTAGGTGTAATATTAGCGATTTAGCGGCAGAAAGTTTTATTAAAAACGTAATATATTTTTATAAGCTTATAAATATTAAAAGAAAGGTTTTGTTTAAAAGCGCAAGCAGTAGTTTATAGTCTGGTTTTTTTTAACGTATTATTTATTGTTATAGGTAAAAAAATTAAAGTTTTAAAAATAAAAGGTTAAAAAGTTAAAAACTTTTATTACATGGTGGTATTTATTATATAGTGGTGAAACACGTTAATATAAAGAAAAAAATAAAAATATATTGTTTATTTAACTAAAATTTTATTTATTAAATATAGCAAAAAGTACTATATATATAAATTATTTTTAGCGCTTAAACTACTTAAAACCTTTAGCTTTATAATAAATTATAATAAATTATAATAAAGTTAATTTTAGCTATATAAAACCTTTTTATAAAGTAGTAAACCTTTATATAAAAAATAAACCTTTAAAATAATTTAGTTATAAAGCATTACTTTAAATTAATTACCTTAATAGGTTTTTTTTTTACTTAGTATAATGCTAATAAAAATATTACCTTAAAAATAGTTTATTTTAAGCTAAAAAAGTCTTTAGCTTTATATTTACTTTGCTAAAAGGTTTTTAAAAGGTTTTTAACTTTATATTTATATTATTTATAGCTATTATAAGCTACTTATAAATAGCTTATATAAGTGTAGCATATATATTACTTATAATAACTACTAGCCTTACTAGTAAGGTTATAGCTAAAAGGTTACACCTTTTTTATAAACACCTATTGTTGCTAATATATTTTAATAGTTTAATTAACCATTTAATTATAATAAGCTTTTAAGTTTTAATAATTAATATAAAATGGTACTTATTAAATAAAATAATAATTATATTAAATTAATATATTGCTAGTTAATTATATATATTTAGCTAAAGGGTAAAAGTAACCACGCGTTACCTTTAGTCACCTTTAGCCACCTACTTAGCCACCTTTAGCCACCTAAGGGGCTAAGGCTACGCTAGTAGGGACCTTTTATATAAAGGTATATCTTATATTTTTTACCCCTTTAATTTCCTTACACTTTTTTTTCTTTTATAAGCAATTAAATATAGTGAATAAAACACTTTATTAGCTTTAAATAAACTTATATATATATATATATAACTATATTAATATTAATTAGTGTTTATAATAATTATTATACGTTATTATATAATAGCTAAGCGAATATAAATTAGTAAAGATAATAATAAAGGTTAATAAAATACCTTTTTTTTAGTAGTTTAAAGTAAAAAATACTTACTTTTGTTTTATTTCTTAAGATTTTTATTATATAAATGTACTTTTTTTAATAACTTAAAGTAAAAGATATTTATATAATATAAAAGGAAAAAAAATCTAAATCTTTTTATATAAGTATTTTCTTTTTAGCAACTTAAAGCAAAAAATATATATATAAAAAAATAAAGATAATAAGTAATTTTATTAAAACTTTTAATTATATTATTATATAAAAGCTAAATAATATATACTTTTTAACCTTTTTTATTATATAATAACTAGGTAAAAACCTTTTAATTAGTAAAAGCACTTATAATATAAACTAAGTTTTTATATTAAAACTTTTTATTTTTAAAATTAATAAAAAAAAACAAAAAATTAAACTTTTTTTTATATAAATAATTATTATATAAAAAAAAGTTTAATAATAAAGCTATTTTACATTTTTAATTATATTACCGTATAAAAAGCTAAATAGCATATATATTTTAACCTTTTTTATTATATAATAACTAAGTAAAAACCCTTTTACTTTTTTTTCTTTTTTTTTATAATAATAATATATAATTATACTATTAAAAAAGCAATAAAAAAAAGGTTTATACTTAAACGTTTTTATAAACAAAGGTTTTAAAAACTAAAGCTTTTTATACGCTTTATACCTATAAATTCTTTTATTAAACTTATTATAAAAGTATTTTTAACTACTTATATAGCTTTTTTTTTACTTGTTATATAAACGTTACACTTTTTTTTTTTACTTTAATAATTATATAAATAAACTTAGTTTTATTAAATAAAACCTAGTTAAACCTTAAACTATTAAAGCTTATATTTTTAGCAATAATTTTATATAAAATTAGGCTAAGCTTTAACTATAAAGCTAAATTAAGCCTTATATAACCTATAACTATACTTATTACACTTTTAGAATTTTATTTTAAAAACTCTTATATAACTAGGCTTCGGCTTAAGGTTATATAGCAAAAAAAAAAATAAAAAGTATTTAAAAAAATAAAAGTAAAAACAGTAAAAAAAAATGTTAAAAATTATATTACAAAATATATAACTAGGTATTACTTAGTTATATAAGATATTAAAAGTTATATTATATATAACTAGGTATTACTTAAATATATAGCTAGTAAAAATAAAGCTAATATAAATAAAAGCTATATAGCTAAAAATTATATAGGTAAAAAAAACAAGTTAAATTAAATATATATAGTTTATTATATAAAGGTTTAGTTTTTATGCTTATATATATATAATTAACTTAATAAAAAAAAAAGTATTTAGTGTTAAATTAATATATTACTAGTTAATTATATATATTTAGCTAAAAAGTAAAAGTAACCGTGTATTACCTTTAGTTACCTTTAGCTACCTACTTAGCCACCTTTAGCCACCTAAGGGGCTAAGGCTACGCTAATAGGGACCCTTTATACAAGGGTATATTTTATACTTTTTACCCTTTTAATTCCCTTACGCTTTTCTTTCTTTTATAAGCAATTAGACATAGTAAATAAAACACTTTATTAACCTTAAATAAACCCGTATATACGTATATAGCTATACCAACAAATTAACAATATAATAGTATATTTATATATAAATGGCTAAAAACATAATAACAACTATATTATATAATATACTACTAGTAATAAAAACATAGTGGATAAGCCTATGTGATATTAATGCTTATCTTTATTAAGAGGTACCATTTAGTTCTATTAATACAGAGATTCAGCTTCTGCAAGACATAACTCCACCCAAACCCGAAATTCTGTAGCCATCCATTGAGTAAGATCTCGCAGACCAGCCAAAAGGCGGTACGCATCTTTCAAGCTCTTCGTATTGCCCATCTCTATAGGTCCGCAGATGTCATATCTCGACCGATCGTCAAATGCGAAGTACACCTCCCAACTGCCACGGTCTACAAGTAGGATGGGTACAAATGGAAGTGGAGGTTTTGATGAGGTGTTAGATGAAGGAGTTTTCTCAGGGAATCTGGCGACACGGTTGAACCATGAGGCAGCCCATATGCCCAGTTGGATCTTAGCCTCTGCGATACATTGGCCGTGTTCCTTGGCTTTAGTCTCGACAAAGATCCCCGTAGGCCATGTGCGAAGAGGGGGATAATTGGTCTGGTTAAAGGTTGGATAGTCGAGATGGGATACGAAATCTAGCAGCCGCTCGTTCAAACCAGGTTCTGGCCGTAGAACCAAGGCATAGTCGATCATTCTCCCATTGAATTGTGCGTCGTACGTGGCGGCAGACGACGGAATAAATCTCCCAGCGATGTTAGCGCGAGTTACATTTTCAACGGCTATATTCGATGTGTGAAGGACTGCAAGATCAAGCATTGGACCATGGACCTTTTCGTTCCAAGCTGCTTCCGACCGACTCAGTGTGTTGAATTCGTTAGTTTTGGTAACGATGGATTGAAGATTTGTAAATTCAGCAAGTAACGCAAGTCGCTGCGCAGCTTGTACAAGTTCCCCGCTATTGCTTATTTGTGGTCCAAAAGGCTGTATTACAAATTGTATATATGACTGCGACTGCGACTGCGATAAGGTAGGTGTTGTAGTGTCAGCGTCGGTGAAGAGGAGATCGAGCGTTGATTCAAGGGGTGAGATTTGCTTGACGATTTCACGCATCTCACGTGGGATGTATTTATAGTTGAGGTGGCCGATCAGCGACTGTAGGAAATGCGGCACGGCGGTCGTATTCCCTATAGGCATGCAGTTTTGCATTTTTCTTTGAAGGTCGTTCATGTCGACAGGGTTCCACTGGACCGGCTTTTCGAGTCGCAAGAGGTCGTCCACGCCATTCACAGGACTTGTTGATCGTGTACTAGAATTCGTCGATCGCGTGGGGGAGCGGGCGGACGTGAGGGAAGGCAAGGTTGAGGTCTGAAGCATTTGGGTGAAGACGCCTCTTCTCGTAGGGCGCGGCGTGTTGAACACCTCATCACTAGGATCGTCTTTCTCCGAAATGTCGTCTTTCTCCAAAATGTCGTCGTTGTGGGTGCTAGTAAGCTTTTTGCGGGGGCTTCGCCGAGACATCGTTGGAAGAATCTTACTGTTGGGGGTTCGTTTTGTAGGGCTCGACAGAAAGCAAAGGTCGGGAAGGCAGTCGTGATCTTTTACGGCGGCGTTCTCAGCGTCGCGAACGTCTTGAAGCCAAGCTGATACAATCTCTAGGTCCATGAGAAAGAAGCAAGATAGGTAGTGCAACGTTATGATAATAATAAGGTAATAATGTAAGCTGTTTGATACTTGCGATATCTTCTACTTGTTGTTGTTGTTGTTGTTGTATTTGTTTGTTTACTTCCAAATGGGGTTACGTTAGTGTGTACAGCTAGCTACGGATAGTGTGGATCATCCTCGTGTGCCAGCGGGCAACAGCTGACAGTTAGAGCCAATGCATGCTTTGCTTGATTGAATAGATAACATGACACAGATAGATGAGGGGGGCTCTTATACGGAGACCTACACGTAGATTAAATAAGAGTTGTAAACTAGACTAACTTAGTTAATCGGTCACACTTGCCACTATCAGTATGCTGCACCTAGCAACGAGCTAGCCAACTAGGTGACTAGTAAACTAACTAACTAACTAACTAACTAACTAACGGACTAACTAGCTAACTAGCTAGCTAACTAAGTGACTAGTAAACTAACTAGTAAACTAATTAATTAACTAATTAATTAACTAACTAATTAATTAACTAATTAGCAAATAAATTAACTAAAACTTTTTTTAAGTGCTTAATATTTATAAGTGTATTTAAGTAAATTTATAAAAATGTAGTAATAATTAGCTTAAAAAATAAATATAATAAGCTTAATAAGCTATTATATTAATAGTAATTAACATTAATAATATATAATAAAACAAGATTTTAAAACTAAGTAAGCTATTTAAAATAAATTTTAAAATATATATATATTAGTAATTATTATATAAAAAGTATTATATTATATATATAATAATATAAAATATAATGTAAATTTAAGCATAATATATAAATTTATTAAAATGTTATAAAAATATTTAATAAATATAATTTAAATTAAATTTAATTAATTTTTTATATTTTAATTAAATTATTAAACTTATTTATATAAAGGTGTTAAAAAGTATAAAACTTGCTTATATAATTATTAAAATACACTAGTAATTATAAGTGCTTATAAGGGGGGGTGTAGCCCTTTAGCTACAGCCTTGCTAGCAAGGCTAGCAGTTATTACAGGTGGCGTATATGCTACACCTATATAAGCCACCTATAGGTGGCTTATAGTGGCTATAAGTAATATATATATAGGGCTAAGGACCCTTAGGGACCCCCTAGGGACCCTTAGCAAAGTTGATACAGGGGTAGGGACCCCCCTTGGCCTATTAGCACCACGCTAAGTAAAAAAGGGACCTACTAAGGTAATTAATCTAAGGTAACGTCTTATAATTAACCTATTTTAGGGGTTATCTTTTATATAAAGGTTTACTACCTTATAAAAAGGTTTACCGCTTTATAAAAAGGTTTTATATAACTAAGGTTAACTTTATTATAATTTATTGTAATTTATTATAAAGCTAAAGGTTTTAAGTAGTTTAAACGCTAAAAATAATTTATATATATAGCGCTTTTTGCTATATTTAATAAATAAAATTTTAGTTAAGCAAGTAATATATTTTTACTTTTTTTTTTATATTATTTTATTTATAATAAATATTATTTACTATAAATTTCTTGCTTTTAACACTATTAGTAAGCTTATTTTTATTATAATATAAGTGCCCTTTTAAATATTAATATTTTATATTAGTATATAAAACTATTTTTAATAAGTTATAAGCTTAGTATAATATTTTACTAAAACTAGTTATTATTATTGTTTATTTTTATAATATAAACTGTTTATTTTTTATTATAGCGATATTTTTCTTTTATACTACTTTTTATATTATTATTTATAGTGCTTTAAGTATTATAAATTATTATAATAACTATTTTTTTAAATGTATTTAATATCTTTAATAATAAAAATAACTTTTTTATATTAAACTAAATATAAAAGCTTATTAAAAGTATATAAAACTTATAAAGCTTTTAAACTAGCTTATAATAATAACTATAAGCTTAAAATAATTAGTTTAACACTATTATTTATGTTATTACTATTAGTATTTAATGCTTAAAAACCTATTATAATGCTAGCAACCACTTTATACCTTTTAAAAATACTTTTATAGCTTTTATTAAAGAGCTTATAGTAATTTTTATTGCTTTTTTTATAATATAAAGATAATTAAGTAAAAAAATCGCTAAAAAAATCAATAACTTTTTTAAACTTTAGCGCTTAAAAAGCCTTAAAAACTTTAATTAATAAATTTAAGCACTTATTATAATTTTTAAAGCTATAAAGATTTTAACGTTTATAAAGAACTTTATTATATTATAAGCTTTTAATAACTTTAATTAAGCTATTGTTTTATTGTTATTATAAAATAGTTTAAGCTTTATAATATAAGTTAATATAGCTTATATTTATAACTTTATAAAAGTATTTTAAATGCTTTTAACTTTTTATAAATTTAATAATAATAGTATAAAAAATCTTTTTATAAAGCTTTTATACTTTAAAGTTCTTTAAAGCATTAATCTTAGTACTTTTAACGCTAAATTTAGTAATATTATTGCTTGTTTAGCAAAAAAAAGTGTTATAATTAACTAAATTAATTAATGTAATAATTATTTAAAAGCTTTAAAAACTTTTATATAATATAAATAAATTAAATATAGTAAATTATTTAAACCTTTTAATTAGCATTTATACTTATTATAATTATAATAAGGTTATTTTTTATAATTATAATAAAGTTTTTAATAGTAAATACTTTATAAAATTAATAAAATAGTATTAAATTAATAAATTTTTATTTAAAACTTTTTAATAATATTATTAACTAAGTAAATAAATTTTTTAAATACTTTTTTAAACCTTTTTAAAGTAAAAGTAGTAAAAAAATTAGTAAATTATTTAAGTTTTTAATTAAATTTATTAAAAAGTTTACTAAAAACATTATTAATATATTTTTTGTAGTAAATTATAGCGCTATTTTTTTTATGCTTTTAATAAACATAATATTATTTATTTTAAAAACCTTTAATTAATAAGTTAATTTAACGCAATTAATAAACTTAAAACCTTTTAATATATATTATAAGATTTTTTAGCTATATAATATAAGCAATATAATATATATTTTTAATAGCTTTTATTAGTTTAGCACTTATATTAAATTTATAAAAGATATTTTTTTTATAATAATAGTTAGTAAACTATTAAAACTATATAGTAAAAATATTATTTAGTTAAAACTTTACTATTTTAGTAATAAATATAGCACTTTTAAGCTAAAAAATATGTTATATATATTAGAATTTAGTATTAATATTATTTTTAAAGTATTATACTACTAGTTAAAAAGGTTTTTTAAAAGACTTAAGCTAGTTAATAGTAAAAGTAGCGCTTTAGCAATATTAAAGTTTATAAATTTAAGCTTTTATTTTATTTTAGAAAGCAATTTTTAATATTTATTATAATATTTACTTGCTATTTATAATAATATAATATAAAGCAATTATTTAAAAAGCAATTTATTTTTTAAATTATAAGTGTTATAAAGTATTATAACGCTTAAAACTTTTAATATAATAGGTAGTTTATTTTTTATAATTAAAAAAACAATAGATTTAAAGATTTTTAATATAATTAAAAGCAACTTTTTATAAAGTAGTAATTTAAAAGGTAGCACACTTTTAAAAGCACTTAAACCTTTTAAGCTTTTAAAATCAGCTATGCTTTAATATTATAAGCTAAAGCATATAAAGCTTTTATTATTAAAAAAAACTACTAAAATTATTATAAGGCTTTTAAGCTTTAATTTTATTAATAAAAAGAACTTTTTTTGTAAAAAGTGCGCTATAAATAAAGCTATTAAATATTTAACTTTTATTAAAGTTAACAATCTACTTATTACTTTAAGTATTATAATAAGTGATTTATTTATTATAAAGCTTATATTATACTTTTAAACTTTTTATATTTTAATTTTAATAAAACAAAAAATATATTATTATTAGATTTAACTATTAAAAAATAAATTAATAATTATTGTTTATATTATTATAAAAAAGGTATTTAAAGGTTTAAAAAACTGTTATAATTATTATTTAGCTTATTTTTACTTTAATTTAAGCATTAAAGTAAATAATAGCTTTATTAGTAACTAGTTATAAGCTAAAGGTATTAGTTTTAATACTTTTAGCTTTTATATATATAAATTAAATAGCTTAGCAAAATAATTTATTAAAGTAATTATTAATTGCTTATAAATTATTTTATAAGCTTTTAAGCTATTATTATATTTTTAGTGCTATATTATAGCGCTTATAATAAACTTAATTAATTATATAAAGGTTATTAATAAAGATTTAACTTTTTATTAGCTGCTATATAATAAATTAAAACTTAATTTAATACTTTATATGTTTTTTTTTATTTGTTATAAAGTTATAAGCTTTAAATACCTATTAATTATATCTTATAAGTTATAAGTTAAAGCTTATAAGTTTATTAAATACGTTAAATATAGTAAGATTTTAGTAGTAATTAGTATTAAAACCTACTTGGTTTATATACCTAAATATTACTTAATTACTTAGTTTATAACGTTAAAGCTGTTAAAAACGCTAATTTTAGCAAATAAAGCCTTTGTTAATAATAAAACTTTTTTACTAAAAAACCTATTTAATATAAACCTACTTAAAACTTATTTACTTTTTAATAAACCTACTTTTAATAATAACTTTTAATTATATATACTACTTATTATAAAAAACTTAAAAAGCGTTATATTTATTAAAGCACTAGATTTAAAAAAGGTAATAACGTTTATATTTTTTGTTTTTTTATTAAATCTAGTTATTTTAATAAAATTGCTTTTTATTTTACTAAAATTTAAAGTAAAATATAAGGTAGTAAATAATAATTTAAAAAGCGATTTAATAGATTTAAACCTTATTAAACTTTTTATAAATTTAATAGTTTAAAATATTATTTATGTTATTATAGCTACTTTAAAAAAGCTTAATATATTAAAACAAGCGTTAAAAACGCTTAAAAGTCCCTTATAGTTATAAGTAGTTAAGTTTAAATTTTAATAGCTATTAAAATTTAAAGCCTTTTATTTTCTACTTATTAAAAACTTTAAAAAACACCTTATAAATAGCCGCTAAATGTTAAAATATAAGCTAAACTAATAAAGATTAATTGCTAAATATTATTATTATTATTAGTTATATTTTATTATACCTATATAATACTATTTAAACCTTGATTTAAATATATTAAGTATTTAATATGCTTGCCTTTTAATAATTAAAAGTAAAACTAGAAAACTTAAGCAAAAACCCTTTGCTTTTTAGTTAAAATACTTTTAAAGTGTTTATAGTTTTGCTATAAATTTTTAATTAAAGGCCTTATTATACTTTAGCAATATTTTAGTTAAAAGAAAATAAAAAAAAAAAAAGAAAAAAAGAAAAAAAAAGTAAAAAAAGGTGCAGCTTTTTAAGCTTTATATCTTTTTATTTTATTAGTTGTTATTAATATGTTATTAGCTATAATTTATTATTATATTGTTTTTAAAACCTATTTTTTTTTGCTTTTATTATACTTTTTTATTTTTTATTAATATTTAAGCTACTTTATATATAAGTAATAAGCTTTAGGCTAAAAATTAGCGCATTGTTTTATAAGCTACTTTTAAGCTGCTTATAATTTAATTATAATTTAAACTAGTAATAAAAAAGCTATAAAGTTAAGTAATTAAGTTAGTTTTTTTTCTTTTAAATTTTAAGTAATATAAAAATTTATATAACGCTGTTTTTTTGCTTTTTATATAGTTATAAAAAAGCGTAGCTATATTTAGTACCTTTTTTTAAAAAAAAAAAGCTTTTAGCTTTAATATCTTTATATAAATTTATAGCAAAGCTAAAGCTTTATATTTTTAAAGTTTATAATAAAAATTTGTTATATTTATTAAATAAATCTTTTTAGTTTTTTTTAATAGTTTTTTTGTTGCTAAAGCTAATATTTTTAAGCTTTAGCTTTTTTTTGCTTTATTATTAGCTTTATTTTATTTTTTAAGCTAGTATTTTTTTAAAGCTTTTTTTATTATATTTTAACTTTGCTATTTTTTTATTTATTTTTTTTTTATGCTATTTTTAACTACTTGTTATATATTTTATTAGGTTTTTTTTAGTAGTAATTTTATTTACTTTTATTTTATTTGCTTTTTGCTTTTATTTTTAATTATATTTTTTTTTAAAACTAAATATTTAACTTGTTTTTAAATAGTTTTTTTTTTGCTTAAAATTGCTAACTTATTTTTAAAATTATATAACTTAATATTTAAGTAGGTATAAAAAAAAAAGCAACTTAATTTTAATTTTAAAAAGTAAATTAAAGTTACTTTATATACTTTTTTAACTACTTTAAAATATTTTAATTATTTTTTAATTAAGTTTTTTGTTATTTTTTTTGCTTAGCTTTTATTAAACTTATATTATATAAATAAATTATATATAATTATACTTTAAATTACTTTTATATAAATTTTTTTTACTTTAAATATATTATATTTTTATATAGTAGTAGCTAATTTTATTAAAGTAAAATTTTAATATTTAAGTTTTTATTAAAGTTTTTTTAAATAACAATGCTATTTTAGTTTATAATTTAGTTATACCTTTAAAAAGTATATATTTTTTTTTAGTTTAATTTATATATTTTTTAGCTAAATTAAAATAAAATTAGCTTTATATTATTTTATAAAATATATTAGTTTGTTTTTTATTAAATTAAAGTTTATTTTATATTATAATACTTAGCTTTTATATTTTATATATATTTATATTAAATATTTATAGTTTTTTTTTATATTTAGCTTTATTATTATAAAGTTTATATTATTTATAAACTTTATTATAATTAGCTTTTTTTTTATTAATTTTTTATATAAAGTAGCTATATATAATAAAAATAATATTAGTAATAATAAAAATCTTTATAGTATACTTATAATTAAAACTTTTTTTGCTGCGCTTTTGCTATTAAATAATAATATTGCTATTTATTTTATAAAATAGCTTTAAAGCTAGTTTTAAATTTATTAAAAAAAGCTTTTTTTTTATAATACTTTTAATAGCTTAATATAATTTATTATATTAAAAGCTTTTAAAATATTTAGCTATAATAGTATTAATATTAAATTATACTTTTAGTTATTATAAATTGCTTTTATTATAGCTTTAATTACTAATTTTATAAATTTTTATAATTTGTTTTTTATTTGCTTTTTTAATAATAGCATAAACCTTTTTATTATAGCTAAAATATATATGCTTATTATTTTTTTAATTATTTTATTTATTATATTAAATAATAAGATTAGCTTATAGCTACTAAGCTTTTTAAGCTTTTTTAAAGTTTTTTTTAGTTTTATTAAAATTATTATAATTATATTTTAAAATTATTTTAAATAATATTTATATATAAAACTTTATTAAGCTAATATTATTATTACTTTTATAACTTTTTACTTATATACTTTTAAAAATCTTATTAATAAAAGGTTATTTTTTAACGCTTTTTAAAATTTAGCTTTTTTTAAAATTTTTTTAATCTTTTTTATTTTAACTTTTTTTTATATTTTAAATAAGTATTTTATAAGCTTTTTTTATTTTTTTAAGTTTAATAAGTTAATTTTTAAAGTAAAAAAAAACTTAGCTATTAATATTTTTACTTTTTTTATATAAATAATTGCTTACTTTTTTTTTTTTTTAAAGTTTAAAAACTTTTATTTACTAAAAAAGCCTAGCTTTTAAAGCGCGCTTATTTTTTTAAGATCTAAAGTTTTAAATTATTTTTTAATGCTTTTATTATATTTTATTGCTATTATTTTTATTATTTTTTATAAATAATTTGCTTTTATTCCGCTTTTATTTTAGTTTTTTTTTTTTTTTAGTATTAAAATATAGTTTTATAACACTTTTTTTTTTTTTTAGCTTTTTTTATAGCTTTTAAACTTTTAAAACTATTATAAAGTTGTTTTTTTTATTATAGCTTTTTTTTTTAAAGCTGTTATATTTACTATTTTAATTAATTTTATTATTAAATATTTAATATATTTATTTATATTTACTATTATATTAAAACTTTTTAACACTTATAATTTAAACGCTTTAATTACTATTAGCACTTTATTTAATATTTTTTAGCTTTAGCTTTTAAATAGCTAAAAGCTTAATATTAGGTTTTTTTTATTATAAATTTAAAAGCTTTAAAAAATATAATTAAATTCTACTTATTTTAAACTTTTAAATATTTTTACTAAAAGTTTTTTATTAGCTTATATTAAGTTAATTATATTGTTTTTTTTTTACTTTTTAGTAGTTTTTTGCTTTTTTTTCTTTATAATGCTATTATATAGCGTTTAAAAAGTTAGTTTCTAAGCTTTTACTAAGCTTAAGATTTTTTTATAATGCGCTAAAGTTTTTTTTTTTTTATTTTATAGTAATAAATATATATTTATATTTTTTATAACTATATTTCACTTTTAGTTTACTTTTTTTTTAAGCTTAATTATTAAGCTTATTTTATTTTTACTTAAATTTAGCTTTATATATACTAATTATATAATAGCTAGTTTTTTTTTATTTATTAAAAAAAAAATTGCTTTTACTTAATTATATCTAGCTTTTTTTATTTATAAATTACTTATAATTTATTTATTAATATATAGTATTATATATTTAAAACTAGTATATATTATATTATATCAGCTTAACTTTAAGTAATATAACTAAAAAAGGTTTATTTTTTCTTTTTTTTATAATAATAGTTTTTATAATACTATTATATTATATTTCTTTAATAATTTAAAAGCTATTATTATATATGTTTTTAATTTTACGGTGTTTTAAAATAAGGCGTTAAGTTTTATCAGCTTAAAATAAAGGTGTTTTTTTTATTATTTAGGTTTAGTTACGCTTTTAAAGCAAAAGAAAAAGGAGGCCTTTTTTTTCTTCTTTTTTTTTTTTGAATTTAGTTTAGGTGTGTTAGCTTTTTTAAGGAAAAACACTTATATTCTAGCTTTTAGGGCTATTAAGGCTACATTTGTTGCTTTAAGGCGGTTAAGCTTTAGTATTGCTAACTAGGTTATTTTTAGTGCTATTAGTTAATATAGTTTTAGTTTTTTTATAAGCGGGCTAAATATTAATTGCTTTTAAGGTTAAACTTTTTGCTAATTATTTTAGTTTTGCTTTATTAGTTTATATTTATTTTAAATATAAAATTATATTAGCTAGTATTAATATGCTTTTTATATTATTATAATTTAGCTTTAAAAAACTTTGTATTTTTTTAAAAAAGCTAAGTGACTTTTTTTATAATTTATATACTTTATTGCTTTTAATTTAAATTTTTTTTAAGTTAAACACTTTTTTTTTTTGCTTTTATATATTATATTGCTATATAAAAAGCATTTACTTTTGTTTTTATAAAACTTTTTTATATATTTAAACTTATAATATTTAAAATATTATATAATTTTTATATCTTTTAAAAATAGCTTATAATTATATATTATTATTTTTTATATAGCTTTTTTTTAATATAAAGCTTTTATAGTTTTTATATTAATATAATATATTAATAAGTTAATATAATAGCGTTTTAAGTTAGCTAATAAAATTAAATATATTTTGTTTATGCTAACTTTATTTTATTTATAAATATTTTAAAAAAAATTTGCTAAATTTATATATATGCTTTAAAGTATTTTTATATTAATATTTTTTATAATTATTATATAATCTTTTTTAATTTTTATTATATTTTTATTAAATGCTTATTTTATTTATAAGTTAGCTTATTTATATTATATTATTTTTTTTTTAAATATAACTACTATATTTTTACTTAATAGTTTTTTTATTATAATTACTTTTGCTGTTTTAATTATTATATTTATTGCTTTTACTATTTTTTTTAGCTATATATACTATAAAAGCTAAGTTTAGTTTAGCTTATATTAAAACTTTATAGTTATATTAAATAAAAAATATTACGCGATTTAAAGGCGTTAAAAAGCTAATTGTTAAATAGCTTATAGCTAATATTATAGTTGCTTAAGTTTAATTAGCAATAAATATACTGCTTTTTTTTAGTTTATATATTATTATATATAGTTTATTAATATTTTATTTAGTAGCTAGATTATTTTAAGCTTTTTTTTCTTTTTTTTTGCGCTTTAATATAAAAGTTTTTTGCTAAGCTTTTAATATATTTTTTATTAGTGCTTTTATATCTAAAAATTTTTTTTAACTAATAAAAACTACTAAAAATCGCATTTATTTCTTTATTTTATTTTTTTTTCACTTTCCTTTTTTGTTTGCTTTGCTATTATTTTGCTATTAAAACAACTTTTTAGTGCTAAGGTTTACGATTAAATAGTGCAAAAATTGCTCCAACTTTTTCGCGCTACCGTTTAGCACTATTAGGTTCGCTACACCTTGCGCTATGTTTTCAAGTTTAATACAACCGCGTTTTTAAGTACTTACACCCCTTAAAAAGCAGTGTATCTAAATTATTTAATATAAAAAGCAAACCCTAAAAAGTTATTAATGTTTTAAACTTTTTATATCAATTAAAAAATCAATTACTAAATATAAAGCTAAATTTATTATTAAAAGCTTTAAATAAGCTTTTAGCACTAATTTTATAAAAACCTTTATAATTATTGCTATTTTACTTACTTAGTAAATTTTATTAGTTTTAATAGCTATTAAAAATTAAAAAATTAAGCAAATTAATTTTATAAAAGCTTTTTTTAATAGTAACCTTATTAAAACCTTTTATATTAAACTTTTAAAAAGCTTAAAAATTATTTTAAAAAACTTTAAAATTTTAAAATTAGCGGTTTAATATAGCTATAAGCTTAAATTATAATAGGTTTTTTAGCTGCTATAAGCTTTATATAGCTTAAAGCAAGCTTTTAAATAATAGTAAAAAAAGCTATTTTAGCTACTAAAAAGCTTAAATTTTAGGCTTTTAATTAATAATACCTTTATATATTATAAAATAACTTTAAGCACTTTTATAATAACTTATATTAATAACTACTTATTAATTAGTTTAAATATTTACTATATTTAAGGCTTAAAAACTAAAATTAACGCTATATATAGCATTAAAAACTAAAGCCTTATAGCTTAGTTTTTAAGTGCTAAAATTAAATATAATAAGCTTAGCTATAAGCTATATTTATAGCAGCTTTAATATATTAAATAAACTTTAAAAAAGCTAAAATTAAAAGATATTAAACTTATTAAAATTTTGCTATAGCTTAAAATTATAAAGTTAAAAAAGTATAGGTTTTTACTAGTATTTATTAAAGCTTATTATTATTTAGTGCTTATAAAGATTATAAACTACTTAATATAAATCACTAAGCTTAATATAGCGTTTGCTTACTAATAGCTAGCTACCTATATATAATACCTTTATAAACTACACCTTATAATAGGTATAAAGCTATTTAAGTACTTAAAAAGCACTATAAAATTAACTTTAATATTTAAAAATTTAAAAGGCTTTATACCCTTTAGTAAAACCTTTAGCTATTTACTTATAGTCCTTAGTAATAATAACTACGTTAAGTGCCTTAAAACTACTAAATTTATTTAAAGATATATTATTATAGTAGCTAAGGCTACTATAAGCTAAAAAGCTAAAAAAGCTAGCATAATAGCTTTTTTAATACTAAAAGCTAAATATATAGTACTTATAAAGGCTATAAAAAAAGCTTAGTGATTAAAAGGCCTTTATAATAAGATTTAGCTATTAATTTTAAAGCTTATAGTAGTATATAATAATAATATAAAGGCTATAATAACTGCTAAAAACTTTAAATACTATTAATATACTAAATACACCTTTATAAAATTTTAATTTATTAAAAATGTTTATAAAGTTTAATTAGTAAATATATACTATATTTTTACTACTAAAATAATAGCTAATAAGCTAATTAAAGCTTTAACACTTACTAAACAAACTAATTTCTAGCGGATGTTAAGCTTATTAGCTAGCACCTTAGTTAAAAAGGCGTATTAAAATATACTAATAATTATAAGTGCTTATAAAAGGGAATATAGCCCTTTAGCTATAGCCTTGCTAGCAAAGCTAGCAATTATTATAAGTGGTATATATACCACACCTATATAAGCCACCTATAGGTGGCTTATAATAGTTATAAGTAACGTATATATAGGGCTAAAGACCTTTAAAAACCCTTTAAAGACTTTTAGCAAGGTTAATATAAAGCTAAGGACCCCTTTTAGCCTACTAGCACTACGCTAAGTAAAAAGGGGACCTATTAAAGTAATTAGTTTAAGGTAATATCTTGCAACTAACCTATTTTAGAGGTTATTTTTTATATAAAGGTTTACCGCTTTATAAAAGGGTTTACTACTTTGTAAAAAGGTTTTATATAGCTAAGGTTAACTTTATTATAATTTATTATAATCTACTATAAAGCTAAAGGTTTTAAGTAGTTTAAGTGCTAAAAATAGTTTATATATATAGCGCTTTTTGCTATATTTAACAAATAAAATTCTAATTAAGCAAGCAATATACTTTTACTTTTTCCTTTATATTACTTTACTTATAGTAAATATTATCTACTATAAATTCCTTACTTTTAGCATTATTAGTAAGCTTACTTCCATTATAGCTTAGGTGCCCTTTTAAATATTAGCATTTTATGCTAGTATATAAAACCACCTTTAATAATAATATATTAAATTAACTAAAAAAATACTAAATTAATTATTTAATTAATTAATTTATAGTTTATTATATAAATAAAAAATCCGCTTAAAGTTATATAAATAATTTATTAGCATAAATAATATATTAAAAACAAAAGCATTATTTATTATTAAATATAAAAAATAATATTATATTAATGTGTTTCACCACTATATAATAAATACCACTATATAACAAGACTTTTTAACTTTTTAACCTTTTATTTTTAAAACTTTAATTTATCTACCTATAATAATAAATAATACATTAAAAGAAATTAAACTATAAATTACTACTTACGCTTTTAAATAAAACCTTTTTCTTAATATTTATAAGCTTATAAAAATATACCACATCTTTAATAAAACCTTTTGCTATTAAATCACTAATATTATATTTAAATATAAAAGTAAAAATATATTAAACAAATATATTAAAACTAAAAAATAATTAATTATTTTTTTTATTATTAACTTAAATTTATAAGCGTTTTTTCTTTAAGTTTATTATATTTAAAATATAGCTAACTAATTATTAATAAAGCAAAAAAGCAGCTTTATTAGTATTAATTAAATTATATATTTTATAAACTATATATTAGCCTTTAAAACATATTTAAACTATTAAATTAATTATAACTAAGTTTTTTATAAAAATCCTACTAAATATAATATATATTATAAACATATAAAAAAAATTATTAAGTATAAAAATATTATAAAAAAAATATATATATAATTTTAATAAAATAAAGTTTATAATAAATATAATTATAATTAATATAATTATAACAAGTATAAAAAAGCAAAATAAGCTTAAGTAAGCTTAATAAAGCAATTAAAATTAGTTTATAGCTATTTATGCAATTAATTTTTAAAGTTAAACAATATTACCTTTTATTATTTTAAAAAAAAAAAACTTATTTTATTTTTTAATATTACAACAGCTTTTTATTACTTAATTAATAAATTATAGTTTTAAATAACAACTAAATTAATAATAAACTTAGTTTAAAATAAATTAAGCACTTTAATATATATATTTGCTTATATTTAATAAATATAAAACACTATATTATTTTTAATAGTTATAAAAGCTATTATTTAAAAATATTTAAAAATTATTGCTAAAAAAATAATATTTCTACTAAAATAATACTTGCGTACTTTTTTTATAAGCTTTAACCTTTAAATATTTTATATTTTAGCCTATTAAAAAAAGTATATAGTATTAAAAGTAGCAATATTATATAAACTAATATAACCTATATTTTAAAAAAAAACTTTTTACCTATATTTTTTAAAGCTTATACTTAAATAATAATACTTAAAAATATTATATTTAGGTTTAAAACTACTAGCTTTATTTTATTTAACCTAAATGCTATTATTTTAAAGCTTAAAATAAGCTAATTACTTTTATATTATTATTACTTTTTAAATTATTTTTTATTATTATATTTTTAATAATACCTACTAATATTAAAAAAGCTATTATATAAATAATTTACTTAAAAATTATATTTAAAAATAGTAAAATAACTTTTTAACTAAAGTTTTTAATGCTATAACCTTTTTATTTAAAGCTATATACTTATTAATATATAAGTAAACTACGAAACTAAGTGAATTTAAGTGCTAATATAGTAAGTATATTAGTTGTTTTAATTGTTAATAATAATAAAGTAAAGGAATAAAAAGTAAGTTTTATTTAGTTAATTTTATATATATATTTGTGTGCGCGCTTTATAATATATAATATAAGCCCTTTTATTATACTTTTATATAATTAAGCAATGTAGTTTTTATATATTATATTATAAAGCCTTAATAGCTTATATAAGTATACGCTAACACTTTTTCTAGCTTTTTAAGCACTTTAAGTAAAATATAAAAAAACTTTAAGAAATAATTAGTTTATAAATTAAATTGCTTTGTTTTAGTATATAAGTTACCCTTTTAACTATTGCGCTAAATATTATATTTTTTATAACATTAATATATATACCTTTTTAACAACAATTTTTTTGTGCTTTTTTTGCTTTAAGTTAAGATTTTATTTTATATATTATAATTTATAGTACGTATTAAAATATTTAACTTTTTTTTTTAAAAACAAGATATATAAGTTTAATTATACGCTAAAGTTTACTACTTTAGCATAAGCACCTAATATTTACTTAAACTAAACTAAACTAGTATTAAACCTTAAATTATTAAACTTTAAACTTTACACTTTTTATTTTTATACGATTTTATAATAAATAGTTAATTTAAATTAAGTATAAGTAAATAATAATTTTAAAAGTTGGGTTTTAGTTTTTTAAAATTATTAAAGTATAAGTTTTTATTACTTTTTAGTAATAAATTTGCTTTAATAGCTAATTATTTAAAATTGCAAGCATAAAATAGCTTAGTTATACGGTAATTTTTTTGCGGTTTTTTTTTTTAAGTATATAAGCTTTATAAATTACTTATATTTTACTTTATTAAAAAGTTTAATTAAACTATTAGCTAAATTATTTTTTAATTAAATATATATTAAATTAATATAACCTATAGTTATTTTTTAATTAATATAATAGTATATTATATATATATGCTTTTTTTGCTTATTTATTGCTAAAGTTTTTAACTATATAAAAGTATTAGTATTATTACCTAAAAAAATAATAAGCTTTTTTAGTATATAATTAAGTTTTATAAAAAAGCTTTATATTTATATTAAATTACTTATAGCTTTATTTATTATAATATACTTACTTTTAGTTAAATATTTTATAATAATATTTTATAACTTTAAATATTATAATATTAAGTTGTTGCTTATAAAAATAATATATTTTGTTATTAATTTTCTACTATTAAAATTAAACATATACATAGTATTTATTATAGCAAATAGTCTTAATTTTCTATAAACTTTATATAAGTAATTAAAACTTAACTTTTTATACTATAAATATATATTTAATTAGTTTTTTAAATATTTTATTAGTTGTTTAACTTTATTAAAATAAGTTTTTAATAAATTACTTATATAATATATTTATATTAATATTATAAAATTAATGTTTAGTTTGGTAATTTATGCTAAATAAGCTAACTTGCTTAAAAAAAAGGCAAATTTAAAGATCTTATTTTTATTTACTAGTGTGCCTTTTTTTTTTAAGATAACTTTTATTTTTTTGCTGTTTATTAATATAATACTTTTTTAAAGGTTAGATATTTTAAATAACTTAAGTGCTTTTTAAATATATTATAATTAATTTAAACTAATATTGCTTTTATAAACGTTTTAAATAATTTTAACTTTAATAAACTAGTTTACTTCTTTTAATTTTCTAGCTACTATATATAAACATAATATATTACTAACTTTAGTTAAATAATTTATATTTGTTTTATAAAATAAAAAGTTATTAATATATAAAGCAATAATTTTATTATATTTTTTATTATAATATATTGCATTATTAACTAGTAATAGTTTAAATTTAATAGTAAATATTATTAATTTAACTACTTTTTACTACTTATAAGCTAATTGCTTTAGTTTATATAAAAGGTTTATAAGTTTAATAATTTTATTTGCTATTTATTTATATTTTTTTTTTTTTTAATAAATATTTTAAAGTACTTTATTAATATTTTAAATTACTTTATAAAAATATACTAGCATAGCTTTTTGTTTAAAAAGGCGGCAATAAAGTTTAATTATAAAATATGCTATTTTTTTTTGTAGCTAATGCTATAAGTATTTTTTAAAAGGCAGCCTTTGCTGTTAAAGCTAACGTTTTTTTGTAATTTATTTCTTTTTATTAATTAAATCTTTTTATATATATATAAGCTTTAAATTTGTTTAATTTTCTTATAAATAAATACTTTTTATATAACACTTATTTTATATTAATTAAATAACTTTATTTAAATATTTTTGCTTGCAGTAAAAACTTAAATGTTTTTTTATTTAAGTTAATTTATATTTTTTTAAAAATAACTTTAAGCTATTTTTTATAATTATTACTATTAAGCGCTTACTTAATTATAAAGTAATTTAATAACAATATATTTGCTTTAAATATATTAAATAAATATTATAAGTAATTTAAATATAATAATTTATATAAATTTAATAAATTAAGTTTAATATATATATTAAACTTGTTTTATTAATTAGCTTAATTATTTAACTTTGTTACTACTATATAAACTTTGCTAATTTAGCAATTTTAGTAATTTTTAAATTTATTATTGTCTTTATTTAACTTATTATATTTTTTTTAGTAAAATAATATTTTTAAACCATAAATAACTTTAAAGTATTTATTAAAAATATTATAAATATATATAATATTTATGTTTTTTAAAGTAAGCACTTTTTTTTTAAAGCGTTTATGCTTAGGTTTTTTTAGTATATTTTTTTTAGTTATATTTTCTTTAATAATATTATTATTTTTATTTTTGATTTTAGTGTAGTTTTTAATAAACTTATAATATTTATATAGCTACTGCTATATTTTAAAAAATAAAAACTTTATAATATTATATAAATTAAAAGTGCTAATAAAATTACTAAAGTATTTATAAAATATAACATAAAATATTTATAAAATACAACTTTTATTTATTAATTATATAATATAGTTGCTATATTTTTTATATCTAAAAAATAATACACTAGCGCTATATACATTTAGTTTTTTTGCTATTATATGCTTATTTATATTAATATATATAATATATTATAAGCTTAAAATCTTTAAATACTTTAAAATAAGCAAATAATTTTTGCTTAAATAAAAACTATTTATATATTGCTTATAAAAAGTAAAATTTTTTAATAACAATTAATAGGTTTAGTTAAAAGTATATATTATTAGTTTTATTTTTTAAAGCTAAAAATATATAAAAAAGCAGGCTTAAATAAAATAAGCTTTTGCTTTATTTTAAATAAATTAAATAAAGCGCTTTATAACTTTATTTTAATATTAATTTATAAAAAACAAAGTAATTAGTTAAATAGCTTTATTTATATCATATTTTTTAAGTACTTTTATACTAAACTTTTAGCTGCTATTTATATAAAAAAACTTTATTTTTTTTAGTATATATTAATTTAGTTAAAAAATTTAGTTTTATAAAATATAATTAACTTTAGTAATATAAATAATAATAGTTTTTTTAGCTTTGTTTTTTGTTTTATATAATTTATATATTTAATAATAATTATTATTATTTATAATTAAAAAGTAATACTTATAATTTTTCATTAAAACAAGTTAAATTAACCCTAAATTTATTTAAGTAACTTTATTAAAGTATTTCGCTCGCTTAATAAGTTTGCGTAAAATAATCTTTTAAAATTTAGCTTAATTACAAGCTATATAAAAAAAATATTTAATTTTTTTTAAGTTTAAATTAATATTTATTACTTTTTTAATTATTTAAATAAAATATTTTATATTAAAATAATATAGCTTTTAATGCTATAAAATAAACTTATTTTTAAGCTTATTAATTATATATACTTAATTATTTTATATTAATTTCTTTATAAGTTTTATAATATTAGGCATTTTACTTGTTATATTTAGCTTAATTTTCTATTAAAAATTATTAGATAATTTAAGTTTTTTTTCTTTATACTTTTAAAAAAGGAATTTTTGTTTAAATATATTTATACTTATAATTACGATATTATTTAAGCCTTTAAAAGTATATTTATTTAAGTATTTTTTTACACAATAAAATTGTTTGCTTAATATAATATTTAAAAAAAATAAAGTAATTAATAACACATGCTTTATTAATATTTTATAATATTATTTTATTAAAATATAATATTTTTATTTTAAAGTTTTAATAGCGTTAATCTTTATAGCGCTATTATTAATATAAATAATTAATAAATTAAGTTTTTTATTAAAGTAAACAAATATCTTATTAATAAATAATTTAGTATTATTTTTAATCTTTATATTTAAGCTTATATTATATAAAATATTACTTTTTATTTTAATATTAGTTTATATAAATATTAACTAAAGCATATTTATTATAATAGCATAACTACTTATATTAATAAACTTAAAAGTAAAGTTATTAGTAAAATTAAAAATAAAGTTGTTAATAGTTATTAAACTCTTTAATAAAGCTATATTTAGCTTATTGCCTTTTATAATCTTATTATTATAAATAACAATAAAATATTTTATATAGTTATTACTTATTATAATAAAATAAGTAATTAAATTATAACCTAAAGGAAAGCTTTATAAATTAATAACATAACTTTAGTTATTTATATATTAATTAGTTTATTTTTGCTTTAAAAACTATTTATAATTTCTAGTAATATATTTAAGTTTATTATAGTTATAATATTTTAAACCTTTATATTTATTATCTTTTTTTTTATTATTATTATCTTTTAACTTGCTTTTACTATAGTATTAATTATTAAAACTTAACTTTTTTAAATTGGGCTTATTAGCAGTATAAAATTAATTATTTTTATTAAAAAACTTTTTACTAATTTAATCTTTTAAATTATTATAAAACTTATTAATAAAGTTTTATAATAAAACTTTTTAATACTTTATTACTTTTATAATTATATTATGCTATTTTATAACCTTTTTTTTAACTACTTAAAAAAACAATAAAATTTATTAATTTAAGCTTAAGTTTTTACTAGATATTTAATATTAATATATTAAATTTATTTATTTTAATATAAAAATAATTAGGTTTTTTTTATTATAAATTTATATAGTTAAATTATTTTATAGATTTCTTTAATTAATTTTTCCACTTAATTTATAAGTAGTTTTAAAAATTTAAAGTATTTTAATATTTGTTTTAACCTTTTTAATAAGGTTAAAAAAAGCTGTTTTATATATACTAGTTATTATTAATGCTAGCTTAATTTTTTAAATATAATAATTTTTTTTTTTTTAGTATATTTAATAATAGCAAAAGCTAAATAAAAATTACGTTTATATATAAGCTAATTTTTTGCTTTTTTTAAATAATTCTTTTTATTAATTTTAAAATAAAAACAATACTACTTAATCTTTTTAAATTTATTATTACTTATAAGTTTTTTAATATTATTTATTAATTTTTTTTTTTGCTTAAGTTGTTTAATTTTATATTATATACGCTTAATCTTTATATTTAAGTTTAAGTTAAATAATAAAAACAAAAGGTTTAAATTAGAAAAAGCGTTTTTTTTTATACGCTTTTTTTTTTTTACTTAGTTAATAATTTTATTGCTTTTATTTAAAACATTAAATAATTTATATATTATATTATTATTATTAAAAGTAAAAAAAGCTTGTTAACTTAGCTTAAAACTAGTTTAAAAAGCGGTTTTAATATTATTTTAGTTATTAATAATTTTAAGAGCTAATACTATTAAAGTCTTTTATTTGCTTTATAAAATTGGTTTTAATTAAGCTAAAATAAATAGTAATAATTTAGCTAAAGCTAATTTCTTTATTTCTTTTACTTGCTTATATATTTTATTATATAGCAAATATATTTTACAACTATAGTTATTTTTTAAATATTATAACTAAGCTTTATATTTAAACTTTATATTATTATATATATTAAGGTTAACTTAAGTTTTTTTGATATATTTTTTTTAATGCTATATTTAAATATATTGATATATGTTTGCTTAAATTTTAGCTTAAGCTAAGTATTAACTTAATTTTAAAATATTTTATTAAATAAGTAGTTTAATTAAGTAATTGTTTGTTTGTTATATCGTATAAGTTTTTATTTGCTAGCATATATTTACTTTATAGGCTTTTTAGTAAATATATTATATGCTTTTATATAACTAAACTATTTATATAATAAAGAAACAAGGGTATTTAAGGTAGTTAATTAATTTTATAATTATTATTTAATTATATAAAACGCTAGCTACTATGTAAAACTAGGTGAATTTAAGTGCTAATATAGCAAGTATATTAGTTGTTTTAACTGTTAATAATAATAAAGTAAGGGAATAAAAAATAAATCTTGTTTAGCTAATTTTATATATATATTTATATGCGCGCCTTATAATACGCAACACAGGCCCCTTTATTATACTTTTATATAATTAGGCAACGCGGTCCTTGCGTATTATGCCATAAAGCCTTAATGGCTTATATAAGCATACATTAACATAAACTTTAATTTTAAATAAAATTACTAAGCTTAAAAAAGCTAACTATATACTTAATAAACACTACAAAATAAAAAATAAGCAATTATAAGCTAAAAAAATAAATTTCTAAGTCTTTAAAAAAAGTAGTAGTTTAATAAATCAAAAAAATAATAAAAGTAATAATTATTAAATAAAAGTAGCTAAGCATGCGCGCTATTATAGCATATATAGCAACACCACTTATAATATATAAACATATATAATAAAAATAAAAACATTTAATAAAAAAAATTCTAATTAATTTAAATTAATTTAGTTATACTATAGTTATTTTTTTAATATATAATAAAAATAAGTTTTAAAGGTTTTATTACATAATGGTATTTATCACATAGTGGTAAAACATATTAAGTTAAATTATTAACAATAAAAAAGTGTACCTTTAAACACTTTATTAAGTTAATTATATTTAAGTTTTATATTAAATATACGGTTATAATTATATATAATATATAATAATAATATATATAAATATATTAATTAAACTACTTTATATAACATTATTTATATTTAATAATTAAAAGTTTGATTATATATTATATTTATTAAATTAAAAAGTTATAATTTAATTAAGTAATTATTATATTGAAATTAATTAATTAATAATAAGAAATATTTTTAGTAAAGCTAATAAAGTTTAAATTATAAAATAAAAAGTTTTAAAGCAAAGTAGTTAACTTAAATATATAAGTATATATTACTTTAAAAAAAAATAAACAATTTTTTTAGCTTTAATAATTTATTATACTAAATATTAATAATTATTTAAAAGCTATAAATACTTTAAGTTAATTAACTTAATTATTAATAATATTAAATAACAACTTAATTAATTTATTAAAAACGTTATAAATAATATTTAAAATAATTTTAATAAAATAATTTGCTTTTAATATTAACTTAAATAATTATAATGCTTAAATGCGAAAATTTTAAAACCTAATTAAAATAATAAACCAAATTAAAAACTAAATATTAAAAATAGTTTTAAAAAATTATAAAAATATTATATTTAAATTAATAAATACTTTAAATATATAATATAAAAAACTTAATATTATTAGCTTATACTTTAAAAAAATATTTAAATATTAAGTTAAACTTAATTATAAAAACTTTATAAATAATATTTTAAAATAATTACTTAAAGATTTAAGATTTTAAGTAATAAAATAAAAAAAAAGCTTATAATAATAATTAAATATAAAGTAATAAATTTAATAAAATTTTATAATATTATAACTAATTTAAAAAAAATATTAAAAAATATTTATTTAAATTAAATAATATTTTTTTATTAAATTTAAAAGCAAAAAATAAAAAAAGGTATATTAAATTACTTTAAAATTATAGTAAATTTAAAAAAAAAGCAAACATATACCTTTTGTTTTATAAAGCTAAAAGTATTAAAAAAAAAACATATAAAATATTATTTTATATATTTAAAAAAACTAATTAAATAAAAAACTTAATAAAAATAAATAAATTAAAACTATAATTAATTAATAAAAATAAAAGATTTTTTAAAGAAAAATTTACATAAAAAATAAAATAAAACAAAAGTTAAAAAGGTACTACTAAACAACATTAAATTAATATTATAAAATTAACTATAAATTATAAGCTTTGCTAATAAATATATTTACTAAAAAAATATTAAAATATATTTTTAAAACTAGGTTTTAAAAACTTTACTTTTAATAAAATAGTTTAAAGCTTTATTTAAAAGCAAATAAAAAAATATTAAACTAGCAAAAAAATATTAAACTAGGTAAAAAAAAAATCAAATAATTTTAAATTAAAAAACCTAAAAAAAAGAAAAACTAAGTTATAATAATTAATTATATAAAAAAATAATATAAACTACTTTTATAATAAAAAATAAGCTAATAAGCTTAATTACTTACTAATTAAAAAAGATTAGTTATTTTTAATTTAAAAACTATATTATATATTTTTAATAAAATTAATAGTTACACCGTTAGCGTACTAAATACTAAATATATATAGCACTATATAACATTAAATAGCATAAACGAAATATAACTAATAATAATAAAATTAATAGGTTTTTAAACTTTTAACTTTTTAATTTAAATAATATAATATATGTAAAAAATAATATTATACTAATTAAAAGATTTAAAAAAATAAATATAAAAGTTTAAAGCTTTAAAAAATTAAAAGTATATAGGTTATATAATATAATATACTATTTAATTATTGTTATAAACTTGATATTTTTTTAAGTGCTTAATTAATTAAAATGCTAATAAAATAATAAACTATTTATTAATTACTTTAAAAAAAATAGCATAATTTTATATTATTTATAAAACAAATATAATTAACTAATTTATAATAAAATATTTATTTATATTTTTTAATAAATTATTATTTTATATTAAATAAAATAAACTAAACTTTTATATAAAAATGCTATTATTAAAAAATAACCTTTTTAAATAGTATTTATAAATAAAATACTTAAAATTAAAAACATTATAATATTTAATGTTTTATTTTAAAAAATAAAAATCTATTAAGGTTTTAATAAAAGTAATAAAATAAAAACTATTTAATATAAAATATATATAATATTAAAAATTACTTAGTAAATTAATTAATTACTAAACAAAAAGCTTAAATAAATAAATATAAAACTAGCTATTAACTTATATAATTATAAAAACCTTTAACAAAATAATAAAAATAAGTAGTATATAATACTAATTATAAATTATTATTTTTTAAATTAAAAAGCTTTTTTAATTATTATAACCTTTAATTATTTAATTAAATACTTATAAAATTATTATAAAATAAAAGTATTAATTATAAAATATAATAATAAAATAATATTAAACTTTAATAAAATATTAAAACTTATATAATATTTTTAAAATATTAAAAAAATAATGTTTAAAGTATTAGTACTTAATACTTAAAACTTAAATAAAAAAGCTAAAAAAAAAAAAAAAAATAAGCAAAAAATAACATTAATAAAAAATAAATGCAAATTATTTACTTATTTATAAGTAAAAATAATTAAAGCAGCTATGTATTTAATGTGTTTTACCACCATGTAATAAATACCACCATATAATAAAACTTTTAAAACTTATTAACCTGTTATTTTTAAAACTTTAATTTCTCCACTTATAAAAATAAACAATATATTAAAAAAAACCAAACTATAAACTATTACTTGCGCTTTTAAACAAAACCCTTCTTTTAATATTTATAAGCTTGCAAAAATATACTATATTTTTAATAAAACCTTTCGCCGCTAAATTATTAATATTATACCTAAGTATAAAAATAAAAATATATTAAATAAACTTATTAAAACTAAAAAATAATTGATTATTTTTTTTATTATTAACTTAAATTTATAAATGTTTTTTCTTTAAGTTTATTATATTTAAAATATAGCTAATTAACTATTAGCAAAAGAAAAAAGCAACCCTATTAGTATTAATTAGATTATATGCTTTATAAACTATATATTAGCTTTTAAAACATATTTAAACTATTAAATTAATTATAGCTAAATTTTTTATAAAAATCTTACTAAATATAATATATATTATAAACATATAAAAAAAACTATTAAGTGTAAAAATATTACAAAAAAAAATATATATAATTTTAATAAAATAAGGTTTATAATAAATATAATTATAATTAATATAATTATAACAAATATAAAAAAACAAAATAAGCTTAAGCAAGCTTAATAAAATAATTAAAATTAGTTTATAGCTATTTATATAATTAATTTTTAAGGTTAAATAGTGCTGCCTTTTATTATCTTAAAAAAAAAAACTTACTTTATTTCTTAATATTACAACAGCTTTTTATTACCGAATTAGCAAATTATAATCTTAAATAACAAGTAAATTAATAATAAACTTAGTTTAAAATAAATTAACCACTTTAATATATATATTTATTTATATTTAATAAATATAAAACGCCTTTTTATTGTTAATAGTTATAAAAGCTACTATTTAAAAATATTTAAAGATTATTGCTAAAAAAACAATATTTTTACCAAAATAATACTTATATACTTTTTTTATAAGCTTTAACCTTTAAATATTTTATATTTTAACCTATTAAAAAAAACATATAATATTAAAATCAGTAATATTATATAAACTAATATAACCTATATTTTAAAAGAGGACTTTTTACTTATATTTTTTAAAGCTTATATTTAAGCAATAATATTTAAAAATATTATATTTAGGTTTAAAGCTATTAGCCTTATTTTATTTAATTTAAATACTATTATTTTAAAACTTAAATGTAAACTAATTACCTTTATACTATTATTACTTTTTAAACTACTTTTTACTATTATATTTTTAATAACGCTTATTAATATTAAAAAAGCTATTATATAAATAATTTATTTAAAAAATTATATTTAAAAATATTAAAATAGCTTTTTAACCAAAATTTTTAATATTATAGCCTTTTTATTTAAAACTATATATTTATTAATATATAAATAAACTTTAATTTTAAATAAAATTATTACGCTTAAAAAAGCCAACTATATATTTAATAAATATTATAAAATAAAAAATAAGCAATTATAAGCTAAAAAAATACTTATTTTAACTAAAAAAATAAATCTCTAAGTTTTTTAAAAAAGTAGTAGTTTAGTAGATTAAAAAAATAATAAAAGTAATAGTTATTAAGTAAAAGCAGCTAGGTGTACACGCTATTATAGCATATATAGCAACACTAGTTATAATATATAAATATATATAATAAAAGTAAAAATATTTAATAAAAAAGATTTTAATTAATTTAAATTAATTTAGTTATACTATCATTATTTTTTTAATATATAATAAAAATAAGTTTTAAAAGTCTTGTTATATGGTGGTATTTATCATATAGTGGTGAAACATATTATATAATAAATTACTTAAAATATATTTTTAATTAAAAAACTTTATATAAAAAGTTTTACTTTTATTTTTAATTATAAAATAATATTATTAAAAAAAACAAAATATTTATTATATTTTATTTAAACATATATAAATATAAAGCTTATATTATAATATTTATTGTTTAAAAAAAGCAACAAAAAATAAAAAATGCAAAAAAAATTAAAAAATTTTACTTTTAAAGTTTAAATTAACTACTTAATTAACTATTAATTTTTTATTATTTATAAAATTTAGCTATTTAAATCTAATAAAGTTATTATTATTAAAAATATTATATTTAATAAAAAAAGTATTTTTTAAAAAAACTTAAATAAACTATAAAATAACCTTTTTTAAACTACTAATAAAAAATTTAAAGTTTTATTAACTAAAATATTTTTCAATTAAATATTTTTAAATATTATTAATAAGTTTATAATTAATTTTTATAAAAATTATAAAGTTTATAAACTTATTAATTAAACTAAAAAAAATAAAAATAAAAATATAAATAAGCTTAAAAAAATTAATTACTTTTATATTAAAACAATTTTTGTTTTTTATTTTATACTTTTTAAATTTTTAATAAATTATGTTTTTTTTAGCATTATGATTAAAAACGCTAGCTAAAAAAAAAAATTATAAAAATTATTAAATTATTTAATTTAACTTTAAAGTTTAAAACAAGCTTTAATATAACTTTTTTTAAAGTTATAATATATAAAAATTATTAAAAAGTTATATTTAATATAAAATATTTATATATTATAAAGTTATAATATAATATATTAGTAAATAAAACTAATAAAGCTATATTTTTAAAACAACTTTAATATTACTTTAATAGCAAACTAAAATTTTATTAAAATAATAAACTTATATTTATTATATTTTTAAATAATAAATTAATAAAGATTTTTTAAAGGCTTAAATTTTATATGAATTTTTTAATTAATATAATAAAATTTTTTGCGCTAAATAAAAATTTTTATAAACTTTTTTATAATTTTTATTTTTTTTAAATTAATATATTAATTATATTTATTTTTTTAAAAGTAAGTTTAAAATAACTACTTTATAAAAAAAAATTTATTATTAAAATCTACTTTTATTTTTTAAGTAATATAAAGATTTATAAGCTTATTTTATAAAAAATTACTTTAAATAAACTAAAAGATTTTATTTATAAAATTATTAAAAATTAAATATTTAATAAAAAGTTAATATATATATTACTTAAAAAAAATTAATTTTTAATTATATATAAGTATATATTTATAAGTTTAATAAATATAATTATTATTTAAAAAATAAAATTAAACTTATAATATAAAAAAACTAATAACTTATAAATAAATAAAAAGATATTTATACTTTTATATTTATAAAGTAATTATTTAAAATATTTATAGCTATTATTATTAAGTTTAATTTTAAACTTAAATAATATAATATAGTTAATATTTTTATTAATATAATATTTAATAAAAAAATATATATAAAAATATTATTTAGTTATTATAAACCTTTAATAGTTTTTAAATTACTTTAAGCTTTATATAATTTTTAAAAATTATTTTTTTATAGTAAAAAAAACTAATTAAAACTTTTAAAAATATAAAATATTAACTTATTTTTTATAAACTTTATTGCTATTTTAAATAAAAAATATTAATTTTTATATATATTAATAATAATATTTTTGCTTATTAAAAAGCAAATATAATTATTATTTAAAACGCTATTTATAAGCTTAAATGTTATTATTAAATAATTAAAAAAAAAACCTTATAATAGTTTTTTAGTATTAAAGTTATTTAAAATTATAAAAAAAAATTATTAAGTTATAAAGTTTTAAATTACTTATTTTAATATATATGTTTATAAAAACTTAAAAATTAAAACTTTATAATAAAATAATAATAAAATAAAAGATTTATACCTATTAAAAAAAAAAAACTTAATTATATATATTATTATTATTATTTATTTAAATATAGCTTTTAATATATTTAAATTTTTAATATTTAACTTTAATTTAAAATTAAAGTATTATAATATAACTTATTAACTTTTTAAGTACTTATTTTAAACTTAATATTATGCTTTATAATTTAAAAATAAAAATAAGTATATTATAGCTAATAACTTTTTGTTTGCTAATAATATTATTAATTAAAAAAGCTTTTAAGTTTATATATTATTATTAGTTATATTTTATTATGCTTATATAATATTATTTAAACCTTAATTTAAATATATTAAGCATTTAATATGCTTACCTTTTAATAATTAAAAGTAAAACCAAAAAACTTAAGCAAAAACGTTTTGCTTTTTAGTTGGAATGCTTTTAAAACGTTTATAGTTTTATTATAGATCTTTAACTAAAGGCTTTACTACGCTTTAGTAGTTTTTTAATTAAAAAAAAAAAAAAAAGTAAAAAAAAATGTAGCTTTTTAGGCCTTATATCCTTTTGTTTTACTAGTTATTATTAGTATACTATTTGCTATAGTTTGCTATTATATTATTTTTAAAACTTATTTTTTTTGCTTTTATTACACCTTTTTGCTTTTTATTAATATTTAAACTACTTTATATATAAATAATAAGCTTTAAGCTAAAAACTAGTATATTGTTTTATAAGCTACTTTTAAGCTACTTATAATCTAATTATAGTTTAAGCTAGTAATAAAAAAGCTATAAAGCTAAATAACTAAGTTAGTTTTTTTTTTTTTTAAATTTTAAGTAATATAAAAATTTATATAATGTTATTTTTTTACTTTTTATATAGTTATAAAAGATATAGCTATATTTAGCACCCCTTTTTAAAAAAGGAAAGCTTTTAGCTTTAAAGTTTTTATATAAATTTATAATAGTATTAAAGCTTTATATTTTTAAAGTTTATAATAAAAGTTTATTATATTTATTAAGCAGATTTCTTTAGTTTTTTTTAATGGTTTTTTTGCTATTAAAGCTAATATTATTAAGCTTTAGCCTTTTTTTGCTTTGTTGTTTACTTTGTTTTATTTTTTAAGCTAATATTTTTTAAAGCCTTTTTTATTATATTTTAGTTTTGTTATTTTTTTATTTACTTCTTTTTTTTTACGCTACTTTTAATTAATTATTATATATTTTGCTAGGTTTTTTTTAGTAATAACTTTATTTCCTTTTATTTTATTTATTTTTTACTTTTATTTTTAATTATATGTTTTTTAAAAACTAAATATTTAACTTTTTTTTAAATAGTTTTTTTTTTGCTTAAAATTATTAACTTACTTTTAAAATTATATAACCTAGTATTTAAATAAATATAAAAAAAAAGCAACTTAATTTTAACTTTAATAAATAAATTAAACTTGTTTTATATATTTTTTTAATTACTTTTAAGTATTTTAATTATTTTTTAGCTAAATTTTTTGCAATTTTTTTTATTAAGCTTTTATTAAGCTTATATTATATAAATAAATTATAAGCAATTATACTTTAAATTACTTTTATATAAATTTTTTTTGCTTTAAATATATTATATTTTTATATAATAGCAATTAATTTTATTAAAGCAAAATTTTAGCGCTTAAGTTTTTATTAAAATCTTTTTAAGTAATAATATTATTTTAGTTTATAATTTAGCTATACTTTTAAAAAACATATACCTTTTTATAAATTAATTTATATATATTTTTAGCTAAATTAAAATAAAATTAGCTTTATATTATTTTATAAAATATATTAGTTTATTTTTTATTAAATTAAAATTTATTTTATATTATATTACTTAACTTTTATATTTAATATATACTTATATTAAATACTTATAGTTTTTTTTTATATTTGGTTTTATTATAATAAAGTTTATATTATTTATAAACTTTATTATAATTAGCTGTTTTTTTGTTAATTTTTTATATAAAATAGCTATATATAATAAAAATAATATTAATAATAATAAAAATCTTTATAATATATTTATAATTAAAACTTTTTTTGTTATATTTTTATTATTAAATAATAATATTGCTATTTATTTTATAAAGTAGCTTTAAAGCTAGTTTTATATTTATTAAAGAAAGCCTTTTTTTTATAGCATTTTTAATAGCTTTATATAGTTTATTATATTAAAAACTTTTAAAATATTTAGTTATAATAATATTAATATTAAATTATGCTTTTAGCTATTATAAATTATTTTTATTATAGCTTTAATTATTAGTTTTATAAATCTTTATAATTTATTTTTTATTTGCTTTTTTAATAATAATATAAACTTTTTTATTATAATTAAAATATATATACTTATTACTTTTTTAATTATTTTGTTTATTGCGCTAAATAATAAAATTAGTTTATAGCTATTAGCTTTTTTAAGCTTTTTTAAAGTTTTTTTTAATTTTACTAAAACTATTATAACTATATTTTAAAATTATTTTAAATAATATTTATATATAAAACTTTATTAAATTAATATTATTATTACTTTTATAACTTTTTATTTATATGCTTTTAAAAATCTTATTAATAAAAAGTTATCTTTTAATATGTTTTAAAGTTTAATTTTTTTTAAGATTTTTTTAATTTTTTTTGTTTTAATTGTTTTTTATATTTTAAATAGTTATTTTATAAGCTTTTTTTGTTTTTTTAAATCTAATAAATTAATTTTTAAAATAAAAAAAAATTCAGTTATTAATACTTTCGCTTTTTTTATATAAATAATTATTTTTTTTTTTTTTTTTTTTTAGGTTTAAAAAACTTTTTTTTATTAAAAAGGCCTAGCTTTTAAAACATGCTTACTTTTTTAAAGTTTAAAGTTTAAAATTATTTTATAAAGCTTTTACTATACTTTATTGCTATTATTTTTATTATTTTTTATAAATAATTTGCTTTTGTTTTATTTTTATTTTAGTTGCTTTTTTTTTTAATATTAAGATATAATTTTATAGCAATTTCTTTTTTTTTTTTTAGCTTTTTTTATAACTTTTTAAACCTTTTAAAATGATTATAAAGCTATTTTTTTTATTATAGCTTTTTTTTTTAAAGCTATTATATTTATTATTTTAATTAGTTTTATTAGTAAATACTTAATATATTTATTTATATTTACTATTATATTAAAACTTTTTAATATTTATAATTTAAATATTTTAATTATTATTAGTGCTTTATTTAATATTTTTTAGCTTTAGCTTTTAAATAACTAAAAGCTTAATATTAAGTTTTTTTTATTATAAATTTAAAAGCTTTAAAAAATATAATTAAATTTTATTTATTTTAAGTTTTTAAATATTGTTAAAATACACTAGCAACTACAAGTGCTTATAGGGGGGGTGTAGCCCCCTAACTACAGCTTTGCCAGCAAGGCTAGCAGTTATTACAGGTGGCGTACATGCTACACCTATATAAGCTACCTATAGGTGGCTTATAATGGCTACAGGTGACGTATATATAGGGCTAAAGACCTTTAGGGACCCCCTTAGGGACCTCTAACAAGGTTGATACAGCGCTAGGGACCCCCTTGGCCTACTAGCACCACGCTAAGTAAAAGGGGAACCTATTAAGGTAATTAGTTTAAAGTAACGCCTTATAACTAACTTATTATAAAGGTTATCCCTTATATAAAAGTTTATTTTTTAAAAAAAAGGTTTTATATAACTAAGGTTAACTTTATTATAATTTACTATAATTTATTATAAAGCTAAAGGTTTTAAATAGTTTAAGCGCTAAAAATAGTTTATATATATAGCGCTTTTTATTATATTTAATAAATTAAATTCTAATTAAGCAATTAATATACTTTTACTTTTTCTTTTATATTACTTTATTTATAGTATATATTATTTACTATAAACTTTTTGCTTTTAGCACTATTAGTAAGCTTATTATTACTATAGCTTAAGTGCTTTTTTAAATATTAGTATTTTATACTAGTATATAAAACTACTTTTAATAAGTTATAAGCTTAGTATAATATTTTGCTAAAATTAGCTATTATTATTATTTACTTTTATAATATAAAGCGTTTATTTTTTATTATAGTAATTTTTTTTTTTATACTACTTTTTATATTATTATTTATAGTGCTTTTAATATTATAAATTATTATAATAGCTACTTTTTTAAATATATTTAATATTTTTAATAATAAAAATACCTTTTTTATATTAAATTAAATATAAAAGCTTATTAAAAGTATATAAAGCTTATAAAGCTTTTAAACTAGCTTATAATAATAATTACAAGCTTAAAATAATTAGTTTAATATTATTATTTATATTATTACTATTAGTATTTAATACTTAAAAACTTATTATAATATTAATAATTACTTTATACCTTTTAAAAACTTTTTTATAGCTTTTATTAAAAACCTTATAGCAACTTTTATTACTTTTTTTATAATATAAAAGTAGTTAAGTAAAAAAATCGGTAAAAAGATTAATAACTTTTTTAAACCTTAGCGCTTAAAAGGCCTTAAAAACTTTGATTAATAAACTTAAGTACTTATTATAGTTTTTAAAGCTATAAAAATTTTAATATTTATAAAAAACCTTATTATATTACAAGCTTTTAATAACTTTAATTAAGTTATTATTTTATTGCTATTATAAAATAGCTTAAGCTTTATAATATAAGCTAATATAACTTATATTTATAATTTTATAAAAGCGTTTTAAATACTTTTAACTTTTTATAAACCTAATAATAATAGTATTAAAAATCTTTTTTATAAAGCCTTTTATATTTTAAAGTTTTTTTAAAGCACTAATTTTAATACTTTTAATGTTAAATTTAGTAGTATTACTACTTATTTAGTAAAAAAAGGTGTTATAATTAATTAAATCAATTAATATAATAATTATTTAAAAGCTTTAACAAACTTGTATATAGTATAAAGAAATTAAATATAGTAAACTATTTAAACTTTTTAATTAGTATTTATACCTATTATAATTATAATAAAGTTGCTTTTTATAATTATAATAAAGTTTTTAATAGTAAATACTTTATAAAATTAATAAAATAGTGTTAAATTAATAAATCCTTACTTAAAACCTTTTAATAACATTATTAACTAAGTAAATAAACCTTTTAAACACCTTTTTAAACCCTTTTAAGGTAAAAGTAATAAAAAAATTAGTAGATTACTTAGGTCTTTAATTAAACCTACTAAAAACTCTATTAAAAATACTATTAATATATCCTTTTTAATAAATTATAGCGCTACTTTTTTTACGCCTTTAATAAATATAATATTATTTACTTTAAAAACTTTTAATTAATAAGTTGATTTAACGCAATTAATAAACTTAAAACCTTTTAATATACGCTATAAAATTTTCTAGCTATATAATATAAGCAATATAATATATATCTTTAATAACTTTTACTAGTTTAATACCTATATTAAATTTATAAAAGATATTTCTTTTATAATAATAGCTAATAAACCACTAAAACTATATAGTAAAAGTATTATTTAATTAAAACCTTATTATTTTAGCACTAAATATAATATTTTTAAATTAAAAAATATGTTATATATACTAAAATTTAGTATTAATATTATTTTTAAAGTGTTATATTACTAGTTAAAAGGGTTTTTTAAAGGACTTAAGCTAATTAATAGCAAAAGCAGCGCTTTAATAACGCTAAAGTTTATAAATTTAAGCTTTTATCTTATTTTAAAAGGCAATCTTTAATATTTACTATAATACCTACTTACTACCTATAGCAATATAATATAAGGTAATTACTTAAAAAACAACTTATTTTTTAAATTATAAGTATTATAAAGTATTATAACGCTTAAAACTTTTAATATAGCAAGTGGTTTATTTTTTATAATTAAAAAAACAATAGATTTAAAGATCTTTAATATAATTAAAAGCAATTTCTTATAAAATAGCAACTTAAAAAGTAATATACCTTTAAAAGCACTTAAACCTTTTAAGCTTTAATTTTATTAATAAAAAAGACTTTTTTTATAAAAGGTATGCTATAAACAAAGCTATTAAATATTTAACTTTTATTAAAGTTAATAATTTATTTATTGCTTTAAGTGTTATAATAGGTGATTTATTTACTATAAAGCTTATACCGCACTTTTAAACCCTTTATATTTTAATTTTAGTAAAATAAAAAATATATTATTACTAGATTTAATTATTAAAAAATAAATTAGTAACTATTATTTATATTATTATAAAAAAAGTATTTAAAGGTTTAAAAAACTGTTATAACTATTATTTAACTTACTTTTATTTTAATTTAAGCACTAAAGTAAATAACAGCTTTATTAATAACTAATTATAAGCTAAAAACATTAGTTTTAATACCTTTAGCCTTTATATATATAAATAAAACAGCCTAGCAAAATAATTTATTAAAATAATTCTTAATTGCTTATAAACTACCTTATAAGCCTTTAAGCTACTATTATACCTTTAGTGCTATATTATAACACTTATAATAAACTTAATTAATTATATAAAAATTACTAATAAAGATTTAACCTTTTATTAGTTGCTATATAATAAGCTAAAACCTAATTTAGCACTTTATATACCTTTTTTTACTTGCTATAAAGTTATAAGCTTTAAATGCTTATTAATTATATTTTATAAGTTATAAATTAAAGCTTATAAGCTTATTAAATATGCTAAATATAGTAGGATTTAAGTAATAATTAGCATTAAAACCTATTTAGTTTATATACTTAAATATTACTTAATTATTTAATTTATAACGTTAAAGCTGCTAAAAATACTAATTTTAATAAATAAAGCTTTTATTAACAGCAAAACTTTTTTATTAAAAGATTTACCTAATATAAACCTACTTAAAACTTATTTACCTTTTAGTAAATCTACTTTTAATAATAACTTTTAATTATATATACTACTTATTATAAAAAACTTAAAAAGCGTTACATTTATTAAAGCATTAGATTTAAAGGGAGTAATAATATTTATACTTTTTGTTTTTTTACTAAATTTAGCTATTTTAATAAAACTATCTTTTATTTTATTAAAATTTAAAGCAAAATATAAAGTAATAAATAATAATTTAAAAAGCGATTTAATAAATTTAAATTTTATTAAACCTTTTATAAATTTAATAGTTTAAAATATTATTTATATTATTATAGCTGCTTTAAAAAAGCTTAATATATTAAAACAAGCATTAAAAATATTTAAAAGTTTTTTATAATTATAAGTAGTTAAGTTTAAATTTTAATAGCTATTAAAATTTAAAGCCTTTTATTTTTTATTTATTAAAAACTTTCAAAAATGCTTTATAAATAGCTGCTAAATACTAAAACATAAGCTAAACTAATAAAAATTAATTACTAAATATAAAGCTAGATTTATTATTAAAAGCTTTAAATAAGCTTTTAGTATTAATTTTATAAAAATTTTTATAGCTATTATTATTTTATTTATTTAATAAATTTTATTAGCTTTAATAGCTATTAAAAATAAAAGAATTAAGTAAATTAATTTTATAAAAGCTTTTTTTAATAATAACTTTATTAAAATCTTTTATATTAAACTTTTAAAAAGCCTAAGGATTATTTTAAAAAACTTTAAAATTTTAAAATTAATAGTTTAATATAGGTATAAACTTAGATTATAGCAAGTTTTTTAGCTGCTATAAGCTTTATATAACTTAAAGCAAACTTTTAAATAATAGTAAAAAAAGCTATTTTAACTACTAAAAAGCTTAAACTTTAAACCTTTAATTAATAATATTTTTATATATTATAAAATAACTTTAAATATTTTTATAATAACTTATATTAATAACTACTTATTAATTAGCTTAAATATTTATTATATTTAAAGCTTAAAAACTAAAATTAATATTATATATAATATTAAAAATTAAAGCCTTATAACTTAATTTTTAAGTGCTAAAATTAAGCATAATAAGCTTAGCTATAAGTTATATTTATAGCAGCTTTAATATATTAAATAAGTTTTAAAAAAGCTAAAAGTAAAAAATATTAAACTTATTAAAATTTTATTATACCTTAAAATTATAAAGCTAAAAAAGTATAAGTTTTTATTAGCACTTATTAAAGCTTACTATTATTTAATACTTATAAAAATTATAAACTACTTAATATAAATTATTAAGCTTAATATAGTATTTACTTATTAATAACTAGTTATTTATATATAGCACCTTTATAAATTATATTTTATAATAAATATAAAGCTATTTAAATACTTAAAAGGCATTATAAAATTAGCGTTAGTATTTAAAAATTTAAAAAGCTTTATACCTTTTAATAAAACCTTTAATTATTTACCTATAGTTTTTAGTAATAATAATTATATTAAATGCTTTAAAACTACTAAATTTACTTAAAAATATATTATTATAATAGCTAAAGCTACTATAAGCTAAAAAGCTAAAAAAGCTAATATAATAGCTTTTTTAATACTAAAAGCTAAATATATAGCATTTATAAAGGCTATAAAAAAAGCTTAATAATTAAAAAGCTTTTATAATAAAATTTAGCTACTAATTTTAAAGTTTATAATAATATATAATAATAATATAAAAGTTATAATAATTACTAAAAACTTTAAATATTATTAACATATTAAATATACCGTTATAAAATTTTAATTTATTAAAAATATTTATAAAGCTTAATTAATAAATATATATTATATTTTTACTATTAAAATAATAGCTAATAAGCTAATTAAAGCTTTAATACTTATTAAACAAACTAATTTTTAGTAGATATTAGGCTTATTAACTAGCACTTTAGTTAAAAAAGCGTATTAAAATATATTAGCAACTATAAATACTTATAAAAAAGGTATAACCTTTTAATTATAGCCTTACTAGCAAGGCTAGCAGTTATTATAAGTAGTATATATGCTATACCTATATAAGCTACTTATAAGTAGCTTATAATAGCTATAAATAATATATATATAAAGCTAAAAACCTTTAAAAACCCCTTTAAAAACCTTTAGCAAAATTAATATAAAGCTAAAAACCCTTTTAGCTTATTAGCACTATATTAAATAAAAAAAAAACCTACTAAAATAATTAATTTAAAGTAATGCCTTATAACTAACTTATTATAAAAGTTATTTTTTATATAAAAGTTTATTTTTTATAAAAAGATTTTATATAATTAAAGTTAACTTTATTATAATTTATTATAATTTATTATAAAGCTAAAAGTTTTAAATAGTTTAAGCGCTAAAAATAGTTTATATATATAGCGCTTTCTGCTATATTTAACAAATAAAATTTTAGTTAAGCAAGCAATACATTTTTACTTTCTCCTTTATATTACTTTATTTATAATAAATATTATCTACTATAAATTCCTTGCTTTTAGCACTATTAATAAGCCTACTTTCATTATAGCCTAAGTACCCCTTTAAATATTAGCATTTTATACTAGTATATAAAACCACTTTTAATAAATATTTTTACTAAAAGTTTTTTATTAGCTTATATTAAATTAATTATATTATTTTTTTTACTTTTTAGTAATTTTTTGCTTTTTTTTTTTATAATATTATTATATAATATTTAAAATATTAATTTCTAAGTTTTTACTAAGCTTAAGATTTTTTATAATATATTAAAGTTTTTTTCTTTTATTTTATAATAGCAAGTATATATTTATATTTTTTATAACTATATTTTACTTTTAATTCGCTTTTTTTTTAAGCTTAATTATTAAGCTTACTTTATTTTTATTTAAATTTAATTTTATATATACTAATTATATTATAATTAGTTTTTTTTTATTTATAAAAAAAAAAGTTATTTTTACTTAATTATATCTAGCTTTTTTTATTTATAAATTATTTATAAATTATTTATTAATATATAATATTATATATTTAAAATTAATATATATTATATTATATTAGCTTAATTTTAAATAATATAGCTAAAAAAGCTTTACTTTTTTTTTTTTTATAATAATAATTTTTATAATATTATTATATTATACTTTTTTAATAATTTAAAAGCTATTATTATATATATTTTTAATTTTATAATATTTTAAAATAAAGTATTAAGTTTTATTAACTTAAAATAAATGTATTTTTTTTATTATTTAAATTTAGTTGCGCTTTTAAAGCAAAAAAAAAAAAGCCTTTTTAAATTTAGTTTAAGTATATTAGTTTTTTTAAAAGAAAAAGCTTATATTTTAGCTTTTAAAGCTATTATAGTTATATTTATTACTTTAAAACAATTAAGCTTTAATATTATTAACTAAGTTATTTTTAATACTACTAATTAATATAATTTTAATTTTTTTATAATTAAATTTTTTACTAATTACTTTTAAAATTAAATTTTTTACTAATTACTTTAGTTTTAATTTATTAATTTATATTTACTTTAAATATAAAACTATATTAATTAATATTAATATATTTTATATATTATTATAATTTAGCTTTAAAAAACTTTATATTTTTTTTAAATAATTAGGTAGCTTTTTTTATAATTTATATATTTTATTACTTTTAATTTAAATTTTTTTTAAATTAAATACTTTTTTTTTTTGCTTTTATATATTATATTATTATATAAAAAACACTTACTTTTATTTTTATAAAACTTTTTTATATATTTAAATTTATAATATTTAAAGTATTATATAATTTTTATATTTTTTAAAAATAGTTTATAATTATATATTATTGCTTTTTATATAGCTTTTTATTAATATAAAGCTTTTATAGTTTTTTTATTAAAATAATATATTAATAAGCTAATAAAATAACTTTTTAAGTTAGCTAGTAAAATTAGGTATATTTTGTTTATGCTAGCTTTATTTTATTTATAAATATTTTAATGAAAATTTACTAAATTTATATACGCGCTTTAAAATATTTTTATATTAATACTTTTTATAATTACTATATAGTTTTTTTTAGTTTTTATTATACTTTTATTAAACGCTTATTTTATTTATAAGTTAGCTTATTTATATTATATTGCTTTTTTTTTAAATATAATTATTATATTTTTATTTAGTAGTTTTTTTATTATAATTATTTTTACTGTTTTAATTGCTATATTTATTACTTTTACTATTTTTTTTAGCTATATATACTATAAAAGCTAAGTTTAATTTAGCTTATATTAAAACTTTATAGTTATATTAAACAAAAAATATTATATAATTTAAAGGCGTTAAAAAGCTAATTACTAAATAGCTTATCGCTAATATTATAATTACTTAAGTTTAATTAGCAATAAATGTACTACTTTTTTTTAGTTTATATATTACTATATATAATTTATTAATATTTTATTTAGTAACTAAATTATTTTAAGCTTTTTTTTTTTTTTTTTACGCTTTAATATAAAAGTTTTTTACTAAGCTTTTAGTATGTTTTTTATTAGTGTTTTTATATTTAAAAAAATCTTTTAACTAATAAAAACTACTAGAAATTATATTTTTTTTTTTATTTTTTTTTTTTTTTGCTTTGCTTTTTTGCTTGCTTTGCTATTATTTTGCTATTAAAGCGACTTTTTAATATTAAAGCATATAATTAAGTAATATAAAAACTATTTTAACCTTTTTGCGCTACCGTTTAGTATTATTAGGTTTGCTATACTTTGCGCTTTATTTTTAAGTTTAATATAACTGCGTTTTTAAGTACTTTTACCTTTTAAAAAGTAGTATATTTAAATTATTTAATATAAAAAGCAAAGCCTAAGAGGTTATTAATGTTTTAAACTTTTATTAAAGTTATTAAATTCCAAGCTCTTTAAGTTTATATAATAATATTATTTAATAAAGTTATTAAATAAAAAGCTAATAAATAAAATGTTATTATTATATTAATTATAAAGGTTAAGCTATTTGCTTTTATATAAGCTATTAAAAAAGTTATATTTATTAGTTAATAAATTAAAAAACTAAATATTATAATAAATAATAAATAAATTTAAATTTAATATAATAATTAATAAATTATTAGTTTAATAGTTAAAAATCTTGTTATTTTTTAAATTAAGCTTTATTATATTAATATTTATAATTATTAATTATATTAAAAAGTTTTAAATTAAACTTTATAAATAAAATATATTTTTATAACTAATATAATTGTAAATAGTTTAATTAAAGCACTTTTAAAAAAAAAAAAAAGACTTTTTTAATATAATTAAGCTTTATTAATATTAAAGAGTTTTAAAAATAATAAAAACTTTAAAAAATATATAATAATAATTAAGATTTATTAAAAGACTTTTTAATTAAAAAAGAATTAAATTAATAAATAACTAATAGTTAAATGTAGGAATTTTTTTTTAAGGGGTGATTTTTAAAAAGGTGTGTTAAATATAAAGAATAATAACGTGTTTTACCACCATGTGACAAATACCACTATATAACAAAACTTTTAAAACTTATTTTTATTATATATTAAAAAAACAACTATAGCACAACTAAATCAATTTAAATTAATTAAAATCCTTTTTATTAAACGTGTTTACTTTTATTATATATGTTTATATATTATAACTAATATTGCTATATATGCTATAATAGCGCGCATACCTAGCTGCTTTCACTTAATAACCACTACTTTTACCATTTTGTTAATCTATTAAACTACTACCTTTTTTAAAAACCTAAAGATTTATTTCTTTAATTAAAATAAGTACTTTTTTAGTTTATAATTGTTTATTTTTTATTTTATAGTATTTATTAAGTATATAATTAGCTTTTTTAAGCTTAATAATTTTATTTAAAATTAAAATCTATTTATATATTAATAAATATATAGCTTTAAATAAAAAGGCTATAGCATTAAAAATTTTAGTTAAAAAGCTATTTTAATATCTTTAAATATAATTTTTTAAGTAAATTATTTATATAATAACTTTTTTAATATTAATAAACGTTATTAAAAACATAATAATAAAAAGTAGTTTAAAAAATAATAATAATATAAAAGTAATTAATTTACTTTTAAGCTTTAAAATAATAATATTTAAGTTAAATAAAATAAAGCTAATAGTTTTAAACCTAAATATAATATTTTTAAGCGTTATTATTTAAGTATAAGCTTTAAAAAACATAAGTAAAATTTTTTTTTTAAAATATAAGTTATATTAGTATATATAATATTACTAATTTTAATATTATATATTGTTTTTAACAAGCTAAAATATAAAACATTTAAAAATTAAAGCTTATAAAAAAAATACGCAAGTATTATTTTAGTAAAAATATTGTTTTTTTAATAATAATTTTTAAATATTTTTAAATAATAGCTTTTATAACTATTAAAAATAAAAAAGTATTTTATACTTATTAAATATAAGTAAATATATATATTAAAATACTTAACTTATTTTAAACTAAGTTTATTATTAACCTAGCTATTATTTAAAACTATAATTTATTAATTAAGTAGTAAAAAGCTGTTATAATATTAAAAAACAAAATAGGTTTTTTTGTTTAAAATAATAAAAAGCAATATTATTTAACCCTAAAAATTAATTATATAAACAGCTATAAACTAATTTTAATTGCTTTACTAAGCTTACTTAAGCTTATTTTACTTTTTTATATTTATTATAACTATATTAATTATAATTATACTTATTATAAACTATATTTTATTAAAATTATATATATTCTTTTATATAATACTTTTATATTTAATAGTTTTTTTTATATATTTATAATATATATTATATTTAGTAAAATCTTTATAAAAAATTTAGTTATAATTAATTTAATAATTTAAATGCGTTTTAAAAGCTAATATATAATTTATAAAGTATATAATTTAATTAATGCTAATAAAGCTGCTTTTTTACTTTATTAATAGTTAGTTAGCTATATTTTAAATATAATAAACTTAAAGAAAAAACGCTTGCAAATCTAAGTTAATAATAAAAAAAACAATTAATTGCTTTTTAGTTTTAATAAGTTTATTTAATATATTTTTACTTTTATGCTTAAGCGCAACACTAGCGATTTAACAGCAAAAAGTCTTATTAAAAACATAGTATATTTTTATACGCTTATAAATATTAAAAGAAAAGTCTTGTTTAAAAGCGCAAGCAGTAGTTTATAGTTTGGTATTTTTTACTATGTTGTTTATTTTTATAAGTAAAAGAATTAAAGTTTTAAAAATAAAAGGTTAAAAAGTTAAAAAGTCTTATTATATATATTAAATATAAGGGATAATACCATATTAGGTTAAATCACTAATAATAAAGGGGTGTACCTTTAAACACCTTATTAGGTTAGTTATATCTAGGTTTTACACTAGATATATAGTTATAATTATATATAATATATAAATAATAATATATATAAATATATTAATTAAACTACTTTATATAATATCGCTTATATTTAATAATTAAAAGTTTTATTATATATTATACCTACTAAATTAAAAAAGCTATAGCTTAATTAAGCGATTATTATATTAAAATCAACTAATTAATAACAAGAAATATTTTTAGCAAAGCTAATAAACTTTAAATTTTAAAACAAAAAGTTTTAAAGCAAAGTAGTTAGCTTAAATATATAAGTATATATTATTTTAAAAAAAGATAAATAAATTCTTTAGCTTTAACAACTTATTATACTAAAAATTAATAATTATTTAAAAGCTATAAATACTTTAAGTTAATTAATTTAATTATTAATAATATTAAATAGCAACTTAATTAATTTATTAAAAGCTTTATAAATAATATTTAAAATAACTTTAATAAAATAATTTATATTTAATATTAATTTAAATAACTATAATACTTAAATATAAAAATTTTAAAACTTAATTAAAATAATAAACCAAATTAAAAACTAAATATTAAAAATAGTTTTAAAAAACTATAAAAATATTATACTTAAACTAATAAATACCTTAAATATATAGTACAAAAAACTTAATACTATTAGCTTATACTTAATTATAAGAATTTTATAAATAATATTATAAAATAACTACTTAAAGATTTAAGATTTTAAGCACTAAAATAAAAAAAAAAGCTTATTATAGTAGTTAAATATAAAGTAATAAATTTAATAAAACTTTATAATATTATAACCAACTTAAAAAAAGCATTAAAAAATACCTACTTAAACGAAATAATATTTTTTTATTAAATTTAAAAGCAAAAAATAAAAAAAGATATACTAAATTATTTTAAAATTATAGCAAATTTAAAAAAAAAAGCAAGTATATACCTTTTGTTTTATAAAGCTAAAAGTATTAAAAAAAAAAACATATAAAAAATTATGTTATATATTTAAAAAAACTAATTAAATAAAAAACTTAATAAAAATAAATAAATTAAAACTATTACTAACTAATAAAAATAAAAAATCTTTTAAAAAAAAATATACATAAAAAAAAAACTAAAAAAGTAATTAAAAAAGTACTACTAAATAATATTAAACTAATACTATAAAATTAACTACAAACTATAAGCTTTACTTATAAACATATTTACTAAAAAAATATTAATATATGTTTTTAAAACTAGCTTTTAAAAACTTTACCGTTAATAAAACAATTTAAAGCTTTATTTAAAAACAAAAAAAAAAAAATACCAAACTAATAAAAAAATCAAATAACTTTAAATTAAAAAACCTAAAAAAAAAAACCAAATTATAATAATTAATTATAGAAAAAAATAATATAAACTATTTTTATAATAAAAAACAAGCTAATAAGCTTAATTACTTACTAATTAAAAAATTTAGCTATTTTTGATTTAAAAACTATATTATATATTTTTAACAAAATTAGCAGATTTTTAAACTTTTAACCTTTTAATTTAAACAATATAATATATATAAAAAATAACATTATATTAATCAAAAGATTTAAAAACATAAACATTAAAGTCTAAAGCTTTAAAAAACTAAAAGTATATAAGTTATATAATATAATATACTACTTAATTATAACTATAAACCGTATATTTTTTTAAGTGCTTAACTAACTAAAATATTAGTAAAATAACAAATTACTTATTAACTACTTTAAAACAAAAAACAGCTTAACTTTATACCGTTTATAAAATAAACACAATTAATTTATAATAAAATATTTATTTATATCTTTTAATAAATTATTATTTTATATTAAACAAAATAAATTAAACTTTTATATAAAAAAGCTATTATTAAAAAGTAACCTTTTTAAGTAGCACTTATAAATAAAACACTTAAAACTAAAAGCATTATAATATTTAATATTTTTATCTTAAAAAATAAAAATCTACTAAGCTTTTAATAAAAGCAATAAAATATAAACCACTTAATATAAAGCATATATAATATTAAAAATTACTTATTAAATTAATTAATTGCTAAGAAAAAAGCTTATATAAGCAAGCATAAAATTAGCTATTAACTTTTATAACTATAAAAACCTTTAAAAAAATAATAAAAATAAATAGTATATAATACTAGCTATAAATTACTACTTAAGATTTATTTTTAATTAGTACTTTATAAATTAAAAAGCTTTTTTAATTATTATAACTTTTAATTACTTAATTAAATACTTATAAAATTATTATAAAACAAAAGTATTAACTATAAAATATAACAACAAAATAATATTAAACTTTAATAAAATATTAAAACTTATATAACACTTTTAAAACATTAAAAAAATAGTGTTTAAAATATTACTACTTAATATTTAAAACTTAAATAAAAAAGCCAAAAAAATAAAAAAAATAATTAAACAAAAGATAAAATCAATAAAAAACAAATATAAACTACTTATTTACTTATAAGTAAAAATAATTAAAATAGCTATTTATTTATATAATAAAGTACTTAAATATATTTTTAACTAAAAAACTTTATATAAAAAGTTTTACTTTTATTTTTAACTATAAAATAATATTATTAAAAAAAACAAAATACCTATTTTATTTTATTTAAAAGTATATAAATATAAAGCTTATACTATAACATCTACTACTTAAAAAAAGTAAAAAAAAAAAAAAAGCTTAATTTTAAAGCTTAAATTAATTATTTAATTAACTACTAATTTTTTACTACTTATAAAATTTAGCTACTTAAAATTAATAAAGTTATTGTTATTAAAAATATTATATTTAATAAAAAAAGTACTTTTTTAAAAAACTTAAATAAATTAAAAAATAACCTCTTTTAAACTACTAATAAAAAATTTAAAGCTTTATTAATTAAAATATTTTTAAACTAAATATTTTTAAATATTATTAATAAGTTTATAACTAATGTTTATAAAAACTATAAAGTTTATAAACTTATTAATTTAGCTAAAAAAAATATAAATAAAGTAAATATTAAAAAAAATAAAAATAAAAATATAAATAAGCTTAAAAAAATTAATTATTTTTATATTAAAGTAATTTTTGCTTTTTATTTTATACTTTTTAAATCTTTAATAAACCTTATTTTTTTTTAGCGCTATAATTAAAAACGCTCGCTAAAAAAAAAATGTTATAAAAATTATTAAATTACTTAATTTAACTTTAAAGTTTAAAGCAAGCTTTAATATAACTTTTTTTAAAGTTATAATATATAAAAGTTATTAAAAAGCTATATTTAATATAAAACACTTATATATTATAAAGTTATAATATAATATATTAATAAATAAAGCTAATAAAACTAAGTTTTTAAAAAAACTTTAATGTTATTTTAATAGCAAATTAAAATTTTATTAAAATAATAAACTTATATTTATTATATTTTTAAGTAATAAACTAATAAAAATTTTATAAAGGCCTAAATTTTATAAATTTTTTTTAATTAATATAATAGTATTTTTTACGCTAAATAAAGATTTTTATAAACTTTTTATAATTTTTATTTTTTTTAAGTTAATATATTAATTATATTTATTTTTTTAAAAATAAGCTTAAAATAACTACTTTATAAAAAAAAAAAATTTATTACTAAAATTTACTTTTATTTTTTAAATAATATAAAGATTTATAAACTTATTTTATAAAAAACTACTTTAAATAAGCTAAAAACTTTTATTTATAAAGTTATAAAAAAATAAATATTTAATAAAAAGTTAATATATATATTACTTAAAAAAAACTAATTTTTAATTATATATAAGTATATGTTTATAAGTTTAATAAATATAATTACTATTAAAAAAATAAAGCTAAGCTTATAATATAAAGAAATTAATAATTTATAAACAAAAAAAAAATACTTATGCTTTTATATTTATAAAATAATTATTTAAAATATTTATAGCTATTATTACTAAATTTAACTATAAATTTAAATAATATAATATAATTAATATTTTTATTAATATAATACTTAATAAAAATATATATATAAAAATACTACTTAATTATTATAAACTTTTAATAGTTTTTAAATTATTTTAAACTTTATATAATTTTTAAAAATTACTTTTATTATAATAAAAAAAATTAACTTGTTTTTTATAAACTTTATTGCTATTTTAAGCAAAAAGTACTAATTTTTATATATATTAATAATATAATTTTTATTTATTAAAAAACAAATATAATTATTACTTAAAAAGCTATTTATAAGCTTAAATGTTATTACTAAATAACTAAAAAAAAAATTTATAATAATTCTTTAATATTAAAGTTATTTAAAATTATAAAAAAAAATTAATTTAGTTGTTATAATCTTTATATATTAAAAAGATTATTAAATTATAAAGTTTTAAATTATTTACTTTAATATATACTTTTATAAAAACTAATAAACTAAAACCTTATAGTAAAATAGCAACAAAATAAAAAATTTATAGCTATTAAAAAAAAAAAATTTAATTATATATATTACTATTATTACTTATTTAAATATAGCTTTTAATATATTTAAATTTTTAAAATTTAACTTTAATTTAAAACTAAAGCATTATAATATAGCTAATTAATTTCTTAAATACTTACTTTAAATTTAATATTATACTTTATAATTTAAAACAAAAATAAATTTATTATAGCTAGCAACTTTTTATTTGTTAATAATATTATTAATTAAAAAAACTTTTAAGCTTATATAATAATATTATTTAGCAAAGTTATTAAATAAAAAGCTAATAAGCAAAACATTATTATTATATTAACTATAAAAGCTAAGCTATTTATTTTTATATAAGCTATTAAAAAAGCTATATTTATTAATTAATTAATTAAAAAACTAAATATTATACTAAATAATAAATAAATTTAAATTTAATATAATAATTAGTAAAAATTAATACTTTTTATTTAAAGTAGTAATAAAGTTTATAAAAAATAAGTTAATATTTTATATTTTTAAGAATTTTAGTTAATTTTTTTTATTATAATAAAAGTAATTTTTAAAAACTATATAAAGCTTAAAGTAATTTAAAAACTATTAAAAGTTTATAATAATTAAGTGGTATTTTTATATATATTTTTTTATTAAGTATTATATTAATAAAAATATTATTTATATTATATTATTAAAATTTAAAGTTAAATTTAATAGCAATAGTTATAAATATTTTAAATAATTGCTTTATAAGTATAAAAGCATAAGTATTTTTTTTTTTATTTATAAGTTATTAATTTTTTTATACTATAAGCCTAGCATTACTTTTTTAATAATAATTATATTTATTAAACTTATAAATATATATTTATATATAATTAAAAGTTAGTTTTTTTTAAATAATATATATATTAACTTTTTATTAAATATTTATTTTTTTATAACTTTATAAATAAAATTTTTTAGCTTGTTTAAAATAGTCTTTTATAAAATAAGCTTGTAAATTTTTATACTATTTAAAAAATAAAGATAGATTTTAGTAATAAATTTTTTTTTTTTATAAAATAATTATTTTAAGCTTACTTTTAAAAAAATAAACATAATTAATATATTAACTTAAAAAAAATAAAAATTATAAAAAAGTTTATAAAGATTTTTATTTAACGTAAAAAATATTATTATATTAATTAAAAAAAATTTATAAAATTTAAGCTTTTAAAAAATCTTTATTAGTTTATTACTTAAAAATATAATAAATATAAGTTTATTATCTTAATAAAATTTTAGTTTGCTATTAAAATAATAATAAAAATTTTTTAAAAACTTAGCTTTATTAGCTTTACTTACTAGTATGCTATACTATAACTTTATAATATATAAATATTTTATATTAAATATAGCTTTTTAATAACTTTTATATATTATAACTTTAAAAAAAGTTGTATTAAAGCTTACTTTAAACTTTAAAGTTAAATTAAATAATTTAATAGTTTTTATAAAAAGAATTTTTTAGCTAGCGTTTTTAATTATAGTATTAAAAAAAGCATAATTTATTAAAGATTTAAAAAATATAAAATAAAAAACAAAAATTACTTTAATATAAAAGTAATTAATTTTTTTAAGCTTACTTATATCTTTATTTTTACTTTTTTTAATATTTATTTTATTTATATTTTTTTTAACTAGATTAATAAGTTTATAAACTTTATAATCTTTATAAAAATTAATTATAAACTTATTAATAATATTTAAAAATATTTAGTTTAAAGATATTTTAATTAATAAAGCTTTAAATTTTTTATTAATAGTTTAAAAAAAGTTATTTTTTAGTTTATTTAAGTTTTTTAAAAAAGTACTTTTTTTATTAAATATAATATCTTTAATAACAATAATTTTATTAATTTTAAATAACTAAATTTTATAAGTAATAAAAGATTAATAGCTAATTAAATAGCTAATTTAAGCTTTAAAATCAAGTTTTCTTTATTTTTTTTACTTTTTTTAAATAATAAATATTATAGCATAAGCTTTATATTTATATACTTTTACATAAAATAAAATAAGTATTTTGTTTTTTTTAACAATATTATCTTATAATTAAAAATAAAAATAAAACTTTTTATATAAAGTTTTTTAATTAAAAATATACTTAAGTACTTTATTATATAAGTAAATAAATAGTTTACATTTATTTTTTATTACTTTTACTTTTTGCTTAATTACTTTTTTTATTTTTTTAGCTCTTTTATTTAAGTCTTAAGTATTAAGTAGTAATACTTTAAACATTATTTCTTTAATATTTTAAAAATATTATGCAAGTTTTAATATTTTATTAAAGTTTAATATTATTTTGTTATTATATTTTATAATTAACACCTTTATTTTATAATAATTTTATAAATATTTAATTAAGTAATTAAAAGCTATAACAATTAAAAAAGCTTTTTGATTTATAAAGTAATAATTAAAAGTAAATTTTAAATAGTAATTTATAGCTAGCATTATATACTACTTATTTTTATTATTTTTTTAAAAGTTCTTATAGTTATAAAAATCAATAACTAATTTTATACTTACTTATATAAGCTTCTTTTTTAGCAATTAATTAATTTAATAAGTAATTTTTAATATTATATATACTTTATATTAAATAATCTTTATTTTATTGCTTTTATTAAAAGCTTAGTAAATTTTTACCTCTTAAAATAAAAACACTAAATATTATAATGCTTTTAATTTTAAGTATTTTATTTATAAGTACTACTTAAAAAAGTTACTTTTTAACAATAGCTTTTTTATATAAAAGTTTAATTTGTTTTATTTAATATAAAACAATAATTTATTAAAAAATATAAGTAAATATTTTATTATAAATTAATTATATTTGTTTTATAAACAGCATAAAGTTAAGCTATTTTTTTTTTAAAGTAGTTAGTAAATAATTTATTATTTTACTAGCATTTTAATTAGTTAAGCACTTAAAAAAATATAAAGTTTATAGCTATAATTAAATAATATGCTATATTATATAACTTATATATCTTTGGTCTTTTAAAGCTTTAAACTTTAATATTTACTTCTTTAAATCTTTTAATCGGTATAATGCCATCTTTTACATATATTATATTATTTAAATTAAAAAGTTAAAAGTTTAAAAACCTATTAATCTTATTAATAATATATAATATAATTCTTAAATTAAAAATAACTAAATTTTTTAATTAATAAGTAATTAAGCTTATTAACTTGTTTTTTATTATAAAAGTAGTTTATATTATTTTTTTTTATAATTAATTATTATAACTTAGTTTTTTTTTTTTAGGTTTTTTAATTTAAAGCCATTTAATTTTTTTCGCTAATTTAGCATTTTTTTTTATTTGCTTTTAAATAAAGCTTTAAACTATTTTATTAAAAATAAAGTCTTTAAAAGCTAGTTTTAAAAATATATACTAATATCTCTTTAATAAATACGCTTATAAACAAAACTTATAGTCTATAATTAATTTTATAATATTAATTTAATATTACTTAGTAGCACTTTTTTAACTGCTTTTTTGTTTTTTTTTTTATATATATTTTTTTTAAAAAAATCTTTTATTTTTATTAATTAATAATAATTTTAATTTATTTACCTCTATTAAATTTTTTACTTAATTAGTTTTTTTAAATATATAAAATAATCCTTTATATATTTCTTTTTTAATACCTTTAGCTTTATAAAACAAAAAGTATATACTTGCTTTTTTTTTTAAATCTATTATAATTTTAAAGTAATTTAATATACCTTTTTTTATCTCTTGCTTTTAAATCTAATAAAAAAACATTATCTAATTTAAATATGTACTTTTTAATACTCTCTTTAAATTAGTTACAATATTATAAAGTTCTATTAAATCTATTGCTTTATACTTAACTATTATAACAAGCTTTCCTTTTTATTTTATCGCCTAAAATCTTAAATCTTTAAATAGTTATTTTATAATATTATTTATAAAATTCTTATAATTAAGTTTAACTTAATACTTAAATATTCCTTTAAAATATAAGCTAATAATATTAAGTTTTTTATATTATATATTTAAAATATTTATTAATTTAAATATAATATCCTTATAGTTTTTTAAACCTATTTTTAATATTTAATTTTTAACTTAGTTTATTATTTTAATTAAGTTTTAAAATTCTTATATTTAAGTATTATAATTATTTAAGTTAATATTAAAAGCAAATTATCTTATTAAAATTATTTTAAATATTATTTATAAAGCTTTTAATAAATTAATTAAGTTATTATTTAATATTATTAATAATTAAATTAATTAGCTTAAAATATTTATAGCTTTTAAATAATTACTAATTTTTAATATAATAAGTTATTAAAGCTAAAGAATTTATTTATTTTCTTTTAAAATAATATATACCTATATATTTAAGCTAACTACTTTACTTTAAAACTTTTTATTTTAAAATTTAAAGTTTATTAACTTCGCTAAAAATATTTCTTATTATTAATTAATTAATTTTAACATAATAATTGCTTAATTAAGCTATAGCTTTTTTAATTTAATAGGTATAATATATAATAAAACTTTTAATTATTAAATATAAGCAATATTATATAAGTTATTTTAATTAATATATTTATATATATTATTATTATATATTATATATAATTATAACCGCGCATCTAGTATAAAACCTAGATATAACTAACCTAATAAGGTATCTAAGGGTACACCCCCTTATCGCTGGTGATCTAACCTAATATAGTATTATCCCTTATATTTAACAACTTATACCCAACAGCAGAAGCTACTTGCCAAAATGCTAGAGAGAGCTATGTAGATATGGTACTGTACCTTTTCAGTTCAGGTGCCTTACCGAATAGACGAATACATAGGGGTGTGATATAAAACTTATATTATAGCTTAGCTCAAACAAGTAAATATAACATGGGACCATCAGCTGTGTAAAGAGGGGCCTCTGTTAGACTTTGTTATAAGATCAAGCCCTAACGCCGTTAGGTGTTTACTCCAGCTCGAGGCAGATCCAAACGGGTTCTTTGACCTCTATAACCTATTTATGTTTGTGGCGTTGATGTTAGCTTTATCTATTGCTAAATTGCTTTTAGTAGCTGGAGCTAGCACTAGCGATGGATGCTTACTACCTATAGTCCTAGCTATTGCTAAAGAGGATACGGCAATGTTCCGTTTGCTACAAGAGCATGGTGCAAAGCTGAACACACCTGAGACGGGTGCCTGGCCTATGGCTGTAGCGCAGCTTTAGGGTTATGAATCGATGGTGGAGCTACTCGTACAAGAGTGGGAAGAGGCACGATTCTAAAACGTTGTCCCGAACGACAGGAGCTATCCTAACTTTCCTGACGTCTATTTCAACTGGGCAGAGATGGTTTCCATGAATTCTTGCTAGGCATCGCTTTGGAGGCTGAAGCGGAAGTAGATGGTCTGATGCAGGTCTGCGAGGCTCTGGCTGCCACACGGGCTGTGGATAAGACAAGCCAAGCACCTTTTACTAATGGAAGGTAATATTGTATACCCACGTGACGATTCTTAACGACACAGAAAAGCCTCCATGTTAAGTTGGATACGCCCAACCAGTAGCACTCCAGAGTATCCTAGCACCGGAGCCCCTCAAGTTGTAGCTAAAAGAAACTTTGAGTTCGAGCAACTATACCCTGTTCCCCAGTAATACTCATGGAGCATGCTATCTGTTTGCACAACAAAATAATGCAGAGCAACCAAAGTCATATGTTGTTATTAAGACGTAAGATATGGATTGAGGTTCGCCAGAGAAGTTGTAAGTTCGGGGATTACTTTCAAAGCCATCGGAAATAGGCCTTATCTCAGCACGGCAGAGTGTTATGGCCGAATTGGCTTCCGTCTTCTCCTCGTGGTAAGTATTAGGCCGAGGAATTTCGGGCGGCTCCAAACTCCACTGTCTAGTATTTCCCCCTTTGGGCCAAGCCGGACTGATCACCACCGTTCGGTAGTTGATAGATATCAATTCCGACGACACGATGCACCAGAGACTGCGCTTGTATATTAAGGGGCCAAGATGCTATCCATTTTTAGTTGACAACTTTGGCGCGCTGTGAATCCTTCTGCTCGCCTCTCTTAGATATCATTCTTAGTTCTCCCAAAGTTCAGCTAGCCTCGGTTATTCACCAAGACTTGTCCAACTTCACTATCTTTTTTTGTATCTTTTTCTTCGCCTTATCTTCAACATGACATCCGCCGAGACGTATGTCACATATCATCGTAATACATACCCGTATATCGACCCCACCCAACCAAAGCTTTCGTGTGCGGGCAAAAATGTGCTTATAACCGGTGGCGGGTACGGGATTGGCAAGGGCATTGCACGGTCTTTTGCCAAGGCCAAAGCAGACAATCTCATCCTAGTCGGGCGCACTCGTTCCATCCTTGATAGTACTAAGGGAGAGCTCGAAGCCGAATTTCCTTCAACAAAGATTCATGTCTTCTCTGCGGATATCACAAATATCGAGGCTGTGGGAGAGCTTTTTGTTTCGGTGACCTCGTCTCTAGGACCCATTGATGTAGTTGTCAACAATGCGGCCTTTTTATCGGCTGTCAGTACGCTGCAGGAAGCCAATCTCACAAATTGGTGGCGCGGTTTCGAAGTCAATGTCCTCGGTACCGCCACCGTCACGCAGGCTTTTCTCAAAACCAAGCCGGCAGGCTTAAAGGCCACCGTGGTCAACATCAACACGTCCGTCGCGCACTATGGTGTCTTCCCGACCTACTCTTCATACGCAGCTAGTAAAATGGCTGCCCTCCGCATGACGGAGTGTTTCCAGGCTGAATGCCCTGATGTCCGCTTTGTCAGTCTGCAACCCGGTGGTGTCGATACCGACATGTATGCCAAGTTTCATATGCCCGAGGACTATGCCATGACCGACATTCAGCTGCCGAGCGATACATGTGTCTGGTTGGCCAGTGAGGAGGCTGCTTTTCTAGCAGGCAGATTGTGAGTAATTCTCGGGGGCATTTTCTACTGGCTCTAGAGTTTGTATTAGGGAAGAAGGGCTCCCTTTTGGACCAATATCATGTCTTACAAGCCTCTCGCGGTTTCAAACTCCTCTAAATCATGTCGAAATAAGCAACTACTAACCCCACGTGTTGTAGCATATGGACCAACTGGGACGTGCAAGAACTCATTCAACGCCAGGATAAAATCGTCTCGGAAAAAGAGTTGACGAGTATGCTGAAGCCGATCGAAGGGGATTTGTACTGAGCCAAGCACACGATATTGAATAGCTCTCCTTCGCGGTCGACAGCGCTATTACCAAGAGGATTTAGTTCTTTATATGTAGCAATTACGTCTATGCTATCTATATATTACCTTTGGCGGCGGCTGAATGTTGCCTTTTATAGGCAGCCAATCATAATGTAGTTTTGCACTAGCAATTCTCACAGGAGTAGTACATGGACTCAAAGTGTATTACACACCTCCCGTGTCGTGTAGCCGGTTCGCAATCTCCAGCGTAGCTTAAAATAACGCCTCAGTAGTCGATGCATAATTTACTTGCAGGAATAGTATATAATCCCCCAGTCCACGTGTACAAGGGTTGGGTTTACCCCAATGCAGGTCAGGGGTCACGTTGGCCGTCAAAGAGAGCAGGATGCGCTTCATCATATATTTTACTAGTAGTGTATTATAGGCTATCTGATTAATAAAATAAAATAAACGAGTCAATAAATATGAATACCTCAGCCGTTTCATTGAATACTTCTGAATGGGTGGGAACTGTGCCCCGCGATGCCGTCAACGTACTCCAACAACTATGCATGTACAAGTCGGTAGTCGGCATTTCTTTTTCCACTTTGTATTTAGAACGAAACTTAAACTGGAGTTCAAGAGAGCGCCAAACTTAGTCCCAGGAGCTCTTTTTCCCATGCGCTGGTTCGAATCCACTGCTATGGACTACTTCGTCAGACTTATGACGTGATTATGTGTATTGATATGCTCGCCTCGTCTTACATATTCATCCTCGTGTGCCTATAACTATCATTTTTAAGGTCTAGGCCCCCAATTGAGCTAGCAGCCTTCGTTACTAATACCTTTTGGTTTCCCACTGTGGCCAACGATCACGGCAATTCAGTCCATATGGAGATCACCTCTTCAATAATGGGACTAGAAACCCTCTTCGTACGGCCTAGGCACGTGTAAAAAGAAGACACAAGGAACAAGGTATAAAAATACCCCTCACAGTAGACGCCACGTCGGTTCCGGCGCTCCGTTACCCCAACAGCATTAATTACCCGCCGAATAATGTAACTGCGTCAGCATGCTAAAGCCCGGTAGACGGTGGGCCATACGTGCAAAGACCGACAAAACTTGGAGATCGCCCAACGCACTTGGACTTCACACTTGGCACTTGGCACTTAGCAATTAGAAGTTATTGCTTTATATCTCTTTCGTACAAATATAACTACTTTATAAAATACCTTATTTGCTTTCTAATATTAATAATTATTATATAAAGCAAAGGTTTAAATACCTGTTATTTTATAGTTAATTATTAAACAAGTAGTTAGAGGTAGCATAGCTACCTAATTATATAGCCTACCTAGTTAACCTAGCCTAGCCTATCCCACCTAGCCTAGCAATTCTAGCTACACTAAAATTCTAGCTACATTAAAATTCTAATAAAGCTCAAGTAAATAAAAGCACTACAATAACTACAAAGCACCTATAATAAATAAAGTCTAATTCTCCAAATACCAAGTGCCAAGTGCCAAGTGCGAAGTGCGAAGTGCGAAGTGCGTTGGGCGATCTCCGACGTTTTGTCGGTCTTTGCACGTATGGCCCTCCCTACCGGTGGGCTATCTTGATTGCTGCGCACTAGTTTCCCCACGGGAGCCTTGCCAGTTTTTAGCAACGACATGATGAACAGAAAATCGAGTATTGCTGAGCAAGTAGTCAATTTAATCTCATTATCAACTTGTGCTATCAAAAACGGAAATGATTACTAGGGCACACAATATCCAGCACTCTCGGACAAAGCGTCTATACTTGACGCCATAGTATTACCCCTCCCTAGATTCCAACAGGCATTCTATTCGATGCAGAGGCGAGGCATCCCACGTTGTAGGCTTCTTCCCCGCGCAATATCCCACCCGAACGGTTCTCATCACGTCGATCTGCATACATGAAAGCCGTTTGAAAGCGATGATTGGTTGCTACAACAGTTCTGGAACCTTTCCGATGTCATGTGGCGCACCTGGACCCAAGGGTTTTTTACGATCCCAAGGCCTTTCCATGATCATCGTCTATCGGTAAAATGAACGCTGTAACTTCGCACATCAGACATACTACGAAACCGCGGATAAAGCCGATGCCGCAGAAGCTTCAAACCCTGTACATATAGGTCAGCAGGATCAGTAAATATCAGCGTGGTGCTAAATCCCGGTCCAAGGAGTCGTAAAGTGTATTGATGAGGCTGCTATACGTATATAAACCTTGTGCAGCAGACGTAATTGTTGGTAAGATTTTCTCGGTTTCTTCTGCCCGTAACCCATGATAGCATATATTAATCTACTAATCTATGAGCTATGGCGAAGCTGTTCTTTTCTTGACTACATTGTGCTTAGCTCCGACACCAACAAAGATCTTCGTTCATTTATCATATGCAGGGTGACCACATTATTTCTTTTTATAAGTAAACCTGGAGAAATGTAACTTGGGGGTGGGGTCAGACGATCCCGGACGGTATCTCGGACCCGGAATCGGTCAAATGGGCGGTAGCGGCGGCATATTCACTGGGGTATACATATCACAGGACGGCCACGCTTTTTGAATGATAAGGGGTATTCACTCTACAGACTATTCACTCGTTTTTACGAGGCTGAGACCATTTCATTTATCAACATTCAGTTTAAACTAGACTATACACTCGCCAAGCAAGCCCTTCATGGAATACAAAATTCCACGTGTAATCCCGGAACCCGGGACAAGCCCCAACGTGGAACGGGACGCGCGGGAGGCCTTTGAAGTTCTCAAGGCCGGCGGCGTCATCATCGCGCCCATGGATTCCGGGTATGCCCTCTTATCATGCAGTGCAGAGGGAATCGAGAGGGCATTCGCAGCCAAGCAGCGCAAGCCCGGTCATACTCTTGGCATTGTCGCAACCTATGAAACCCACGAGCAGCTACATATCCTGCCACCTGAGAAGTTCGAAATGACTCGTGTAATTACCCAGGACATGCATTCGCTTCTTGGTGTTGTCGCGCACTATAGGAAAGATCACCCGCGAATCGCGGCTTTGACTCCTGCTACGCTGGACCGCACTACGAAAGGGGACACTCTCGGCATCGGAATTGCCGAAGGCCCGTTTCTGCGAGAGCTTGGGAGACTAAATGACGAGGACGGGCAGTTGATGATTGGAAGTAGCGCCAATCTGACGGGCCGAGGGCAAAAATTTCGTGTTCAAGATATTGAGCCCGAGATCTATCAATCAGCCGATCTTATTGTAGATTATGGGCTACAGAGATATCACAGGTATCAACGAGCAGGTACCATCTTCGACATAGAAAACATGCGCGTGATACGCATGGGGGCCAACTATGAGGTGTTCAGGGAGCGGCTGAGACAGTGGTGGGGAATAGAACTGCCAGAGGACCCTGAGCATAAAATTGGCAGAGTCAGAGGAGTGGGTGCGAGTTTGAAACGGCACCTCCTCAGAATAATTCTTTGCGACCCGTCGCGTGTCTGACCAGTACCTCAATCAACTGAGGGCTACTCGCTAGTTAGAGAGTTGGGTAGTTCTCTTTAGCCACTTGAGGCTAAACAGGACTAGGTATAGGCTGCCAAAGGTATAAAGTCAAAGACAGAAGGGAAGAATTGCTAAAAGTGAACTGTGTCGAGAAGTCACTTCATGTACTGTATATAACAAGGGGTACAGAGGGACACTAGTGTACTAGTTCATATATATAATAAGGTCTTCCCACCTTACTCACGATATAAAATAGCTAAATGCAACGCTTATATACTTATTATTTCACTAGGTTATAAGCTTAAAAACTTTTTTACTAATATTATAAAAACTAGCTATATTATATTTTTACGTTAAATAGTTATAAGCTAACAATAAATTAATAAATAATAAAAGTTAAAATTATATTAAATTAAACATATTTAATTTTAAATATTAAATTAAACTAAATAAGTTAAAAAACTAATTTTTTTTTAATTTAAATTTCCTTTAAATCTTTTATAATATATTATAATATTATATATTCGTTTTTAAGTATTATAAACAAATTAATTTATATTTAATAGTAATAAAAAAAATAAGTTATTAAACTAGTTATTATTTAGCGTACGTTAAATATTAAAAAAAATTTATATTTAATATAAAATATTGCTATATAATAAAATTATATAAACTTATAATTAAAAACTAAAAATAATTACTTATATATTAACTTATTAATAAAAGTAAATAATTATAAATTAAATTAAAATAATATTAATATTTTATTATTATTAAGTAAAATAAACCTATTTATTATTAGTTATATTTTATTATGCTTATATAATATTATTTAAACTTTGATTTAAATATATTAAGTATTTGTCAAATATAAGGATAATACCACATTGAGTTAGATCACCAGCGATAAGGGGGTGTACCCCTGGACACCCTATTGGGTTAGTCATATCTAGGTTTTACACCAGATACGCGGTCATGATTACACGTAACACACAACAACAACATACATGAATACATCAACTGAACCACCTTACATGACATCGCTTATATCTGACAGTATTTAATATACTTGCTTTTTAATAATTAAAAGTAAAACTAGGAAACTTAAGCGAAAACCCTTTGCTTTTTAGTTGAAATACCTTTAAAGCGTTTATGGTTTTGCTGTAGATTTTTAACTAAAGGCTTTATTATGCTTTAGTAGTTTTTTAGTTAAAAGAAAAAAAAAAAAAAAAAAAGTAAAAAGGTATAGCTTTTTAAGCTTTATATCTTTTTGTTTTATTAGTTGCTATTAATATGCTATTAGTTATAATTTGCTATTATATTATTTTTAAAACTTATTTTTTTTATTTTTATTATATTTTTTGCTTTTTATTAATATTTAAGTTATTTTATATATAAGTAATAAGCTTTAAGTTAAAAATTAGTATATTGCTTTATAAGCTACTTTTAAGCTGTTTATAATTTAATTATAGTTTAAACTAATAATAAAAAAGCTATAAAGCTAAATAATTAGGTTAGTTTTTTTTTTTTTAAATTTTAAGCAATATAAAAATTTATATAACGCTGTTTTTTTGCTTTTTATATAGTTATAAAAAAGCATAGCTATATTTAGCACTTTTTTTTAAAAAAAAAAAGCTTTTAGCTTTAATATTTTTATATAAATTTATAATAAAGCTAAAGCTTTATATTTTTAAAGTTTATAGTAAAAATTTGTTATATTTATTAAGTAAGTTTTTTTAGTTTTTTTAGTGGTTTTTTTGTTGTTAAAGCTAATATTATTAAGCTTTAGCTTTTTTTTGCTTTATTATTAGCTTTGTTTTACTTTTTAAGCTAATATTTTTTTAAGGCTTTTTTTATTATATTTTAGCTTTGTTATTTTTTTACTTATTTTTTTTTTTTATATTACTTTTAATTATTTATTATATGTTTTGCTAGGTTTTTTTTAGTAGTAACTTTATTTACTTTTATTTTATTTACTTTTTGCTTTTATTTTTAATTGTGTTTTTTTTTTAAAATTAAATATTTAACTTTTTTTTAAATAGTTTTTTTTTTGCTTAAAATTGCTAACTTATTTTTAAAATTATATAATTTAGTATTTAAATAAATATAAAAAAAAAGCAGCTTAATTTTAACTTTAAAAAGTAAATTAAAGTTATTTTATATGTTTTTTTAATTACTTTAAAGTATTTTAATTGTTTTTTAGTTAAATCTTTTGTTATTTTTTTTGCTTAGCTTTTATTAAGCTTATATTATATAAATAAACTATATATAATTATACTTTAAATTATTTTTATATAGATTTTTTTTGCTTTAAATATATTATATTTTTATATAATAATAGCTAATTTTATTAAAGTAAAATTTTAGTGTTTAAGTTTTTATTAAAGTTTTTTTAAGTAATAATATTATTTTAGTTTATAGTTTAACTATACCTTTAAAAAATATATATTTTTTTTTTAGTTTAATTTATATATTTTTTAGTTAAATTAAAATAAAATTAGCTTTATATTATTTTATAAAGTATATTAGTTAATTTTTTATTAAATTAAAGTTTATTTTATATTATAATATTTAATTTTTATATTTTATATATATTTATATTAAACGCTTGCATTTTTTTTTTATATTTAGCTTTATTATTATAAAGTTTATATTGTTTATAAATTTTATTATAACTAGCTTTTTTTTTATTAATTTTTTATATAAGGTAGCTATATATAGCAAAAATAATATTAGTAATAATAAAGATTTTTATAATATATTTATAATTAAAACTTTTTTTGCTATATTTTTATTATTAAATAATAATATTATTATTTATTTTATAAAGTAGCTTTAAAGCTAGTTTTAAATTTATTAAAGAAAGCTTTTTTTTTATAATATTTTTAACAGCTTTATATAGTTTATTATATTAAAAGCTTTTAAAATATTTAGTTATAATAATATTAATATTAAATTATATTTTTAGCTATTATAAATTGTTTTTATTATAGCTTTAATTGCTAATTTTATAAATTTTTATAATTTATTTTTTATTTGCTTTTTTAGTAATAATATAAACTTTTTTGCTATAGCTAAAATATATATGCTTATTATTTTTTTAATTATTTTGCTTATTGCGCTAAATAATAAAATCAGTTTATAGCTATTAAGCTTTTTAAGCTTTTTAAAAGTTTTTTTTAGTTTTATTAAAACTATTATAACTATGTTTTAAAACTATTTTAAATAATATTTATATATAAAACTTTATTAAGCTAATACTACTATTATTTTTATAACTTTTTGCTTATATACTTTTAAAAATTTTATTAGTAAAAAGTTGTTTTTTAGCGCTTTTTAAAGTTTAGTTTTTTTTAAAATTTCTTTAATTTTTTTTGTTTTAACTTTTTTTTATATTTTAAACAAGTATTTTGCAAGCTTTTTTTACTTTTTTAAGTTTAATAAGTTAATTTCTAAAGTAAAAAAAAACTTAGCTGCTAATACTTTTACTTTTTTTATATAAATAATTATTTACTTTTTTCTTTTTTTAAGGTTTAAAAAACTTTTTTTTGCTAAAAAGGCTTAGCTTTTAAAGCGCGCCTACTTTTTTAAGGTTTAAAGTTTTAAATTATTTTTTAAAGCTTTTGTTATACCTTGTTACTACTATTTTTATTGTTTTTTGCAAATAATTCGCTTTTATTTTGCTTTTGCTTTAGTTGCCTTTTTCTTTTGGTATTAAAACGTAGTTTTGTAGCACTTTTTTTCTTTCTCTTTGGCTTTTCCTATAGCTTTTTGGACCTTTTGGGACTATTACGGGGCTGCTTTTCCTGTTATGGCCTTCTTTTTTAGGGCCGCTATCACAAACCTATTTAAGTATTATATATAAACACTTTATAAAAAAATAAACTTATATAAAAACCAAAAAAAAACTAGCTTAAATAATTTAATTAAATCTTTATTAATAGTTTATTTAACTTTAAAACTAATTTTATAGTTTTTATTTAAATAACTATATAATTTAAATTAAAACTAATTTTTTAAAAAAATTTTAAACTAAGTTTTAATTTTATTATAATCTTAAATTTTTATATTACTATATTATTTATTTAGCTTATATACTACTAATATATTAATAAAATAAAAAGCAATAAACATTATTATTATTGCTAGCAAAGTAACTAAAATATTAAAGATAAATATAAGCACTATTAAAATTAACACCTTTAAAAAGCTTAAAAAATAAAATAATTACTATAAATAATATCTTAATATAATAATAGTAATAAATATATATAATATATATAAATTTATAAAAAAAAAACATTAAAAAAAATAAAACAAGTATTATTACTTTTATTAATAAAGTAAAAAACCTTATAAAAAAAAAAGTTTTACTTATATAAAACAGCTTTTTTATTTTATAAAATTAAACAATAAAAAATATTAAAACTATAAAGAAATTATTTACTTAAGCAAATAAAAAATATAATAAAAAAAAAGTTATATTACTTTTTTAACTTTTAATTTAATAAAATAATATAACTATTAAAGGTTTTTTAATAGTTAAAAAACTAGCTAACAAAATTAAAGTAATTTAAAAAAGGTATGTTAAAATAAAAGCAAAGTATAAGCTTTTTAATAGCTATTTTATTATATATTTTATATATAGTTTTAAAAAGAATTTTAAAGCCTAAGTATAAATATTTTAAACTTTAGTAAAAACTAAAATCTTAACCTTAATTAATATAGTTTTAATTATAAAAGCTAAAAAAGCCTATATAAAACAAGCAAACTAATTATTAGGTGCTAATATACTTATAATAATAGCAAAGGCTAATACTACTAAAAAAAAAAGCAAATAATAATAATAATAGCTTTAAAAAAAAAGAAAGCGGTAATAATTAAAAGGCCTAAGTATAAGCACTATAGCAAAATTAGTTACACTAAAAACAAGTGTTAAGATTTTAACCTAAAGTTAAAAAAAAAAGCTTAATATAAAAAAAAAAAAAAAAAAGCTAAAAAAAAACAGCAAGCAAAAAACAAAAGAAATAATGCTAGCTATATATTTAAAATATAAATAAAGCTTTAATAATAACATAGCAAATAATATATAAATATTAAGTTAAATACTACTACTTTTTTATAATAATCCTTTGTTTTTAATCTTAGTATGCTATAAAACCAGTTTATTTTTATTTACTTACTTTATATTATAATAAATACCTTATTATATCTTTTATTATATATTTTCCTATATTTTTTATTATATATTTCACTATATCTTTTATTATATACTTTATTATATTTTTAATTACTTACTTTAATATATAACCTTAGTAAGTAGCATACACTTAAACATTATATTATAAACTATTTATTATAAAGATTATAGGTTTTAAACTTAAGCTATAATTAATATATTATTTAAAACAAAAATAAGTTATTTAATTATAAAAAACTTAATTTAAAAAAGATTATAATTAAAAAAATAAAAAGAATTAAAATTTTTATAAAAAAAAAAAAAGCCTTGTTAAATAATATACTACTATAAATAAATTTATTAAAATTATGTTTTTTAATATACTTTATGCTTTTAAATTAAAAGTTAATTTTATTTTAATTATATAACTACTTAATAAAAAAGCTAAAATATTATTTATTAAAGTAAAAGCTAAGATTATTTTCCTTATGCTTTTTAATATAATTATAATAGCTTTATATTTTAGTAATCTTTTTACTTTATTTATAAATTATTTTATCTTTTTAGTACTAGCTATATATATAATAAGCTTTAAAATAAAGCTTTAGTATAAAAAAATAAGTTATTTAAGCAAACAATCTTTATTTAAGCTTAAAAAAATAATTAAAAGCATAAATAACGCTAAGCTATATTATATATATAAAGCATATATTTTAAAGAAAATAAAAAAAGGCCTTTATAAAAAAAGCCTTTTAAAAAAGAAATATGTTAAAAAAATTATTTTTATTAACATTTATAAATTATATTATATTAAAAGGTATAAAAAAAAAATATTAGCTTATTATAATTAACTCTTATAATAAATTTAGTGCACTTAAAATAATAATAAATTAAAAAAAAAATTTGGTTTTATATTAAAAAGTTTGTTAATAAGCTATATAAAACTAAGTAATAAAGCAAAAAGTATTATTTTATTTATATAAATAAAAGTAAGAAATTTATCTTTAAAAACATAAAACAATAAGCTTTTTAAAAAGATATTAACTTATAATTTATATTTATTAAATAATATAAAAGTAATAAAATAGTTAAAAGCTTTAATATTATAATATAAAACAAGCTTTTTTTAATAATAATAAAAAGTATTATTTTATTATAATACTAGCTAAAAATTACGTTAGCTATTAACTATTTTTAAAATAAAAGTCTTTACATTATACTAAATATTACTTCCTTTAAAATAGCTTTTAGTTAACAACTAAATATTAATTATATTAAATAACTAGGTATTAAAGTTTAATATTTATTTTTAAGCATAAAGCAAAAAAAAATAATCTTAAAATTAGCACTTAGTATTTTAATAAAATATAGTAATAATTTAATTTATAAAATTATAACTGCTAATAATAAAGTAATTAAAATAGCAAAACAAAACTTTTACTTTAGTACAAAACTAGCTGCTAAAAAAGCCTCTTTAGTAATAATATTTATAAACGTTTAAATAAACAACTTTAAAGGAATATTAAAAATAAAAAAACCTATATTTTTACCAGCTAAAAAAAAGCGTTAAAAATTTATATGTTTTAGCTAAAGCACTATAATAATTTCTACTTTTAAATTGCTTACTAAAACCTTATTCTTAATTAAAAACTTTTTTAACTTAAGTATTGCTAAAATAATACTTAATTATTTTAAATTGCAATATTTATTTAAAAACTATTAACTAATTTTTAATTTTAAAGTTTAAGCCCTTTATGTTATATTAGTATTAGTAGCTGCTTTAAAGTTTTAATAAAAAAATATAAAATTACTAACGGTAAAAAAGGCTTTAAAAAATTATAATAATAAGCAGTAAAAAAAGGTAATAAAAGTAAAACATTAGTTATTTTTAAATAATAATACTTAAATATTAGTAAAATAAGCTAAAAGTATATATATGCTATAAAAAAAGTAAATATATAAGTTAAAAAAAAAACCTAATAATAAAGTCACTTGTTTTAAAGCTAAATAAGTGGTTAAAAGCTTTAAATACATCAAAAAAGTTGATTACTTTAAGATGTTTATATTAGTAGTAAAACTAATAAGCTATAAGGTTTTTTTTGCAATTATTATAATATAAAACTTAAAAATTAAATAAATAAATATAAAAATAACTTTTTTTTATAAAAAAATAAAAAAAGATATTTATATTAAATAATCTTATAAGTATAAAGATAGTACTAAATATATATACAAGCTAAAAAAAGCCTTATATAAATTAAAATAAAGATTTAAAGTATAGTTTAAAATATTATTTAAGTTTTTAATAACTTTAAAATTTAAGTTATTATATATAAACAGTAGTATTTTTATAAATATAAATATAAAAGTATTTATTACTATTTATATTAATAATTTATTTATTATTAAAAAAAATCTTATAAAAATTAAAGATATTAAAGTAGCTTTAAATAAATAATTTTAAATAACTAATTTAAGCTTATGCTAATATTACTTAAGTATATATATATAACGCAACTAAAAAAACCAAACTATTTATTTTAATTAATAAAAATATATTAATAAAATATTTATATAATATGGTTTAAAAAAATATAAGCCTATTAATACTTTTATAACTATAATAAAATTATAAAAGGCTAAAAATAAATTTATATATTTAGCAAAAAATAAATATAAATATTAATTAAAAGTTAAATTATTAATATATTTAATAATAAGCATATAATTAAATATAGTATATATTGTTTTATATATTAGTAAATATATATTTAATTTAATTTTAATTTATAAAGTAGCATTTAAATAAATATTATATTATATTTTAAAAAGCAAAACTTATATCTTAGTTTTTTAAAGCTTGTTATAACTTTTTATAAATTAAATTAATGCTAACTAAAAAAAGGACTTAAATATATAAAAGTTAACTTTAAAATATATATTTAACTTTAGTAGCAATGTAATTAGTTAGTTATTTAAATTATAATAAATTATAACTTTATTAATATATAAAGTAAAGTATTAAAAAATTATTAACGTTATTAAAAAAGTAATATAGTTATTATATTTATATAGCAAACTAAATATAAATTATAAAAATAGCGGTAAAAAATTAAAAGTAGTGCAAAAACTAAGTGCTATAATAATTTATAGTAATAATTAAAAGTTAATTATATTTATAAAAAACCTAACCTAATATAATTAAAATTATTATATTAATATTTAAATATATTTTATATGTAAATAAGTTAAGCAAAAGATAATATAGCTAAAATAAGTTTATATAAAAAATATAATAGTAAATAGTTTAATTAAGCTACTTTTTAAAAATATGTTTAAAAAGTTTAAAAAAGCACTAAAACTAAAAAAAGATTTTAAAAACTAAGCTTAAAAAATAAGTTAATAATATAAAATATAAATAAAACTTAAAATAAAAAAAAAATGCTTAATTAAAGTAAAGTAGTTATAATTAATAAGGTTATTTATTTTTTATTAATGCAAAAAAAAAAAAACATAAATTAACTAAAGTTTTATTTTATATAATAAATATATTATAATATTTAATTAATATAAACAAGTATTAAAATAATTAAGCATTAAAACAAAACTTATAAAAGCTATAACTATTTTATACTTTAGTTATTTTATATTATAGCTATAATACTTATAATTAATTAATAACTAAAAACTATAAAAGTAAACTATTAATAGTGTTATAAAAGCAAACTTATTACTTTATTAAAGTACTAAAAGCATTAAGTTTATAAGAGTTAAAAACTTTTTTATTAATTAAAGCTATTACTAATTATAAAAAATATAAAGCATTTTTTTAAGCGAGAGTGCTAAAAGTAAACTATATTAAAAAGTTACTTTATATATTATATATAATAAAGGGTATAAAGGGATATTAATATACTAGTTTATATATATAATAAAGTCTTTTCACTTTACTTATAATGTAAAATAGCTAAATACAACGCTTATATACCTATTATTTCACTAAGAATTATCACTTATCTTTATACATTCAAGCTAATTAGTTACTGTAATTTACGATGAGACTATTGGGATTTATTCCGACTGTCTACGATATTACTGTTAACCAAATTCGCGCTTAGAATTGTACGATAAACCCTACTTCTGCACGTGTGGGCAAATTCAATTCCTTCTATCGCGTCCTAGCAATTGATATATACGATAGGGAATTGGCTGTTGAAGTCTCGCCCAGTACTCTCAAAACTCCAGCCGTGTAGAGCTATACTTTTCGCTTGACTTAGGGGTAGTGATTAAGCAGACTTGCATTATTATGTAACTCACTGCCGTTTCAACCGCGGGTAGTTAAGTTAGAATCTGAATCATCCTGTCGATGCCTTGACTATCGTAACGCGATAATCAAGGAAAATGGTTTTTCTTCCCGAGACTTCATATTGATGGGGCATAACCAGAAAGGTCCCCCCCCCCCACAAAATAAGTTGAGCAGTGCTCTAAACCAGGTATTTAAATTTTCCTATACACAGATGTTTCAATAACTACGAATAATGTGCCTGCGAAGGACCCGGCCATCAAGGTTCTTGGATTTCGCAACTTGGCCTGCTTGGCATTACCATCACGATCCTTTCTAGTATTTATAGCTTCCTTGGCTCCTGCTTGGCATCACCCACAAATCCAAAACACGATATGTCACCATTCCTACCTTTCCTGTGGTTGTTAGTGAAGAGATTTTCATCCGAACCGGTCGCTGCAGCTCATGGAGGATATGACACAATTAGACTTAACTTATTATGAGTAACTCAAGCCATATAAAACGATGAAACTAGGCGGTAAAGAACTGTAAAGAGAAGTATGACTGATTAAGATATATAAATTAATACAGAGTAGAAAGCAAATTATCAAATCCAATGTTCAATCCACCGCTATGACGAGAAACTTAACATCGTATTGATATATACATGATAAAGGGTTTCGAGGCTGCGGTCATATCCCAAGGGCCAACAGTAGACCTCCAGCTAAGACACCTCCGTTGGTCAATAATTTACTAACGCCACCTGTAGCTACTGATGTTGTAGCCGAGGTTGAGGCAGAAGCTGCAACAGTGCTTGACGACGTAATAGTGCTTGAAAACGTAACGGCAGGGCCGTCACAATGCCAGTGGTCGCCGTGGGATTCGCAGCCTACTGACTCTGTCGGGCTAGGGGCGAGAGTACCGGTGCTTTCGTGATCATCATCGTCATCGTCGTCGTGATCGTGAGTTGTTGTGGTTGCAGGCGCGGAAGAAGTTGTAGATGCGGGGCCATCGCAATGCCAATGGTCGCCGTGGGGCTCGCAGCCTACCGACTCAGTCGGGCTTGGGGCTAAAGTTCCAGATTCTTCATGGTCATCATGAGTCGCAGACGTGGCTGTTGTAGAGGTGGCAATGGTGGCGGTAGCAGGCCCATCGCAGTGCCTGTATCAGGATTTCATGTCAGGTGATAATGCCAAGTCGAAATAGATGATGTCTTACCAGTGGTCGCCGTGAGGCTCACAGCCAACAGATGCAGTTGGCGATGGAGGTAGTGTCTGAGCCAGAGCCGAGGACACGGCGAACAGAGCAACGAGGGCAGAGCTAGTAGTTCGCATTTTATCTAGTTACAAGTTCTAAAGTAAAACAAAAGGTGATCTTGTTGAGTTGTTGCTGGTGGCAAGACAGGCTGTTGGAATTTGGGAGTGTTGGGGTGTTTATAACCTCGTTGTTTATTACAATATGCTTCACATTCCAGTGTACAGCTGATCCTAGATATATCTTACGTTGAAACAACTACCATTATTGCCTTGGAAGCGAGCGATCTACTTGGCGGAAGAAATCGAATAACGGTCAGGTAAACTTTAACCCAATGAAACTGAAGCTTTCGAGTTGGAAGAATGAACTCTGACAAAGTTTAACCCGTAGTTGACCATCAAGGTTCGCGCCAAGCAACTCCTTCAGCTTGTTAGCTGCAAAGCCAATGTTGAACTTGGATGATTTAGTATACCGCTGATATAGTGGAAATAAAAGGCTTTGATTGCCTGCTATTTGGGGGAAAATGAGCACCTTGATGGCCGTCTACTTGGGATCTATATATCTTGGCTTGTTACCTAAAATCCAATTGTGCTCCGAGTAGGCCCTTGGCATCGGCCCCATGGCCAACAAGGGCCGGCGCCGAGACGCTTACAGAAGTCAGCTCTGAGCCGCTAAGCGTAGAGTCACATCTATCATCCTCGAGTTATAGGACGAGTTTGGTAGAATCGTGATCGTCTGGCCTGAGAAGGGGTGCTTCACCAGATGAATATTTGCTGCACATTGATCATTTAGACTCCCCGCACCATCGTAGAGTTCAGTTATGTCTTCAAGATGGTACAAGTAAAGAACTCATATACAATCTCAATTAGAATACTGTTTATAATTGTTTATAATGTGCTTAAAAGGGGACAGCAGAAATAGCAGGCGTTATCTAGATGGTTAGAGTAAAAAAAAGAGTAGATTTGAATTCATTTGACATCGGTTCTTACTCTTACACGAGTTACCCTTTAGCCTGTTAAAATTTTGTCACCACATTAATAATATTTATCAATTTTACGCTCTTGTGTTAATGAGGACTCTGGTCTACTTGACGTCACATAACCGTGCGAGAGACTAGGGGAAACACGGCACGGGCCTTGGCACATGCTATATAAACTAACTGAGCAGCCTCTGCTATCACCGATCAAACTTCTTCCCATACCCAACACCAAATATGACACTTTCCAGGGGGCTATATGCTCATTCTATTTCTGGATATGGCTTTGGGCTAAGAATATCTAAGATGAATATATTATCCGCCAGCATCCTGATATGCAGTCCACACTCCGAGAAACACAACTACTGACTGCTAAACACATCACGGAAGATTTTCGATATAAACAAAGACAAAAATTTGATTATTATAGTAGTAGTCAGGTATTATGGGGCAAGGTTAAACTTAGCCGTAAATCTACACCTATATCCAAGTTATAAGTAGTAAGAAGAAATAGCTACACAGTGTATATGGTTGCTTGGCGATTAGCATTTTGAGCTAAAGTTAGGTAATCCGCACTGTCCTCATACTATGCATAATCATCACTTGGTTGAAGGGTGCAGCTCCAACGACCCAATGCTCAACCAGAACCACACCACAGTCTTCACCAATTTATCGCGCCTATGACGCTTGTATCTAAAGTTTATTTTAAGCCCAAATGCCATATTAAAGGAAACTCCTTTAAATTTGCAAAAGTCTTTGGCCTTTAGCCAAGATGAGCCTCGTCCCGTCTTGTCGCACGTTTGTTCCGCATCTGCTCTTGTGTTGGTATGATCACCATGACTTGCGACGTTCAATGGGAGCTGCAGATCTCAGCTTCAATTAGGCGCCTGCTCTTTCGGCTCTGCGGACCGAATGACAGCATGCGCAGAAATGGAATTCATCGTCAATGTGCTTGGGCAGATATAAATCTGGTTCCCTAGCCAAAGCGATCAGCTTGCTTCTCTCAACCTCTCTGCATTCTTTTAGTACAAGTTTTGATACCTTCGTTACGAGTAGATCTCGACTATTTATTTCGCAAGTTCTGTGAACTGCTTCTATTCCCGTATATAATTACTTCGTTTTCACACGACACCGCCTCAGTCATTATCTATCGCTCAATTTAACACCACTTGTTAAACAACATCCGCAAATATGCAGACTAAAGCTATCCTCCTCGCTCTCTTCACCGCCACTGCAGTGTCGGCGGCAAGCATCCACAAGCCCCGACAGAACAACAACGACCTTGCCGCAGCCGACTTCGGCCAATGCAGCCCGGCGATGGACTTCCAGCTAGGACGTCCCGGGCGTAAAGCGGACGAGGGCACGTTCCTGCCCACAGACCCCGTCGTCGCTGAGGGCCAGCAAGACGCCCTTAACCCCAGCATCATCATGAACCGTATCTGCGACCAGCTCACGAACGTCTGCGATGCCAACGATGCTGCCGTCGCCGCCTGCGAGGCCGCGCAAGCTTCCACCGAGGCTCTGGGCACCAAGGACGCTACTACCGCCGATGCTTTCAACTCTGCTCTGGGACTTTGAGAAGGACATTAAGGGGGGTGGGTGGAATATTTGTTGAGAGGTGGTGAACTTAGGAAGTTAGATTATCACAATATGAGGTTGGGTTCTTAATTCCTTGTCTAATTAGGGGCTATATTATGCCCTAGTGGTTAAATTGATATGATGTGAATATAACTCCGCCTCGCCATGTTTTCACCTTTTGTCTGATAGCGTAGTTGGGTTCCCGGTAGCATCGATCCCCTTCTATGTAGCTATATATATCGTCAACCCAACAAGACTCTTCAAACAAGTGCAGGGATATGTCTCTCTCATTCCTAAGGATGACGAGAGAGAGTTCCTTGCTACGTATCGGGATCTAGGTATAGGGTATGATGAATACTCGTTGTTGCGCAAAGAGCATAAACTAACTATCTAATGGCCTCTGCTATACACAAACGCTTGCATTCTTCTAGAAGGCGTGGCAATAAAGTTTATCGAAACCGTGTATGCGTTGCAGGCAATGGATCTGGGCCTAGTTAGAATATATATACCCCCTGACGTAGCGTACTATACGTCTAAGACAAGGCAATATCATTACACGAGTTGTGTGTTTTCTCCTATGTAAATATCCTAGGATATCTGCGATCACTATGTTATTTGCCAGATACCAAACTGAGAGAACAATATTCCCGAGCCCGTGCCTAGGCACTTTAGACTTTACGACAGACAAGCTTAATATTAATTGTGTTTTACTCCGTGCTCCCATCGTGAGCCATGTAGCTTTGATCAAGGTCTTTAGATGCATATTACTTCTGCGACCAACGATAGTATATCACAGTGCCAACCTGCGATATTGTTACCTAAGGAAAGAAAGTCCATAAAAAAACGTGTGTAATAGGCACCACCTTGTTCTTCAGAGCTCACAATCAACCTCAAATGAGATGTTCACCTTCCCAGGCATAACGCGTATGGCGTATGGCGCTTGTTCTAGGGCAATTGAAACCTGCACGCCGCCAGGGCAGTTGATATATGCGTTGTATATACACTAGAATTGGCCCCCTAGCTAGTCTTCTGTCGCTTATTTTCCTCCGGCGAGCCTCCGCCTAGATCCTGCATTACGTTTTCATTCCCTATCGGATTACACCTCCTGCAATAACCACAACACGTAGTGTCTGGGTCATATAGTCTATGTATATCTATGAAAATACTAATGAAATCGGTGGGGGTACGACACGTGAAGCATTTCGGTGGTATATACGCATCCCTTTTTGTCATATCCGTGTTGAACATGAACGCCAGATTATCCTGCGCAAATTCGCTAAGCTCCCGGTCCCCCAAGAGTCTTTGCTTAAATTGGATTGTTCGCATCACAACATACCGTGTGAGACTCGGATACATGAGAAGTGGACGTTTTAACCGGTTGAAGGAGGGTAATCCACTGCTATACACAATGCTTGTAACTTGGAAGAAGCGGTCGATAAAACGTAGATCTAGGCATTCGTCGACTGTAGGATTTTGACCCCAAAGTTTAATAATCGATTGGGTGCGCTTAGCGTGTTTGACTATGTGTTCAAGAAAGACGTCGACTGCGTGGGTGCAGAGTGCGTCCACGGTAAAGAAATCGGCAATCTTGAATAAGTCGACGCAACTTTCCATTACCGTCTCATCGTCCTCGAGAAGGGCAAGAAGGTCACTGGGTGCTGTAGTGTAAAGTTAATCAACTAATCCGCAACCCTTGGGGCCATCTGCGTACCTCTGCCTGTATACAGGAAGAATATCACCCAATAAACTTGGACCGGATCCTGTTCATGTATTTCTACATGTTTCTCTTTAGATTCCTGTATATCGTGTTAGATGTTGTTGGCCTCAATATAAACGGCATGTACCTTGAATCTATCGGCTTCCAAAGCCTTTCGGAAGAACTCGCATCGCGTGGTAAGGATTACGAGATGAAGGGCCCATGTCTTGTCCGCACACTTGATTGTAACGTCCGAGAATAATCCCGACGTGAGGATCCTAGGAGAGTGATTAGACGAGACGAGACCTCCGCATATCTTGAGAGGTACGATACGTACTCTTCATCCGAAGCAGATATCGTTTTGTGAGGACGTCTGTTACTCATGGTGACGATAATAAGTCGAAGTAAAGTTCACTGCATTAAACAGTAAGATGACACCGGTGTATGTTTTCTGCAGAGTGAACAAAAGGTTGTCACGAATGCATGTTGAAGGGCTGAAGAGGTAGGAGAGAAAAAGCGTGAATATAGGGAGTGGTTGCCCAGACAGCATCTTGGCTACCTCATCCGTTGGTAGGTGCCTAAGGTACCTGTGTACCTACAATGTGATACCTAGTAGTGTCTCAAAAAATCATAAGATACCTAGGGACCTACATTCAGGGAGACTCTGTAGGCTGGACCTTGGCCTGTGCGGTGTGGCCCGTGCGCATATAATTCCAACATTTGGTCTACCACAGTAGCCCGTCAGAGTCAATAAGGTTTGGCTACAAAGGTACATAGGGTGAACTACACCACCCATCTTCATTCGGCTTCTAACATACACGTAATTAAATAAATTGACTCGCATGGGGGAACCTGCAAGATGGATGCCGGACCTAATCGTATGCAACTTAGGATAAGCCCCTACCTCCCTCCCTGCTAACCTCCCTGGAGACCTCCCTGGAGACCTCCCTGGCAGTACTTACATAAGCAACTCGGCACAAGGCGTGTTTAATGAGTATTGTAGGGCATCTACCAACTTCGGCGAGAGAAGGGAGCTTGGTAAGCTAAACGTTAACTCACTGCCCAGTCTAAAATATCTTCAACAATTGTCTAAGTGGTGACTTTATATATTATTATCAGAGGGCTCTGGGCCCCCTCATTATCATGCGTGTCTCTATAAATCCTCAACTACTGATGGGCATCAGCAGTTGATGCAAAGCCATGATACCTTGACCCCAACGCCGTCCGCAATGCTCTAAACAAGGAAATACGGGGTTCTATCCCGCCGAATGCACTATTCTAAGTGAATTTGCCTCCCCCACGCTCCCAATTTCCATCTCCATTCCCAGGAGACAACCCAATGAATTAGTTTTATACACGTAGGAAAATATTCCACCTCGTCTAGTCGACTGTGATTTGTTTATGCAAGGCCAACCTCGATCTTCTTGCCCTTGACACTCTTCCACTCCATAAACCCAGCGCCGATGATAGAGACGGCAATAAGCGCAGCGGCGACTGTAAAGGCCTTGACCAGGGCATTGTTATACGAGAGAATAACGTCGGGAACGATTTCAGCCGGCAACGCCGCCCGTAAGTTGGTGCTACCGGCGTTGATGACGTCTTGGGGGTTAACAGAGGGTAAGCGGTGCGCTAGTTCCTCGACCAACTTATTATTAAACACGTTGTTGCCGACAGAGACGAACAGCGCGCCACCCAGGGTCTGCATGAAAGCGATCAGCGACGTTCCGGTGGGCACATCCTTGATGTCCAGGACGGCCTGCACGGCTATAAGGGGCTGCTGTAGACCAGCACCAACACCAAAGCCGAAGAGGATCTGGAAGCCTATCCAGGTTGGCGAGCCGACGTCTGGGTTCCAGGTAGTTAACAAACCGGCACCAATAGACCCTACGACGGTGCCGAAAATCATGAAAGGAGTGTAGTATCCGAAGAGCGTGGTGAGGCCACCAGCGAGAAGTGAAGCAACGACAACGCTGAGAAGCATGGGCAGATTGCGAATACCGGAGTTGACGGCCGACGCGCCTTGGACAGCTTGGAACCAGATAGGGATGTAATAGATAAAGAGAAAGAAAGCGGAGCCGACGGTGAAGGCGTAAAAGCTGCCAGCCATGACCGTGCGCTGCTTGATAATACGAGGGGGCACTGTCGCGTTCTCCTGCTGGCGCCATTGAATGAACAGGAATGCGATGAGGAGCACGCCGAACACGACGAACAGGCCGATGATTCGCCCGCTATTCCATGCGTACATTGTGCCGCCCCACTGGAGCGCGAGCAAGAGGGAGACGATCGCGGGGATGAAAATTGCCGTGCCCATGGGATCGAATCGCACCAGACGCTCCTTGAAAGTCTCCTTGATCGGCTTCTGTTGTACCGGGTCGGGAAAGAAGAAGCCGATGACAACCAGCGTTATGGCACCTACGGGAAGATTGATGAAGAAGCACCATCGCCATGTCTTTAGACTCGTGTTAGCTAATGTCATTATATGATAACGTTTTCCGCAGAGCGGTAGAGACATACTACTTTGTCGGTGAAGACACCACCGAGCAGAGGACCGGCGACCGAGGCAATTCCGAAAACACCGCCAATGAGACCGCTGTTTGATGATTAGCACGAGATCTGGAAGATTGGGGTTATAGGCTAAGCGGCGTACGTGTATAGAGGTCGCGTGGCTAGCGGGACACTGTGGGCGAGAATCAAGAGGGCACCGGAGAACAGGCCGGCAGCGCCCAGGCCAGCGACGGCTCGGCCGATAATAAGGGTGACGGAGTTTTGAGCAACGCCGCAAATTAAGCTTCCTACTTCAAAGATGAAGATGGCGGTCATGTAGACCCATTTGATACTCAAGAAGGTGTAGAACTTTCCGAACAGTAGCTGGAGAGCGGCGGTTGTGAGAAGATAGGCTGTTTTGTCATGTTAGTTAATGTGATGTTCCCTTCTTCCGAAGTTGAAGCTGAAGCTGTGGAGAATAGACTCACCACTCCCGTACCAGCCAACATCTTCCAGGCTGTGAAATTGCTTCGTTATGGCGGGTATTGCTGTGGCAATAATAGAGTTACTGGTTGATAGCAGTCAGTTTTTATGCGTGTTCTGTTAATGGTAATTACGTCGACTCACTCAAGTGCGGTGAGGAAAACACTCAGACACAAGGCCACCGAGATGAGAGTGAGTTTCACTCCAGTGGGGTATTCTGTGCCATCCTCTCTCGTCTCGATGGGTTTTAAAGGGCTGCCGTTTTGTGATCGAGCTGTCTGGATCTTGGCGAGGCTTCCGTTCTTCTCCGTCTCGATTTCGACCGGGGCTCCATCTCCGATAATTGAGCTCCTTGAGCTGTGGGAGCTGGATCCCGACTGATCCCGACTGGACAATGCCGACCTGGTATCCTTCTCATAGCCAACCGTGCTGTGTGCGCTCGGGGCGGAGAGCGGCGTCTCATTTAGAGAGACCATTGTAATATGTGGACTGTCGTATATCCAAACGCTTCCTTTCTACTGTTCCTCTGATTGGCCGTTTATCTAGGATCTGATGAGGAATTGAGAGATGGGGGGAATGTTTGTGTTCCTCGGTAATATTCCTTTTCCTTGGTGATGGCTGGTTAACTGATAAGGTGGTTGCATATGGTTGCCGGGGACACTCAACATTAAATAAGAAGTGCTCGGTGCTTTAATCTTACTCAGAAGATGGTATAAGGCCATGTGCTAAAAAACCCGAGCAAGGAGTCTCGGGTTCGACCTACAGTCCGCGATGGCGGGCCATCTAGCGTGCCACCCGAGGTTTTTTTTCATTGGCCACCGGGGTAGCCTACATTGCCGAATTGGGATGCATGTGTCCACCTTTGGAAATCCGGCCTAGCCCGTAGTGTCTGATTGGCTTCATGCACAACGGATCTTTAATTGTCTGGGTACTTTTTTCCACGGGTATCTATCCACACTAGTCCAGGTCGGCGGATTTCCGCTGGCCTACTAAGAGTGAAGTGCTCCAGGTACTGTTCCAGCTGAACTCCGCCGCATTTGTTTAGGCACCTGTATTAGTGCCTAGCCCTATATTACCCTACATTAGGTATATACTAAACTAGGTAATAGCCATGCCCCGCTGAGTAATCACAAGAAAATCTCATTATGACTCGTTCCGACTGGCTGTATGCTAACATCGTAATCTGTTAAGTTATGACTGGCTCTACCTATCCTCCACTACGAACCCATGTGCCACACCCACCATCATTAGCCACTATGAAACAACATGATGTGAGACGGCTGCTCAACACATGAGTACTGAATCCTGATGCACGTATTGTAGTAATACACGTATGACACGTATTGCATCCCTAGTGCTATCTGCAAGCGATTCATTCTTCTACACTACACCTGTCTACTTGTCTCCCTCTCTTCGCGAGACCGAGGGCGATGATGGCTGGACCGTGTCTATCTACTTCAAAGCAAGAAAAGAGGTTTGTTATCTATAAGAGCTGAATTGCTAATCCGGCGCAATTGGAAGACCGAATGGTGTGGGTAGTCTACTACCTATATGAGTATGCTCACCGGCACAGTCAATACCTAACTTTTGGGTGATTATTTGGCATCTCGTCGCATCATTCGGTACCGGGCGAAACGGTGGTCCTGCATCCTACCCGCTATCACTTACGCCAAGACTTCATTTAACCTACCCGACTCATATTTGCACTACACTAGGTACCTCCTACAGTATAGCGCGGTATAACACTTATGTCCGCCCCCCGAGATACCCACCGACCGGAAACATAATGACCATTACACTACCTACCTGATAGTATGCTTAATCCTGAGGCCTCAATGTCTGCCCAATTGTTTCAAATGAGTGAATGAATCAATGAACAAATAAATAAATAAATGAATATACAGAAAGAAGGGTTTAAAAAGGTGACGAATTTCAAGAAATGAGGAAATCCTGAAAATAAACAAGCTGATGATAAGAAAGGGATGCTAAAAACAACCATGACCATGACAGATCACGCACGAGGTCAACCCACCCACGCACTGCCCACGGTCGTACCATGATGCCTAGACCTCCTAGATCTTGAGAACCCTTCGGAGCTAGAGCAATCTCCCGTTAATGCCACTATGATACTTCTAGGCCGAGTCGGGGTTTTGTACTATGTAAGTCCGCGCCGGCGGACTTCTTAAGATAGGTACTCCACCGTTTCCCCTATTTTTATGCACACACACATGATGTGATTGGTATACCTAGGACATATACTTACTCATACAATTCTGTTTATTCTGGTGCGAAACCGGTCAATTCGAGTCCTCGATGTCGACATTTTAAACTCTCCTGGGAAGTTGTGTCTAACTAGACTGATGCCCGATGTAGTGAAAAGAATGGCTTTTCGACCTTTTCTTTCCATCACTGCCCCTATGGCGGAGATAACGAAACAATATCCTTACGCACGCACAGGCCTGATAGGCAGCAATTTGATCTTGGCAACTAGGGCACCCTAGATCTTTTTTCAAAGCACTAAATAATACAACTACTAGGTATTCACTAAGATGTACGTCAATTGAAGCGCTCTCCACCGCCCTTCCTGAACAATGAGGGCATGCTACCATAAGGTGGAACCCTGATCAAATCACGGCCCCAATACGAACATTTGTTCGAATTGAAAAGAAGATCGAGCAATCAAACAAAACCGGTATTAGCCCCCTCTTATCTAACAATAACCGTGTGTTTTACACTAGGTAGTGTAGAGAAGATCCACTATATATTTCTCTACTGTTTTGAAAGATATTTAATCTCTTCCTTCACTATACGACGTAAGGTTATTCATATCTTTACCTTTTATAATGTAAATATAGCATACCTTATAAGCTAAGTGTATTATATAGCTTTATATCCTATTAAAAATTATAGAAGTTGGCTGGTTTAGTTGTATATATTTTAGTAAAAGGTAGAAGTATATTATGGTAAGCAGTATAGTGGTCGTTAAGTTCCATGCATTATATAATTTAAATAGGGCTTAGTAGATCATTTTCACATCATGCATCGTTATTATCAGGTAAACAAGGGTGCTACATTAGTTTGTCTAATTGCTAAATGCAGCCCTGTTAAAGTAGCTTATCTAAAATGACTAATCCTATGCTCTCCTATCTGGAGATACTGGTATTTGTCTTGGCAATGGCTTGTGAAAGGTTAATTCCACCTGTTAATAGGAGTGATAGAGCCCCGGGTATCATTATGGTGACGTTGTGTATGTGCAGCCTCGAGGCTGGACACTGCAGGACTTGCTCGCACCCAAAACTGTCATATTCTTCGATATGAAATGGAAAGTTCCGTGCTCAAATATCTGAGATCACCGGAATTGATACCGAATATCTTGAGGATCACCGCATTATATTCGCAGCGAGCGTATCGACGAGAATATCATGGGTTTCTCGCCGTGAAACAACGAGAGGGGAGGATATGGCATACCGCCTTTTGGGTATCTTCGGGATCAATATGCCATTACTCTACGAGGAGGGAAGACGGACGTTCCTGCACCTTCAGGAAGAAATCATCCGGGTATTAATGACCAAACAATGGTTTGTTGAAGCTACCCGAACGGGGCCCTCCCATAACACCGACTATTCCTTGACGAACAACGGACTGTTCATCACTCTACCCGCCGTAAAGATCGACGACGATCATTTTATTGCATCTCTGGCCGCAACGACGGCGAATGGAAATAAGTTGTCACTGATACTTTGGAGATCTGGCAATTTGCAAGGCCGCAATCCTCGCGACAGACTGCGCTGTATTCCGCCCAAAATCATTATCCTGGTTAGTAGATTTTATTTTGGTTCTACTTTGTATTAACTAGTTCGCATACAGATATTATTTGTTTCCCTATACTCTAAGACCTAAGAGTTATCTAGTATGTTCAAGCTTTACTTTTTCACCTTATCAACCCTCTCTCTAGAGTTCTGAATAATTTACTAACTCACCACGAAAATATTTTCTTCTGGACCATCTCAACTGAAATGCCGCACTACCCCAACCTGGGCCGAGATCGAGATGCCCTGGCTTCTTCAGCAATCTCACTCTTCCCTCGTCTTACTTCCAAATAAAAATATAGAACTCAATACGCAAGTGAGTAGTCTGTCTGCTAAAAAGATGTGACTAGCTACCTAAATATGAGGAATGAAACGCTATATAAAGCAGTAACTGAAGCTGCTGGGCAATTCAGAGCCCAATTGAACTCAATTAGTCCAAACCGCCGACACTGCCTCAAAACCTATGCTAGGAAAGTTAGTATCTGAAATACATTAAACGGCATATCGGAGCATTCTAGCTGCCTTTCAACAAACACGGGTTTCTCGTGATGCTGTAGAATAAGCGCCCTTCCAACAAGTTTGAAACGGCTTCCGATGGGCCTTAGGACCAGGACGGAGTTGCACCCTTTCAATTTGAATATCCCATCAGTTTCCTGCGCGCCGGGACATATAATGCCGAATAAGCTTCCTCTACTAAATAGCCGACACGTACCCCAGTCCGCGTCTAGCGCAATGTCTGCGAAATCGCGCATCGAATATTCTTCCTCCAGATCCTGTTCGCTGACAGGTCTTGGTAGAAAGAGCTCCATTCCTATGCGTATTTTGTCATAAGATGAAAGATGCACGGCATCATGTTCCCTACTAGAGCGCTCGCCATTATCAGGAAACTCAGCTGCATCACGATGAGCCTGGCCCGGCAAGCTAGCGAAGAAGACCTCTTCTCCATTTGGTGGCAAGTTCAGCGAGCTCATCTGCCTCCACACTTCCCGGCCTAAGAAACTCATGAGTTGCTTACTATACCGGCGTCGATACCTGATAGATATTTTGTCGACTGGAAGGGCTTGGAAGCAGCCATCTTTAAGGGTTTGACGCCGATATTCATCTAGTGTAAGTCCTATTTGAAGGTTACCCAACACACCATCGGCGGATATATTCACTTTTCTATTCAGAATGAACTCAACCTCGGAAGCTCTGTTGTGGGACGAACGTTGTGCCTGGATCTTGTTGGAATCATTTCCGAAAGCTCTCTGGAGACACTCGCTCAGATTGGCCATGTCGAACCAAGTCCCCCCGTAGATGTTTTCTAGACAGTAATGCATGACGTCTAGATACAAGTGGCCTAGCGGCCTCTTGTAATTAACCACAACGTCCTCGGAGGAGACACCGGAAGCCAAACTGAGTAGTCCGTATACTTTGTCCATCGGATCCTTACATCCATTTTGTCCGTGCTTGAGAATGAGGTCACTGAGCTTAGATTCATCACCCACTCCACGCATGCCATCTTGGAGAACATTGTAACAAGCACCCTTTATGATATCCAGGACGATGGATTCTGTATCCCCGTCACCGTGGTCGGAGTCGGAGTCGGAGTCGGAGTCGGAGTCGGAGTACTCACTGGCGGCACGCAGTTTTACCCCTTCATCTAGCGCAATCAAATGATTTTTGAGGATATCCCAATGCACGCTCCTACCACCGCAGTAGAGATGGATGTCCGTCGCCAGCGTTACCTCTTGAATAATCCAAACCCTAGACCAATACCGTTGATGGCATAGGGCTTGTAGACTTTTAAGGCGTTCGGCTCCGTGCTCAGGGTCCGCCCAGTTATCGCGCTCTGCGGGACCACCGTCAGGGCCAAGCAGCTCCCCGTCATCGTCTATCTTACTATTCTCCAACACCTCGAACGCCGCAGGAGCTCCTGGCGCCTCGTCTTCAAGCCAGACAACTACGCCAGTTGCCCGACTGTAGATGTTGGACATTAAAGGAACCTGGTAGTTCTTGTCTGATACACTAGATTGGTCGATGCAGATGGCGTCGACCCAGAGGATGCGTGGTTTATCGCATAGCCGCAGAGTACCCAGGGCTTTGAATAGGTTTTGAGTGACTTTGAACTCCTGCTTGTCTAGTTGTATTGTTCGCAGATTCTCCTCGCTCCCCCACGTGTAAGACAGTGCTTCGAACTTTGCATGCTCGCCAGACAGCTGCGTGGTGGATAGTTCGCACACGATATCGCAATCTTGCGAAGAGTTGGGATCATATGATTGTATCTCGATGAGCCGAATCTTCTTGACCTTCTGATCTACGGGCTCGATTGGCGAGTAGATGAAATCAGGATTCATCGGCTCGGGCTCGGACATCTTGATGCAAGACCTGCGTGATAAATCGAGAATGAATACAATTACGTAACGGCCCAGTGCGAAAGTTGACTCTAGGAAAATGGTATAAAAACAATCAATGTAGTATACGGGACAGTAGCTATACCTATTGGTATGCGCTTCCCCGCGTTTGCTGCCCCGCCTGATGAAGCGGGAGCTTATGCACATCATTAACGCCGATATGTCGGCGTTAAGGCTGGAAGATATCGAAGAAGTGTGACCTGTTCTATCATTCAAAGATCACGTAAGAAGAATATATGTGAAAACTAAGCCGAAAAGGCGTTACTATCTAGTCCAGTAGATTGGATGACTTGTTCTCTAACACTATCTATCGCTAATGTATTATAGGACCTATAGACCTTCCACAGCTAAATAGCAACAAACTGGCTGTTCCATTGCCAAGAAATGATGAAAACATGTGCGACAAAGTGGTCGCGGGTATCTTAAAAAGTGCCTTAGCCAAACGATGCACCTAACGCCATGGTATACCCACCCAAATGACCCAAAACTCCACATTGTATCCAAATCCCAAATGCCGCTCGTTAAGTCCACATCCCGCGATTGATCACGATCCAGGGGTGGTTTAGTACATCGCGAAGGGGCAGTCGCTTCGACGGATCCAAATCCAGTAACTAGGCAAATAGTCAGCCTGGAGACCAGAAATAATAGAGAAGCCAAGGCGAGGACGAAAGAACTCTACTCGCCCCTCTATGTGTAGGACTGCGCAAAATGTAGATAAGGACGGGAAGGGGGAATTCTTACACTTTCAACAAAATCGTGTGCTTCGGCGGATATGTAGTAGGGTAAAGGCTTCATATCCCTTTCAATGATCCTCGTATAGGTCATATCCACGTCGTCATCGAACGGCGGTTTGCCTACGAGAAATTCATACGCCAAAACGCCGAGCGTCCACTGATCGACAGCCATGGTGTAGCTTTCCTCGTGTCGTACCATCTCAGGAGGTAGATAGTCCAAGGTGCCACAGAAAGTTGTCCTCCTGTTACCAGGGGCATGAACGCTATAGCCAAAATCAGCCAGTTTTAGCTCGCCGCGAAGGCCGATGAGGATATTCTCGGGTTTCATATCGCGGTGCATGATATTCTTTCCGTGAAGATATAGCAAAGACATCGTGATTTGGGTGATGTATTTCGCCGCGCGACGCTCCGAAAAATAGCCCACCCGTTTGAGAACCTTATATAACTCCCCTCCGGCGGCGTACTCGAGAATTAGGTAGATGTGGCGTGAGTCGTGGAACCAGCCATAAAAACCGAGGATGCCCGGGTGTCGGAGATGAGTGTGTATTTCAATCTCGCGCCGGACGTGAGTCTCTGCCCCTTCGAATTCGATCTCGCTCTTGGTCAACACCTTGAGAGCGCAGATATAGCCCGACTCGCGGTGTTTGGCGAGGTATACACGGCCAAATTTGCCCTCACCCAACCGCTTGCCAATCTCGAACATATCCCGGTGCAATTTCCGGGGTGGAGGAGATTGATCGATGCTGTTCGCGACATGACTTGATGATGCAACTTGGGAAGATGCTGCGCCAAAGACGAAGACGGAAGATAGTCGTTTGCAGGTCAAGCAGCCTGGGTTGCAAATTTGAAATTGAGACTCACTAGCACCACACACTGGGGTTTTAGTGGCCGGGGTCTCTTTCCCGGCTATTGTGGTATTAACCATGGCTCGAAGGTGTACCTATGTAACACAGGTACACACGAAAGCGAAAGCGAAAGTGGGTTGCGCAGGTATAGTGGTATAGTAGTATAGTAGTATGGAGTATGGAGTATGGAGTGAATAGTATGGGGTAGATAGGTGGTGGTGGTGGTATTAATCCTTGTATTGATCCACAGACCTAGTAGTAAACCTTGGCTGACGCTGCGTATCCATCGTAGGGCTAGATCGTTGCTACAACAACGGATGATTAAGTATATACCCCACCACTCTTTTTCCCACCTATCCGATTGCCAAGACTCTTGGCTTATGTTTAAAAGATGTAAGTATTGACTCAGATACCTAACCTTAACCTGGTAGTGTAGAACTTTAAATACTGCCTAGCTACTGGGCCACGACATTCTCATGCCAGGCGGCTGGGTTTTATTGCCGATGATGAACTCGTCTTTGACTTGCGCATTGGGATCTCGCTTCTCTTAAGTGACCAGTAGTAGGACCAATAAAACACCAAAAATTATAGTCTCGTACTGATATTCGCTCATGCCAACGCTCATACTGAATAACTTGCACTACCTTTCTTATACCTACCTTGATGTATAATCGCTGTGCTGTTCCCCCCGCCACCCCCCCTTTTTAAGCTGTTATTTTATGTGTTATTCAAAATTATATAATCAAGTTTCAGGAGTGTATAAGTTGTGTACGGTATTTTACTTGTCCAATTAGTGAGCTACCTTGGTACTTTATTGCAAACTATCGGGTATCCTCACCGTTGTTGGTTATCGAGTTGTTTCGTTATCCAATATTAATCGATGAACCAGGTACGTGTCCGGCGTTGGAATACACACCTGAAGATAGACAAAATCACACCAACAGCAGTTAAAGCTGTACTACATGTTCATACTTGTATTATACCATATGTTACAGTACACAATTCATGCATATGCCTTCCGCCGCGTTTTGCACAGTATCGGGACCATGACTTACCGAAACAGTGGAACCAAGCTAGACGAGGGCAAGGCTTGCAAGAATTCACCGCTTTTCGTTCCAAGACATTTTGCTGCGTGTACAGTGCTGTACAGCGTGTCGCACCCGCACTATATATAATTACCTAAGCTTGGTGGTTCCGCCAAGACGCATGAGTATGTACATGTCCGGTGACACGACAGCGATCATTGCAGGCTTAGGTAATTCTCTGTCCAATGTGATGCCTAGTTTTGAATTTTTGTCTCATTCACTGCCCTACTTTCCTCGTATTCACTGTCGGTATTTATATTCAAGTATCGGGTGACGTGCCAAGCCTTAGGTAGCCTTAGGTAGCCATTGGTCTATGAGCCTGACTTGGGAAAGTCAGATGAGATCATGGTGCATGGTAGTTTACCAACTTAACCATTGTAAGTAATAGGTAAACCTTACAACTTTATAACTTTATTCTTATTTAGTTTGTGTAATCTCGATTCTGCCACCCCTCGTTCCCATTGCTGTGGATACGAAGGCATTCCAGAACCCCAGGTCAATATAAATACCTGTGATGCTCAACTACTCGAGAGTTCTCCTCCGTTAATTATCCACTGCCTCCTTTGCTATACTATATCCAGTTATCCAATTGCATCTCACATAGTATTCCAACAGAATGCCTTTCAATCAGAAGCTTGCTATCGTCATGTGTCTAGCCCTCGCGGGCTTGGCAAGCCCAGTTCATTCCTCCCGTTCGTTCTCCGCACGGGCTCAGCCAGATGGTCACGACTCTATCCTCCTCTATCAGCCTACAATGTACCAAGTGTTTCCGGTAGCGGCCAGTCAGTCATCGCCACCAGTCTCACAATTGGAAGTTCTGCGAACCGGCAACACCTCCGTACTAGAGAACATTGCTGTCTTCGAGGGCATCCCAGCTAATGCAAGAACCTGCGTTCTCGGCTGGGCCCAGGCCGCAAAAGCCGATCGCGCCGAGTTCGCCGTCGCAAGAAACGGGCTACTAGCTGCGCAGCAGATCTCGCACCTTCCCGGGGAGGATGTGAGCTGGGAAAACATTGCACCCATCGTAGAAGAGGCAGTGGAGCAGGGGATGCCACTACTTCACCCTGAGACGACAGGCTGGCCCGATATCCATACGGCCGCGGGCCATATCGCCGGCTACATTGACTGCGCTGAGACGATCTATTTGAAAATTCAGATTGATGATCGCGGTACCGATGGTTTTGTGTATCTCGGGCAGGACGACAAGGACGGCCTTACACTGGAGGTCCAAGTCCAATGAACACTTGCTGGGGGACTTGGTGGCACAGTGGTAACGACGGACGAAATCTTTATCTAACGATAAGCCGCTTTACATGCGCTTGTAGCAACTCATGTAGTAATGAATTAGTATGAAATGTAGTTTCTAGTTGTCCCGCAAAGCGCGGTTGTGTGCACAAAGGATGCCGTGATGTCGTACAGACAATGACTCGTGGCCCTGACGATACTAGTTTTATCCAATCCCGCTAACCTTGTCTAACATACCTACTCCAAATGCACAGCATGCGACATTCGCACCACTCGTTCAGCTGCCCCTCGTCATCCCAAGGCCAATGAGCCCCGTTGCACATTATACCAAACTCGTATACGTCGTTGCTAATCCGAAATGTCTACTTTGTGTAGCTATGGAGGTGTAGTGTAAGCTCCCTAGGTCATACGTAGGCTTGGCTTCGATGACCCGGCATTTCCAATGCGAAAACTATGTACCTATAACCCGGACTAGATGCAGGGCTTGAGGAATAGACTCGAATTAAGAATACTCTTCTAAGGTGCCAAAGGTCCTTGGCCCTTCAAAGGAACTAGGGCGGAAATGCTGCGTATATATTTCCTGTCGGCAACTATCCCGAATTCGACTAATTTTTCCTCATCTCTCTACTCTCTCGTACGGAGGCAAGTGCTGAATAGCTGAGCCTTAAAGTCCGAGACTTTCTGAGATGAATTTGGTATTACAGCCTGAGGCTCGCAGGCACTAGTGTAACAGTACCATCAATCAATGTCCGGGCTAGAATCACCTATGTAGAAAAGAATAGGCAGCTCCTACCGTGACATAAAACTGAGTTACTCTCTCTTCCCATCTCAGCCTCTATTAGGTACTATTACCGATATAACCTTATTACGATGTCTTTCCATATTAATGCAGAGACTAAAATCCCCTCTCTTGAAACAAAGACCTTCCGTGCTTCAATTTCAAGACTGCATTCTCTCCTTTCCAATTTTCCAAGGCTTATACTGGCCACCCCGACTGGAGTCTATGGTGTGTTGCGCGCCGGTGCGATGGACTTCGTCGTACGCCTTTAACACCGCCTTAGCTTCGGTTGGTAACCTTGCGTGACCCAAAAGGGGCTAGAGAACGAGATTTTCGTCAATAAACGTGCTACCACCTGACATTTCACAATGGATTATCGTGTGTGTAGCATCACTAATCACGCGTACAACCACCTCTACTAGCTAACTGTTATATAGTAAGTGATATCATAGATTAGAGTTGTTTTTGATCCATGAGTACTTTCGAGCATCCCTAGCGTTTATCAGCTTTTCATCATCTTTGATTGAGTCTTAGCATAAAGCTTTAATCTTATGACTACTTATATACCTGTGTTACTGTAGGGTGGATGTTTTTGAGAATAGTCTTCGAACTATACTCTGTATGCTGTCGGTCCTCATAAGTATATCACATTGGTAAGTGGTCCAATTAGTAAAATGAAGGGTGATAGAGTCGTCACTACTGTAGTAGACTGTGTTGAGCTTTCTCGAGGCGTGCATGTGCTCCTGTAGGACTGCTGCTAACAACTCGCACAAATAACTGGCACCTGTATGATGCCCACGAGAAGTCTTTTATTAGTCATACGATCAGTCTCGCCGATGTCTTCTCTTCGTCTTCCCTTTATTTTATTTTATTCTATAACCCGCACTACGCATAGAAACCGCGCCTGTCCGCTCGAGGAGTTGCCTGGCGAAAGGGCCTATTAGATCTAAGGCGTGTTGTGAACTGCAGCTTATGCCAATAGCTATTCCGGCTTGTTTCAGTTCTATGGCGGTCTCCAAACTGTGGACATCGAGGTAGGAAATTTTCAGCAGAGAATTCAGTACAGATACGCCTGTGAGGCCACCTCCACAGATGGTGACTCGGGTTTATTCTGACATTGTCAGAGCCTCGCTAGATAGATCAAGATATGAGTGTATAATAAATGGGTGTTTCTGCATAAAAATTCCGAAACTGCTAACAGTAAACAAACCAATTTTCACTTCACCTGGCGCTGCCACAGGCCGATCCCTAGTTATAGTCACTCTTGATCACGCCATCTATCTCGCGATACCCTTCGCTCTCGGAATTTGAAGCATTCAAAGCTATCTCCATAATAGCGAATGATAGGAGAGCAGACTTCTCCCGACCCCGTGCACTCGCTGCGTAACTGGCATTTCCACAGGTCCCGAATAGACTTTCGAACGCCCAACGGCCTGGATATACGGATCCGTGCAACAAGAAACGACGTTGCCACGTAAGTCTCGCTCCCTATGCTGTGGTCTCGTCGATGTTCACACGGACACAAGCCTAGCGGCACCGAAGGTGCACGAGCTCCTAATCGGCTAATCGCGTGGCAACGACGGCAACAGAGGTTTTGGTGGAAAGAAGCAGGCCATGGTGGACGAGCAATAAAAAGAGCATGGGGTCCAGACAGAGGCACACGGAAGACAGTAATTCTCTACAGCATCTCAAAGTAAAAGTCTCTACCAGGCTAATGTTGCCTGAGGCTAAAAAATCTCAGCCCCCGGAACCCGGGTCCATTCCTGAGTCGAGTTCCACGCCAGCTGCCACGTCGTCATCTGCGCTGTCTTACTGGTACTCAGCACCAGCATCAAGCAGCGCAACACCCACACCATCTTCTAGGCCTCCATCCCTTCCACCAGTTCCACCAAGCTCTTACCCGGTACCCTCGTCTGGCCCAGCCAACTCTTACCCGTTGCCGTCATCTAGCTACCCCTCTCCTTCGGGTGATCCACCAACTACACCTTCATCAGGCCCTTCATCTCTCCCCACAAGCTCCTACCCAGTACTGCCGTCTGACTATCCTGTCTCTGGCTCCCCACTCCGAATACACCATCGGCCACGCCTTCATCTGGACCTTCGATCACTCCTTCGTCGGGAATTTCATCCAATCCTTCGGTAGGTCCATTCTTTAACGCGGGAGGCTCTTATCCGGTACCTTCACCTAACTATCCCATCTCAAATTACCCCGCTCCCTCAGCCACCCCTTCTGCAACGCCCTCATCTGAACCATCATCATATCCTTCGTCAGCATCAGCGAGCTCATACTCCTTGTATCCTTACTACCCTTCCTACCCGTCAGACTACCCTCACTCAAGTTACCCGTACCCTCAGTCTTCGGGTGGTACCTACCCAACGGCGACTTCAACCAGGAGGCCATGAATAAGCAAGAGGCGTCAACAGTCAAAGCAGAATAATAAAATGTGATCTTGCTAGGAAGTGAAACCCGCGAGAATTTTTTTTGACGAGGTATACAAGGTCGAAGTACCGTCAGTTACGATAGTTGGCCTAGGCTGTCCACACGACCCCTACTGACCCACCTACCGTATCCATATACCATACTAGAGACCAAGCCTTACAACTTGGTCAATAGACATCTCTTTTGGAGAGGTTTGGTCAATGGGTATGGCATTGTGCGCCAAACCGTCACACCGTCTACTGTAATGAGAATTGTGTAAATCTTGGCATATTCACTTGTCCATCCATGTATGTATGTATGTATATATATAATACCAATGTAATTAATAATAATGAGAGAAACCCGTCTCTTATACCTAGTTAAACGTTGGTTATGTAACAATATGACAAGTATTCGCAGCGTCAGAAGTGTAATTGCTGAGTTATGATATAGTCCCGAGTGTTACTATGTTGTGATGTTGCATGTATGCTGCTCTCGAGGTGAAGAAAGAAATGAAGTGAAAAAAAAAAAAAGTGTTGGGCTTCTTAGCCGTTATCTTAATCTATATATATTCACAGATATGCTATATATTCTAACTTCCGTTGTGGTATGTGAGTTGTAGTGGAATGCTCGATTATTGAAATACTACGCAGGCCGATTGAATTCTCACACTCTTAATAAGTCCGTATTATAGGGGCGTCTAATACAGTAGGGTAGAGCCCCTTTTTATGTCAAGGTACCCGGCACCAAAACCATATGCCCCACACCCTGTCTGTCTGCCTTGCCTTTATCAGCTCCAACCGGTAACCAGGGGCCATGTGCGCTACGCTAGCACATACTAGTATATATGAGTATTCATGCGTAACCCTGGAAGTGGATATCCTGATATTTGAGCTATTGCGAGTTACTCTGAGCCTATTGGTTCAAAGGATACAGGGCTGCTGCCTTGTGACAATTATGCCTCGATTACCAGGTCCCTGGAAGTCGGCTGTTCCACCCTGTCCCAAACATAAGATTTGGCCGTTCTGATGTAACGGTGGCGCACCACTGTATATATAGTAAGTCGAGCTACCTGTGTGTGGCGTATTATGCCGTGTGAGGGGTGCAATGCAGTGTAGTACGAGGTCACATGAAAGTTTTAACGTTAGCATACTAGACGTATTCTCTCCGGTTCAGGATTGAACCACTTGGAAGGGGAATAGTTGTCATATGCGCTACCATGCGCAGCGCAGACATACGTGCGAAGCCCTGGATGCCTCAATGCTCTTGGCATCGGTAGGACTTTTGGGACCCTTGGCGTAACGGATATCGGGTTACCGTTGTCAAATCTCTGTCACTTATCTCCTCCGCCAGGTAACTCCTGTCCAGCTTCTCCTTTAAATCCGACCTAAAAACCGATTCCGCCTTATATTGTTCGGTCGTTCGGGAAACCATAGAACCCGTTCACGGTACACCGTTGTTCACCCCACAGTCCGCATCGCGCAATAACAGACGGGTGCAATGTAACCACGGCTCGCGGGGAGATGTCCCCAACTAATTTATCAAATGCCGGCTGACAAAGCCCTTACTACGAAGTCTCTGTCAGCGCTGATTGAACGCCATACTCTTTACGAACTATATCCAGATTATTATATAAACGGTATCGACCGCCGTTGGCAACTGATTTTTATAAATAGCAAAATGTCTGCAGGAACGCAACATCGGCCACAAATTCCAGGGAAATTACAATGGCTGGACTTGGTTCATTATCTTCCGTGAAGTTCATCTTTATCCCGGTTCTATTCTTGCTATTCGTGTGCCAACATGGCCTCGCGATTGGCGCAACCGGCTCGACGCGGAGAGACCTAATACTCAGCAATGGAAATATTCATACCATGAGCGAAGGGGGGGAGGTGGTATCGGTTATAGGGATTAGGGAGGGTGTTATCGTCTATATTGGAGAAAGCCAGACGGAAGCGCTCGATAAGTTCGACAACGCCCCTAGCATCGTGGACTTGGAAGGTCACATTGCGATTCCTGGATTGATCGACTGTCACAACCACATCGTGCTGTTAGGAAATAGGCCGGGATACCATACACCACTAGAGAATGCGTATTCCGTTGCAGATGTGCAGAACACGTATCAGTTACGCGCCAATGACCTCCCTTCAGGCAGCTTCATTACGACTATTGGTGGATTTCACCCTAATCAATTCGATGAAAGGCGACTTCCGACCCTTGAAGAACTCGACAAAATTGCCCCGGATAACCCAGTATTCATCTCATATAGCTTCGCGGGTCCAGCATCAACTAATAGTCTTGGGAAAGCCTTTTTTGAATCATTGGCGGAGCCACCGTCGATCGGCACAAACGGGTCGATTTCGATTGGGGAAAATAACGGAAAGGCACTATTGGCTCTTCGGAAACAGCTCACATTCGAGGATCGTAAGCGTGGTGTTCGTGATGCGATGACATATGCAGCATCTGTGGGTGTCACAACTCATCTCGACCAAGGCGGGTTTCCGGCAACTGGTACACCATCTGATGGTGCGGGGCACGAGGATCTCTATTCCTTCCATCTGCCGTGGCTATCGGTGTATGATGATGAAGCCGGCATTATACGACTTCGTATCAACTTTCTGCATATGGATGATAGTCTTGGCGTCCCAACTGTGCAGCAACGGCTACTCAACACGTTCAAGTTCTTCGGCGACGACATGGTGCGAACGGGCGGAATTGGGGAATTCATAACAACCGACTACGATGGTGGCCCATTCTTCACCCAGGCGGCTCAGCGCATTGCAGAAGCTGGCTGGCGCCTCGAGGTGCATTCCTTGACGAATAGTGACTTCAAAACACAGATCCAAGCGTTCGAGTCAATCAGTGCTAACAATAGCATCGAAGATCTGAGATGGGTTGTCGCCCATGTGCCCTTAATCACCCCAGACTATCTTCAACGGCTCAAAAAGATAGGCGGCGGTGTCAACCTGTCGGGTTGGCAGTATCTAGCTGGCACTGGGCCACAAGCCGGGCCTCCCTTTAAAGATATTCTGGCCGCAGGCATCCCAGCTGGGATCGGAGCCGATGGGATGCAAATTGCTCCGCTGAATCCTTGGATTCATGCTTATTATGCCACCACAGGAAAAAACGCCCTCGGTGAGCAGATTAACCCGGGACAGCAAATCAGTCGACAGGAGCTGCTGCACCTGTACACGCGTGCAAATCAGTGGTTTCTCGGAGGCGTGGATGAACAACTTCTTGGGTCTCTTGAAGTCGGTCGACTTGGAGACATAGTGGTTTTGAATAAGGATTACTTCACTGTTCCTGACGAGGAACTGAAAACGTTACGGTCTGTTCTTACGGTTGTAGGCGGTAATGTTGTTTATGATGATGGTAGCTTAAAAGCCTAGTAGGCACTATAATTGAATCTGTTTGCCCTGGCGACTCTTTGACTGGACTGGGTTAACAGACGGCCAACGTTAGATATCTCTTCGATAGTTACACCGCTATTCAAACCGATGCTTAGTATTTAGACCACCACGAACGCTGCAATGACTTTTCAAGGTGGATGGTTTGATTGTGCCTATCTCGCATTAGACGTCTTTGGTTGTCTGAGGCAAACCCCTAGGTTCATTGCAATAAGCAGCATTATGCCTTAAACCCCTTTTTATTTCATGGTGGGAATAAATGAAGGGGGCATACATATCAGAGTTGTGCCCAATACCCAAAGCGCCCGACCAACCGCTATTGAAAGGAACTGTTTAGCTACAGACATAACCAGTCACTTAGTCAATGGCCACCTATGAGCGACAAAGACGCCACACCTATTGTGATACAGTCTGGACGTGGACGCGGAATCCTCTTCCTGGCATTCTCGCCCGATGGATCTGAGCTTACTTCTGGCTCCCATAATTATACCACCCGAATTTACGACGTGATCACAGGCGAAATACGCGGAAATTTCTTGGTTCGTGACGGCTACGTTCGCAGTGTCGCCAAACGGTAAATGTCAAGTGGTTTGGTGTCCCCGAGTGAATGAGGGCTGTTTCCAACCAGAAGGGTAGGAGGTAGATGATAGTTGGGGCTTAATAAGGTGATATATTAATTCCTGAATCCTTCCTTCTTTCGAAGGGGGGATTCTAATCTACAGGAGGCGTTAGGGGACAAGGAGGCAATGCGGCTGGCCTATCCCCTAACGTACAGTGTTTTGCTACATATGTTACTAGACGACATTTTTGGCGCGAGATCCTGAACGGCACATACTAGTTAGTCTCCCTATTGGTGGTTGGCAGTGCGCTGAGTAATGATGCCGGTTTTCCCGGTTTCCTGGTCTTCTATTGATCCAGGAGGAATAGCGTGCTGCAGCCACAATGAATAGTTGCTCTTGGCAAGTAACCCTGCGCTGATCTCAACTCAAACTACCGGAATATACGGTCTGCTGTCTGCCCTTGCTGGTAGGGGTTTATTCTGTGTACCGGGTGTATGGTATGTGGCCCAGGATGCGAAGAGGCGTATAATAAGTACCTCTCTTCCCGCTTCATCCTACTCGTGGGCGTCCATGGATAGAGCTGTCCAAAGTAAATTAGTTGAATTTATCATGGCTGGTGTAACTAAGTCCTTCACAATCCGGCATTATTTCGAAATCATAATATGGGCTTAGATTAGAAGTAGCAAATACACTAATCCTTCAAACTACCGCTATTGGAAGCCATATTCTATAATAGTCACATTAGCCAGGCTGAATGCTACAGTTAGTGAATATGTCAATCCGCCACCTGCTGCTTGCTAAATTTCAACAGCTAGTACAAATAATAGCCCCCCCTTGTGTAATAAAAATAGTCATTTCCTGCTTTACTGACAACTGGAACTCATATACATCTCGCTATGCTAAGGCAGCTGACTCCTGGAGACATTCGTATCCACTAAGGTTGCGCCTTGTCCAGATATTTTGTCAGAATCCTAGTGTAGGGGTATGGTGAATACTTGTTGTTGCGTGAAGAGCCTACACCTTCCTTGTTCTAGAAGGTGTGACACACTTCACTTGGGAATAGTCTAGTATTTTTTGTATGCACTTTCCAGTTTTATCCGCTGAGGATTGTATTAGTAGACATCTAGACATTCCATTAAATCTATAATAACCTCACATAGGGCACCCATCTGCTAGAACTTATTCTGTTAGGCAGAAATAAACACTCTTCAAGATAGAACTTCATAGGAGATCGCGAATGACAGTGAATCACTTAATATCCCATGGCTCTGACTGTTGGAGGGCTTCACGGGATGATAGAGCCATAGTCTCAAGATTATATAGCAACTGTTCTTAACGTGAATAACATAGCCAGAAATTGTGCAATCATCGCAACACCACTTGATGATTAATAAGTTACAGTTGACTACTACGTAGACACAATCGTTAACTCCGTATGATAGTGAACTTCCTCAACAACCAGCGTTGGTCTAGGTTAGTGCTTCCAGCCGAGTTAGCTCAACTCAGCCCAGCAGCAGCCCAGTGAGATTCCGCTACTAGTCTTGCTCTCACCCTTTAATACGGATCCGCGACGATGGAGATATCCATACGCCGTCTCGCAATAGCAGAAAAAGCCCTTCGGAACGCGTCTCGAACCTCGAGCGCCCGGAGGTCATTGATCTCGCAATCGCACTGGATGCTCGGGTGGCTCGGGTGGAGGTTGATGAAATCAATAAAAGGCAAGAAGTTGCGGGTGTCCAGAAGCGTCTTGTCGAAATCTTTCCAGTGCTCGTCCAACTCCGTGAAATCGCCCGGGAGCGAGTGTTGCAGCGGAAACACCGGTTTCAGGCATACGAAGATCCCTTCTAGCACCACTACGTCCGTCGTGTAGTTCATCCTGATGTACGGCTTTGCTACTTTCCGCCATGTCCGTGGGTACTTCGCCGTCGCGACGGATTTGGCGAAGTCATCTGGTTTCGAGACGTAGTTTTATCCGATGAGCCGGATCTTCGCGTCGCTTTCGCCCTTGATCGGCCTATCTTTGCCGTCGTCCCAGTAGGTGCCGGCTATTCGTGGTGTGAGTATCGTCCGTGCGAATAGGCCTGTCTTGATGTCGACGGCTGCGTAGTGTCGGCATCCGTGTGGCGACTCGGTGAAGTAGTGTCTGATGCCTTGGTGCTCGCGGTGGAATTTCCAGATTATGTCCCGGATTTCCTTGGGCAATTGTGTGAACACGTGGAATGTAGTTGGAGATCGTATCATGATTCTTCGTTGAACGATCCGATGGTAGCGATGGGGTCGAGAAAGCACTGGTGATGGAATTGTACAATAGAATTGGTTTGTTCCTGACTGTGTAAATAAATATTCATTGAGCAACAGGTAATTTGAACTTTCTTGATATTCCTATAACCTCATGAGCCCCCCGGTCCACGTGATGCCTAGTTTCTAAGGCACCAACTAGGCCGAATCCATTACCTCCCATTTTCTTGCTAGATAAACGAATGTGCTCGTCTTTATTAGGCATCACTAGTCCCCTAACTACTTGTATTTCCCACAGTGACACCTTAGGTTCAAACACTGTCAACGTCTTCTGTAACCGATACAGTACTCTTCTCGATCCCTGCATTTCTGTCTTTGATATCTCTCACAGCATTGTCTATAATAGTGGTCTGATATGTCTTGAAATTTCGAACGGATACTCGATTGTTAAAGAGTTCGTCAATCTCTTCCAACGTTCGGCCTTTTGTCTCGGGCACGAAGAGGAAAAAGAATACAAAGCAGACCAAGTTGGAGCCTGCCCAGATATATCCATACTTGGCACCCTACATACGCAAATAGTTAGCCATGTGCTGGGCACATAAAAGTTGCAATAAAGTGAATGTCACCTACCCAGTTGAGATTTTCCGGATTAATGAAGTAGGGAGAAAAGAACGAGGTCAACCATGCGAGAATGTAGCCTATACTGATAGCCGATCCAACAGACCAAGATCGCAGTCTCGTGCTAACTAATTCTGTTGCTGTTGGGTATGACGCGTCTCCTACGAATGCATTATATGCAAAGAGGTAGATAGCGATAAATGCGATTAAGCAGTTCCTGGCAGCGTATGTTCCAGGAGCTACTGTCGCGGAGACAGCCAGACCTAACATTGCGGCACCTTGAACGAGCGCTCCAGTCATGAGGATAGTTCGTCGGCCCATGACGTGGCGCATGAGGTATATCCCAATGTTGACTCCCACAAGGCCTAAGACTGTGTTCATGATTCCAAATTTGAAAGACTCGTCGACGGAGAGGCCAGCAACAATCAAGAAATAAGTCGAATAGCTGATAATAAACCATGAGCCTGAGCCGGTCTGCGTACCAATGACACCGTAGCATAACAGTGTACGTCTTAGATTAGTCCCTATGGCGTTATTAGTTCATGTCACAACTTTCCGTGTATTGACGGAAATCCGTACCTTTGAACATGTCTAACGGTCCTATTGTCCCTTCCGTCCGCTTCTCTTCTTCGATACCCTTGACCATTTCTACCCACTCAATTTCTAATTCTTCTGGCGGCACCGAGTCTCCTCGCAGAAATTCCAGGGCCTTCCGCGCCGCCTCGTTGTCACCCTTGTATAGTAAATACCTAGGGCTCTCCGGAACAAAGAAAAGACCGATGGACAAGATAGTCGGCACGATAAAGAGTGTCCCAAGCGGGATTTCGTAGGACGATTTATCTAGAAAATCTTTGGTTGTATTTGTCACCGCACTTCCAATGATGCTCCCGATGTTGACCCATTCTGAGAATAGGGCCACCATCACGGCACGCAGGTGAGCTGGCGACGCTTCAGCAGTGTAGATGTTTGAGAAGGTGACAAGAAAGCCGTTAGCCAGACCGAGAACCAATCGGCCAATGTAGATTGCCACCTTGCTTGTGGTTGATATTTGGATGATGCAGGCAACTGCATTCAAGAGACAGGCGAACCAGAGTGCGGCCTTGCGGCCAAAATAATGAGCGAATAGGCCGGCTACGAGGGAGGAAAGAAAGGCACCCAGGGTAAGGAGAGATCCTATAAGCCGTTGAAATGTGCCCTGCAACCATTATTAGTGGACATCATGGAGTTTCTGGGAAGGCTTCTTACGTCTATACCGTAGCCACCAGGCTGATTAGGAGCAGGATATCCAAAAACCTTTAAGAAACCAGGAGTTGCCTGAAGGGATCCAACAACTACCGAGTCCAATCCGTACTGCATGTTGGCTATAGCGACAACAGCACATATTAAAAGACATTTTCGGTTTGCCCAAAGGGAGGTTTCGGTTAGTTTAGCTGTCGACATGGCGATGAGGTCGAATTCAGCAAAGGAATGTGTGTAAAGTTTGGTTGGGTGAACCGGATGAACCGATGGAACCGAAGGAACCGAAGGGAGAGAGGAAACCCCAGGGGTTTATACCAACAACAAAGAGCTAGGTATCTGAATATAGGATCCGTAATCATCACTCCGCATGATGACTGGCTCAGCTGGACGGGCGAACCAATAGGATGATGATCATATCTCCAAGTTTGTAGTGTTGTCGGATCTAGATCATCCCCCGCATTTCGGTACTTGTTTCTCAGAAGAACAGTGTTTCCCCAGTATGTAGGCGATGTTGCATCGTTGCCGAGCTAGCAATGCAGCGTACCACCAGCCCGGTGGGAATCCAATAGACCTTTTTCTGCCACACAGCTGGGTTCTGGGTTCTGGCAGTCTCTGAAATGACCATTGTTATTGCACGGGAGAAGTCTTGTCTTTACAGGTCAAGTGTGAGCTGCTAGTTTATAAGGCCAAGCAAGCCATGGCCCGTGCAGCTCAGGCTCCGGCCCCGGCGGCTTGGTTCCGTGATGACAGCTTCAATCAATGCATGTACACTAGATAGGCCAAACATGGACAAGCCAAGCACTATCTAGACTACTAGGTAGTACACTAGACAGGCCAAAGACCAGGCCGGTCAAGAAAATTGGATGCGGCACCGTCTCGGGTTTGCGAATGTGGAGGGTAAAACACAGCAGCCGCTTACACTACATGTATACAATTGAATTCATTGTGAGACCGGAAGATGCGTTCTGTGTAGGTCCTCGACTTGAAACTAGACAATAGGTGTAGGTAGGTAAGTCGTACTCTAGATGCTATGATAAGTACCTAAGCAGTCGACCTAAGGTAGGTTAGTGTAGTGTATAGGTATAGTGTACGCATAGATATTTAGCGCCTCTTAATTTAGAGAGTGAGATGAGATTAGATGAGATCTAGGATTGCGATGCGCAATTACAGTATCTTAGGTACACTATCTAGATAGGTAGCCTAGAAGCCTGGTGTCTACAGGGTAGGTAAGTAAGTACCACCCTTCGAGAGCAATAGTTGTTAGAGAAAGAGAATGATTTCAATTGGACGAAGATGTAGTTGTATTGGAGATGGTTGGTCTGTAGCAGTATGACTGCCAGCTTAAATACTGTATATGCCCTACGCCTTCCACCTGTAAACTTCCACGCACTGTGGTTTCCTCCACTCACTGTTAGGAGCATAAATGAGTGTACCTAATCATGTAGGTAGGTACCTTATTAAAATAGACCCTGCAACTATGCATGATTCCCACTTATCTGAATCGGAACTCGACACCTCTCCATTCCGTCTTGACTCTTGGCAAGAAAAAAAAAAGTAAAGGGAAAGAGGACAACAAGTCAATTTCTAATTGATGGCCCGGCACAAAACACTTCGGATACACACATTGATGCGCATAGCCATCAATTCTCCGAGTGCTGTGTAGAGCCTCTCTCCGCTCCGGGTCTTGCGTTGAATGACGCAAACCTACCTAGTATCACCATTATATCATCATCATCATCATCATCATCATTCATCTACCCTCATTCCCCTTCTACTGCGATACAACGAGGGAAGTAAAAGGGCCGACCATAACGAAATCAACGGCGGCGACGACGCGCAAGCGAACCAAACACGATGAAGTTTTCCACCTTGACTATCGGCCTCGTGGCTCTACTGACTCCTCTCACTGCGGCATGGTCGAAAGAAGGTATGACAAGATGAAAGACATAGACGTCCCTATCCCCCAATCCCCCCAATCGCCCCCATCCCATCGCATCACACTCAGCATTTCCTTTTCTTTTCGTTCTAACTGGGCTTGCGCCGCCATAGACCGCGAAATCTTCCGTGTCCGCGATGAGCTCTCCACGCACGAGGGTCCCGACGTGACCTTCTACGACTTCCTCGGCATAACACCGTCCGCGTCCCTAGACGAGATCAACAAGGCCTACAAGCGAAAGTCGAGGGCCCTGCATCCCGATAAGGTGAGGCAGCAGATCATGGCCGAACGTACCAAGCAGAATAAGGCCAAGGGTGTCAAGGTCACCAAGTCGCCTACCCAGTCGCAGATCAAGGCCGCCGTCAAGAAGGCCAGCGAGCGCCAGTCCCACCTGGGCATCGTCACCAACGTGCTGCGTAGCTCCGGCCGTGACCGATACGACCACTTCCTGAAGAACGGCTTCCCCACCTGGAAGGGCACCGAGTACTACTACAGCCGCTACAGGCCGGGACTGGGCACGGTTTTGGTTGGCTGTCTGATTGTCGGCGGAGGCGGATTTCACTACATCGCGCTGTACATGATCTGGAAGCGTCAGCGCGAGTTCGTCGAACGCTACATTAAATTCGCCAGAAATGCCGCTTGGGGCGACAACTTCGCCATCCCGGGTCTCGACGCCGCTACCGCCGCCACTCCACTGCCTCCACCACCAACGCAGGCTACCAACGATGATCAGCCCCAAATGGCCCTGAACCGCAAGCAACGCCGGATGCAAGAGAAGGAGACACGCAAGGATTCCTCCAAGGAAGGCAAGCGACCCAGCCGCGCGAGGGGACGGAGCAGCCAGCAAGCCAGCGGAAGCGCCACACCCGTTCCGCAGGCTCAGGCTCAGGGGCCGGAGCCGACCGGCGCTAAGAAGCGAGTCGTTGCTCAGAATGGCAAGATTTTAGTCGTGGATTCACTCGGCGACGTCTACCTCGAACAAGAGGACGCAGACGGAAACATGCACGAGTTCCTGCTCGACGTGAGTACCATTGAACCAATTCCTCGCCCGCCAACGAAAGCTAATCATGAAACAGCCCGACGAACTACCCCCGCCCACCGTCAAGGACACGGCGCTCTTCAAGCTGCCGGGCTGGGTCTACGCGCTCACCGTCGGCAAGGCCCTCGGCCGGCCCGCGGGCGATGCTGCGGACTCGGAGTCGGATAGCGCCGACGATCTCGCGGACGATGATGTCGACTCCGAGGCAGTGGCGCAGCGGACGCCCTCTACGGACTCCGCGGACGACTTTGAACTTCTCGAGAAGAGCGTTGACGACTTGGCTAACCCTAAGACGACGGGCAGTCAGGCGCAGAGTGGCAAGGCGAAGAAGAGAAGCAAGAAGCGGTCGTAGAGCGTGTATCTAGCATATCAAACATAGACGTCCACTTAGTCAGCTCTTATTATCTCCCTTGGCAATAAAGGTTCTTCTTGTTCACTATATTTGCCGCATCACTGCCACGAGCATGCCTGCTTGTAGTAATGTAAATAGAAGACAACATTACTAGTGAGAGCTCTTCCTATCAACGTGTCGTTAGCGACTTGTTTCGTAGCCTAGCTTCGGTACATTGATCATGAGATCGGTATGGTCAGTTTATACGAAACTAATTCGTAGGTCCTGGTCTAAGCGTCACCTAGACTACGAACCCGTGAATCAATGTTGAAGGCTATATTGATTACGACCCCGTGGAGGCGGGTGCTATTATCAGTATCGCGCGACTTTTCTTTTCCGTCACCTTCTCTAGATCGAGCGATCTACTTGCCCGGGGTACAGAAACATACATATTCTTGATCTCGAATATGATATAAATCCCAAGCGCGGATCCTGTCAACCCTCGTGTTTAGCTCCTGACTACAAAGAAATGCCTCATCTAGGCCTCATTGCTGCAAGCCATTATTGTTTCTTGTGAGGATCTCGAAAGATGTGTCACAACCTCAGCTCTACAACAAATAAATCACGTAAGCATAGCAAGCGAGTCGACTTATAACTTCGCTTTCAAATCTCTGCACTGCTGCCGTGGTGTTCTTGAGTCGACCGCCGAGCGCAAAGACATAGATGTTGTCGGGTGATGTATGTACTAGGCTCGGGCAGTACTATAGGTCCGCTAAGAAACGATTACAATTCTTCGCGGCTCTCTTCGGCATCGTTCTGCATAACTAAAGACTCGGCATTTTGGTGAACGAGCTCTGCTATGGCCGAGGCGACACCTAGATAATAGATCGCGTGGCCGATGCTCCTCCCTTTGGGGCGGGGGAGGTCGGTCTAGCACTCGGCAGTTAGTCCGGCCCATCGGTAGCCCACCTAGCCTTTTTGATATATGGCAGAAGAGTCTTTATGGAAATTGATATAATAGAAATAAATTCTGCGCTGGGAATCGTCGTCGCGTCTTTTCTGCGGAATAGGGGCGCCGGGTTTTGTCACTGTTGCTAGCCGTTGTCCTCGTTGTTGTGGTTCCCACAGCGTAGGAAGAGCCAGAAGTTCCAAGTTTTGATCATTCTAAGCCGTCTACTGACTAATAGCGCTCTAGAACGATTGTTGCGTCATAAGTTGTTTGACACGCCGATAGTTGCCCTACGCATAGGCATATTTGCCTTTGAATCAGACAGCCGGAGCTTACCTACCTAGGGACTGGAGATCTGTGATACGTACTTATTCATGGTTCATCTTCCTACATTCCATTTTTGCAACTCCTACACATAAAATGACCAGCTAAGTCATCGACACTTCTAGACATCTCGATCACTTAAGAAAAATATATATAAAAACCGGAGGTGTTCGCTTTGCGACAGGATATACGTGGAAGAGAGTCCTTGGTTCAGGCTACCTCGTCCTACTTCCTTACAAGGTCACTTGTCCCCTGACAGATTTTGCTTATATAACATTGTTTACTTGACGTCATCGTCCAACAAACAGCTACCCCTCCAATTATTCACCCGCTCTGGCCTATGTACAGTGCTCAAAAACGCTTTTCATCCACGCGAAAGTTCAATTACAAGTAACGGATCTTAATCAGCTGTTATCGAGTCCATCAACGTGCAACAATGGTCCGACCCTCGAGCATTTGAGTCATGAGCTGGTCCGACTACCGGCTCGACGGTATCCCCTAGCCATCGCCAGTAGTAGTGACTTGAATTCAAGTCACTGTGGTATACCTGCAGTAACTGATATGTGCTAACGTTGGCACCATTATACAACCTGACATAGCCAAAACATCATATCCCCAATCTTTCCAAACAATGTGCCATAAGTCCAATTCTAGAATGAAAAAGGTAGAAACATATTAAAGTAGTGCTACAATGGAAAAACTGGCTTTATTTTAATATTAAACCTCAAACCCCAAAGTCACGTCTGCATATACTATATATAGCTACTCCAACAGGGGATAATGCATGTAACGGAGTCGTGATGTCTCGAATATCATAAGTCAGACTTCAAATTCTGGCGCGTCGGGTAGGTCTCTTTGGATGGGTATGCGTCTACAAAGCCTTCCCTACACTGCCAACTAGCGTGTGCCAACATAAATTGAAGGCCCAACGACTGTCCTCAAAAGAATAGACTACAACGTGAGAAGTCACTCGGATCCATTTCGTTTGGAAACAGATGCTTCATCTGCAAGTCTCAGCCGTGAGATAAATTGGATTGATTAAATAGCTATATTTCACCTAAGCTCTCATTACGAGCGACTGCGACAAAAATAACATTCCTAGGGTATATTGTTCTTTCTCTTTGTTTGCTTCTCCCCTCAAAGGGGAGGTGGCTTATCCAGGGAAGCAAAAGCTCCAGTATTTGCATATTAATACCACCCCGAGAAAACGCAACTGGAAAATGCAAGGGCGGGTCTAACGGGTAAACCGGGGACACACCACACCGGGCTGGACGGAATGATGCTCTTAGAATAAAAAGGCTGGGTGGGGTAAGACAAGTGATAAATCTGAGGGAGTTGAAGGGATGAATGAGCAGAATAAACCGAGACAAAACAGATGAAGGTCATAATCTAGGCGCCGACGTACCTCGTCTATTATATGCCAGATTGTATGAGCCTAAGACAGCCTCAAACCGTGGGAGTTAGTTGTGCATGACATGAAACGTGGGTGGGATGGGGATGAATAATAGAGGAAGGGCGCGCGATGGCGGGAAATAGAAAAGTAACTAGAGAAAGGCCACACCGGCATTCCCTCAACGCCGTCCTGGAGTATGAATTCAAATATGTAATGTAGGCAAAGCCTTCCCTTCTCTTCAAACCCTTGCAAACAGAAGAGATATCATGCCCATGCCATCGTCGACTTCCTCCACTTCCAGAGTCCAAACCCCGTAGGCTACCTGACTAGCTACTCGCTCAACAGAACTTGACTAGGATATGCTCCAAGCATGCGGGGTACACCCGGCAACTTTTATCAGTGTTGGTCTGACAAGAGCGTGATATGTACATATCTAGAGCTCCATGTCGCCCATCTGCTGAAATACACCATACTGGTTCTCCATGGCCTGTTGTCTGTTGGCCCAATCGTTGTAGACAGGATCTGTGGCCAGACGATAATTACAGGTGCCAACAGCGGACCCGAAATGATTATAGACTTCCTTTGGTCTCGACATCTCTTCCTGAAGCTGCCGTTTCACCGATTCCTCATACTCGCGCCGAGCCATCATCTCGTATCCTGACATCATATATGGTTCAACGTATGCGGTGCTCACCCAATGCCCATCGGTCGTTTGGACCGGTGTTAGTGGCGTGCCGTCCACTATAAGAAATGAGTATTAGAAGATTGCCGATGCTAGTTATGGTTCGACCCATTCTTGGGGAGTGCGGGAACCCATTTCATATGAAAACTACAAAAACTGTATACCGAAACGGGAAATGAATAGACTCGAGAATGCTTACAGCTCATCAACGAATTTCTTCGTGCGTCTTCCTCCGCTAGCTTCTGTTCGTGGCGGAGCTGTGCGAGAAGTTCTTCCTGTTCGATTGTTGTGTTCGTCCAGGTCACAGTCGGGTTAGCCTGTTGCGAGTTCGTTGGGGGGCATATTTGCCAAAGCTCGACTAGGCGTATCTGCTGAGGAGCATCGGCTGTCTTGAACAGGTCAAGTTGCTGTGGAGACAAGCAAAAGGGGTCTATTCCATGGCGGCTTAGGACTTGCTCCGCCGAAGGATGTGTTTGCGGAGGCACCGATGACGGGCGTTGGGGCTCGGAGATTGGTTCATCGTGACGAATGGTGTGGGCAGAGTGATTGTAATGTTGTGAGATGGAGTATTTAATAGGCTCCGGGTCGGGCTGCTGTTGGCTAGGTTGCTCTTGGGGGGTTTGTTGCACTGGCTGCGGTTGCTGGAATGTCATGTTGCGAGAGAAGAGCGTGGCGAGCTCCTCGCCGGCCTGCATATTCGACTGTGTGTATGCCATATCTAGAGATATGATGGGTGTTAGGTGGGACAGCTCCAGGGACAGCTCCAGGGACAGCTCCAGGGACGACACAAAGGAACAAACGCCCACTCACTGGGACAAACTCGAGGATTTCGCTATACGGTGGTATTCTCGATACGTTTGAGAAATCTGCGAAAGCTGTATGTCTGCTGCGGGAGCGGTGTGGGGGTAAGGAGGTGGAACAACGAGAAGCGTAGAGGAGAATCGCGCGGTAGCAAGAGTGAGAAGCTCTGATAATAGGTACTGTCTCTTATATTGATTATGCTATGTACTTGGGCGGTGACACTATAGCTGCGAGAGGAGGCAGATGAGATGGTTCACCTGGGATTAGGACCACGAGAGAAAGAGGAGGGAGCGTATGGGATTGGATGCAGCCTGGATGCAGCCCCTCGGTGACTCGAAGTTAAAAGGTTAAAACGAGTAAGCCAGAAACCCAAAGGCAGGAGGCAGAAGGCCGATTCTAAGCACTGCACGGACACCTTGTTAGGCAATAACACTAGGGCCCGAGAAGCGACCGTCTGGGGAATGCTGTGGGGGAGTCTAGAGGTCAGGCAAAGAGGTGAAGATGGGCATTGGGACACGAGGGCGAAGGGGAGCGAGAGAGAGTATTGATCGACTAAGAAACGCGACGAAGAGCTGTTTAGTCAAAGTGAATAATCAAGGCAGTTATCGTTGTTCACGTTTCGAATCAGATCCGAGTCGGTTTTCTGGAGAAGCCGAGATCAAAGCAAAGCAGGTTGTGGTCGGGAAATATCAAGTTAGTATCATGAAGTTGATGCTAAGAAAAGTTGAGGAATGAGTGAATAGTGTAGATTGGACGAAGGAGGGGTTCTAGTCGAGTCGACACGGTAAAATGAGAGGGGCTTGTGGGGCAGGCTAGCGAATCATACTACCTAACAGCACCCCGAGCAGACCCGGGGCAGGCCCAATGCAAGCAGGCGGCTATCTTAGTGGACCTGTTAGAAGACGTGGCATCTGCTCGTGCCAAGTTCGTGTGTTTGATCCAACTAAAAGTCGGTACCAAACTCAATAAACCCGGTTCGAGTGGAGCCCTGTTGACGCCCAACACACAAAGTAGATACCTAAGGTACGGTACGTACCTACACGTGGACCTAATGGACCGGTCTAGGTACCTATTAAATGTCCTATTACCATTGTAAGTCATTATAAGCATTATTTAAAGAGACGGCTATTCTATACACTACATTAAACATGAATGAATCATTAACTTTATTTCCTTATCAAAAGCACGCTAGCTTCTAACTCTCTCCTCGCATATACCTGCCTAGTTAAAGGCTTAGGACCCGGAGAATCAGTTAAAACAGTGGTGACTATACATTTTTTTCTGTACGGTTGGGGTTAAGAGATATCATATAATTAGATAGGCAACTTGTCGGGATATTCATTCATGTTTATTCTTGGTTTGTCTGCAATTGTTAGACGCATCGATCATACAGCACAATAGGCCAGTCAACCCCTATTCTGTTAGAAGCGTGCATTCTAGTTGTTGTAAGCATTAGTATTCACTTCTTCCCAACTGTGTAGGGAGAATCATATAGTAGCCACTGTTCTTAATTGTATTCTCCGGGCCGCAGGCCTTTTAACTATCTGGGCATATGCGAGGAGAAAGTCAAAATTAGCACGCTTTTTAGTAGGGAAACAAAGTTAAACATGATACCTCTTAGCATAGAACTCGGCATATTGGCTTATTTCATCAATGCCCAAGGCATAATATGAATAAACCTACCAATTCCAAAAGGTAATTCCCGTCGCCTTGTTGTCAAACGAGTTATCCATGCCTCCCTTCCAACATCTGAAGCGTTTTATTTTCAATGATGGTGTTAATTATTATATACGTCCTGAAATTCACTCAGCCCAAAAGCAGCAGACAAGCATAAAGTATCTGACATGGCGCAAATCTACAACCGAGGGTATTGTAATTCACCGCGCTGCTAAATGCCTTGTACTCCTTACAAAACCAACTGCTTCATCTTTTCTTTTATTATACCTCATTCCTCTTCCTGACTCTATCAGGAGCATCGGAATCTAGAAGCGATGGTCCGGCTCTCGTGTATGGTGATAAGTTTCTGTAAACACTTCTTCATGCTTGCCAGTCAATATAACGTGGAATATATTGACAAGAGAGAAAATAGCAGGTAAAATTCTTCGCATAAAGTAACTACAGCGCGTGTGTGTGATATATACATGTGGCTGGTAGGTTGGTGTTGTACACTACTACTATTACTATTATCAGTCCAAGCCGTCAAGGTGTTCCCCTCTCCCTATACCCATATTCGAGTAGACGACGAACTCGCCAAGATCCCAGGCGGCGCTCGCCACCCACGTTTAGCTCTGATGGCTACCCCGTTTAATACGTGACCGTTGAGGCCGTCTCTCAACTTCCTGGCGTCACCTTTGGTTTTTGCGATGATCACCACCCCGTCGATTACTTGGATTCTTCTATCCCTCAACCTGTATCGTTGTGCAACCCACTTTACCAGTGCCTCAACCTGGTATGTTGTCGTATTTCGTTGGAAGTTGCTGAGGAGTACTGTGTGGCGTCTCTCCATGGCGGGTCTTGTGGGTACAACTGGAGCTTGATTCCCAGTAGGCTGGATATAATATGTGTTCGGGTCCCAATAATACCACCCTGGGCTTTGGTATGCGCTACCCTCGAAGGTTTGGTGGTCGCCATACCAATAGCTGGGTTGGATAGAGGGGCTAGGTTCATATACCGCATAGCCGCAGCTAGATCCTGTGCTCTGACTGTTGCTATAATTCGTCGGGGATTGCCAGGTGGTGGGATAGGCCTTACTCTGATACGGTGAGTAGTTGAAGTAGGCACCGGTGGACGGTTCGCTGGGTGTAATATGGCTACCACTATAGTGCCTGGGCGGCGACATGGTAGGAGATTGACTTTTTTCCCGAGAAGTTTTGTAGCCAGCGTTGGAACCAACCATATTACAGCTTCCATTTGCTATAACTGGTTTGTAGGTCCCATGGGCGATCACCGGCTCATACTGCGTATTCGGTAGCTTGCTGTCACTTGCTTGAATTTTCATATCCACGGTAACTGGCTCCCCACTGACAGGCGGGCTTATACAACTGGTGGCATGGTTTATGACGGTAGACACATGCCCGCTACAGCTTATTGGGAATCGGATGACTACCTGCTCATCTTTGTTCTTTCCCGACAGAGTGACAACGCTCGAAATATCTGTGGCCTGCACATGGAGCGGCTCAGAAAGAGTACCTAATCAAAGTCAGTCCTCATCCGCTCTGTGTAAACTCATGTTTATCATACTGATAACTTTGAGGAAGTTGCTGTATCTATGCACACATATCCATCCCTCTAAAGAGTCTGGGTAGATTTCAATATGCTCAAGTCTTTTAACAACTCTCTTGAGGTGAAGCCACACGTCTCTGAAATGTGTTCCCTTTTGTAGCTTGTATCCTAGTTAGTCTTGAGTTTATAAATTATGAAACCAACACTTACACCAGCTATAGGGATAAAATAGAACTTGGTCTTTAATCCAGGATCAACAGTGACAGTGTTCATCAGCCGTTCTTCGGCCACTGCGTTCAGCATTTCGTATTTGCGTCGTAAGGATACTTGTAGATACAAGTCTGGGAGGCTTAACGTTTCGACTTTACAGTGATGGTGTTTGGAACTTGTTGAGTGCTCGGTTGTAGGTATGGGATATAGTTGTTGTCGAGTTGGGCAAAGGAATCTGGGAAGCCTTGGCTAGTCCTCCCCCAAATATATACGCGTTGCCTTCGTTTCACGGATAGGATAGAGCATCATTGCCAAGGGTCTTCCGGGCGAGATTATCCTCGTCGCGCCCTAGTTCGAGTCCCGCGGATGTACCCGCCTCCAATCCAGGGTAAGCTATAGGCTATGCACACGTTTCCAGGGTTGCCATGTGCGTGATGTCGACGCTAAACGAGGTAGTCATATAGGAACGGAAGACTAAAGAGTGAATATCGGTAACACGGAATATAATTGTATATGAGCATTCCTAAAACAGAACGGGGTCGTGACTAAAAATATCAGACGGAGTTCATTGTGTACGAGAATCGCAACCCCAGAGCAGGGGACCATCCTAGCAGTGAAGGGAGACGCTACTGTACTTGGAGCAAGGAGGAGTAGAGAAATGGAGCTGTGTTGATTTGATGCGTAGTGGCTAGAATGTAAGGAGCGCAGCACACATATCGTAATGCCGTCGGCACCCATATATGTTCATCAAAATAAGACGATCTAACATCGAGCCGCGTGGCAAGACTTGAACTTGGTACTGTGCAGTTGATTGGATAATGATGGTACTGACAACAATTGGATTTTCGGCGGGATGACGAGGTTTGTTCGAAAGCTTTAGTGCGCCACCCGTGCTACCGGTACTCGCTGGCGCCTTTAAGTGTGTGGTAACTCGCATGTTTTGTGGTACACCAAGCCATGATTCGCCTCGTATGTATCTAGAGAAGTTGAAGCCAGTATCGCAAGGGTTTCTATATTTCCGTATTTGCAAACTCAAGATTGCAGACAAAACGCATCACAGCTCGGCGTCTGCCCATCCCGCTACTGTATGCGTAGGTATGTAGACTAGGTAGAGTAGGTATCTATCTAAATTTACTGTATTGTATTATACTACATGATATTCTTTTGTTTATCAGATAACCCAAGTCGTCCTTCAGCGTTTCTATTAAAAACAGCTATCTAGAGCTGGGACGGGCCCCTGAACTTGATCGCTAACATGTAACTATTTTGGGAGTATTACAGCATTCCTGGTGTGTTTGCCCCATTGCCGGGGGGACCTTTACACAGTGGTCGGTATTGAAGGTGCGAAATCAAAGCTTGTCGGGTGGCGTTCGCCCCTTTAAGCTGCAATTGGCAACCGGAGCAAACCGTAGATCGATCTAAGCTCTCGGATAGCTCATTAATAGTAATGATGCAAATTAAGTCAGATCCTTGTCTGGGAAACAGCATACGAAACTCAATGATAGCCATCTACACAGCGCCTACGTCTTTCTGGTTTGTATATATGCTTAAGCTGTGTGATAATGAAGGTGAATGGTTATTTTCGCCCACCGGCTTCCGCAAGAGCTGAAATTTCCTAAAAGCCTTGATCATATTTGAATCACTAGGAGATCTCCAGGATTGATGTATAAGTCACGGGACTCTTGAGGTTTGAATGAATGTTATATCACTATACTCAACTCTATCGCCAAGCCGGGTCGGGGGGCCTTTTCTAGCCCCGGAAGCTGAGTAGATTGTTCCATATCTAGAATTGCTTGCGGAGAGATGGGCTGTTTACCGATTCGACGACTATCCATGTCGCCTAGCACTCTAGCTTAGATCACTGTGTTTGCGTCGGTAAGTCATGAGATGCGGGGATTTCATCCCTTGAGTCATTACTGGTCAATGCTGAGAGGGGATCATTATCGATCGCAATTTCTAGCATGCCGACACAGCTTCTAGAGAATATCTTTATCCCTTCTTCTTAGCGTTACACGACACGTCTCATAAGTGACTATTATGCACGATAGAAAACTAACGTCAGTTGCTATGACCACTAATGTCACATCTGATTGAAAGTATAGTCAAAAATGTTCTTCTTTGTCTTGCTATTAGATTAAAATGCTAGACATCTGCGTTTCTTCTACTAGAGACGAGGGCAAACAGGGCAGGATTGTGTGACACTAAGAACGCCCACGCCAGGTAATTTTATTTGAAATACTTTGTGCGATGATACCTACGGTGTTCATTATTACGTCAAGGCGTCTTCGTGTGTTCCGCTGAGAGAAGAGAAGATAATGGCAACTCTTGATCTGGCGCCAAGTATGTCCGCCTACGTTTCGATTTCCACCTGACTGTATAGAAATCTAACCTCTAGTAACTATAATGAATGATTCATTTGTTTCACTAGCTACTACCTCTTAGGAAAGTCTGACGTCGGAGTTCTATTGACAGGAAATTCAATACTAAACATTAAACAATCTCCTTACCGCTGAGTCGTAGTCGCATGGTGTGGTGAGACAAAGGTAAGGATCATCACGCCATTGTAGACGTTGGCATAGGTAATCGAAACTAGTTTGTGGATTAATTATATATACCACTATCGCTATTTGAAGGCGTTGTGGCGGTACCATTTATTCGAAGGCTGTACGTCGCATAGTGCTTGCATTCTACCTCTGACGCATTGAGTTAGGTTATTACTATCTATTAAAGAAATACAGTCAAGTAGTAGCTCAAATCTACTGCAATAGTGCTGGTCGTTTCATTTATATGCCACTGCCATGTGACCGCTTCCTTTAGAACATAGACAGTGGGTTATATTGTTAGCAGAAACAACTTAGTAAGTATTATCTAATAACAACCTTTGTGCGCGGCGTAACCATACCTTAGCTTCCTGAAGTCAAATATGATCTTCTTTTAGTAGTTAGCTGATAATTCTATTACCATGGCATTTTTGTTAGAAAGGATCCCTGTTGTAAAACCCGTTGTAGAATCATAGCTTGTTAAAATAGATAGTTTGGTCAAATGTATAAACTACTTGCGAGTAATATTACTTTAGGTAATCTCGGGGCAGGTAGAGCGGCTTCACATCCTGTTAGAGCGATGGAAAGAATCCCTAAAACTTGTCATTATTCTTCTAGAAGGACTCTCGGGTGTTGGTGTTGAATATTGATATTCCTCGCCCGTGCTTACTTCGCCACAGGGTTCTTTTGCGGAACCGTGTTGCCTTTTCTTTGAGCGTTGGGCCGTCTGGACCTAACTTAAGGACAATATTCTTGCAAAGAAATCTTAGAATGAGAGCTATAGCCGTGCCCAAGTAACTGCTCTTCCGTGAATACTTTTCAATATCTGTTACTTTTATAAATGAATATCCTTTTCTCCGTCAATGGTGATAGAAGCGCGCATATTTTCACCTGTAAAACACAGGTCATTACCCACCTGTTGCCTTTCGGAAAAAACTCGTAATTGACGCTGTAGAATAGCAGACTCGAAAATCGTGCCAGGCCACTCCAAGGTACCTTGCCTCACTTTAGGTAACTCCTCGTTTTGAAAGGCGGAAGATATGGAGTGGAAACGATTTGGGGGGGGGGACTTGCTACACACAAATAAACAAGACGGCCGAGGTGGTATCTGTTGACAAAGTATGATTGAATAATGGATTTCCACGCGCACGTGATTACCTGTGTATGCAGCTACGCGTAGCAAATGCTGGAATACTTTTAAGGGATGCTGCAAGGGATGACGTTCACATGATATGTCATCTGGGGCCAACGTTTCATGCCACACATACTAGCAGTGAGATAAACACTCCCTCCGATATTATTGGCTAACAGCAGTTATTGCGAGGCTGTAGTGTACTCAGTGCAGCCCATTGGATATAAGGGAATATACTGAGGTTTCTTGTGAGTAAAATTAACCATGTCTTCTACCCTCAACCCCCTAGCAGCGATATAGCCCCGCAGACTAGGATGTCGCTTCAAATATGAGGACATAGGTGTAAGAACAGTAAATGAGCCCATATCTACTCAGACAGGGTACTGAAAAGACATTACTACGTAGTATCTGTATACTTAATACATTCAAAGGTGGATGGTTTGTCGTTAACCATAATCTATTGTGTGCTTGTGAGCGTCAAGATGAAACAGGAGCGTTGACCTAAAATCCCTGTGACCACTAAGATAAAACTTCCTTCTGGGTAAGTGTAGCAATGTCCATCTATAATCTTGACCGAGAGTGCGTAGGTTTGCTATACAGCACGAGCAGATTGGAAGGCCGTAATACCAGGCTTCATTTAGGTACTGAACCTAGATTTGAAAATTGAGATCGTTTTGAACAATTATTTGCAGTTCACAGGGGCTACTCTCCACGACCTTCAAAGCTCAATTGGAAGCAGCCATATCATATAAGTTTTCCTACGCTCAGGATTGGTTGACTTTGTACAGTTCGGCACATTCACCGAGGCGGTGGCGTTATAATGACCTGAGTTGTAAGAACTTTAATATAACTGTGTGTACGGACCACTTTGTCACGATGCAAAATCCAAGGTAGCTAGGGCCATAGGATATCGCTTTGCAGACATAGCTCGCACATAGCCATATTCGACACAACCGCTTTCAATTAGATTGGTATCGAGTAATGAAAACAAAAACTCCGGCTCTACCAGTCCCCTTGGTATAGCAGTATTTCAACATCTAGATAGTACTAAAATCTGTCAGTAATTGATCTAATTTGGTGGAGTTAATCATTTTACCCCTTTTTGAAGTTATAGAAGGGGTTCGCAGTAAAGCGGTGCGTTTTAATTCCTCTGGGACGAGACCAACATCATGCGGCTGTAGAATCAAGTCAGATGAGGTAATTGACATATAGCCAAAGGGGTAATTGCTAGTGTAACTGATCTGTGCAACTCCATAGTTACACATATGGTTTCTAGATAGCCCTACTCTTGGGCGTCTGTCACCGGTCCCAAAACTAGAGACTGACCGGCCGAGCTATCCCCGCAGCGGACATCTGTTCCGCATATATGAATCCCGTTGAGCAAGCGACATATGAAACGAGCAGCCAAGGCGAACAACCCAACGGCTCAATCACTTTTGTAGAAGATAAACTGACTCACCCGATCGAGCAGGGTGTACCTTCCGGTGTGAATACGAGATCCCTTTCAAGGTGATCTGGGATTGGTTGAGCATAATAGTACAAGTTTGCGGACTGTGACACACTGGACGGCCTTCGCACTTCACACTTCGCAAAGCTGAAGATAAGGACGCGATGGCCGTTAGACAGGGCAGCCAGGTTGCGAAACCGGAACATGAAGTCCAGGTCCGGGAGCTGTCAGAGATGACGCTTGACAAACTCCAGACATGGTCAGACGCGTGGCGTGCCGAGGCTATATGGAATCAGTACACTCTGTAGTCATACATTGGAGCTCCCTGATCTTTACCAGTGCAACGCCGAGTTCGCAAGTGTAACATCGCCAAGCCACTCCCCCACAAACCATGATGGGAAGTATCGATGCACCGAGCGCAAACCGATCGATTGCGTAATACTACAAGCAAATCACGATGTCCCCGGCGACAGTCTTCCATTTTAATTCACAGTATGGTTCAAAGGGGTGTCTGTGTTTCTACATAGTACGAGGTTCAGATTCCTCATCAGGCTTACCCCTCACCCCTCACCGCCTAATGAACGCGTATGCACTATCTCGAGAAGAGTACTGAGAATATTGAATTAGGTTGTGCCTAGACAGCGATGTCATGCTTGGTGACTTACTCAGTAGTCGATATGGCAATGATGAATGCACACACTTGATAGAACAAACTAGGTGCGATTAAAACAATTTGGTTTCCATGGCAAGTAACGCATTATACTCTTACGTGATCCCTAACGACGTAGTATGCGCATCTTTCACGGTATCGCGCCAGCATATATTGGTCTCATTCCGGGTGGCCACCGTCTAATGGCTCGTAAATGTCTGTAATCAGATATCGAAAAGTCCTTAGAACACGATTAGACCGTTCAATATCCTGCGAGACGGATGTTGTCACCTTGCCGTTCTGCCCATCCTGGCTGGCGGCTTGGATTGGATGTTCAGAGGTGGCAACAACTGCCGCAGATAGGGCAATGTTTGAACACAGAGCACGATTCAATGAAATAATATGTATTTCTTAAGCTCCCGATCCGCGTATTGACCTTATGTCACTGCGAAGTCATTTGCATTTATATTATAAATATTTAATTATCCCCTATAAGTATCCGCGCTTGAGTGTTCTCCTATCATTGGCCATCCAGGCACAAAGATCAAAGACAATTTGCTATACGGCTATCTCATGTGAAATGCAGTAACTCCCGCCTCTGTGAAGCAAGAAAAATAGTTAAAGACTGATGTGAAATCCACTTAGTGGACTAGCCCCTATTCAACCGACCTTGCTATCTCCGTTCGCACTGCCCACTATATCGGTAGTTACAGGAAGTCCTGATTGTGGCGTGAAGATGCCGATTCAATGCGTCTCCATCCAGTCCTGCGCAAGGCGCTATTAATCCTAGAGGCCGGTAATGTACGCCTGAGAAATTCAAGGATGTGGTATATGGTGTGGTATATCGCTGGAAAATTGAAACTCCTTAACTGCCGTTCTGGCCCTAAAGACGCGTTAGCAATCGGTATCTCATACAACTGGTATACAAGGTAGTAAATTCGCCTAAATCTCTTTCGTGATTATAGAAAAACGTCCTATCACACAAGAAAACCAAGACGCAAATTGTCTTCACCCTGCCTTCGTTTGAGACGTGGCTTAAAGATGGGTTATCTTACATAAGAGACGGCATACTGGCGGGTTGCGTAGATGGCATTCGGCTGACCCATTGGTACCTCGGAAGCAGAGCGGTCAGAACTAGACACGGTGACATTGGCGTTGCCCATATACCAGGTAGGTACCAGGCCAGCTTGGCTCGAGGCACTCTCCTCTCGGTGTATCTCAGTCAAAACCCCAACTGGCTTGCTTCCTCGGCGTTGACCGAATGTCTGAAGAGGGCTGTGTGCTGGATCCTCGCTTTGCTTATCGCTCAGTTTCATCATCCTAGCCCCTCTAGATGATCTTGAAGGACCTAGAGCTGAAGGTATAACGTGGGCGATTAAAGGCTTTAAGTGCACCAGACAAGCGCATATAATGCCTACGTTGCACTCGATCGACGACCAAATCGACGAGCCAAAATGATCCCCTATCAAAACCCTGGTCAGTATATTCGATGAACGTCGCAAAGAAAGCAAGGTGGAGGATTACAGGTCGGGTCGGTAGAGACGATTGCCTGCTTCAAGCTAGGTATGCGCACTGCAGTATGTAGATTCAGTAACTACTTTTCTTAGGAGCGTAAATTGTAACTAATTTCGAGTGCATACAAGCCTCGTGGACTGTGCCTAGGCCCAGCAAGGAGGCTGTTGCTCTTGAAAATAGCCAGAATGCGAAGAATTCTCTTCCAGATATTACTCACCGATTCCTGCGATTATTGTAAGACCGCCAACCACGAAAATACCAATCAGGGCGATTCGTTGCTTCAAGGGTAGATTCATGTTCCAAAGGATTTGGATAGGGAGAATATAGAGTATTAAATCTTCGACGATATTCAGAGCAGCGTTGGCAAAGAACAGAGCTGGCTGGTTAAAGCAAGTCCCGGGAATGCTGGCGTCCCACGCTCTCGCAATTGGATTGCATTGGAAGACGCCCGCAACGGCGGTGGCTACGCCCGTCAGAATGACGATAACCATCATAACCCATAGGAAAGCTCGATATGATTCCTGTGGAAAGAGTTTAAAATAGAATACGATAATCGAGACCTTTGTTAACGATACGCTGATGTAGTAGATTGGCTGATGGGCGTAGAACAGGATGTTGGAGGTGATGAAGTCGATGTCCGGTGGTAGGTCTGCAATATGCTTGCCGAGGCCATATCTTGTCTCTGTCGAAGGTAAAGTCAGTCCGATTCTTACTATCAATACCGTGAAGGGGCACATACGGAAACCAATTATGGTACCGAGGGCCAGGTCAAGGGCCCAGGCAACTAGAATCACCCAATCATCTGCACCGAGGCGAAGGCGCTGAATTCTCAATCTAGTCCACAGTCGAAGTGCCAAAGCCAAACTGGCAAAAAACTGGAAGACCGTTACAATGGCTATTACCTCTTCGCTAAGTGAGGCTTCGGTATGGGAATTTCGCTGAGTAATGGCTCCAGTTGTGGGGGCCATTTTTCTTTATAATGACTAACTGAACGGGTTGCCGCAAGGGAAGACTTTCCAAGTTTCTATAATTGGATCCAGATGAAGATGGCAGAAAGTTCATTTACTAGATATAGATATTTTCCAAGGAACTCCAGCGGTCGCCCACGACTACAACAATTTGCCATAGAGCTAATTGACCAATGGTTGTGTACACTACATGAGGATGGTAGTCAGGATGCTACAACATGATTCGTGACGGTGAGATAGGCTTATCTGGTATGGAGTCTTGGCAAGTTTCCATCATCGGAAGGTCTGTGTTGATTCGAGGGCACCTCCAACAGCTCAGTAATATTGCTGACAAGGAGCGTGGGTTTAGCTCGGGTAGCCTGCATACATTCACTACTTCAATGTAACCTATTACCCTAGCTTTTACTAACATACCATGCTCAAAGAGACGGAACCATCGAACACTCGGGGTATGCCTGTCTTGTGTTACTACTGTACCTAGACGATGCTTCATATCGGGTTCGTTTGTTTTTTATGCGTTTTAATTTTCTCGAATTGCTTTTAAGTGCCTCAAGATGCTTGTACACGTACTAGTATAATCGTTATTCCTACAATAGACATGTCCCAACCCAGTCTCCCGTATTTAGCGATCCATATGTCGGTAGTGGGAGTGGAACTACAGTACAGTAGTGGTTGGGATCCGACGCTACATGCTAGGGTACTATGACGAGTCGCCTTACTGTAGCTATGTACAGTAGGTTTCCTACTATAGGCGTTCGCATAACTACTACTGGACGAGGTGTAGATATCGTGTAGATATCGTGTCTCGTGCAGGCTACTGAAAAAAACGAGACCAAAAAGAGAGACAGAATGGGGTATTGTTTGCTGGATGAAGGTGGGGGTGATGGGAGGTGGTGGGAGGTGCTAGATACAGTAGTAGCCGGCGGAACAGCCCTTATGGCTACCTAGTGCCCGACGTGTCACAATTACGCTAGGGCTTTGTTGGGGTCTCGCTACCGGGGTCAAGGTACTGGTGGATCATGAGGATTGTAGGCAGTTACGGCCTACGTTATGTATATATAAAGTAGCTACAGTGCTAGGACACTAGGTCCCCTCCATCAACTCTACAACTACAATACACACACAATGACATTCATTGCCTGACAAGGATCCGACCTTTGATCTACTACGTAGGTACCTATAGTACAGCGCCTACAGAATTTGGTCACATAGCAACACGGTCCGCTCTAGGTATATGCTCCGATCGCGCCTTACTGACTGGAGTGGGCAAATTCAAGTATAAAAGGATGTATTTCACAAATAGTCAGTCTTATAGTAATAGCTCAGCGATTATGTTTTGTGATCATCACGGTTTTGTGATCATCGTGATGATATGCCAGATGTAGGCCCCTGTCAACCCCCCCTCACCTGTGCGCCTGCATCCGTGAGTGATATCAATGGCACTGTAGATGAGATGATGCAAGAATTCTTATCGTGTACACTACACATGACAACCCACCTACCTAATCTAACATATTGGTATCTAATCATTATAAGAACTCTACCGACGAGAATCACTGCATCTTCCTCCCAGGCAATCCTATATCGATTCAATACAGAAGACGATCAACTTATGTATCCTGGCAGAGCGGCGTGAGATAACTATGTCTACAAGAGACAAGTCACGTGTGCATACTGATGACGCGGAATCCGTATAGTGGCGGTTCTATCAGGATGTAATCTCGGGAATATATGCATCTGTTCTTACTTCGAGCCGGCGATAACGTCTTTTTGGCTTCCAACCGTCGCCATGTCAATTCCTGTGGCTTGTCAACTCTTGTGGCTTATCAATTCTTGTGGCTTGGCGATTACGTAGAATACCTAGGTGTGGCGCTCGCTATACGATCGCTCTTCATAACCCCAATCCCCCAAACGAACGCCACCATGCTATAAATAACCACTTTCAGCTAAAGCCTCTAGCAGGCACCTTCAATAGCCTACCACAAATCTAATCTGCAGCCATCCGTATATCCTGGTAGGGATTTCTAGTGGTCAAACACAGGAAATGGCCCCCAAACACTCCCATATTTTGTTTCTTTCATGACCGATGCTGCCTTAGAAGCTGTACTAGTAGATCGCCACTACAGCCACTGGGTGACGAATTAGGCAGAGGCGCTGACAAGCGAGCAACTTCTTCGATTGACTTGTCGACAAATTAGGCCAGCAGTTTGCTAAAGGCTTGGCGTAATATTTAATTATAGGCACAGCCAGGATCTTGGCAGTCGAAACACGCTATTAGGCGCGACGAGTCTTGTTAAGTAGAACTAGGAGATATGTCCCTGACGTCCGCAACTTTCTGCATATGAGAAGGGCTACCTCTTATATTTTTTATTTCTTTTTCTTTTCTTATCTTGATAATGTGTCTTGGATAAGGTCTAACCACGCCATCACGCCAAGTTTAGGTATCTCTCTATTTATCTACTGACAGAATTGAGACTGAAGTGTGTTGCACCTCGCCGTATGGCCCTTGCAGTCTAAAATGTCAGGTCAAGACTTTCCCTTGTCCCGAGTGCGGACTAATAGGAGAGGGGATTTTATGAAAATCGACGACACATCGGGCGGCCCAGCAACAGACTTCTCACGAATGCCCTCACGGAAGCCTATTACCAACTGGCAGCCATCATGGTGGTGGTGGTGGGAGATCATGGCTGTAACTATCTGCATTGCATCGACCGCTGGTCTTGTGGCACTTCTCAAGAGCATTGACAACACGCCTCTACGTCAATGGAATCTTCCCATCCAACCCAACACCGCCATAGCATCTTTGACGACCATTGCCAAGGTAGCCTTGTTAGTGCCGGCAGCATCTTGTATAAGCCAGCTGAAATGGCGTCACTTTGCTAGCGCACCACGAAACCTTGCAGACCTCCAGCTTTTCGATGCAGCTAGCAGAGGGCCCTGGGGTTCTCTCATCTTTCTATTTCAAGTATCCAGTCCGATCAAGGCTTTGGTGACGGTGGGTTTTTCGTTGCTAACGATACTGGCTCTCGGCCTCGATGCGTCTGCTCAGCAACTCCTACAGTTCCCTATCCAAGAAATGGAAATCAATGATGGATCTGTCGTAATGGGCGCGGCAACTGGCTATAATTCGAAGAGCATAAACGCACGGCCTCCGATCCAAGGTACGCCCCTAGTCTCTCCTTCAGTTTGGCATGCTAACATGTTCAAGCTCTCAACGCCAACATCATCCCGCTTCAGTACGAGATTTTGAATACTCTACGAGGCTCTACTTTCAATTCATATTTCACTTGCCCCCAAAGGGCGGCACGATGTACGTGGGATAATCTCTCAACGTTGGGCGTCTGCAGTTCTTGGAATAGAGCCTCTGTCGCTAGTGACGGCTGTGCCATGACCACCGCCCGGGTGCCCGGGGGGCCATCGAATGCGACTTACGCTGTATGCAACTATACTCTTTCAAACTCTCAAAGCGGAAATAGCGAACTCGCCGCCGCAATATATCCGCAACAGCTCAATCTCAGCTTCAGGCTACCGAGTGTGGACTTCATTTCCGGCAACAAAGTCTTCGAGTCCCACTTCATACCCGGACCCTATCATTATCCAGCAGGGACCGAGTTCGGTGAGTTCTGGGCATTAAAGGCCCCAAAAAGCACAAATTTCAGCACCCAGGCAAGCTTCAACCCCCCTGAAGCTGAGGCCTTCTACGCCAGCTTCTGGTGGTGCTCAAAGAGCTATCAGGGGATAACAGCCGAGCCAAGCGGCGTCAAATACGAAGCCTCATCTTCAGAGCGGTTGAGCTTTTTATTTAACAAAACCATCAACAACGGCATCTCAACCGAATCTAGCTTTACTTATAAGGCAAACTCGACTGGCATGAACTACACACTGGAAGAGGGCACATTTGAGACCCTAACAACGTACTTTAACTCCCTGTTAACAGCCGAGGCCTCGGACGAACTCTACGTGATAGCCGACGGCTCGATCTTAGCTATAGGCGGGCTTCTGTACCAGCAAGACCTCGAGAACATGACAACGAGCATAGCCGATACGCTAACCAACATAATGCGCAGCCGCACGCTCGACGAGAACTTCAACATCACCATCGTTGCCGGCAGGGCCTTCTTTGATGAGACGTACATACGCATTCAGTGGATCTGGCTGCTGCTCCCGTTGGCGGAGACAGCGTTGATCACGCTTCTCTTCATACTTTCCGTCGTCATCACATCGAAGCAGCCGTTGCTGAAAGACAGTGTGTTAGCCTATCTTGCGACTACCGTGAAGGACGATGCGGGAAACACTTCGGACTTGAGAATGACGCAGTGGACTTCTCAACAGAACTTGGATGAGCTAGCGGAAGGCGTTATCGTGAAATTAGAGCCCGATGGGCAAGGACGGCTAGGATTCGCCAGGAAAGATACTTGATCTGCCTAGCAACTCGAACAACAATATCTTGGGCTCTGTTATTGTTAACATCGCCAAGGTTGGTATATACGCCACGGGATGGCATGGTGAAAACAGAGCTATAGCTCTACCGATCCTCTCAGTAGAGCAGTATCTCAACATGGCATTCCACTCAAACCTGCATATGCTAGATATCCGCGGTTCAGAACAGCAAAACAACTTCGTTGTTCCGGGCCTCCCTTTTGCCAAATAGTGGGCGCCGTGTGGCTTTTGAAGCACGCAGCAAAAGTCGCCACCGTCGATAATTTTCGACCGCCTCTGAGTTCCCAGGGAGTCCCAAAACGAACGCTCTATACTATGGGCAAAATGGTGATGCGCAATTCACCTTCCTCCCCGGAAATCCGACTTGCCGCATCCCAAAGTTCTGTTCCCGGAGTAGGGCTGCCAGGTGTTTTACGCCTACAGCTTTGCCCCAGATGTTCTCAAGCACCGCGACCTGGATCCCTTTGGTTGTCAGGTCTTCAACAAGCGCTTGCCCGATATCACCAGAGCCCCCGGTTATCGCGGCGACTTGTTGATCCCATGCCCAGCCTTCGTTCGCTGTTACACGCTGTGCATCGCCCACACGTTGAGCGCCCCGTTTAAGCTTCTCACAATACTCAACCTCAAATATACCGCTTGCTGGGTCGACGAATGGAGGTCTCTTGACCGTTATGCTTCCTTGTCATGTATTCAGTTGGAAGATATATCCTTGCTTTGAACAGTAGGAAGCATGGCTAGAGCGAAATAGAGGGTTGTATATCATCGAGATTTGGCTCTTGGTTTGAAGACAGGGGAGTTATGCACTTGAGCCCAACTAAAGTCGCATGCTATTTCGGCTATGAAATGCCAGTGAAAAAGTGTGCTCTCAGGTCATTATAGGGCAATTTTAATATATAAGCCCTATATTATGTTATATTGCTAGAAAAGCACGTCTTGCTATCTCTCTAATGTGTGTCCTAGTAAATAGTATGGTGGGTTCTCAGGGGGTTGAGCAGACCCTGCTCACCCCCTGGTACATTTAGCCCGAGCCAATCCATCCAAATTAGCCCATCAATTCTGACACTTCCTTCAATAGCAACCAGCAATTTTAAGCCGGCGCTTTTTAAACAGCATTTTATAGCTTTGTCCTTTTATACAAAAGCAGAATAATAGCTTAAAAGCATTCTAAATAATCTTAATAGTGAATAATAATTCCAAAATTCTAACCTAGACTATTCCGCGTCATTCCCAGTAAGCACAACAGGAAACTCAACTTCACCATGTCGAGCAAAGGTGGTAAGCAGCAGCCCCATCGTGGGATGCATCCCGAGCGCGATGGCGCGGCGAATCCACTCGGCAACCGGAATCTCAGCGAATTCAACACCATCCGCAAATCTGACATCGCCGCTCGCCGTTCTCTCCAGAGCCCACTTCCGCATGTTATCGAGCGGGAGCTCGAGCGTGCCTGCATGGTTGACAAAATGAACGCAGCCCGCATCTCCGTGTCCATGTCCATGTCCATATGCCGACAGGACGCACTTCATTATCCCGGCGACGACAGCGTTTAGTTCGACGACGTTCACGACGCCGCGTGCGATGCCCGAAGACGATGCCACTGCGCCGAGTTTCCGCGCGAACCCTAGGATGTTGTGTATTGCGTCTAGCTGGGGGATGTCGTCGCGGCTGATGAGCGTGGGTCGGTGCACGCAGACCGGCCAGTTCGGGTGTCTCTTGACCAGATTCTCGAGGAATACTTCACTCGCCCACTTGCAGGCTGTATAACCGGTCAAATCGCCCACGAGCGGCGGGGCCGTCGACCTCACCGAGGCCTCTCGGAGCGGTACCCCGGACGCGTAGCTTCCGACGCCTGCCGTCGAGATGTAGTGGAATGGTACCATTCGCGGCATACACCACTCGATGAGGTCCCTAGTTGTCTGGTAGTTGCTCTGCTGCATCGACCGGTATGTTTTCATGTATGACGTGTCGGCACCGTTATGAATGACGAGATCCACACTACTGAAGAGATCATCGATCATGGCTTGAGAAAGTCCGAGTCGAGCCTGGCTAAGATCACCCTCGTGAGCGGTGACTTTGGTGAAGGGCTCCAGATCTGTCCTTGAGGCGGCATTGCGCACTGCAAGACAATGAATCTCTTTGACTGTGGGATCATCCTCTAAAGCCTGTAGGAGTGCCTTACCAAGGTATCCCGTACCTCCCGTCATAACTACCACTCTCGCTGAGGATTTGGATATTGACTGAAGCGGGCTGTTGTCGTCCCAGTCAGATACCGAGGACGATAGTCTCGTCTCTTCGTCCCAGTCGGTGACTTCTGGCGAATAGGTCTCTCCGTCTATCCGGCCTGCCATGCTTGACAAGGTACTTACCTCGAACAAATCTAGTAGAGAAAGTTCAACGTTAAATTCAGCTTTAATCTTATCGCGTAAAGCGAGAAGCAGTAGCGACGTGCCGCCCACGTGGAAGAAATCCGTTTCGGGTTTAATGCTAAGCGTGTTGTTGATGCCATGGAGGAGGACATCCTCCCAAATAGTCTTGAGTCTTTGCTCGAACGCGGTCCAGACGATCTCGACGTGATCAGTATGATCTTCTAGCGGTAGAGGTAGCGCGTCAATAGCTCTACGGTTAAGTTTCCCAGAAGTCGTCATGGGCAGATCATCCAACTCCATGATGAAAGAGGGCTTCATGGAGAGCGGCAGCCGAATGTTTGCCCGAATTTGTTGTACGCGAGAGTTGTGCTCAATATTATCTTGCGATGGGCCGTTCTTAAAAACAATGTGAGCGACCAAGAATTCAGGCAGATCCGGCGAGGTCTGCCTCACGGATACGACGACATCGCTCAGCAGCCCGGTCCCGGCACTTAGCATCGCGGTTTCAATCTCCCGTAGATCCACGCGTAGTCCGCGCAACTTGACCATCGTATCACCATGCGTACGACCTTCGATGATGATAGCGCCGTGTTCGGACCGCGACCAGCGACCCAGGTCGCCTGTCCGCTGCATCATGTTCAAACCCCTGGCGTGGTCCTCTAATGTCGCAAATGGATCTGGGATGAAAGTCTCTGCGGTAAGGGATGGATTGTTCAGGTATCCTTGGGCAACGCCGCCCCCTCCTATGAAGATCTCGCCTTTAAACCCGGCGAGCAGTGGCCGCTGGTACTCGTCGAGGACGTACACGTTGTAGTTAGGCAGGACGACTCCCGCCGGATACGTAACTTGAGCAGCCACTGTTCGGATGGTGTCCTCGTCCGTCTCCGAACAGTCTAGTTCCATCACTGTGGCGCAGAAGGTTGACTCAGTGGTTCCGTACATGTGATGAAAGCGCAGATCATCTTTATCTAGTGCGGCAAATTCTTTCAGGACCGAGGCGGCGAGCGGCTCCCCTCCGACCAGCGCCGTTTTCCAAGATGAACGTCTGAGAGCTTGGGAGTTGCCGTACCGGAGCCAACTCAAGTACTCAGAGGGTGTCCCGTAAGTATGAGTTATGTCATAGCGCGTGATAGTCTCGCTAATGGCCCTGGCATCGCCACGGAACTTACGGGGCAGCAGGCATACACTACCGCCGAAGCACAGGGCAGTCAAGACCTGCATGAGCGACATATCAAATCCCTGTGAGCTTTGCTGTAGGACTACTCCAGTGCCTGGCTTCATGTTGTATAGTAGACCGCATGGTTGAAGCCAAGATTGGATACCACGATGCTTGAGCACAATACCTTTGGGTGTCCCCGACGACCCACTGGTATAGAGGATGGCGGATGCGGAGTCGGGCAATGCAGAGATCGGTATCTGCCTACCACACCTCTCCGCTGTCGACACATTGATAACTCGTTGATCCTGCAACTCCAACCTTCGAACATGCTTTTGAGTATTCTCATCCACAAGCACGGCTTGCGGCTGAGCGTCTTTGATCATTGCCGCTAGCCTTGGCCATGAGCTTCCGAGGTCGAGTGGCACATACGTCCCTCCGACTCTCCAGATAGCAAGTATCGTTGATACCCAGTTTGGAGTCGATTCCTGGAGTACTGCGACTCGGGAGCCTGATGTCACTCCAACATCCTCCAACTCCGCCGCAATCTTATCGATCCCATCACGGAAATCGTGGTATGATATTGCGTTGCCGTCTCCGTCAATGATAGCAGTCTTGTTCGGATATCTCCTAATCATTTCATCGATGCGATGAACAACTGTGTGACCCCACTGCCTTGACTCGTATATAGGTCCTGTGTGGGTCAGTATATCAGCTCGAGAGAACAGCGTCAGGGGATAGAGCGTCAAATCACAATAGTAAACTTACCTCTACCCAAATCGAGCGCGCTTTGGATTTTGTCATCATCGAATATCTCTGGCTCGCAAATTGTCGACTGTGGCGCCTGTGAAAATGCGGTAACGAGAGAAATATAGCTCTCGGCTAACTGCTCTACGTCCACTTGGCTATACAAGTCGCTACGTACGATGAATGACAGACGGCAGTCCCCGCCAGCATTATCGAAAATATCCACAGTTACATCATATGCCATAATCGAAGGTCGGAAGGATAATAACTCAAGCTGGAATTCACCCCAACCCATGGTCTCCCCTACTAGGCGGTAGTCCATAAACGCCTGGAATATCGGTGTGGTTGTGGCAGAGCGAGCAACGCCGAGTCTAGAGGAAATCAACCAGGTTAGAGAGTAATAACCGAATTTGAGGAGTTAGTAATACTAGAGTCATTAGGGAACTTACTCGCTTAGCAGTAGGTGGAATGGTAACCTCGAATGCTCCAATGCAGCATGGGTTTTTGACCGCGTCTCCTGCAGCATCGTGTCGAATTGAAGCCGCGACTCAGTATGAAAAATAAGGGGTAAAACATTGACAAAGTCTCCAATACTCTCCATCGTATCCTCTTCAATCCTATTCGCATCTCCGATGCCAATGGCGAAGTCTTCCGTCCCAGTGTACCTGCACAGCAATACCCTATAGACAGCAAGGTAGAAGTTGAATGGCGTTACTCTACAGCGACGGCAGAGGGCTCGAATGGTTCTTTTCGTCTCCAGCCCGATCCTCACATTTACGTGCCTGTTCCCGTATCCTTGTAACAGTGGCCGTGAGATGAACGGGGACATACGCATGATGGGCAGAGGAGGCGGCGGATTCGCAAGCTCAGTCTTCCAGTACGCCAGTTCATTCTCTAGTTTTCCAAGTCTGAAATCGGCGTGTTGCCTCTCGCTGCTATCGGAATATTGCTTTGGTGGTGCGGTCTGTTCCCGGTTCGTTTGGGTGTTGTAATAGTGCTGCAGCACGCTTTTCATGAATGGAACAGCAGACTGTCCGTCCATAGCCAAGTGATGGTTCCCAATGATGAAGAAATTCCCATCACCACCTGATAACGAGATCGCTGCCAGGCGGACCGTATCACCTCTTTCGAGATCGTAGACATGGTTGTGCATGTCGTTGAAGTATGTCTCTAATTCGCTCTCGCTTTGGATAGTGTAATGCTCGAGGTGCAACAGGCTTGACTTCATTACGCCTTGCATCGGACGGGAATTCTCTGCGAAAAATCGCGTTCGGAGAGATTCGTGTTCTCTTCCCAGCGCGAGGACGGCGGTTTTCATGTCTTCGATGCGGAGCTCGCCGCCTGTCATTCGGAATGAGCTTGTCATGTTTCGATGGGTCGGGTTGTCGGCGCATCCGGCGGAGAAATAGAATAGGCTTTGGCTGAAGGATAACTCTAGGACTTTCTGATCTACTCCGACGAATGGCTGGGTGACCTGTTTTGGTAATGCTTTGGGCTGATCTGCAATACCTCCTGCGCTGGCTTCGTTTGAGATACGGGAAATTTCTACAGATAATTCAGTGGCTTGGAGGAGATATAGCTGCTTTTTCTCGTCCGACAACAGTGCATCATCATCCTTGGAAATCTCAATTGGATTCTGCGATAGAAATTCTGAGAATGGGGTTGGTTCGGTGGATGTTGGACTTGGACTATTATCGCCACTGCTAGTAGCGATTTGCGATCCCACACTTGACGTAGTAATCTGAGCTCGACCCAAGTCCTCCCATGTGGTCGACGGGAGGCTAGGGTCGGGGGACTGGGCGGTGACCATGCTGACTTCTTCTAGTACGTCCATATTAATTGGTTCTTCCATTTTCTGAAGGCTCAAGCTTTCGTTACTTTGCTCCTCCTCCACGAGCTTCGGTACTAGTGAGCGAGGGATTGTCTTGACGGCCATGTTGCTGAGATCGTCGACAGTCATCCCACCCAGGATCTTCAAGACCGGGATATTGACCTGAAGTTCTTTGACGAACCAGGTGCGGATCTCAATTGCTATCAAAGAGTCGGTACCCATCTCGTCAAGGCGCATTGTGCTAGATTGAGCATGGCTGAGCGTGGAAAGCTCCATCTGGAATAGATCACTCAATTTGGACAATAGCGCCTCGCGAATAATAGCCGCGAGCTGTTCGAGTCCTCGGACTTCTACCAACTGCGTCTTGAGGGAGACTTTGAGCCTACTCCGCGTGTCGACAATGTTTTCAACCTGATCTAGAACCATATGGCTCAGAACTGGTCCGGACTCATGCGGTGATTCGACTTTTGCCAGGCCGGATGTGATTTCTAGACAGTCTGGTTGGGACCCAAGTTGCCCTGCAATGACAGCTTCAGCGAAGTGCTGGCAAAAATCTCGCTCTGAAATCGGAACCATAGGCTTTTTAGTCGAGTTCTCGTAAAATGAAAAGTCGAGATTGTGGTTGTTGAGATAGCCGACGCCGTATATCGGGCCGATATGCATCACAGAGGCAATCTGCCCGCGTCGACGGCGACGCTCTGCGAGGGCAGTCATGAACATATTGCCTGCTGCGTAGTTTCCTTGGCCGACATTACCGATTATGGAGCCGGCCGAGGAAAAGAATATGAAGAATTCGAGATCATGATCGCGGTCTTGGAACAGTTCGTCCATGTGGATGCTTCCCAGGACTTTCGGCTTGGTGACTTTGAGTAGGCTGTCAAGAGACATATTGCTAATAGTTACGTCTTCCAACACCACTTTAAGTGTGAAAGTTTGTGTCAGTAATAGATACTGAAAAGAGGATCTAGACATTCATTGTCTGTACTTACTTGCGCCTTGACACACCCCAGCGACCTGTGGAAGGGAGAACTCGATTAGGCGGTATAGGTCCAGTACGGCAGCTCGATCTGTGATATCACTATACAACATCGTTATCAGAGATGGAAAATTATTTGAGGACTCAACAAACAGAGAAAAGGGTCACGAACCACACAAATACCCTCACATCAGCACCAAAGCCGCGCATTTTCGCCAGCCATTGCTCTTTGACCTTGGGTGAGCGACTCGATATGACGACGTATCTTGCTCCGCGGTGAACCATCCATTCGCAAAGCAAAAGCCCAAGGCTCCCGCTGAGACCATTTAGCCAATAGGTCTTATCACCAGAGAACCGAATTTGCGAGTCGGCAGGGAGAACTCGCGCGGTTAACACCCCTGATGCGGGGATAGACCAGTCCACTATATCCAGTGCGGAACCTCCCCGCGTTTTCAAATGTGCTCCTAGAGGAATAATAGAAGGAGTTAGGCGACAGTATTTACCAAATCCTTCTAGACAGCGAGAAACACTGTCTGCTAGTAGATTTTGCAGATAGGACTGCATCGAGAGAGGCTCGCTAGTAACAGAGGAATCAGCGAAGACAGATGAATAGTCGTAGATAGTGCAATGACTCGGTAGGTATGCTTTAAGACGAGCTCCAGCGGAAGATGCAGGTTGGTCTACACTAAAATCAAAGAATATTGTCGCATCTTTTTCGATCAAATCACGCACTTGTCGGTCTGGAGCCATAGGATGAAGAGTATGCCAGTCGGGCCCTGGCTTCGCCGTTGAAAGTGTAATGAAAACAACTTTAACGCTGTTTCTTTGGGCTTCGTCCTTGAGGATAGCGGCGAATAACTCCCCTGGTTCGTTGACGACCACTGTAGACCCATGAGGGGCATGACTAACGAGCAACTTCGCTAAGAGGTGATACGCCAGGAGTGAAATGAATGCAGCTTCTTGACCTGCTATTAGCGGTGTTGAAAGCGTGAGCTTGATGAAAGGAATAACTTCCAGTGTATGTTGAGTGGTTAGAGCGAGAATCTGATTGTTTGAGTCACGACTGCAGCCCAGCACAAGGTTCATGAAGCCGGCGGTTGGGATACGGAGAGCTGATCGAAGGGAGTGGGTTATTCGAATCGTAGAATTGCGTCTTCTCTCAGATGATACTGCGGCTTTCTGCCAACACAGTTCACCTTCGGGTCCAACAAGCCCAAGATTGTTGCTCGCCCTGTGGCACAGGCCGGGGGCAAGGACTAGACGCCGTGAAGCGTTATAGCGGTCATTCATTTCTTGATTGGGAATTATCCTCGGAATTAAAAGCGTGCCATTCTCCAAACCCAATTCCGGCTCGACAGTCCAGAGAAGGCCATTATTAAGCGAATCTTGTCGCTGCCAAATCACTGCTGCCTTGAATGCGAGGAGAGAGTCAGCAATATTCTGCGCACTTGGACTTTCCAGACCGTCAATGTCCAAACTCTGAATTTCGAGAGTTGGGATTTCATGCTTCACAGAGCGTAGAAGTCCGATCATCATATTTGCGTGGGGATTCTCAGACCGTCGGTTTGAGGAGACCCATAAGAGTGAGTTGATTTGTTGCAAACAGATTCTCAATGCATCCCATGTATCAGACATTAGGCCGTCCAAGGTCCATGCCTCAAGATCTAGAAGACTCAGAAGTGTGGTTTTCGAGCTGACTGTAGTAAGATCCAGTACTTCTAGAGACGGAACAGTCCTAATTCGGTCTCCCCATTGGACCCCTAATAAGGATACCAGGGATACCACTACTCCAGAGGTTCGAGGATCTCCACCTCCAAGAATAATGAGCTCATCCTTCGCCATCATGGGGTCGTCTTGGAACAGTGGCGTTGGCGTAGACTGAGGAGCTCGGAGGAAGCTGACTTGTGAGTTGACAGCTTGAGATACGAAAATGGTCATCGGCATCACTGCGCTGTCGAACTTTTCTATCGAGGTGTCGCATCCGGAAAACCCATGCGCTCGCAACATGGCATCCCAAGCCGCCAGGCTGATGCATGGACTCAATGCACGGCCGTCTTGTGCGCCCAACCACCAACCAGGAAGCGCACCGAACATGGTCCCCATAGCAGTCGATATGGTCCGGAGCTCGAAGACGACTAAAAATCCGCCTGGCTTGAGTAACCGTCGCACGTTCCTGAGAGTATCTTCCAAGTTCGGGGCTACACAGAATGTGAGTAATTATTTGCGAAGAAAAGAGGTTAGTTAGTTTGATAATACGACGTACTTGCATGCAGAACAGCAGAAGCAATCACTAGGTCATACGATTGCTCGTTGAAACCCTGGCTAGATATATCACGGCTGATATCCAGTACTTTATAAATCATCGTATCGCAATGATTACCAAACAAATCCTGCGCTCTCTCGAAGAACCCAGATGATATATCAGTAAATGTGTACGACGAGAATCTCTTCCCGATATGCGAGAAGACTTTCTTCGTTGCGGCGCCCGTGCCGGCGCCCACCTCGAGAATCTTCATACTGGGGTATCGGTGTACGATTTGTTTCACTATGCGAGCTAAGAAGGTCGTGTATTCTTGGAAGCCTAACCCCGTTTCGTAGACTTCGGATAACATACCATCTTTCATTCCAATTTCGATCGCCTGCGTTCTTCCTGTCGCTATTTCGACGATGTTGTCGCCGAATGCTCTGAGTAAACGGACATCGGGGAATTTTAGGAATGGCTCGTATGCTTCACGTAGATCTTCGTAGCTGTCATCGGCCCATTCGGAAGAGCAAAGAGGTAGTTTCCCTACTTGGGCTTGAGAGAGAATATGCGAAGCGAAGCGAAAGTAGTGTTTATAGGGGTCCGTTTGCCGAGCTGTGTGGTTTTCCGGAACACTACTGGCAAGTTCTCGGAGGAAAAATACAGACATTCGTACTAAAAGAGTGGCGAGTTGTGTTTGTTCCTCCGTCAGCTCACCCTCGAACGAAGCTCGATCGCCGTCGGGTGCTGCTACGTCCCAGACGGTTGTAGCAAACATTTCTCTGTCGTTCTGAGCAGTCGTTCGCGTCAAGGGAACACAACAGAGTCCTTGTATCTGGATCATACCTTGCTCGACGTCGTCTACTTTGGTGAAAAGATCGATATCGCCCTCAAATGCCGATGTATCTTTTGGGAGGACACAATCAAACGAGACCAGATTGCTATTACTCGTAGTGGTGACTGCACAGAGGGAAGGATTGACGCGTACAACATTTATGGTTCTTGGAACGTGGAGCGACCATATGCCGCCGCTGTTAGGAGTACAATTAGCAAGGAAAAGCGATTGGAATGCAGCATCTAGAACAGCAGGATGTAGCAGCATGGCTGAGGACTCTAGTGCTACGATAGATCCGCTTGCAGACCCGAATTTCCTCTGAAGGTTGCGGAGTGCTCGGAATTGTTCCGCGTATTCGTAGCCTAATTTCGACAATGAGTGATAGAAATCGTTGTGGTCGATCTTTGACAAGCCAGTCTCGAGACAACCTCTTGATGGAAGTACATTTCTGTCGCTGTCGCCCAACATCACTGTTATACTACTGCTTGCTAACATGCCGAGAGACCCTTCCAAGAACATGGGCGCTGCGTGAAACTTGAAAGACGCGTCGATGACGTTATCGTGCTGTCGGATCTCACTCAAGGTGACGATAATCTCCATCTTAGTGTCATCTGAATCAAAGATCAAAGCTTTGTGTATCTCGAGATTGTGTACTTCGATGAGGGAGACCTTGAGCTTGCTTCTTTTCGCTGCCATCGCTGCGGTAGCCTCAACTGCTTCAACAACATAACCAGCTGCAGGGAAGATGACCTGGTTCTCTATCGAATGATTCTTTAGCCAGGGTATTTCGTTCGGACAGAGGACATTTCTCCATCTCATGTCTTGGTCGCTGCTATCGGGTGTCAAGTGGCCAAGCAACTCATGAGCTGCATCAGATCGTGTGCGAAGTGATTTGGCGTATCTCGACTCGTGCCAGTACTGTTTTCCATGATCCCACGCATAGGGCGGCAATCCCGTGACAAGTTCAGAGTCGCCATAGCCGGTAACATGCTTGTCATAATTAATGAGATTTGCAGAGGCTGCATGAGTCCAAATGGACCCAAGAGCGCGGGAAAAGGATTCGACGGCGTCTTCCTCCCGCGTGTGGACCCCGGTATACGGAATCTTCTGGTCGTGCAGTTCTTGTATGGTTTCGAGCACCGGGCGCTTCAAGACTGGGTGAGGGCCGAGTTCGACGACCATATCGAACGGGCCCTGGGACTTCCAAGCCTCGTCGATCGCTTGCATGAACATGACGGGTTGAACCATGTTCTCGTTCCAATAGGGAGCTCGAATTCGCGGCAGGTCACCTATACTTATTTCTCTTCCCGCGTCAACGCTCGAGAACCAAGGGGTTTTGGCCTGTTTCGATTCGATATTTAGCCCCTGTAAAGCACAGAGGTATTCCTTTGAGCATCTCATCATGTGGGAAGAGTGATAGGCTTGATCCACATGTAGAATTCGCGAGAATTTCCCCTCGTCCTCGAAAATCATGCGTATCCGTTCTACTGCGTCTGCGTCTCCTGAGAGGGTAATGCTCGTCGGCGAGTTGATAGCGGCCACGCAGACTTGGTTCTCGAACTCTTCCTCGTCGCAAAGTTCCTGTGCATCTGATAATGTGGTTTCTACGGCAATCATTGCACCGTATTGTCTACCTGAGTTGGCCGTCCGTTCTGATACCAGCCCTCTATAATAGGCAATACAGATGGCTTCTTCGGCAGTGATCACGCCTGCACAGTACGCCGCGCCTATTTCCCCCGAGGAATGGCCGACCACGGCCGAGAACTCGACTTCTGCGCAACGCAGGAGATCTACTTGCAGGATCTGTAGGGCTGTACACAGCGGCTGGGACAGGGAAGCTTTACCGATCCTCGTAGTAGGCGCCTCCAAAAGCTCTTGTTTGAGAGACCAGCTAGGACGATCTATTTCTGGGAGGCTCGCAAGCCGCGCTTCAAGCCTGCCGATGATCTGTCGACAATACTCGGATTGTTCGATCAGTTCTGCGCCCATTCGAGGGCATTGTGCCCCTTGGCCGGTGAACACGGCAAGAATCTTAGGCTTGCGGTACTGGCCGCTTGATAGTTGGGTTGACGGCCTTATACCAATGGAAGCTTTGCTATCTTGGCATCGCTTCTCGAGTTCCCGGCAAAGTTCTTGCATGTTCCTAGCCACAATAATAGTCCCGTATGAATGCCGCGAGCGCCGATTATACAACGTTACTGCTAAGTCGCGTAGATTGATGTCGGCTCCACCAGATCTTAGGTATTTATATGTAGCTACCAGGTTGGATGACAAGGAGGCGGAGGAGGCGGCAGAGAAAACAAATGGGATAACGCAATTTTGGTCGTTGGATGGTCTCGCCTTCTTTTTAGGCGTGTAATTCTCAAGAATCGCATGTGAGTTTGACCCTCCAAAGCCAAAACTACGGGCGCAATCAATCAATCAGACCTGACTATCAAAATGACCCGAGAACAGAAGGGGACGCAATAATACTCACCTGTTCACGCTAGCTCTTCTCGGAGAGCCATGGGGGACAGCGGGCCATGGAATGGGGAACTTTGGAATTGCTAGATTTGCATAGAAGGGTCTGATGTTCGGGTTGAGCTCCTGGAATAGGAGATTTGGAGGGATCGTGGAGTTCTGTAGAGCTAGACAGGTCTTGATCAGTGCGGCTAACCCAGCAGCACCCTCGGAATGCCCGATAACGGTCTTCACACTACCGACATATATTTTGCTCCCGTTGTGTGTATTGGCGCTGGTGTTAGCGGAAAAAACTGTGTGAATTGCTTCCGCCTCTATTGGATCTCCCGCTGGTGTCCCCGTGCCTGCCATTCACACATTAGCTAAGAATACTCATGATAATGTGATTCTCTTCCATAGCTTCTATAGCCTACCGTGAGCTTCAAAGTATTGCGGTCTCTGTGTGGGATCTGATAGGTCTAGACCGGCACGAGCGTAACAGTCCGATATAAGTTGGGTTTGAGCCGTAGCGCTGGGCCTAGAGCATTCAACAATATCGATAACAGTTAGTTCCTGGTCATGCATGTTCTATAATACAATGATACGGACATTGTAATCCCCTTTGTTCGTCCATCGTGGTTCGTAGCGGTTTCTCGCACTATGCACTCGATATGGTCTCCATCTGCCTCGGCAGCACTGAGGAGTTTCAAGACAACAGCGGCAACACCTTCTCCTCTAGCATAACCATTGGCACCCTTGTCCCACATCCTCGAGCGACCATCAGGTGATATCATCTCAAGATTACTCAGAGCAATGTAATCTGTAGGATCAAGAAGAAGGTTGGCACCAGCGGCGATTGCCACACGCGACTGTCCACTGCGAAGTTGCATGACAGCTTGATGGACAGCGACCATACTAGAGCTGCATGCTGTGTCGATAGTCCTATATAAGCCGTTAGTATTACTAGTGATATTGTTTACTGATAGCGAAGGGTCCCTTTCCACGCCCTTCACAGCTCAACTTTCGTCGTACTCACATAGAGGGACCGTGCCAGTCAAATGCATAGGACAGCCTATTTGACATCATCGCTCGACTTGACCCGCTAGCGTGGTAGGTTCCCATACTCAACATATCCCGCTCCATCACAGCTCTATAGTCATTGATCATCATCTACAAGGGCTGCGTTAGTATTACCATCGTGATGGGGAAATATCTCAATTATGCCTGCATTGGAGAATATTGGGCGCAACCGCGGCAAAGACCCCGCGGCTGTCATTGCCCAAACCCTGTAGGTAGGTAGGTAAGATCTGATGAGGATTGACGTAGAATAAACGCTAACATACACCTGAGTAAACCGCCGTATCGGAGCCTCGGAGACCCTCAATCGACTGGCCGGAAGCTTCGAGGGCTTCGTATACAGTTTCCAACAGCATGCGCATCTGAGGATCCATGGTATTGGCTTCAACTGCACTAATGCCGAAGAAGGGAGCGTCAAAATGACGCTGTGAATTGCTGTCGCCATCATGGAGGTGATATGCGTGTTTGACGTTGAAGTGTCCGTGATGCTTCGCGCTTTTGTGATACCAAGATTGGGGATCAAGGCGTTCATCAAGCGGCTTCAGCAGATCATACGGCTCTCGCAAGAGCCTCCAGAACTTGGATGGCGTCATTGAGTCGCCTGGAAAGCGACATCCAATGCCAATGATGGCAACCGGCTCGCCGAAACGTTCCATGGTTAAACAAGTATCCTGGCGTGATGTTGTGAAACACCTTGATCGTCAACGCAGAAGAAGTATTGAACGTTACAGTCTGTGATTTGATGTGATGTGCGTTCAAATGCGGCTCTACTCGAGGTAACACATATGTCTCACAGGACCATATATCCGACAAACTGGATGCGCATCTTGCACGCATCTTGCACGCATCCAGTCAGCTTCAACCGACATATTAAAGCCAAGCCAGAACTCATCGTGGCCCCTGAGCCGCTACGATTCTCCGCGTCCTATCAACTTGTGTCGCGAGGCGTAAAATTGCCCAATCCGGATATGAACGGAAGGGCGGGGTGGATAGGCTGACTGCTAGAGGCCATTCAGGAGTAATAACACCAGGAGCCCTATCCCTTCAGGGGCAGCACGGAGCATGTTGGCAGACCGTGGAAACATCGACTGTGCCTTATTCCTAAGCCTGAGCTGATGGTATCTCGAAGCTACAAGAGCCTTTCGCTCGGAAGTCCGTGTTGAGCAAATGTCGGAGACTAGGGGCTCTGGTGGCTTTGGAGGATTAAGAGTGGCGGTCATCCTACTACCACTTGAGAGCGCTTAGAGCTGGCGTAATAGACTATAGTCGTAGTCAGACGTGGCTGCAATGCATATTGGATCTGAAGGTATACTATGTTGAGTAGGTTTTCCGCCCCTGGCTCAATATTTCCAGAATGGCTTGCTAATTATGGCTTGGGTCCTGCAGGCGGCAGCCCTCAAGATATTTCCTTCGACGAAGGACGATGTTAGGTTGCAGATGGTTCCCATCATATTCCATCCGAACGATGCTGACCGATCCTTCTCGCGTAGCTAACTTGTGCTTAATTGGAGAAGCTGGAATAATCAGCCCATTTATAGGCAGGCCGTGATGGGGCTGTCGTCGTCTTACGGATTACTGCTACGTTGATTGGCGCGACAATTAATCAGCAGATGCACTCAGTAGACCAGTACCTAAGATCTAGATTCTGTTGTGTAGTACCAGAATGCTTATTTCTATTACCTCTCCAATCGTGATAGCGATGTGATAGCGATTGGTCACGTATCCTTGTATCATCGATTCCAATGGTAGGTTGATGTAATCCAGCCAGACCAGTGACTTCAGCCGTTATTTGTCCCGCCCGGCATGCTTCAAGACGCGGTGACACCCATCTCACGTTTTACTACCTGTTTTCGATGCAGTGTTCTGTAGTTCTTGGCACTCCCGAGTCTTGGTATGACTTCATTTGATTAATATGGCAATGCATGCACAATGGCCACCGAATGGACTAACATACCCGGTATCTCATCGCGCCGATCTGCGTGTGACAAGTGTCGCTTCTCGAAATCCCGGTGCCTGCGCAGCCATCCGGAGCAGCCCAAGTGTGACCGCTGCACTCGTGCCGATTGTGAGTGCACTACCAGCCCTATTTTCAGGATCCGGGACTGGCAGCCCAGTACCGGGAACGATCACGTCTCCAGGAGGCGAAAATCCAAGACCGTGTACAGTACAGGGCGGGGTCAAGGCAACAAAATGGAGTCGATCTCGGGCACGACCATCACTTCTTCCTCAAAAGACCACTTCTCTGGCAGTGGCATCGAGAAGCACCCTGTCACTGTCAGTAGAATGGAATCTTGTATAAGCTCCGATAGCTACAGCCAACCGGTTCTAATGGAGCCGTGTAGCATATCTCATAAAGAAACCAATGCCTACATTTTAGAGGGGATATTCGATCATAGCGAATGCGACATAGAGGGCACTTATAGTGATTTTGCCCTCCCCCAAGAGCCTTTCGCAACCATACCGATGTCAGAACCAGAGACTGATCGAACCCCATCGCTACCTTTCATCGGTTTTCCCGGCATCAACCTAGCAGGTGGAACGAGCACTTCATTTGGTGAGGGCAGCTCCTCCCGAGAGGGAAATTCCCAAAATCGCGGAATCGATGAGAATCAACTATGTATTGGCACTGAGCAGACCTACATGCAGCGATTATCACAGCTTGATTACGAGTTGATTTCGCTCCGTGGCAGGCTTGAACAAGGGGTACCCCAAGTCATCATGCAGTCGCTGTTCGAAGGTACTGGAAAGGGTAATTCGTCGCATTCATCTGTCATGAACGACATTCTGGGAGGAACAACGGAATTTGTCGACATCCTTAGCTGTCTGTCAAAGACGCTGGCTCCGGAGATAGAGCCATCATCCCATAGTTCGACACACATCTCCGACAGCAGTAGTAGGAGAAGGAGCAGTTCTTGGAGCAGCAGTTCTTCCTATGATAGCGACGCAGCAGATTCGACACGCCGAGTAATCAATACTCCTCAACTAACACTCCCATCAGCTTCCGAAGCCGCCGATATCGAGCTTGACACACCGGCCCTGCTTTTGATCTTGGCAAGCTACGGTCGGCTACTCAGGATATACCTAATCATGTTCTCACACATCTATGAGCATTTGAGAACCATTTCCGAAAGCGACAATCCCCATATGCGCCCTGTCTTGGGCCTCAGCATCAGCAATTATTCCGCACGTAAGACTCAGTCGCGGCTTGTCTCTATCCTGGTCAAATTCCGCTAATTCAGGATTCAGATTCGGGTAACCTGCAGACGCTCATTTTGATTCAAATTGTCACCAGTCACTTTGAAAAGATTGAGGTTCTACTTGGTCTGCCTGTAGAGTTACGAATCAGTAGACGTCGTGGGGAACGGGATGGCTTGTTCAGGGCATATGGATTCTTGGATGTAGCCACAACAATCCTTAAGAGGGAAGATAATGAGACTCTAAGTAGAGGGAAAGGAGGCATCAAGGCTCTTCGCAGGAATATCGCGCGAGCCAAGTCATTACTTAAAGAACGCATTGCCCCTTAGCGCTGCATCTAATATGATTCGTGCAAGATGAGGTGTATCTACCAGACGCATATTAGAGGAGGGCATTTCTCACATGTAGACTAGTTTGGTATTTATTTACATGGTGACTATTTAAGTATACCCATCCGTGCCGTAGATTGAAACGCTCATATTCATATTACCGCTTTTCCGTGTATCAATCATCTGATTGTCTCTCATAAACCGACCACAAGTTGTTTCCCCGAAACCGAACCTGCCTTCAACATCTGCAATCCTCCCAAGACGCCCGAGAGCTCACCACCAAGCTCCTGCACCGGATGCATCTTCAAAGCCCCTTTGTCTAGCAGTCCCTGGAAGACTCGCAAGTACCTTGCCGCAAATGCGATTTTCTCGGGGTCGGCAGCGCATCCATACCCCTTCGACAGCGGGACCTCACGCCCAAAGGCCTCGTATCCGAGCACGAATTTAGCCCGAACGGCGCGTCGCTTGCTTAGCATCTCGCCGGGAACTTGCTCCAATGACACATAGCTGCCGCCCGTCCGCCCGATGGCTGCGTAGCAGTGCGCGACCGAGGACGGCTCGGCGACGCAGTCATACGCATGCTTCAACTTGCCTGCCGTGAAAGCCTTAATGTCACCAACCAAGTTCGGCGACACATAATCCAACACGGCGGCCGCGCCGCGCGCACGTGCAAGGTCGAAGTTGCGTGGACTGCATGTCACGATAGGTCGATAGCCCGAAAGATGTAGAAGCTGCGTCGCCAGCGCTCCCATCGCCGTGCTTCCGCCGTACACGAGCACGGGAAATGGCTTCTCGGCCGGCGCGTCAGGCGTCGCTGTGAGGCTTAACCCGGACGGGTGCCATAGTGCCATGATATTCGTTATGATGCCGACGCCCAGTGTCGCGGCTTCCTTCATGGATAGCATCTGGGTGCCATCCTCCCCCCTTGGCACCCGTAGCGTTATTTCCGGCCGCACGCGAACGTACTCCGCGAAGGCGCCGTTGTCCGGACTCGCGGGATTTGACCCGTGGACGGTGCCGCAGACGGCGTCACCGACGCGGAAGTCTGTCTCCGTCTCAGTATGGATCGATACGATGGTCCCTGAATAATTCATGCCTACAAGAGCGCCGGGTGTAGGGAAAGCAGCGCCCATCTTGTAGTCGACCGGGTTGAGACCAACTGCGGCCGTCTTAACCAACATTGTTCCGGCCTCGAGGCGAGGTACCTGCACGTCGCGTGCTAGCTTGGGAGCCCCCTTTTCATCCTGGACTATGGCCGCTTGCCTCAGAGGCACAGCTGGTGGGGAGTCAACTGTCATTGTCTACTGGCCGAGGAAATTGTCGCGTACTTAACCTAGGTAATTATCGTGACTTTTGAACACGGACAACACTAACACTTATACTGGCCTGGAGCTATTTCTCCAGGATGCATCAATATTACCCTTTTGAATTTGCCCGTTTCGGTAATAGAACACCGAATCTCACCACCAAGCTTATTCAGTACCCGATCAATTCCCATTTCATAAGAAATCGACCTGGGAATTACTAATTATTCTTCTAATTTAACTCACACGAAATCGCTACATGATCTATTCATACATATAATCTTCCAATTGAGCAAGGCCAAATCCTCTGTATATTACTCCTTACCAATACTCCAGGTTACATTCTCATTCGCCCTTTCAAAAGAGGCCCATATCTACTCCATACGCCATCTGAACTTAGACTCAACCGTCATGACTAGAGAATCACAGCATCCAGGGCTTTCTCAGGCTCTGTGCTTGTAGAAGCCTCGGCATCAACCGTTCTGGCATTACCCTCAACCTTCAGCCCGAATTTAGTCTTCAACTTCTTCCGCAGCGCGATTTCGTCCTCGAAGAGAGACAGCAAAAAGCCCACCCCCGCGAAAGCAATAGCAACCTGGAACACGCGCAGCACGCCCTGGGAAAATACATACCGCAGCTGCTCCTGTATCTCGGGCGGAAACTGGCGCACAAAGGCAGCCGATGCCGAGCCGTACGCACGCCCGCCCGAAAGTGCTTGCACCGCCACGGGGTCCGTGATGTGCTCTTCGAGCAGCTCCGAGATGCGGTTGTTGAAGATGGTTGCGGGAATCGCGACGCCCCAGACGAACCCGATGCTACGTATGAACCCCCAGGTGGCCGACGCCGCCGCCTGGTCGCTCTCCTCAACGGGGCTCTGGAAGGCCGGCAGCTGGGAGTTGATCAGCACACCTCCGCCCAAAGCGAGGATGCTTTGGTAGCTTGCCCACTGGGCGACCGTCGTGCTTGGGTTCTGGAGTGTTAGTAACCCTAGACCGATGACAGTGACGGCGAAACCCGCGACGTGAACCGGTTTGTAGCGGCCCCAACGACTGATTGCGACTGCGGCCAGCGCGGAGCCTGGAATGGCTACTACTGTCCCAGGTAGTAAGGCGACGCCAGAGTACTGAGGTCCGTACAGCTTCACAGCTTGGAAGAAGACGGGCTATATGATAACGGGTTCATATTAGCAAACTACTGGGGTATTGGGCACACACATCACTGCACGATCTAAGCGCAGAGTTCATATACACGACGGGTGTCGTTCGGGACTTACGAGGAAAAATAGGCACCAGAAAGTCAAACCGGAGTTTATGAAAGTGTTGATGGCAATGATAACAGAAGTCCGGTGCTGGAAGAGGCGTGGAGGCATCACCGGCTCCGTAGCAGCGATTCGGCCAACCTGGGTATACCTGAACACGACCAGGCCGAAGAGCCCGAGGATCAGTGGTACAAGTACATGATACGAGCCCCAACTGTATGTCGAACCGGCATACGCGAGGGCGAACAGCGCCGAGACCACCGATGCGACCAGCACGAGATTGCCTAGTAAATCGATGCGTTTTAGCTTCTGGGATAAGGGCGCGTCGTCATCGTAGTGCACCTGGAGAAAGATGAACAGGAGTATCAGAGCGGCACCACCAATGGGGAGGTTGAGGTAGAAGATCCAGCGCCATGTCGTGGTCGCGACGATGGAGCCGCCGATGAAGGGGCCAAGTGTTAGGGCGATACCGAACACGGACAGGATGGCCCCGAGATAGTTGCCGCGGAGGCGTAGAGGAACCAGGTCAGACATGATGATGTCTGTTATGCACATGAGGAAGACATAGTCAGGACGAGATCCCAACCAACCAGTTAATCAATACGGTGAGACTAGGATAAGTCAATAATAACGAAAACTTACCGCCGAGCAAGGTGATACCCCCAGATCCCAATCCTTGAATAGTGCGACCCGCGATCATCGTCGCTGCATTGTTCGCACCTCCACAGATACCGCTACCTAGGGTGAAGATGGCCACGTTGGTCAACATGATCCATCGCCGGCCGAAAATGTTGCTTAGTTGCCCGACAAGCGGCTGTATCGCGGCACTTTTTGAGACATTAGTCAGCCCGCTGAAGATTCATTAACGCTAGTATGCAGTAAAGAAAACGCTCTAATACCTAGCAATGAAAAATGCATTCGTGAACCAGATGTAGTTGTCGCCTAAGTTTAGGTCAGACACGATGACGGGCAGCGCGACTGTGACGGCCGTGTTCTCGAGCGCCGTGAGGATCAGTGCAACAGTCATTCCGGCGATGATGGCCCATAGCCGCCACCCGGGATGAAAATCGTCTGGCTCCTGGTCATCTTCCTCGAGTATCGCCGCTTGGTCGCTATTCCCGGGCTCAGGATCGTGCCCTGTGGCACTTCCCGGGCCTAAAGTTAGTATGGCATCTTCAGGTGCGGTGAGAACTGTGCTATCAGTTCTACCAATATTAGCAGTGTCGACAGTGGTAGGGGTGACACTCATGGCCGGTCCTGTATGTGTAGAGAGAGCTTGTTAGCTTCGGAGAAATGACGCCAGTCCAGGTTTGGATTATTGGCGACTTGCGCTGAGAGTTTATCCCCTAGAAAACAGGGGAGGAAAATCGAGATGAGATTGGCCTGGACCAAAGGGAAAGAAACGGTGGGCTGAGGCGGCATGTTAGATGCCAGGGGTCGATCTCTCCAAGCGATTAGATGATGCAGTTCTACGCCAACTTACTAAGTGAATGGTGTAGTATCATGGCATAATCCGTCTCGCTTGGAGGCCAGCCTTTGGGCAGATGGATCTCAGATCTCGGAGGCGTCAAGTATAGGTAAAAGGTTCCCGTACGGATTCGCGACCGCCATAATAATTCTATGGCACTTAATCGGATCTCCGGTAGTGTAGGATCTTACCGCACGGCGTCAATATACTCAATGTAGCTAAATAACCCCGCGTCATGCGGACGTATACAAGAGCAGCGCGACATCTCCAAGTACTATCTGAAAGGAACAAAAATGAACAGGCCGTGAGCCTGTTTCCCCTGCCATAGAGGCTAGATTTACCAAGTGCGCTCAACCTACCTACATTCTACCTAGATATGCAGGAAGAGATTAGGGGCGGTCAGGGCGCATTTTACAATAAAATGTTAGGGAAGGGGACCAATATATGCATCTTGTAGATTAACTAATGAATCACTTCTATCTCCGCTCCATGCTATGATACAATTTACCCTGGGGAAATAAGTAAATCATGAATGCGAAGTTATTGTAATAATGATTAACAACGAAGGTACCGTGTATTTAAGATCGTTGAACTTGTAATACGAACTGCAGAATGCAATTCTAGCCGCATGATTCAAGCATACGCAAGCATTAAAAGGATTAGCTTAACCTAAGGAGCACACGACGAGCGAACGAGGTACCAATGCAAATATTCAATGTAATGTAGTGTCAATGGGCAGAATAAGTGCCTTTAACTTTGAAACAATGCCATCTATATTGGCGTGACTTAACCAACCGGCTTAGACCTCTCTCTTAACAGGCAAGAAGCGCACCCGAAGCTCCGGCTTCGTCCAGATGCTATAGACACGGAAGTCCTTGTCGAATTCCAATCGCTTCGATACTTGCACTACGTCAAACGACCAGAAGAGCTTAGAAACAACCAGCCTGAACGTGATCTTGGCCATCTCGCGTCCTGGGCACTGCCGCGGGCCAGTGATGAACGGCATATAGCCTCGGTGATTGTCGTCGGCGAAGACTGGGTCGTACTTTGGATGGTCGCGCGCCAGCCAGCGCTCGGGTCTGAAGCTTGATGGGTCATGGAAGAAGCGCTCGCTGCGGTTGTAAGTGAATAAAGAAGTTCGACATATGACCTAGGGTGTAATGCAAGTCAGACACGGTAGAAGTCACGGTTAGCCGTATTCTGCCACGGGGGTGCTTACGCCTTTAGGAACATATATGCCGTTGACCATGGCCCCGGGACTTATCCGTGGCAGCGAGTGATGCGTTGCCACAGTTACGACACGCAACGTCTCCTGCATACATGCATTGAGCCAAGGCAAGCTCTTCAGATTCTCCGCGGTGATATCTTCGTAGCGCGGGAAGTTCTCTCGTATTTCCCGCTTTAGTTCCCGCAAGACTTCGGGGTTGCGAAGAACGAAGAAGAAAAACATGTACGTCACCACAGACGTTGTGTCGTAGCCTCCAATGATTAGCTGCCCGAGGACAGTGAGCATGTGTCGTAGTTGCTTCCTTGTCTTAGGTACCTCTTTTCCAACCGGGAGAAGCTGCTCGCAGAAGTCGGGGTGCATGAGGCTGTCTCGCCTCTCAATCCTCTCAACCACCTTGGCCCTTAGGCCATTGATCATGTTAGGGATTAGAGTCATAGCGCGCCAAGAGGTGAGTAGCATCACGGCTGGTGTCAAGATCGGATAGATCTTGGCTGTTGATAGAACGATGGCCAGCATACCGGCTGCGTCCATTCCCTCGAGAAATTCATGACTCTTCACTACAGGTTCTTGTCAGAATCGGGAGCAGGGACTCATCAATCCAAGTGATTAACGAACTATCTCGAAGTTCATGCAACTCCCACCCACAGGCAAGGTCAGTTGCAGAGTCCATGGCCAACCACGTAAACCACTGTCGATGGTCAGAATATCCGTAATGCGAAACCCTTAGGAAGTTGGAAGTCTCCAGAACCATACCTCACTAACATCCAATCCTGCTTCATCTTGACCGTGATCTCTCATTTGTGATATCATCATGTCGATGTATTTGTTTAAAGTGGGAATCTTGGCCCTCAGAGCGTTGCTACTGAAAGCGGGAGACATAGCTTTAGATGCGACACGGTGCTTCTCGGGATCCCTCTCCCAGAGTAAGCCGTCGTCTTCATCTCCAAGCCCATCCATGAGAGGTGTTTTGGCGAATGTGTCCTTTAGATGCTTTTTTGTGCCGTGAATATCTAGTCTGATATTAGAAACTATATAGTGAGTGAACAAATAATACGGGTCTTTGGAAGTTACCAATGGCCGCTTGTGGCTCGAGGAAAACCAGTGAACTCGGCCCGATGCGGACTATATCGCCTATATTGGTGCTGAGTTATTTGGTCGACATGAAGGTATTATAACGTGGAGTATAAGAGAAGTTTCAAAAATCAAGTTTCACAGGGCAGCATCGTCATCATACCGTATTCCTTGATAGCCCGCTCGATGACCCAAGGCCATTTCCCTGAAGAGCTAAGGATACCGTTAATGAGAGGCCCGAGCCATATCTAAGAGTCGTCAACTTACTAATTATAGGCCACCCATATATCTGATAATGACGCAAGTCTCGGTCCAGGGTATTTGGCCAAAGGATGAAAGAAAATATTGTAGATGGAAGTCCAGATAGCTCGAATCAGTAGCTAATACAAGTACTAATCAGCGGTTTGAGTCATGGCTCGGCGAGCAGCCGTAAGATGCGAAGTCAAGAAGTATAGAAGTTCCTACAATCAAGCACGCAAGAAGTAGCCACTGCCATAGCGTTATACTAGCGAGAAATGATGAGGTCGATGCCAACGGTCCCGAGTGCGCAAGTACAAGCATGGTCGGGAAAGCCGAGAAGTTACAGTGATAAATTTGGATAAAAAGAGTGAGAAATATGAATATGGGTTTAGACAGAAAAGTAAGAAGCACATTCGAAGAACATCATCACTGGACATTCTATATATATATCTTCCCAAACCTCCGTACAATGCTTAGATATCGGCGACGATTTGTTCATCACACTGGTCTGTCTTCACATTATTATCTTATCGGAGATAGTGTAACTGTGTAAGTGCGGCTGGTCCCGGTGCTAAAGGAGGTCCGAAAATACCTAGACCAGGCACCGAATACAGTAGCCTGTATGTGATCGGCTGTGCATTGCCTAACAAGGATGTTCGCTAATGTTCCATTACCAAGTAGTGTAGCTCTATTATTTTTCCCATCGGAGCATTACCACGGGTGCTTTCTTGTTGCCGTTCCAGCAACGGGGTAGGTATCTGTAACTAAAATGACAGGGATGCACCCCAACTCGCTATACTACCTACTTTTGGCCCCCGTCCAGCTATCTATGGGATGCTGAGGGGAAGAATATGACTGGGTACTAATTATAGTTGGTTGTTTGTTCACAAGATACGCTGTCAATCATTACCTGGCTCTTCCTGACGCCCCGTGCGGTCGGTCCCTTCTACTCATAAAATATTAGGGTTCTAGGCATCACGCGCCCAGACCCCGCGCCCAGACCCCGCGACTCGCACATATTCAAGCCTCATCGCCCTTCACGATCCAGACACGGCTAGTCATGGTGAATAGCTTATAAGTTGGCATCGCAATCTTCAATCTTCGAGGTCGCAACTATTAGCACCACCAAAAATCTCCTTGCGATGAAATGAGCCGCCATGTTTGGTTTCAATTACTTCTGGGACCTGATGGGCCTACTGCCCATTAAGCAGCTTCTCGGTGTCGCCATCGTCGGCCTTATCTCTCTGGACATTTACAATCTGAAGTTTCACCCACTCGCCAAGTATCCAGGTCCAAGGATAGCCGCCGTCTCCAATATTTGGTGGGCTCTTAACAGGTATTACCCCACGATCATCTTACAGCCGCATTATGGATACCTATTTCCCTCATCAGCTAAACCAACTTGGCAGTATCAGTGGGCGCTACCCTTGGATAATCGAGGACACTCTTAGACGCTATGGTAATATCTTACATTGATATTGTGTAATCCAGCACACAGTGTAGGGCCTAGGCTAACGTAATACTAGGCGATGTTATCCGGATTGCTCCGAATGAACTCGTCTTTCTTACACCCCAGGCCGCCAAAGGTCAGCTTCCAGGCACCATACCACCTTTTACTGTCTGCGTATTGGTTTCAGAGTCCATGTTTGATTTAATTAACCATATGCAGACATATATCTAGCTCAAGAAAAGAACCTAGAATCATTTGTCCAGGTCGGGTATGATGCGCTCGACACAGGCGACAATGGAATCTCCGGCGAACCAAATCCAGTTAGACATCGCGAGGTCGCAAAGAAACTTGCACCAGCTTTTAGTAACAAGAACCTAAAGGCAAAGGAAACGACAATTCAAAAGCACCTGAATCTTTTCATTGAAAAGATGGAGCTCCTAGAAGGAAAAGACGTAGAGCTCCGACAATGGTCGGACTGGGTGGCTCTTGATCTCTCTGTAGATATGACATATGGCCTGGACTGGGGTCAGGTGCAAGACAGTAAGTGAAAAAGCGCGAGGTTGTTTATTTTACACGATGCTGCTGCTGATAATAGTCCTTCTTTGTGCAGTGAAAGATACAGCCTTCCTTAGCGCGACTTTGAAGCTTAACCGATTTCTGACGATAAGTCAGATAAGTAGAAAGTTCTCCTTCATTTTTTACTTAATTTTTGCGCCTCTTATGTTCCTTGCTATTCCTCCATCTGTCTGGTTTACTGCTCCAGCTTTGCTCAAGACGTACTCCAAGGACTTAAAAAGCCGGATTGACCGCCGAGGGAACACAGAACACCTGGATTACATCGAGCAACTCCTCCCGTTTGATAAACCCATACCCGAGAAGAAGGAACTTTACCATATCCAGAACGTCGCCGGTCAGCTCATGTTGGCTAGCTGGCAACCGTTGGCTAATCAGTTCTACTCAATTATTCTTTTTCTTTTGAAGGAGCCTGATACGTACGCAGCTCTAGTTTCAGAAGTGAGGACTGCCTTCTCAAATGATGCCGATATTACAATTAGCAACGTCGCTAGTGAAAACTTGAGATATCTACAAGCTTGTGTCTCTGAGGGTCTTCGACTTCACGCGGAAACAGTCGATGGGTTGCCACGGATCAGCCCGGGTGCTTCCATTGATGGACATTACGTTCCCAAGGGGGTAGGTTGCTTCACCAAGCAAGTGGAAGTTGAACTTCAAAGATTGCTTTTGTCACATGTTCATGTTATGGGGCGTAACACTAATTTTCACTCGCATCTCCTCTAGGTTATCTGCCAGATAAGCTATTTCTCAGCGACGAGAAGCCCGCGCTTCTTTCACGAGCCACTTGGATTCCGCCCGGAACGTTGGCTACCATGCGACGACCCAAGATTCGATCCATCCTTCAAGAACGACGACTTGAAAGCCTCGAAGCCATTCAGTCAAGGTTTGAGAGGCTGTCCCGGTGGAGCGATAGCCACAGCGATTATCCGCCTGTTTATCGCGAAGGTTGTGTGGCGATTTGACCTCACAACCACCCAAGCAGATGACATCTCGTTTGACAGAGACTTCAAGTTTATGACTTTTTGGGAAAGACCAGACTTCTTCATCCGCATGGCCTCGGTCAAAAGAGCGCAAGATGATTGACCAATGTTAGTAGCATTGTAGGAGGCTACCGTCCAATGAGAGTAATGCTATAATTAGTAGGGTCGATGAGATTGTCAGCGGTGTAGCAAATGTTTATTTCACAATACAGTAGCAGCGAGGGCGAAGCGCAGTAGAGTCATATGCCTAATTGGTCTGTATAATCTTCTATTGAGTGAATAATACTGTGTTACATTAGAAATCTGTATGTAAGAAAACATAGCATCACTGTAGCTGTAGAGGCACCCGACGTGACCCGATCCTTGTACCTATCGTGGGCGCGCAGGTCGGCTCCGGCTCCTCTATTGAGATAACAGTCGAGGATCCCGGGATGACAAAAAGCCCCGACATGAGCCTCAGTGAACATATCTTTAACCCCTCAGAGGTTCTATGTCTTCCGTAGGCTAGCCCACTTGTACACTAATATCGCCTGGAATTAACTTGCAGCGTCAGACGGCCCCCCGGCGTTAATTAACCCTTTGGAGGGCAGCACAGACGTGAAGACACAGCAATCGGAGTTCCATAGCTTGATTAGGCAATTTTTTTGGAAGCCACATGGACACATTGTATATCAACCGACCCCTGTACCTACACTTTGCGACCGTACTCAGTACTGCCACCAGCCCATGGAATTATGAAACTTGCACAAGATACGTGATACAGAGCACTCCCTCAGCTGTGGCGGTCTTAAGTTCATGAATGATACCCTAAATACCTAAATACCTAAATACCTAAATACGATGCGCGCGGCTAAAAGTAGGTACACGTATAGAAGATAAAGCGAGGGGCATTAACGGCGAAGACATATGTCGTCAAGTCAATGATGCCCATTCGAAATATCCCGCCCTGTCTGGCATGGACAAATATGATGGTAGCCCAATCTCTAAACCATACCGGTAGCTCTTTTTTTAAGGAACCACACGCACAGGATTCGCGCCTCATGACTGCAGACACATATAGGTGGTGTGAGACGTTGGGTGCCTAATGGTATTCATGACCTGCTCTCTAATACACGAACCGCTCTCGCCCTTCCCTCCCCTCCTCTCCCCCACCTCGCGCGTGCCCGAGAGCTCAGCTCAATCATTCAGCTAATTAAGCTACATAGCGTGTACAGCGCTACGTTGGCAACCGCTACGTTGGCAACCGCTATAAACAGGTGGTACAGACGATATACCCGGCTTATCAGCTCTCTTCCACCGCCGATCCGAGTCACAACCTTGAAGACTATGGAATACACGTTTGCCGACATCATCGCCGACCCCGGGCTTGGAAAGGTCGTCATCATATCACTTATCGGTATTCCACTGACGCTTCTAGCGACTGTGCTCCGCCTTATAGCGACAAAGCGATCGGGCCGTAGCTTGGCGTGGGATGATCTGTTCGCCGTGCTTGCCCTCGTCGGCTTCTTGGGTTATACCGTCACGCCGGTAGGTGGTAAGTTCATATGTTCTTACATTCCCCCGCCGAGCCTAAGGGGAACTATTTGTCTGATACATTTTTGTATTCTCATTAGCCATTGCCGGAGCTCCTGACGTGTCGGACGAACAAGCGGCCGTGCTCATAGCCAAGGTAAATAAACACAACCAACCATCATAACTCTCATCAAGAACTACTTCCCAGACACACACACTCACTCACAGTGAAAATCCAGCTGGCCTACATCGCAACACCCTTCTTCTATGTCAACCAGCTATTCGCGAAAGCCAGCCTACTCGTTCTTTACTACCGTATCTTCTGGTCCAACCCAGTCTTCGTGAAATGGATCTACGGACTGGCCGCGATCCACGTTTCGTGGTTCATCACTTTCTTCTTCCTCGTCCTGTTCCTGTGTAATCCCGTGTCCAAATGGTGGGACGTGACAGGGACACAACCCGGGACCTGCATCGACGGCAATGCCTTCCTCGTCTCCGAGGAGACGATCAACTCGTCCATCGACCTCGCCATGGTCGGACTCACCGTCGCCATGGTTTTCAAGCTGCAGACTAGAGAGCATATCAAGATAAAGTTGGCCTTCATCTTTTCCGTTGGCGGGCTGTCTGGTATCATTGGCTTTATCAAGATTGCCATCATCTACAGCACCCCGAATGACAATGGCCGTAAGTGCCTGCCTGTCCCAATACTAGCCTCCTGCATCATGTGATACCCGCATCGCGAGTGCTGATTCGTTGCTCATCAGAGGAAAACAATGCGAATGCATTTTGGGACATTCTGCAAATGGCGACGAGCATCTTCTGCGCCTGTGCGCCCATGTACAGGACCATAGCCCCGGTCCAGAACGCCTGGGCCCGTCTGAAGTGGTCTATCACATCATGGACCAGCCAATCACTTCACAGCGACTCCAGCCCAAGTTCTTCGGGAAGTAGCAAAGACAGAAGGGGGTCGAATACGAACAGAAAGGACAGCGCACGCGAGGCGGAGATCAACTGGGGAGGTATCCTCCGTCGTCCACAGGTTGGGGCTACCAATTCCGATATAGAGCTTATTGAGGTTCAGGTACCGTTGAACCGGAGGAAGGATAATGCGGATGGGACGACTTTAGGTAGGCATGATGAGTATTACGATATAGTTTGACAGAGGGGAATTGTCGGGGGCTTAAGAGGTTGAAGTGGATTAAAGCAATCATTCCAGAACGCTGATAGCGGGACGCTTGTTATTTGAGAAACCACAAAACTTCATCAGAATTCGACTCCCTACCCTATAAGCTTATAACTCACGAAAATGCGCCCGTGTCACGTAAGCTCTATTGATAATCAACCCCCATTCATGATGAGCGGGCGCTAGATGATCTCGCGATATTCATATCAAGATGAAGATGAAGTGTTGTACAGGGGTTAGGGTCCCACTGCACATCTTCCCTTCTACAACATCACAAATTTAGGCACACCAGACTCGAAATCAACACGAATTCGTTAATACGTGCTAGAATTTCACTGATAATGGATCATCACATATACTCGCACTCATTAATTAATTACTTAAAAAGATGAAGACTACCTATAGCCAGCTGTTATACCTGCATTAGCTGCCAAGACCTAAGTCTAAACCCTACGGACAGTAGGTTACGAGTAGCTTGGTACACTAATGCACCGATCGACTACGATCGACAACGATCGACAGGTCCCTCGGCGCCGTCGGGAATCATTAGAAAGTCTGAAGTTTCATTGGCTACAGGTCTGCGCTAGAGCTAGAAGCAGGGAATTCTGGCTGCGGGAAAATCTAGGTGTGGGTGAAGTTATTAGATATAAGTAGTTAACAAACGAACAAATAATAGCGATACTGCAGACAATCTTTTAGTTATTTGGTCTAGTGGTTAATTCTAATAGAAGTAAAGATTAGTAAAACTTGTTTATCTGCTATATTTCATATATCTTAAACTTGATCCAGCTATTTTTAAAATGCTTTATACCTATTAGCCGCATGAAAAAGGGGGCTAGAAAGCGCTATTAGGATATATTTCCAATAATAAAAGATTTGGGATAATTTTTAGAATTACCTCGCTAGTTTGGCAACCTTTGTAGTTTATATAAATAGCATTTGTCCTTGCCACCCTATCGTCAAGGGAGTTGAAAGTCTTCGGAATATGCAATTTCTTCCATATACTACTGTTTGGTAGAGCGACTAGAGAAGAGTCTTACACTACTGCTCAAACGAAGACATAGGCTCAATCCACTGAACCCAGTCCTAGGTGCGTGGCATCCTGCACTCTATGCATCAACAGAGTCATATGACGCTTCAATGTGCTTTTGATTTGGGTACTATCCGTAGGTGTCATCAAAGTTCAAGTCTATCTCACGCTTGAACCCATCCTCGTGATGAACAGACACGAGCCCTAGATGCTTCACTGTACCCCAAGTCTCTAGTTCATAGCCTACCGGTGGGCAGTGATTCAGGGCACCACGGAGCTCTGTGTCTGTGTAAACAGAAGTATCTGGCCCTAGGTCGCGATCTATGGCTTCAGCAAGGTCTAGAATATGCCGCACTGTTCCCTTGCTTAGGCGATTGTACTGGACCAACTTGCTGTCTAAAGTCGTGCTGACCCTTACAACCCAACACCCAAACATCCAGACACCTTCGAGAATGACCGCAATAAGTAGTATATACGAAGAGAATCCCCAAACATAGCCTTGTGCACTGACGCACGAATATTCATTTTTCAATGCCAGGTGGGGTGGTAGTGGTTGGCCCTTGTAGCATGGGCACTCCCCCGTACCCGAGTTCCACTGAGCGCAGGTTGTACTGCCAGTTTCAAAGTTGAGGAATGGCGACGATAGCAAAACGGTCGTATTTCGAAAGACAAGCGTAGAATTGTATGGCACTATGCCGGGTCCAAGTTTCGTGGAAGCATTTCGATGGTAGGTAGTACTGACTTGACCCTCATGACTTGTGAACCGAAAGCCCTCAATTACATCGACAAGTCCAGGGGATGGCCAATTTTGTACAGTATTGCTTTTGTTGTGAAATGACACACCATCGAAGTGCTCGATGATAGATATCAAGTCACTTTTCCAATTTGACTTTGCGAAATTTAGTGCACCGTAATGGGAAAGATTAGTCTCCGGCTGAGAACTATTCTCTGAGGTGAAGAAGTTCTGGAGGCTGTGCTTTGTTTTTGCATCTAATTTTTTTCAAAGCCAAGAGTCAGTTTCTGCAATGCCAATGTTGGGGAGGTAGATATACAAGCGAAAAGATCCGAAAAGTCTTTCGGTGCTCCTGAAATCGCCCAATGTGTGTGGCTGTCAGGGAAAGGAGACCGGCCGTGGTTTGATATCTGTGAAAAAGAAGGACCAAGGACAACAGATTCGACAAGACCTTTGAGTCTCATGTCATCAATTACCCAGCATAGTCTCAAGTCCTCCGAGTCCACCGGTAGATATAGTTGATCAGACAGACTGAATACGATATCACTAGGACTTGCATAGTCAATTGCTGCTGCCCAGAGCGTGGGAAAGATGATAATATAAGCGATTGCATATGCCAACCATACAAAATAAAATCGAGCTTTCATTCTTCGATATGAAGGGCAGCGTCTATAGCTGAGCCAATCGTGGAGATAGAGACAGTGCTAAAAAGCACACTTAACTGAAAATTGTAAGGCAGAGCGGATGAATCAAGCAATGATGTGACCACGTGTGTGGCGACCCGATAAAGCCACCATGCATGAGCAATTCGAAGTCCCTGTCCGACCAAGGTATCCCATGCCAAATCCACGAGTTTGGCTTCGGTAAAGGATAACTCGTTTCGCACCACTATATCGATGAAGAACCGGCTTTCGAACCAAGAAGTAGTAGAGCTTTCACAGGAATTATAGGATAACCCAGAGCGCCAGCGCGTGGTTGCTAGCTTTACAGTTGCGTATACTGTCGATGCGATCAACGCTAGCACGATAATTAATCTGAAAAGCCTCCAATGCGCCGACTCATGACGATATCCATAAAGCTGCTTTGGACGAAGCGCTCTTGGCCACCGGTAGTCTGATGGTTCGTCGACAATCGGGCGATACGATTCAGGTGTGGTACGATCGTCTTTAGGTCCAGGCTCTTCAACGTATCCACGTTGGCGAAATGGCCGCCGTGTCCTACACAGCAGGTCTTCGCGTACTAGTATACCCAGCTTTAGTCCCATGCTAGCTATAACAGAGATGAGGAAGGAAGGATTTCGGCGCGATGAAAAACATACAGTCGTTGTTAGAGGGCGCAAGGTTCATCATGGGGCATGTTTCTCGTTCGTCAACGTTGCTATCCCTTGACATTGAAGAAATGCTCTGCCCGCCTGGGTAGTTCATGATGCGGTATTAAGATGTCACCGACTGGCGTGTTGCGAATGATATAGATGCGGAAGAAATCACTATGCTCTGAAATACTCTCAACGAGACACTTATATCCATTCTTCCCGACTTGTTAGTTTCCGGGAGGTAGATTTGTCCTTTCTGCAGGAGTTGGAAGGTAGGCCGGCCATTTGGCCACCCCCAATCCTCAATTTGACAACTTGATACGGATGGCGTGTGAGGGCCGTAATATTATCAAAGTGCACGTACGCCCATGAGTAATTATGCCTATCTTCAATGGGCGGAGCTTTGGTAGGGTTTGTATGGGAGGGTTGCTGTTACACGTAGTGAGACTAGCGGTGAGTCTCGGTCTGTAATACCAATTCATCTCTCAGAAGTCTCGGACTTCAAGGCTCAGCTATTCAGCTATTGAGATATTGGAGGAATGAGGAAATATGTCAGGGGACAATATAACAGGGGGTTAGAAGCTACCCACTTAGGTGGTTATAGCGTATCACTTGTGTATATAAAGACTAGAGCCCTCCTAGTTATTAGGGAGAGGTTCAGGAATTAATGCTATTAAGCCCTTACCCCCATACTTCTACCTAGTTGCGATCTACCTGTGGCCTACCTTCACTCTGGAGACAAAACCTCTGACAAAATATTAGCCGAACTCGGGATAGTTGCCGACTGGACATATATACGTAGCAATTCCGCCTTAGTTCCTTCGAAGGGCCAAGACCTTTGGCACCGAGAAAATTATTTTTAAATCGAGTCTATTCTCCAAGCTCTACATCTAGCCCTTGTTATAGCAGCACATCAACTTGTTATGCATGTACGTTACAGAGGTGTCTCGTACATATTTACGTTACATGTCACTGATAAAGGTCCCGTGATCATATAAGTAATTGACTATGTTGCCAATCAAAGTGGTTATGGATTTTCTCTCTTGGGAAGCGAAATCACTACGCGCGCAGTTCGAGTCATTCAGTTCTTTTGACTTTTGAAAATATCAATACTACCTAACCTGTCAAATCATTATATATCCTTTTGACATCACTCCTTAACTTTAAACATCGCAGAGCACACAACAGCGTCAATTACATAATACATCCTACAGTTTCAACTTCAATTATCTCGACGGCGCACAGAATATCGGAATAGATGAGTACCATCTCTACCTTTTTACTCCCGAACAGCCGGATCTCAACTAAAAGAAATCCAGATGTGCGAGCAGCAGTCTAGGACATTATACATTTCATGTTGAAGCAGAAGGCCTTTAAATTTCGCCTCGATGTTTTTAAACTGAATTCAAAAACACAAAGCTACCCAGGAGTCGAAATATTTTTTGATCCAACAGGCTACAATCATCATCCAGCATTAAATTACGTTGTAAATGAATCTAAACTCTGTGACTACCTGAAGGAGATGCATCATAAAGTGTTGAGCAAGTATAACGCCATAACGGTAGGGAAAATGCTTCAGGTCAGTAATAAGAACAAAATCTTGAGAACTGCTGGTGCTAATGCAAAGAGGTCCGAATAATCTTTATTCTTAACCTGGTCGATATCAAAAAGTCAACTGTCCGCATAGCCCTTAACCCTTAAGATGCCAAGAAAATAATAGCTATTGTAAACTGGAAGCAGCAGAAGACAATAATAAATAATGGATAGAACTTAGGTTTCATTAAGAACCATGGCAATCCTAGATCTGTTTCCTGATATACAGATAATAGTAACAGTACCGCCACGTCAGTGCAAAGCTCTTAACCCCGATGTAAACAACTATCAGAGGCTAATGTAGCAGGGGGGTAGGTTCCACCCCCTAGGGACTGTAAGCATGGACTTTAGATATATAAAGGCTGAACTCCCCCTTATTCTTAAGGGGGAGTTCAGGAATTAATGCTATTAAAATCTTACCATATACTTCTGCCTAATTGCGACCTACCTATGATCTATCTTCACTCTGGAGTCATACCGCCTGACAACGACTCTCGTTAGTACTTTGTTCGTCAACCAGGGGGAGGAGCTTGGTACAGGTAATTTGCCCCGAGAGTGAGGAATACAAGAATACCAGTACTCAGACAATATATTGGAATAAGGTCAAAGATATAGGCACATGAGAGGCTGTAACACGGACGGTCACCTCTTTCTTCTTTGTCGTGTGATAGAAGCACCACCAATGTATATATGACCCGACCAGACTAGGTGGATATAATAATACCGAAATGAAACAGCTACAATGTACCTAGAGAGGGTGTGCTGTCGTAGGCTCGTATACAGTCCGTACTCAGCCACAATGGCTGACGCCATAATTATTTATACCATTTCATACGCTTGAAGGTGCAGCTAATCTCGGCGGCGTTATACATAAATTATCATCATAATTACGAGACAAAACATTATAGAACGCATCAGGGGCATGGAGACAGGCAATAGAGAACGTCAGGTTCTACGATGTACATTGAGAATCAATTATGCGTGACAAAAGTAAGAAAATGTTACTCAAATTTTAGTTGCTAGCTAAGCATCGTATCCTGGGAGACAGCACAGTAGTGTATTGAGAGTCGTCTCCAAAGAGCTTAATACGGATAACTTGATGGGGGTACGAGGTTCGATGCGGGAACCGGCACCATCTTGGCACAGGCACTGCACAGGGAGGTATGGTCTAGACTGCGGCAGGTATCTGAGGTACCTACACTACCTACTTCTAATGTGTAGATCCGTGCGCTGATCTGCCAAATGTAAACAGTGCAAGCATACAGTAAATTGCATAAATTGCGGGTAATGACGCAACTGTCTCCTGCTTTGCAACACTGATCCCAGTCACAATGCAGGTACCAATTTCAACTAGTGTAGGCTCCAGCCAATCCACAGTACACATTAAGTAGGTACCTGCCTCTATAGACTTATACTATAGACTAGTGTATAGTAGATACTTAAGTACCTAACCCAGTGTAGAACCACATAGCACTTAGAAGCCTCCTAACTACAGTATGCCCATTTACTGCCCATTTCTTCGACAATCACACAACCCACTCCAGCGTCCCGGCTCCGCACCGCTAATTTTTTAACCCAAACATCCAGACTCCAGTAAAGATTGAAATTCAAGACCTCGCATGTTTGCCTTTTCTTGGTCAGAAGCCATGTCGGCCAACACGTAGTCCACCCTCCCTCTCCATTATCCTATGACACTCCAAGCTGTCTAGATAGTGAGCCAACTCTGCGACTCAATGACAATCTCCCTCGTTGGAGCCCCCCGGGGACTCCGTATCCTGCTCCCAGTGAGCTTCCTCGTCCTTATTCTGGTCATTGTCGGTCTCTACCACGGTGCCGGACAGACTAGCGAGCTTCTGAAGACCATATCGTCAAACATACAGGGCGGTGACCAAGCGCAAGAGACAGAGGAAGTCCCTCCTCGTCCGACCAACACGCACCCTCCACCCAAGTACAAGCCGACTTCGACCCTTGCTGTACCGTCCATCACCGATCCATTCCCGCTTCTGGCTACGTCGACCGCCGCACCGCCGCCGATCCCTGTTTACAATGTCCCGAAGCCCGGCCTTCACCGTGACTACGGCCTTTCATACATGCCACCTCTTTTCATCGGCTTCACTCGCCAATGGCCCATGCTCCTGCAGTGTGTCGTGAGCTATATTACCGCCGGCTGGCCCCCCGAGTCCATATATATCGTCGAGAATACAGGCGTGCAGAATTCAAACACCGATGGGAAGCTGACGCTTCAGAATCCATTTTACCTCAATCATACGACCTTGAGCCGCCTTGGCGTCAATGTTCTGCAAACGCCCGTTCTCTTGACTTTTTCGCAAATGCAGAACTTCTTCATATCAACAGCCACTTCCCGCCAATGGCCTCATTACTTCTACTCGCATCAAGATGTCCTAGTTATGTCGTTCGAGGACGGGGCCGATACAATCAAACGCCCCGGCGATCGCGACTGGTTCTTTTATGACGACCAGGAGAGAGCGGATATTCTGCGACCGGCAGCTGCCGGGCAGAAGGGATACAGAACCATTTACGAAAATTGCCTGCGAGAGCTAAATTACACGCTAGAGAACGAGAAGCGATGGGGTTTTCGCTGGTTCCAGTACGATCATCTGACATTGGTGAACCGAGCCGCACTCGATGCTGTTGGTGGGTGGGATAGTCTAATGCCATATTATGGAAGCGATTGCGACATGAATGCAAGACTTGAGATGGATGGGTGGACAATGCGACACCGCCGCGTCGGGATTATAAACGACGTCTCCACAGTCATGGATGACCTCGCCGCATTATATCGCGACCCCACAGTTGTGCCGAGATTTGCCGATCCTAATCCAATACCCGAACACGAATTAGAGCAGCTAAATGAAGATGAGAAGGCCGATCAGGATGAGTCAGCCCAAAATGATGATGAAACCACAGGCCAAGAAACAACGCCGGTGGAGCAACCTTCAGAGCAACCCACAGAGAAACCCTCAGAGAAATCTACGGGCGAGCCTACGGAAAAGCCCACGGAGAAACGAGAGGCGGAACGCGCAGGTGGAATCGGTGGATCAGGAATCGGGCAGGCCATTGAGTATTTCCGCGCCCTTCTCAGAGTTGCCGATGATATGGGGGCATACAAATATCGAAGTAAGAATTCCGCACGCAATTCATGGCAGGGCAGCCAGCACGGCGGAGTTGGCGAGCCGTACTATTATAACGCGGATGGCTTTGCTGCCTCGTTTTGGTTATTGACTGAGGCAGGCCGCGAGGTTTTCCGCCAGAAATGGGGTCATCGCGACTGTGATCTCGTGCAGGAGACAGCTTTGAAACTCGAAGACCAGTGGCGCGTTGAGCAAGACTGGGAAGACTCTCCTTCAGAGTCCTAGAACTGTATGAGTTTGATGTAATCATGTCAGCATTTGGTTTATAACGGGTGGCGTTTGCATATGGTGGAGGGGCTGGCGGGTTGGGTTCCGTGCTTCACGTAATGAACCAGGAGAATTGTATAACATCATGTAGCTCCTCGATCGATTGTGGATATGGGGATAGAGAGCAGTCCGATGAAGGGGAGTCGGCCGAGCTATAGCACGATACCCTAATAACTGAAAGAGTAAGATAGTAATAGAACCATGTTCGGTACTTGCTTGAGCTAGTCAAGAGCAAAACGTCTATGACCTTATCGTTTTTAGCAACGCGTATAGAGAACCCGAGGATATTTAGTAGATAAGCTCTACTAAGAATATACAAATCGCTTGCGAATTTGTTTTTCTTCTTGTATAGAACGCAGTGTCAATGTGTCATGATATCAGAATAGTGCTGCTACCCAGGTAGTATGGGCTATCTCCCGAAGCAAGTTGACTTTTCTACTTGATAACACCCATCACAATCCTTACTAGCATACTAGCACCGAGATTGAAATTCGCCCTGAAGTCAAAAGTAGGAAATATTTAAGAGCCTATTAGAGCTCAAAATGAGGAGGTGGAAGTAATCATGGACCAAGACATTTCGAGGCGCTTGTGGGAATAAACAGAATATGAGGTTTAGCTAGCTCTCTGATCTCTTAACTTAAAAAGTGACAATGAACATGCGTAATTAGGTACCTTGGTAAGTTATTGAAAACTCCTATACATATTTACGACCTGCGTTGATAAGGAGTCTGTTTGGTCTTGGCAATTAGTTAAGTCACTTTGCACTCCCTATGAAAGCATTGAGAACTATTATTGCTTCGTTACAACAATCCATCAAGTACTAGCCCAAGTTCAACTACTTCATGATGCAATCCGCTTTGTTTGTAGATGATCCATACTGTCATAGTTGACGGATCTAATATTGTGTAATGTACCATTACCAGAATGTCATCTTTCAACAAATAGCAATCGTGATAACGTTTGTGCTAAGAAAAGTTTTGTGGCAGACTGGTGTACTATATATACAGTTATTGCCAGCAGCGCAAAAACGGCGTCGTTTTGTGTTGTCACAACTTTCTATTGATAATAGGTGTTCAGGACATTTCTACTCGTTGATTCTATAGTAGCCTACAAATGATGTTGAGATATACACTGCAACGTGAGGACAATTCCGTAATTAATGTATTTGACGTCAAATACGAGAAGATATTAGCTAAATCAGGGTGGTACTCCTTTCTATTTTCGTATGCATCGCCCAAAAGTGGCCATCATGCATTCCAGCCCGTTTCAGCAATTGTCACCCAAAAGGCCGACTGTTTCTGGCAAGTTGCTAAGTGACCGGTATTCGCGCTTTGTCTTAAAATCTGCGACAGACTTCTGCAAGCAACTTTGAAACTGAATCAACATCGAGGCTGATTACTGTTTTCGGTCGGAAATGCAATATTTTACCACCTCAAACAAAGAACTTGGGCCATATCTTTGTCACACGTTCCGTTATTTACACCATGGTGATAATGACAAGCAGTGCTTAGCTTCTTACACGACTTTGATCTCCGAGTCTTTTTTCTCTCTCCTCATCCCCTCTCATGCATTATCGCTACCTCGATCCCAGGGGCCTGTCTTTCATCTTGTCACCAAACTATCCTGCGTAGCCTTCACTCGCCCTCCTCTACTTTCATTTTTCTATTCAAATACACAAACCCGCTTCAAAGTTCCTGTGAACCTTGGGGTTAGAAAATCAGGAGTGAGGCTGCTTGGTCACCACGATCACTGCGTCTGCTGCACCCGGCCGTGCCGGCCTCAGCGTCCAGCATGGCGTCCTCATCGTTAGCCGGTAAGAGCAACGACCGCGATCTTATACGGTATCTAGCGACTACAGCCTACAAGGATATTACCGAATCCTACCAAAAATTTGAGAACAGCCGCCCCGAGCTGTTGGGTCAGAAGGCGATATCACCCAGAATTTTCCAAAAGCTAGTTGCGGAACACGTGATACAGATCCTCGAGAACCGTACTTTTTGTTCCCAGCAGAAGGAAGATGTCTGGAACCAGTTTTCCTCCGTGACAGACACGAAAGAAAAAACTGAACTGAAAAAGACGGGCGACGCGGCTGTGCAGGGCATGAACAAGTATGATGGCTTGCTCAGGAGGGTCGTCGCCGTCGTCAAGGGATCTGCGCCTCGTGTTAATTGGAAAAAGCACACCAATAATAAATTCCAAGAAACCCTCGGCATGTGGCTACAAGGGAAACATCAGCATTTTGGCGGTCTTCTCAGCGACAGTGCCAATAGCGGTATCAAATCTGAGCTGGAGATTATCCAAGCCGCTCTGGCACAGGGTTTGAAAGAACTCAAGGTTAACCCTGAGCCGATCAAGCAGTCCAAAAAGAGTATCAAACCAAATGTCACGGAAACCCCAGCCAGCGTCAAATTCAAGGCGGGATCCAGCCTCCCGAAGAACATCACCCCGGTGACCGCCACCCCGAAGAACATCACTCCGGTGACCGCCGCCCCGAAGAACACCACCCCGGTGACCGCCACGCTGAAAAAGAAAGACGCAGAGGAGCTTGGATCAAAGAGACCTCCGAGTCCACTTAAAGGAGCCTCACCTCCGAAAAAGTCAAAGAAAGATCAATCACAAACCGGGTGGTGGGGACCTCAAAATTCGAGACTCGACTGCTCCGATGAGTTCTTTGGTGTAATCGGCGAGTGGAAGGCGTTTCTTGCCAACCCTACCTCTCAGCCGGGCACCAAAGAATATAGGAATAGTATATCAACTTACCTCAGGCAAGCCCTTGATGAGGTCGACAAGCGCAGCTTTCACGAGGATCTGCTACTGAAAAACGAGTGGAATTTCCGTGACGCTAACCTGAGGCATGTGCGCGGTCCGAGCTTCATCTCCCCCGGTTGCCCAGAGGCGAACATGCGTATCGGCTTCCCGAGACTAGGGTACCGCGGTTCGAACGACTTCAAGAGACTTCTAGGCGGTGGTTTGACTGCGCAAGAGAAGTCCGATAAGGACAGTCAGCCCTGGGCCCAAGGAATGTTAGCGTTGGCACATTCATACGAGAGAGGGGGTGTCTCACTGCGCGGTGGCGCGGGCGATGGTGATGACGATGACGATGACGATGACGATGGAGAGCCCACCCCGTTGGGAGCACTGATTAATCACTTTCAGAGTGTAACCGACCTACATTTCCAATTCCCTGAGGATCTTTGGGACTATTTAGTAGAAGATGCAACTTATCCTTCGGATGGATTTAAAATTCGTTTCGACTCCGGATTCCCTATGATGACAGACCCAAACCGCGTGCCAAACGTCATAGATACTTTCAGGAGCATGATGGCAAAATCATTCGACACCAACGAGATGGAGAAGGTTCAAGACGAAAAAGACGTGGGCAAACTAGAAATGATGTTTAAAGAGTGTACCAGAATCGCCAGAGAGGCGAGACAAAGGGCCTATGATTTCATATATAAAAATCCAGACAAAATTTTCACGAACCAGCCGAAGCTGAATGCAGACGGGGGAAAGGATAAACCAAAAGCTCGGTACGGGAACATTCGAGATAGACACTTCGCCAAGCCTCTAGGGTATGCTTTCCGGGCCAGGGGGTTTCAAGTCATTTGTCTTTGGCTATGCTATCAACTACATATATTAGACAAACTCTCTCTTGAGGACATACTCCTTCAGCACCTGGAAATCCTACATACCTGGGACGTGCACGAAGAACTGTACATGGAGTGGGAAAACAACAGGTGGTTCAGCCTCTCAGACCCATACGAAATCGCACAACTAGAGGCTCGTTATGAGGCACGGTGGTTAGTGCGTCAGGTATGGGCTAAAGAGAAACACGACTTTCAAGAGGTTCTCAAGAACCTACAGAAAGATCCGAATTACTACAACCACGCATCTGTATCCGCACCAAGCGGGCCTGGGCAGGCTGCTTCAAGTGCGCCTAAATTTGGTTCCTCGACATATCCAGTAACCCCGGAGAGCACTGGCCAGCAGGCTCATACACCTCAAGCACCGTATAAAGCTGTTGCGAAAATTGAGGATCTAGACTATCTAATCGACGACGGCCTATTTGGCGAAGAAGAAGAAACAGTGGTCAAGAACGAGGACGACGGTGACAACACGAATTTGACTCCTGTTAAGATGGAGATCGACAGTGTTACGAATGTCACCGGTGGCGCGAATGGCGGCAACGACGACATCAACGACGAGATTAAAATTGCTAGTACCAATATCGCCATTGAAGCCCTCGAAAATATACTCGATGTCAACGAAAAAGCCCTCGTCCAGTTAGTCGAACAGAACAACGAACTCGACAATGAAGATCCGGGAAACCATGCCATAATTCACCGGAACAATATCGACATCATGTCTAAGAACCAGGCCATCTGGAATTACAGCACCGAGATCTACAACCTGAAGCGTTCCGTAGAACCCCTCACCAACAAGAGTTACGGCAAAGGAGCGGAACAAAAATGGGAACTGCCTGTACAGGGCGATTTTTGGGCAAACACCAGGCAGATCCCGAAGAAGAAGGAACTGCCTCTCGGAGTCACAAGTATTGGCCTTGGGTCCATGCCCGGCGAACACCCATCCCCTGACCATCCCCGGGTTCTCGTGGGTTGCAAAGCAGACTTCGGCGACGACGTAAATCCGGACGAGGAGTCTATTGAGCCTGCGGGTAGTAATCTGTTTGGCACCGGAGTGGCCGGTACGAATAACAAGACAGCCACCACTGGCATATTTGGCACCTATCTTGGCACCAATCCCGTCGACATCAATATGGGCGGCACCAATATAGGCATCAAGAAGACGGGCGGCACCGCGGGCCAGGCAACCGGACCATCCCAGGCAACCGAACCATCGGAGCAAATAATAGAAAGTCTCAGTGGTTTGCTGAAGGAGAAGAACAAAGCCGAGCTCACTATCAAGAAACTCCTCAGGGTCAAGAGTGGTGTCAAGCCGCTGACTCCGAAGCAAAAGATGAGGTTGGAATCCGCAAGGAAGTCGAAGAAAGAGATCCTGGCGGTGTACAAGCAATACTGGAACAAAGCAAATGCAGCGACGAGGGCACAGGTGGATCTCATAGAACAGGAAGAGGATAGTGCGCTCACCCTCGACATCCAGGCGGCGGAGGCACTTATTGATAAGCAACTAGCCTTCCATGCCGCAGAAGCCAAAAAGGAGCAGCAGATGCTTTTGAACACCCAGCAAGCAATGAAGAAGGCCCAGATAGAGGCTGCTCAGAATCCGGGAGCTAAGCTACTGACTTTATCGGATCTAGCGAATGTATTCAAAACTCAACCTACCGCTCAGACACCTGCACCTCCACTGCCTACGGCTCAACCCAAAACCCAGCCCCAGGATAAACCAGCAGAGACTTCGCCGGCGCTGAAGGACGCCGAAAAAGGCTACTTGCAAGTTCGTACTAAATACCGCGAGGGGAGAGCGAAATATGAGAAGGCCAAGGTGGAAGCAGCGGCGACCTATGAGGCTGTGCAGGATAATATTGGCGACGTTCAGTTGGAGCAAATGGACGCATACGCGCAAGGGGAGCTATATGAAGTGGCAGTGTGGTTCCGCGAGATTGCAATGGATTTCCGGGTAGCGACTATGGCGCTGGAGGCCCAAAAGGAGTGGGATAACGAGGTGGAGACGGCCGACGACCTACGGGGACGGCTCGACACTCTGGACCGGGACCTTGCCGTCTGGGCGGACGATTACGAATGGGACAACTGGGACACCAGCCTCGAGGCGAAGCAGGACCAGTGGGTGATAGAGTCCATAGAATTCATGCACGAGTCCTTCAAGGCCGTCGGCATCAACGCGGGATACTCGTACTGGAACATCATGTACAGGGCCTTCTGGGATTCCTCAACAGGCAACACCCTAGCTCGGAAGCGTAAGATTTGGCTGTACTCCTTGGTCGGAGATCTGAACCAGCGAATCGTACAGGAGACGGACGGTCATACCAAGCCCTTCATCGACTTGCCACCAGTGCCGCCGGCGGAGTGGAAGAACGACCCGCCATCGAAAGAGGTACTGATCGAGCAGGCGGAAGAGGAGGAAGCAAAGAAGGAAGCGGAGGCTACGAATCCAGCGGAGCCATCACCTTCACCGGCGCCGCCAACTTTCAAGAAGGACCCCCCGCCGCCGCCCCCGAATCCCCAGGCATCATCCTCGGCAAAGGCGAAACTAAATCTGGCGGTCCAGTCCTACCATCAGGCGCAAGGGAATGTAGCGTCGACATCATTGCCATTCCAAGGGATACCACAAATGAAAAAGTTAGCGTCGAAGCCCTTTAAGTCACCGACGACGAAACCCACGGCATCTTCAATAAAGACGCCAACCTATCCAGCAAAGGCGCCGGAATCTTTAGCAAAGAAACCAGCATTTCTAGACAAGAAGCCGGCATTTCTAGCAAAGAAGCCAGCGTTTCTAGCAAAGAAGCCAGCGTTTCTAGAAAAGCTGTCAGCGAAGCCACTGATACTAAAGCTGAAGGGATCATCATCACCATCAACAACCAAGTCGAAACCACCGACGCCAGCGACGCCAGCGACGCCAGCCATCAAGACATCGAACCTGGCCACCTCGATGACAATAGTAAAGCCCGTGATGTTTCACGAGGATGGTAAGAAGTTGGACGCCTGGCCGGACCTCAAGAACCTTATCCAAGTCTCGTGGAACGCCCGCGTGGCGTACGACGTGTTGCAGGAGAGCCGCGGCGCCGACTATACCCAAACAGCCAATTTCCCCCAGCGGAAGCTTTGGCCACGACCCTCGAGGAGAAAAAGCGGTGGCAATGTTATGTACTTCGAGGTATGATGACGGGGGGTAGGAGTTAGCATTTCCCACTCCTTCGTTGCTATGCCGGGCGGTGGGAATAGGCTGGGTTTCATTCATCTTGTGGATTTCGGGGTTACATAAGGAACACCTAGAGAGACGAAGGTGTGCCGACGCATGAATTGTGTCGCGTTGTGTTTGAGCGCCTACAGGCAGGACGTGGGGGATGGGAAGAATCTATGAAACCGAGGTAGGATAAAAAGGAGAGAGCGTGAGTGTGAGGAGGGCTGGATGGATGTAATGCCCCGGACCGATGACATGCTGGAGAGATGGGGGGTGTAAGTGAGGTAGTGTTTTGTTCATCGAGTATGGACTCACGGTTAGGTAGGCTTCTACACACATTGGGTAATCACAACCTCCTAAGACAGCATAATCTCTTTTGTTTTTTGAATACACATTGAATCTTTCATGATAACAGCGAGCCCATGTGCCGCTCATTACCTTACAAGTGTAGTGTCTGCCAAAAAAATGTGTAAATCAGGATATTGGTAGCAAGCCCTTGCTCCGAAGTCCAGGGACGACGACTTACGTACGCAGGTACTAATCTAAAGAAACGTATCGTCGCGTGCCAAACTCCTTGATCGTCCGAAACTCCGAGGCCTTAGATGAGTAGAGTTGCCACTAGAACTCATAATCCTGCCAATCGCCAACTTAAATCTCCGGCAGCCTTCCGGTTGCCGTATTATGCTATCAAACGCGTTTAAACGTATCCACTTTCTTCCGCCTTTAAAGAAAGTAGTCGGCAACAGGCTTTTTGGCAGGCATCCCCCTAGAATCCTGTGGTGCAGCTTGAAAGACACGATATCTACGTGCGGGGCCTCTCTTAGAACCATCATCGCTATCAAGCAGAACGCCCCTATTGACACCTCCATCACTTCGCCCAACATCGCCATTGCTGCGCGAAAAGAAGCCCTGGCCACCGGGGTCTTCCGATAACTCGAGCACAGCGGCCACATTGCCACAGCGGTAACAGTAGTTAGGTGCTGACCACACAGTAACGATGCTAGCATCAAACATTTCCTTAAAACCTTCCATGACGAGCTGATGCGCCCTCGCAATTAGCGATAGGTCGTTTCTGTGATTAAACATCTTCACAATATCAGCGCCAAACAGAAAGCCCGCGCCACGCGGCGACAATCCCCAGCCGTCGATCTCGTCCGGATCTGACCACAATAGATCGCACATAGCACCCTCATGTGGAACCTCTTGTTTGCGATCGAGAAGGCGAATCTTATCTACCGTGTCGATTAGGGGCGAAAGGCCACCGTGGACGCAAAGCACTGCACCCGCAGGGTTACCGACCGTGCCGCCGCTTGAACCAGAGGCGCCAGAGCCTGGAGGACCTGTGCGTCCTGTCTTGCCGTTAAGACTTCCCTGATCACTGCCGCCGGCCTTCCCACGCCGACCAAAATGACTTATGGCATCCCCGTCCGCATTACAGACTTCGATCTCCACATCATCGCGTGTCGTCGCTTCATTTGTAGGCTCAAGTGTATTAGACGCGCCTAAAACTATAGCACCGAGCGCAAGGTAGTCGAACACGTCACAGCAGTACCGCCAGACATTTGCACTTCCATATTTCCGTAGACACTCGTCGTAGAACCCGTAGACGGTGGTAATTTGCCGCGACTCATGGTTGCCACGAATCAGGGTCATACGGTCGGGGTAGCGGACTTTGAGGCAGAGGAGAAGAAGGAAAGATTCTAAGGAATAGAACCCCCGGTCGACAAAGTCGCCTATGCGCAATCACCAATCAGCTATTTCCACCTCAACCGTGCCGTATTCAATACATACCCATAAAGAGATAGTTGGTGTCGGGAGGGTCACCTCCGACGCGGAATAATTCCATCAAGTCGTGGAACTGGCCGTGGATATCGCCACATATCTGAAGAAACATGAATATCCCGTGGCACGGTAGCTATGTAGGGCGGTATAAGGGGAGGCTCACTGTTACGGGTGCAGCGACTGTCACCACGTTGGCTTCTTCGATTAATAGCTCGCGAGCTTTATGACAAACTTCTCGGACTTGGGCTTCTGGGATCGGTCGGCAAGCCCTTAGCTGGGCAATGGCTCTGATAAAACGCAACGTAAGAATGGCTCCCTAGTCGAGGATAAGATGGATAACATACTTATCTAGGTCGCTCATCTTTGCGACGGCGACTGGGTTCGGAGGCGAAGTCGGCGCACAAGGATAAGAAGGGAGGGAGGCTGCGTCGGTGTTGGAGCCTACGATGTCCTTGCGATGGCGGGAGCCGGCTCTATACCATGCTTCTAAATTATACTAAGATGAAGAGAACGAAGCACACATCTATTAGGCGAAATCAAAGTGAACAGGTCTGATCGCTGGAGAGTGGGCACGTAGGTAAGCTGTCGCGTAGTTGTCGCGTAATCACATTTATAGTTGTATATGCCTAGGTTAGCAGGTAAGGTATTTAGGTGGTATAGGTGGGATGTGTTAAGGATCTTAGTTAGGCGGTTAGTTCCCCTGTCAGAAAGTCCACTTAGTGCTTATTTTAGCGCATGCGGCTCATTGGAACCTTCTGATGTCAAGTACATGTAGGTATGTAGGTACCTTAGGCACACTGTAAGGTACCTACAGTACAGCCAGGCCGGATATTTCTCGGTCAAATCAGCTTTGATGAATTTGTGACTACCAAATCGAAGCTGGAGCTCTATACTACTATCCATGCATGCCTTAAAAGTACCTCAACAGATAGAGAAAGCCGTGACCAAAAGACAAGGCGAGACTACAAACAACCACCGTTTAGATAGTCTGTTGGGCCCACGAATATCATGACATGAGCAAGGAAAGCTTCGCTGTAAAGTACGGAAAATGACCATTTCCCGGCGACTGTCCCTTCAATTGACATCTAGCTGACGTCGTGAATATAGCTTCCTCCTTATCCCCCACCCCTTACCTGGTCCCTAATTCGGCGCGCGCGTGCGCCGGGACAAGACAAGAGAAGAAGATGCCGCCACATCTACATCCTCGCTCGCGCATGACGTCTTCACTCTTCGCTACCACAGTTGCAGTAAGCTTCCTCGTGGTCGGCTTACCCCACATCCTCCCATGTCCCGCGCCCCGAGTGGCATATGCAGACGCAGCCTCCCCGGACGGTAGTCGACGGCGCGCTCGACGGAGATCATCACAGCAAACTACCGAAGTTAAAGACGGCATTGCCCAGTTCGAGGGCGTGAGTGACAACAGCGACACCAGGAGTGAAGGGACAGAAACATCAACATTGACTAGCACAGCACCTAGGGGGAAAAGAGAGTGCCCAGTACCTAAGCCAGGGGTTATTGGCCAGATCATAGGCTTCAAGAAGGAGGAACCCAGTAACACGGTCATGTCAAGGGCGGAAAATACTGTCGAGAAAATACCAACGAATAATGACAGGTAGCATTGGACATATTGGCTTCAAAATCATACAATTTTGGTCTTGACAGTGTATATCATTGTACAAACATCAGGTGCACCGTTATTCGGAATTGCATCGTTCCGACACCGGCTCTTACTAAAGAGGAACAAGACGTTGTACCAATCTCAATCCAGCCGAAGACTAATATCATGCCAGAAGTGTTCCTTCTATTCGTCGAGTCATTACAAACTGGCATTAGCTATCATATAAAATGAAACCGTTGCTATTTGCAATTCCACGAGGGAGATAAGTAACAGCTTGGTAAAATCCACAACTTTTCTTCCTCGACTTATACTATAAGTGCGATGCATGCACTCTGTAATTCCACCAACTCCCGTTACATTTTCCTCATTCCTCCTGGCCAATGTTGTGGCATGCAAAATCGTCCGGGCATCATCGTGAAAAAATAACCTCCCTCTGGTTATGCGTGACGCATTCCCAACTTCTGGGCTGTCGCCTGCATTCGCATCACCCCTTGTCCTTTTATTATTAATAAAACCATTTCTGGTCATTAAGAATGCCCATCGTATCCGCCAGATCTAAGTGCCCAGTAACGACAGAAAATAGAAGCAATATGGAAAATCGTAAGCATAGTAATAGTACAAGGGTTATTCGCTGGTTGCTAGAAAGACCGGCAGAGTTAAGCCGGGGCGGACGACTAATAAAATCAGCACAGCGGCCATTATTGCAGTGTGCAACTAGTCCACTGCAATTATGAGTCGACCTGCAAGGCAGCGGCAAGCTGTTCTACTTCGTCGTGATGATGCTCTTCAAGCTTCAGCCTCTTGGCTGCAGGCTCGTCGGATTCCATCTCTTTGAGCTGAACTTTGAGCTCTTGAAGCTCCTGTTCCATCTCATCCAGTCGGCGCTTGAGACTATTCTCTCGTCTATGACTATCCTCAAGCTGGCGTTGGATATCGTCACGAAGTGCGCGCTCTGTAGCGGCTTCTTTGGCTGCCATCTCGGCGGAATGCCGATAATTGTCCGCTGTCTGATTGTCCTGCTCGAGTTGCTGTAGTCGTCCACGATATAGTTCATTGATAAGATCTAGCTCGCTAACGCGTGTCTTGAGACTTGAATTTGCGGCGATGAGCTGTTCGTGGGTCTGGGGGGCGTCAAGTGGTTGTTGCTCGCCATTGGTCGGAGAGGGAGCACGGCCAGGGGAGCCGCCAGGTAGAGGATAATGAAGGCCATCATGTTGGAAATGCTCAATGGGCTGGAAGGCCGTGAGATTCGGGTCGTAGACATTAGGAGTCGCAGTGCGAGAAACAGGTGAGTCTGTGGTACCATGCCCATTGGCGGCTTTCTGCTGAGTTGCTCGAACTGCGGCAAGGGCTGCAGCAGTCGCAGCCGCATTCGCAGCATCATGACTCTGGAAATTATTCCCGTTGGAGCTGCCGGCAGGAAGGCCTTGCTGAAAGGAGGTTAGAGACTCAGAGAACGCGGAAAGCATTGTACGGCGAGGACAACTAACTTTCTTCTTTTGCATATCCGGTCGCATTGTCTTAACGCGATTGCGACTCTTGATGACATCCGTCTTCAATGATATCGGTCGCGGGCGGCCATGCAGTTTGAGAAACAAACCGCAGGCATTGCAGAGGACGGAACCCATCTCGTCGCGACGCCAGAGTGGCGTGGTAGAGGTGCTACAATTCTGGCATGTTGGCTGTGTTGGGTGCGCATCGCCGTTAGCGTTGGCAGAAGCAGTGGGATGTGAGGCCATCATCTTGACGGCGGGCAGCTGAGCTGATGGCGCGCGATAGGGATAAGAGAGATACGTCGATTATCAGACGACTTGGATGGAATGATAGATTGATAGGGACGATTAGATATGATAAAAAATTTGGGAGGTGGGAACTGGAAAGCAAAAAGAGTCTAGTCCACTCAAGGTTGGGTGGGTCTTGCTGATAAGAACCAAAAGTTACGCGACCTGCCATTGGCCAAGGACCATCCCACCCTGGAGTACACCATGCTACCAGGTACCTAGGTGGGTAGCGCGCACTTAAGCGTGATATGAAAGGACTGATAGGAAAAGATAACTATAGACATAGATATGCCTCAACTTTACTTATCCGGCAGGCACTTGCCTGATACCATGTGATTACATAGATATGGCGAAAGGCTAGATAGTGAATGTTATGACATTGGGCGAATTGGATGCGATGAGGAATTTACATGACTTTAGTAAGAGACAGGGCAGTGAAATGTGAGTTGTGGCAAGACAGCAAATGAATAAAATTCTTCAACTTTGAGTACGTACCAGGTTACCAGACGGCATTGGAGCATGTGCTGCCGGTGACGAAGCGATATGGTTATGCATATTAACTGGTATGGGTGCTACAATCGGCACCTGCATCGGCGCTGGCATTGGCATTGGCGCTGGCATTGGCGCTGGGGCCGTGGGTGCGGTTGTGATTGTTGGTGCGGTCGCTATGCTCGGAGTTGGAGTCGCGGTCTGTGTATAAGTGGTATACTGCATCGGCGATTCTGTCGGCGTCGAGGTTGGCATAGGTGTCGTCTCTGTAGTAGTAGTAGTTGGCGGTGCTTGTTCTTGGGCCTGTAACTGTGGTTGCGACTGAGACTCTTGTACTGGTTCCTGTGTTTGCGCAGTTGGAGGCGTTGGCGTGCTCGTAGGTACTGGAGTGCTTTCGGTCCTGCTTATAAGACTTGTTTAGCTTCTGGTAGAAACAGTGAACATCCGTAGCATGTCAATGGAAGAAAGCGGCGCCATTGGCTACTGTTTGCTTTGGGGAAGCATTGGGGTTGGATAAATTCCAAGTCCAGCACTGCACAATGGCAAGAGTAGTCGGTAGCATTGGCACCTGAGATACAATGGATAGATGGATGGATGGACGTGGTAGATAGCGGACATAGCGCAAATGATTGTCACCACTTTCCTGATATTGCCTATTTCCATCTCTGGTACCAATGCAACCGGCTGCCCTGACCCCAGATAATCGATCTTGCATTGAAATCCATACCAACAATACCTGTCAAGCACAATTGTACTATGCATTGACCTCGCTACACCCGCCGCGCGCTTGCCCGTGTCCGCGCGCGTGTTTTGTTGACTATACTCGAGCTCGAAAGGGTTGCTTGTACTCACTTTAACTCTGGTGAATCTGTAGCAGCCATTGCGACTCCAGGAAGTTGCGCAATTGCAGCAGATGCTGTAGTCGACGCTGAGCTCGGTCGCGATATAGGTTCGACTGCTGGCAGGGGTGTTGTGGCCATCTCTTCCTCCATGGTTGATAATATATGAGTCGTGAATCTGATAACGATAGATCGTCGCTGGTGGCGGAATGACTGTGGGTAGCGTTTCGATTCGTGTCAACTTAAGCTTCGGCAATTCCCCAACAGCGCAGGAGCTGTCCAATAGAGAGTAATGCTTATTGAAGTTGGATAGAGTTGGTGATAGGGTTGTGAAAACCTTTAGTACAAGTAACAGTGTACAATTGGTATAGGAACATAAACTCGGTGATCAATTCGAACCGCCAATCGTCACTTGTTTGTGGGTATCGCGTGCGCGCAGAGGTTATAGACCGGCCGTATTGAAAGAAGAAATAGGCGTGGTGAAAGGCTCGTGACCACAGAGCCTAAGAAACCAAGACAGCTTTGGACAGCACAAAAGTTTTCAGGGGTTTAGATTACCTAAGAGCTTAAATACCTAGGTACCTTATGTAGGTAGGTAATGTGAGAAGGTGTTCTCCGGAAGTACATAGTGCATCTAAGTACCTACATATAATGCTGTGTGGTACTTACCTCATCAGAAAGTGCAGGTAGCAGATAGGAGAGAGACTACTCCTGTACTCGAAGATGACCATAAAAACAGTGTTTACTGGGTAGTACCCGACTTGGCCGCCTCTCCAACTGCGTTGCCGAACCATGTATGTTATATCCCTGTCAGCCAATCAACCCTCGGAATACCCTCTTTTCTTTTATCTCTTTGTACACTAATAGACCCGTCTGACTAGGTAGCTTAGCAATTGGCTTGTCGCACCCGATTGACTACTACCACCACCCTAGCCTTACGATACTAGGTACAATGGTAAGTAGATTCAACAAACAAGCAATTCTAAAATAGGTACTATGTATGACACTCTCAACACTCTCAACCTAGATTATTGGATACCTATAGTTGGCTACTTCCATATAGCTATTTTACAATCATATCGATATACTCTCTAATAAAAGCTATACATAAGGCGCTAATAGTATTAGTCATCCCGACACTTTCTCGACATTATTTGTCCGCATAAAATGTTTTGCTGCTGTGCCTAATAAGTATAGATGTGCAGCTGTTTAGTGCCTCGATAAAGGGACTAATTCCTTCCTTCATTTGTAACCTAGAGGCTGCATTATCAATCTAATTAATTCTAGAATAAGCGTAGGGAAACAAGGCGACGGCTCTTGGAGGCGGAAAAGTCTGATCAGAGCAGAGCCTCTACTTACGCGAATCGCGCAAGCAATCAATGACTCTTTCAAGGAAGACCCTGGGCTCGGCTCGTCTAGTTACTGTTAACAGTGAAGGGAAGATTTACCTGTGCAAAGTCTCGTCTCATTCCTGTCATCAACGTCTCCCTGATAACATCTATAGCACGTACTAATAGTGTACTTAAAAGCTTTGTAGCTTTATTCGCCGAACAAATCAGACCCGTCATTTCTCGCAGGCTGCGCTCGAGTCTTAGACAGCCCAAGACAGCGGGCCGACCCATCTTTAATAGCTGAATAGATGTCGGTAATGCACTTACACTAGTATTAACAGGGCCAAATCACATGTTTATGTATGTGTGTTAGAAAATCGTGCTTTGTCGTGTTGAAACAACGGCCGAAAAGTCGGTCAAGTAAGAGCATAGGCGTCTCAAATTTGAGGCAGCGAAAGCCACATGAATCAAAAGATGCGAAAACTTTCTAGCTCAAGGGATGGACAGACAAGCAAGCTGTAAAGGACATGAGATGCCACGAGGGTTAGCTCCCACTCTCGGAGGAGCCAGTATCTCAGGCGACCCCCTTATAGTAAAAGAGTTACGCAGGTTTTGATGACAATCACTAGCGATCTCGATGCATAGTTTCGATGGGTAGGCAAAACTATTGCTGCTATCGTTAGCTACCGTCATTTTCAAGGGCATTTCGCTGCCAACGGTGTAAAAGGCGGCCCCCATGCGACTTGGGTTGGCGTTTAGGCGACTTTGATTCGTTTAATGATATTTTAATATAGCTATGTTTAGCCTAAGAATAAGGCAGGATGGGATGAAGGAGTTATGTGTTAAGCATTGATGCATAAAAATGTCGCGAATGAAGGTATGCAGCCGCATATTAGTTTCTGATTATAGAAGACAGCTTACTGAGGCTTGTTATAAACAGTATATATTGAATAGAGGAGATACTTGAGTATTTAGTAGTACTTTTGACGTTAGTAACAGTGATCGAATGGCCTTGACGGATTCAACCTCGCTCATGGTGAGTATATATAGCTTGTACAAACTAATGCGGTATCGTGACCAGCACAGTTTCACACATTAGCCAATCCTAAATTGCTGGCCTAAGAACTGTTATAACCCAGTCTATAACAGCTTTCAGCAATACCAGTAAGATATATATGTCTAAACCCAAAGCTTCAAAAGTAGTCGACGGGAAATAAGTCCGGTCTGGCCTTGAATAGACTAGTAGGCTGTTTGCTGTTTGGTTTACCGGATGGCGCCCGCGCTCATAATCAAATTCGAGAGAGTCTCTAGAAGAGCGCTATGTTCAAGGAGGGCTGGGCAACCACGTAGTCGACTACCTTCGCTACGGCGCTGTACATGGACCTCTTTGAAGATGGTTGGTATCGCAATTGCTGCGTCCGAGTCAGTACTTAGTCTCGGTCAGAACGAGTACAGGGAGTTTGTACGAAGAATAGATCGGGGTAAGAGGCATGAAGCTTACATGAGCCACCAATTGATTGGCTGAAATGTAAAAGTGGGGATAGGCCGCCAGTACACTACCACTACCGGGATCTAGTGTAGCGTAACTACCTATTTAAGTTAGCTGTTTAATTGATTATACTGGTGGGCCCACTTAGCTCGGTGTTGATCCGAAGGTTGTACACAGGGCATTAGGTAATCAAAGTACATTCTGACTACCAGCTCACGGGTGGAAACAGCTGAAGAAAGGTGGGGGCATTGCAGACCTAGTGAAAACATATTGCTGATCTTAGCGTCACTCTCACTATTTTGCATCTTCGACTCGGAAATTTCAAAGTCGCGACTATAACCAACTGCATCCAGCGCTTCTTCAGGACTAGAGAACCTCCGACTAGGTCTTCTTGTACCTTTAATTGAAATCAATAGCCCTGAAACGCTCTCACTATATACCCATCATCTACAGTTTGGACAAGTGCGTGCGTGCAACATGCCTTCGACGAATAACGCTCCCAAGCCTGTAAGTTCTCATAATCTTAAGCCATCTCAGCAAATCATATACTAACTGCTTCATAGTGGGATGTGAGTATCACTGTCAAATTAAATGGAAGTTCATAGCTGATCTAGGCAAAGACCGACGACATCGACAAGTGGAAGTAGGTCCCCTGAATTCGTTCATTCCACGTCGGGGGCGGATCTCGTGCTCGTTGTCCCGTGCTCCGGCTGAAATCTTTATCGTTATGGCACGCTAACTATTCGTTTCTATAGAATCGACACTTTCCTACCTACGTGAGTAACAGCAGTCATATTTGTCTTGGTTCAGTCATTGCAACGGGAGTCTCGACCTGTTTGGACCGGCATCATCTCTGCAGGATTCCGTCTGCCCTGTAACCCTTCAAGATATGGCTTAGAATGGTAAATACTAACTATTTGACGCCAAAGTGATAATGTCGGTGGTAATCTCGCCGAGGAAAGCTCTTTTATCGTCCTATTTCCAAAGTATCGCGAAGTATGACGCTCCATCCGACTCATTTAGCTCCGCATCGACTGACTCTCCAGGTCTATCTACGAGAAGCTTGGCCAGGCGTAACAAAAGCGCTCAAGAACATCGGCATGTGAGTAACATTAAGAGCCAGAAACTTTTGACTTTTGACTGGTTTCTCGTCTCCAAACCCTCCACATGCTTCTATATCCCTACATTTCCAACGTTGACCTGGAAGAGACAGCGCTAACTCTAGATGTTAAAGTGCTTGCACTCTTGATTTAGTGAACGGCAGCAGTACGCAATCATGATGCCCCTTTCTGGATTGTGTCGATGGCTGACCCCTAATTCGTATAGTGGAAGTTAAGACTGGTACGTATGAGATTTCCTTTTTCGCAATCAATCTTATATAATTTTTCGCGAGAGACTCATTAAGCGACTTACTAACATTGCTCTAGTAAGTTGTTCGTCGTTCGTTTAGAAGGACGGGCAGTGCCCTGGACGAATCCTTTTTCTCAAAAGAATCTAAACAAGGAAAAAAGTGCTTCTTGATTAGACAGAGGATGCTAACAATACTAGACTAAGAAAACGTGGGATCCGGCAGCGATATGTGAGCACTCACCTACTTTTTACTATACACAGCGCATGCTGACCGACCTCTAGTGAAGGCACGCGATCTCGTGAAGCTATTAGCACGTAGTGTTCCAGCACCCGAAGCTTTGCGCGTACTTCAGGATGATGTCGCCGCCGACGTAATAAAGATCAGAAATCTGTAAGTAATCCAACCTCTCTCGCAGGCTTTGCAGCATGCCACTCACAAGCAGTTCACTGACTTGTACAGCGTGAATAATAAGGAGAAATTCGTAAAGCGACGGCAAAGATTATTGGTAAGCGGTCCCCGGGTGTCATTACAAGCAACCCTTGTACTCTATTCGAATAACGATTCCTAACATCCACAGGGCCCAAATGCAGCTACATTAAAGGCACTTCAGTTACTCACGGGCACCTATCTCCAGGTTAGTTCGCCTAGTTTAATACCCCAATTTCGTCTGCACATGCCCAAGAGAGAGAGAAGAAAAATGCTCGGATGTCGCCTTCTGCCTTATTCCCCGTTGTTCCAACGGTATCTATTCTGTAGGCATCTATTATTGACACAGCACTCCGGTCTAGGTTCAGGGAAATACAGTTAGTGCCATAGGCGGATATAAGGTATATCACCCAGCATTCCCTTCATAGCTACTTGGACATTATTGACACTTATGAAAGGGGTTAAAAGAAGTAAGAAGGTAGGTTTGTCTATTGAGATGATGCTGATGTCTGTGATTCAAGCCAGCAAAGGCTAACAGGGGCAATTAATACGAATAGGGTAGTCGAAGATACGATGCAGAACATACGGTAAATACCATCTTCTATCCTACCTTTTTTCAAAGCCTGCATTCTTCGGCCTAAGCTAACATGTTTATAGTGAGTAGATATCTCCTACCATTATCCTTGGCTACGCCATGGTAGCATACAACCAGTCACAGTGGATTAACATGCGATAGACCCCATTTACCAAATCAAGGGTAGGATCAATGCATCAACGCTACTATCAAAATACTTACTAATACCTGCTTCCAGAACTCATGGTAAAACGCGAGCTAGCTAAGTAAGTACTTATTGTTCGACTTTGACTATTTTGCCCCTACCGACAGACGAAAATACCGTCTGGTATTATGAATTACGCTCATAATCCATGTCTGGGCTTTTGACCCGTTCACATTCAAAAGATCAGTATACACAGGAGCGCTATCTTTCTCGCAGGCCCAGGCGGTGTACTAGGTGGATTACGTCGGCTGCTCTACAGAGCGACTCAACGCGACTATCGCACAATTCAGATCCCTCTAGCAGCACCAGCTGATTCTCCGGCAATGTGATTCTCAAGTTACCTATGAGAAGAGGAATAGTGGCTAGGTTTACGCTTCATGAAGCATTATGATCTATATCCAGCCGCCGACCTACGCTGGAGTTAACTGCTAGTCGAGTGGATTTGCTATGTCACCGCCTGGGCTTTGCGCGACGATAGTTTCAACTCTATGCATCGCGGATCATTTTAGCTACCACATCGCAATTCTAACAACGCAAATACTTACTTCATTTTCTTTCCAGGGATCCGTTACTGAAGAACGAGTCCTGGGACCGCTTCCTCCCCAACTACAAGAAACGCAGTCTCAGCAAACGTCTCAAGCCGCACAAGGTCAGCGAGAAGAAAGCGTACACGCCCTTCCCGCCCGCCTTGGAGCCTAGCAAGGTGGACCTCCAGCTCGAGGCCGGCGAGTACCACATCGGCCGCGACGCCAAGAAACGCATGGCACAAGAGGAGCGCATGGAGAAGCAGAAGACCAAGAAGGAGGAGAAGAAGCGCGAGCGCGAGAGGGACTTCATCGCTCCCGATGAGCCTGTGGATGGCGAGCACAAGAAGAAGAAGCGCAAGACCAAGGTGCCGGACGAGGAGTAATGGATTGGATCGTTTTCGACATTTCATTGACCGGTGCATACGAGCTAGCCTGTCCGCAATGAACGGTTCATTTTCGTCGGGTTGGCATGGACCTATGTGCTGTATTTCAGAATATACTAATACCATCGAGGTATTGGCCCAGGCATATCGGCTAGTGTCTACCAAGAGCATGTACATCAGTGAATGGGGAGGACAGATGGAAGGAAGGGCTTGAATTGTGTCACTTTTATAGGGTTTATTCTCTTGAGGTCGCAATTGCAGATCATATATAGTAGGGCTGTTGTTAGGCATAAGTTTGAGTAATAAAAAGTAGGCAGCATCAGGTATTCGCAGACAGACAATGTAGTTCTAGATCAACCACGTCAATGAACTTTGCGCAGTTACCAAATCTCACAGTAAGGTCCGGACAAGCACGTCACAAAGCTCGCTAGTCATGATACTATCGGTCTTAACAACAGAGGATACCCGAACGCCCAGTGGTCCCATTTCGTTTAGTCTATCCTTAAAACCCTCATTACACATTGATTGGTATCAGGTCATTTTGGCATTCCTCTCAGTCTTTCATTGTGACTAATCCCAGGGATTCCGTGCATTTCGACCAATATTAGCAGCCATAACGCCCCGATCTCGCCTTTGTCCACTTCACCGATCAATCAATCAACATGGTGTCATCCCCATCCAGCGTCGGGGCTTCGGGCTCCGCAACAACGCCTCGCCCGCGCCCTGCTAATAACTCCCTTCTGATTTCCGGCCCGATCTTATGATGGCCATGAGACAAGAGCAAATCCAGTAGAAGTTCTCGCTGTTCAGAACCCATCGATTAGTACTTGTCGTTGCTGTAAAAGTTCATAGGGACTACGGGATAGGGGTAAGAGATTCCTGATGTGAAAATTGCTCCCAATATGCGGCTAAAAGAAAACAGGGGAAGGGGGGAGGTTCTTGGTGACTAACCTGGTCTTCGGTTATCTCATTCTTGTAGCGTATTGCAAATGACAATACTGTATCACGAGTTAGCTATCGTTGTTGTGTCTAGTTAAAATATAAGCTTACAGGTCTGGTGCCATATTACTGGTAGTTTTGCTTTTGTTGCAGCACGCTCCCCAGTATTCATTATATCCGCCTCAGTCACGGAGGCGGGATCAGTGTTGCGAAACCGCAGAAAATGGAAGACCAACGAATCGACCACCTGCCACCTAGTTGTTTCATATGTGTCAGTTGCGCTATTCATACATGATGAAATATAGACGGTCAAAATATCCGAGTACTTACGGCAAGGCGTAGCGCTTATCCAACAGAGTTTTTATGAAGACGTTTGTAGCTCCACCTCCTCTGTTTCAAGTCAGTAACTACTAGAAAATGATATAAGATGGCCCGGTCAAGGGGGCATCAAATACTCAAAACACGTACTCCGTCCCAGCTGACGCTTCACGTGCAGCAATCTATAGAAAACTTAGTATATTCTCTCCTAGATGCACGCAGAATAGATTTCTTACCTCGCACAAGCCTTTTAGGGCAGCACCGCTGTGTAGTACTATAATAGAAATGCATTAATGAAATGTTCAAGCCGCCTCTATTTACCATCGCCCAATGTACGTAGCTCGCTCACCTGGTATTGACACACGACTATAGACAATCAGTCAAGTCAGCATTTACTCCTTTAGTCAAGACTTGTAGGTGTTTGAAGTACAGAATCTTCAAAAAACGGAGAGACCCAAAAGCAGGAGGGGGTGCCCCTGTAACCGAACTGAACAAAAATAGTATTGCTTTGGATTTTACTCACCTAAGAACAGCGCTCAAAATGTGTGCCTCTCTTAAAGTCGGGTTATTTTCTACTAGACTGCATCAAAGCGTCAGTGATTTCCAATGTTAAGTCGAATATACAAGGTTTCTATGAGTATGTAGAAGTCTTGATACGGATCCAGCCAGAACAAGAGAGGGGAGACGTGACTCTTGGTATTACTTACGGGAAAAGAATGCCCTCTGCAACACTCGGTGTCAGTAATCGCAAAATGAGAAGGAAATGACTCGAGAATTACTAACTGAAGAAAGCGGCAGGCTTGTACAGCGCTTTGCGGAGGGCGTCAAACAAATGGACGTTTAGTTTTTTTGTCTAGAAGGTGTTGGATTAGTCACTATACTTGACCACGACAGGGAACAACAAACCAACCTCTGCTATGTCGTCGCGCACATGTTCCAACAGTACCATGTTTAAAAACTCCCTTACAACGGCAGGCTTAGAGCTCACGAATAATTTTGTACTCGCGAAGACTGCGTTTGCGGTCCATCTGTTGCGTTACATGTTAGTTATTGTAATGGGGAAAGGCAAAAGTGTTGAGGCTCTTACTCTTCAGGTTTTGTTAGTTGTATAATCTCCTCCCACTACCAGAAGTTATGTCAGTCAAAACTCCACGTGGCTTGTTATAAAGATCGGGTTTCTTATTTCTTCAAAATAATTTAGGCCCGGGCGGTCATAATTGGCTCAGCGGACGGGTACTAAAGCGTCAGAAGCTAAATGTCCAAAAGAAGAGGTCCTCGTCTTATGGAAGTCATCACGATACACCCGCAGCTGTGAACGATATCTTTCAGGGGTAGAAGAGAATGGAGATGTTGTGAGACACCCGGAACCCTAGAAATACGGGAAGTTTTGGGCCAGCATATCACACGTTGAGAATGCTTCACTCCAACTCGGATACTCGAATACTTCTGATAAGATTCCAGTATTCTTCCATCAATATTATGAATGGAGAGAACACTGTTTAGGTAGTTCAAGATAAACTAGCACGGAGGCTATTTGAAGCTTTATGACTAGCCAGAGGACGATTCCAAGATGTGATGCAAACTAGATAGTGGAAAACATAATAGACGAAGAAAAGCGTTGAAGTGAACTTACGTGTGGGACGGTCGGTAAAATCTTGAACGCCTTTGGCAATTTCCCCGACTTATACCGGGACATAAAGAGTCCCTGCGAAATGAGAAGATGTTAGTTAGAACCTCATGTTCGGCCTCCTCAAATATGCTAGAGCCGCGCGGTCCTTCGCCCTATATATCCAACGAAAGGGACTAAACTCACTACCGAAAAGTTAGCATTGAATTTCATAAATGATCCAAGAAATAAAGACCGAGGGACCAAGTCTGGGAAGTGTTGTACACACCAATTTTGGTATACACCTCAACCACCTTTGGTGATAATTGAAAGTCTTCATCCGGAATTGCTTGCGGTCTATCGTCTCCAGCTTCATGGGCTGCGATTCGGGCCAGCTACGACGAATTGGCGATTAGAAATTGTCCCTGATAGTAAAGTTTCGGCATATAGCATATGGAACCAAAGACTCTGTGAAACTGAGTCATTATCGACTCCAAGATACGTACAATCTACAAGAATATCGTCAGTTATGCGAGGAAACCCAAGTCTAACCGTGGCTTCTGCTCACCAAATCCGCAAGGTTGGTACTTGTGCCTTGTTCTCCACCCGACGGTTCCTGTGTCGTCGTTGCCCATGGCCCTTCGGTGAGCAACGGATCGTCGAAACTGGAGGGAAGGAACTGTTGAAACGTGTGGAGATCATCCGGGTCGACATCTACGTGCTCGATTATGTCGTCGTCATCGTCTGCCCAAATCTCTTCTTCCTCGTATGGTTCATCTTGTCCTTCGCCTTCAAATCTCGAGTCGAACCCGAAGGCAGAGGTGGTGGTAGGTTCGGTTCGGCGCGCTGAAGCATCCTCTTCTGCAAGCTGGCGGCCGATATCCAAGATCTTTCTACTGGCGCGAGCATCAATGAAGTTGTTCTCCCGCTCTTCCTCATCGTCCTGCTGCGACTTGGACTTCGATTTGCTGGGTCGATTCTTAAGTAGTCCGGATCCGACTAAATATTCCTCTTCTAACCCTCGTCGGCGCCCCGAAGTAGGGGTGGTGGCTTTCGGCATCGCGATGTTGGAGTTCGGGAAATGGCTTGCCTTATTCCAAGCAGCGTTGCGGTAGAATCTCTCGAAGGCGTGTGTCAAAGGCGTTCCCCGGATTCCGTTGCTACGAAGCCTAATAATTTACAAAATTAAAAAATCGAGTGGGGCACGCGCTCGAATTGGCAAGCTTGTCCAATAATATGTCACCTTCTAAGCTCTGTACCCACCTACGCCACCTACCCCTCCGTTATCAGTGTTATCGCTCTCAATCAAAAAAGTCGTGTTAGTGAACCCCTCCATCGACAGGATATGAGCTCTTCTACAGTACCTAAGTAGGCAGGTATCTCTATATTGGCACAGGCACGAGTATTATCACAGGCTACAGATCATCATTCCAAACATCCAGTATGCCTACCGAACTAGAACAGGTAATTCATGTCAAATCATATTTTCCGTGCGAGCTGAATCTTAACATGCTTGGCAGTTAGTTGGTCTGGTGGTCGATCCGAACCCCCAGGTTCGAGCTATCGCGGCGGAACATCTTGTGCCATACTCGATATCACAACCTAACATTTTCAAGAGCGAAACCCTAAAGCCAATTCACAATTTAAAGCTTTTAATTAAAGATCTCCCAGTATGTTATGAGAATCGCATTGTATTATTATGAACTTTGAGGGTGAAGGTGAACTAACCAGCCATCTCCTCGGCAGAACATCGCTGAACATATCATTACAATCCTCATCAATCTCTCCGCCGATCGTGAGATACTAGAAAACCTGGTCTCGGATGACAAGTTCGTTTCCGAGATTTTGAGACAAATCATTGTGAGTGCATAAACTTATGCCAAAACCATAATCCCGACTCTCATCAGATGATCAGTTGTCATCGATGGTCTGCGACGTCACTAATGTATGCGATGATAGATCCCAACTGAAGTTAATGCCAACCTTCTCTCTATGTTGCTTGCCAACCTTTCCAAATCGGATTCCTTCAACTCCATTTTGCACAAAAAGCAGACACCACCAGAGGAGCTCAAGTCTGACGATCTGGTCATAAACCAACTAGTTGATCTTTTTGTGAAAGAAGCGGGGTACAATAAGCATGCTGATTTCGATCATCTATCATATTTATTCGCCGATCTCACTAAACATGCCGAGGCACGGCATCACTTTGTCCGTAGGCAAGACTACGATGGCGTCATTCCCATCACGAAGCTCAAAGTCTTCACCGAACACAAGTCAGACATTCGGCGCAAGGGAGTCGCATCAACCATAAAAAACGTGGCCTTCGATGTGCCATCACACCCGCTCTTCATGTCCGAAGATGCCATCGATATCTTGCCTTACATCTTATTGCCCATCACGGGCAACGAAGAATATGACTTGGAGGAGTCAATGGCCATGCTGCCGGATCTACAGCTGCTCCCCCCAGACAAGCAGCGAGACTCGGATCCCAACATTATCCAAACCCACGTCGAAACCCTGCTTCTCTTATCGACAACACGCGAGGCCCGGGATCGCATGCGTGAGGTCACGGTGTACCCAATCATCAGGGAGACGCATTCACGAGTACAGAACGAGGACGTCCAGGAGGCTTGCGAGCGGCTGGTACAAGTGCTTATGCGGGATGAAGAAGATGAGAAGCCAGAGCCACGTGTGAAGGATCTCGGGGAGGTAAAAAAAGACGATCGAGAAATCGAAGAAGAAGAAGATGACGAGGATCAGATAGTTGAGGTGTAGAAGCTAGTGCCTACTACCTCTTACCTTTCCCACACATGCTGAGCTGTGTACGTTTAATTGGCGAGACAAGACAACGGCTAGATGGAATACTAGGGATCCTACGACACTAGAAATACACTGCGGCTAGGTCGCAAAAGAAATCTGCATCAAAAACCACGCCGCCAAGCGAAATGGTAGAAATGTGGTGTGGATGCCTCTTACAGGAAAGAAGCATTTTTGTCGCCACTCGGTGGCCAAACGCAACCCTCGTTTTTAATGTGAGTCTTGTAGTCGTAGGAAAGAATCAAGTTGGTGTGGGCTTTATATTAGTGAGTTTGAGCTGGAAAACTAGCAAAGCCACTTTCTGTATACTAAAACCAGATAGCTTGTTAAACCTGTATCATCCCGATCTCGTGAAATGGTATTGGGAGTCACTATCATCAAAAGCTAAAAATAGGATTATCTACCTAGTGAACCCTCATACTTCTACGTACACTAGTACACAAGTGGATTCAGTCTCTTCCATTGTGGCGAACACAGTCGTATCATGTTTCTTAAGTTTCCGCAGTTCCGTGTTGATCAACTGACTACAGTTGAATATAGTGTCATATCAATGGTATCATACCCCCCACGCCACCCAAACAACTTGAACAAATACCAAGCTCCACGGAACCCTATGGTGTATTTGATAGTTGATTCAAACAGAACAATTATGAAGGGAATCTTGCCTTCTCATTCACTCAACAATTTCCTGTATTCGGGTCCTCTAAATCGGAAATCCATAAGCTCGCCTGACCGTTTCAAACAGCTCCCATCAGTTATGTCTCATAGAGGTCACCCTTTTTCTTATTCAGCCTTCCTAAGACGTTACATTACAAGGATGCAAGACAAGTGCACTACCTAAGTCGGTATTCCATTAGGTAGGTAGTATGAGACAAATATATTATTGGATACTGGATTCCAGACAGACTAGTGTAGCTGCCAGTGCCACGAACATACGTTTACAAATAGCATTCGGTCACCAAATTCAGCTCAAACCCAAGGCTTTCTTTCTTTAAGAAGCTGTTAACTCGGTGATGGGTCTCGATTCACACCAGAATAAAGATCGTCGTTCCAATTCAATGAAGACAGAAGCGCGTGTATCAATGCGGGGATCTCATTGGCCACGATTCACCGGGCTTTCCCGGCGATATATTTCTCTTTGCTAGACTAGACTTAGCTGTCGTTTGTTCCTATACCTGTTTTATGGCCCTCGCTGATATAGGTATCATGTAGCTACCTAAGCCCCTTTTAATCCTGCTAATATATAGTATCTATCTAAATGTACCTACACTATAGCGACGACTCCAAGGCGGATTTGTGACAATATGGGACTTCCGGAGATTTAATGTTCTTGGCTGAGTCCTCCCCGTTACCAGTGGGTAGTATTATCGATGCTGTCAAGGCAGCCTGCCGGCTTGGCTAAATCTTGTTTTAACTGTTTTCTTAGCATCGTCACGACTGCTTGGTAAAATAACTCTGTACAGTTATCGATGGGGCGTGGTGTTGTCTGACTACGCCGGGCACTTACATGGCGGCGAAGACAAAGAGCCTTACTACTTCTGGCCAATTGTATACCTGGAATTGGAAAACGTGGTTGGTTTAGCAACTTTGATTCGCCAGTGATGTCAGGGGTCTCCGGTCTCCCGATCCAGACTATTCCTCTTCGGGAAAAGCGTATCCGTCATGCTAGGAGCATGTCTAACTCCTCTCAGCTAGCATGTTACGTCTTGCTGTTAGCCTCGAAACATGGTTCAACAACTTCTCTTAAACAAACCACCATCAGCTCTAATATTAGGGAGCTTGACTCTGATCCGACCACCCTTCCATCATGCTTCCATTGCAGATCCTAAAAGTCCCACACTTCGTTTGTGACACAGTGCTACTGTAAAACAGATCAGCCTTCATTGTGACCGAGCCGATGATCTCCTTTGCCCGTGTTATGCCCGTGTGCTACCCGCGCAGTGCCCGCGAAAGAGTCCAACCGTCCAACCGTCCAACCGTCCCATTCTCTTTCAGAGTATACCCTTGTGTGTGCATACTTCCCATGAAGTAATATTATCATACATCCTTGCTTCTCCTCTTCCTGCAGAAGGTGTATCTTGACGCGTAGTGTAATACGGGGCAGCCAGCGAAGGATGGTGCCCCCATGGCGAATTCATCCTATAAATCGTCTTTAAATTAGATGCTCATGGTAATTCTACAAGAGATGCAGGCCTACTGTACAATTGATAGGTAGGGCAGACTAACTTTATAACCATAGCCTCTCGACTGACAGAAATATCGTTTCGTCACCGATCTTTCGGCCTTCAGACTGGGATACTACACCACATACCGTGTCACAACTCTGTTGACTACTTAGTAGGCAGTAACTAGGTCTAGGTATGTAACTCTGAGACCCAGGAACCGTATTTCGACGGCTCGAAGCGACGCTCAGGCAGGTCTAGGCTTGGTATGGTACGCCTTACCAATAGCAGCACACAATCAATCTATCCAGCATAGCAGGCCGGGGGGACCGCGGTTGGAGCACATTATGCTTCCCACCATTACACCATTACAATTACAACCCCCGTCAAATCTTTTGAACGACCATGCTAATAGGTATACCTATCGACCTACATCGGGAAACACTCGAAATCCAGGATAGCAGTATGTTGAAGCTACAATTTTTGGTGCTGTAACGATCGATCTCGCCAACTTGGCCATTGCGAGTATTTCGTCAATTCGGCCGAAAGAGAATGGGAGATCATAGTTGCTGACAGGGCTAGATATGTCATAAAGATACATCAGACCTGGCGGTCGTTTCCGCCTCGGGCAGTGACACCACAGGCTAGCTCTATCGGCTCCCGGCTCTCCATTCTACTACGTATAAGTCGCACGTGCATATGGATGGCTCCCTTGTTAAAATTTACTTACTTCAGTTACGTACTTGAGCGACGCATTGTCTGGACCCTGGTATCCTTGTCCTGTGACTCGCATTGGTAGATCAATGCTTTGCTAAGAACCTGTCCCAGTCACCCATTTATCCAGGGGTATAATACCAAGCTGCTGCACCCTTCCTAGCTTGTACACATTTCCTCTCCCTTCGTACAGTACCTGGGTAAGACCACGGCCAGCACCTCAACGTCGATCTTTTCTCATCATTCAACTCTATGTTGACGACAACTGTCTTCTAGACTTACTGTCTATTCTCTGATTCCTCGGTGTTTTGTTCTCCGTCCTTAGCGCAGCATACTAGCGCTCCCCGGCAGAGTCATGTCTGGAGAGGCAACTCACGACGCCCCGGCGCCTCCTTCGGCTCCCGCTGGCAAAACAGCCGGCGGTAACAATGCCTACCACAACTTCCACAATGACTTCCTCCACATTCAAGACCCTAACGAGCGTCGACGCCTCGCACTTGCGGAAATCGACAAGGCTCCCTTTGGTTGGTACCACGTCAGGTACGTTTTATCCAGCTCCCTAGATCCGCTCCGCTTTCGCCATCTAATCTTATGAACTGTAGAGCGTGTGTTGTCGCCGGCGTCGGCTTCTTTACCGACTCGTACGATATCTTCGTCGTCAGTTTGCTCAATGTCATGTTAGGGATCGTGTACTTTCAGGATTTGGGGGGCAAGCTTCCTCAGGCCTCCGATAACGCGATCAAGCTAGCGACCTCGGCCGGTACTGTTGTTGGCCAGCTTGGCTTTGGTTACCTTGCGGATGTCGTCGGTCGAAAGAAGATGTACGGTCTAGAACTGATTGTCATCATCTTCGCAACCATCGGTCAAGCCCTCGCCTCCGGCTCACCCTCAGTCAACGTTGTCGGCCTTATCATCTTTTGGCGAGTGTTGCTCGGAGTGGGAATCGGAGGAGACTACCCACTTAGTAGCATTATCACATCCGAGTTTGCTACTACGAAATGGCGTGGTGCTATGATGGGTGCCGTTTTCGCTCAACAGGGTATCGGTCAACTCACTGCTGCTTTTGTAATGCTCTTCCTCACGCTCGGCTTTAAAGAAGCTCTGTCCGCGTCCGCTAGTATTGATCAATGCGACGGGTGGTGCGGCGTTGCCGTAGACAAGATGTGGAGAGCTCTGATTGGATTCGGAGCGGTCCCAGCATCAATCGCTCTGTATTACCGACTGACGATCCCCGAGACTCCTGTAAGTGCCCCTTTATTATACAAAACTTGGAAATGCAAGCTGAGACAGTAAAGCGCTACACCTTCGATGTCGCCCGCGATGTTGAAAAGGCCGATGAAGACGTCAAAGCGTATATGTCAGGCCGGAGTGAAGGCCAACCAGATGATATCGCCCGAGTTCGGAACCGCGTCGCGGCGCAGGAGCAGATGCAAGTACCCAAGGCCAGCTGGAGTGATTTCATCCGACATTATTCAATCCGCAAGAATGCCCTACTCCTATTTGGCACTGCAGGCTCGTGGTTTCTCTTGGATGTTGCATGTGAGTGTCATTTGAAATAGAATACATGAACCATTTACTAAACAATAGCAGTCTACGGGGTTTCTCTAAATAACACGGTTATTTTGGAGACCATTGGTTATTCAACTAAGGGTGCTCATAACACCTATGATTACCTCTACAGGACCGCCATCGGTAATCTTATCATCGTCCTCGCTGGAGCTGTGCCAGGCTATTGGGTGTCTGTCGCTACTCTCGATACGTTGGGCCGAAAGACGATTCAGATGGGTGGTTTCATAATCCTGACAATTCTGTTCGTCGTGTGGGGATTTGCCTATAACCACATTTCGGGTAATGCTAAGCTGGCCATCTTTGTTCTGGCGCAGTTTTTCTTCAATTTCGGACCCAATATGACCACGTTCATCATCCCCGGCGAAGTCTTCCCCACTCGCTACCGATCGACTTCGCACGGCATCTCGGCCGCTTCCGGCAAGATCGGCTCCATCATCGGCCAGGGCGCCATCGCTACCCTCCGCTACAAGAATCACAATACCTGGTTGGACCACGTGCTCCAGATCTACGCTCTATTCATGTTGCTCGGCGTCTTCACCACGCTTTGCGTTCCCGAGACCAAACGAAAGACGCTCGAGGAACTGAGCGGCGAAGATCAGCCCCTACCCCTCGCTGCCACTACGGGGAGCGGCAGTGACAACCATGACAAGAGACCGGATTCTTCGTAACTCACTTGTCCCTCACGGGTACAGGTAGTACAATAACCAAAGGTCTGGATATATCTCATTCGCTTTAACGTGTTCCTATTTTGTAAGCAGCAGTTTTATAAGGACGTAATGTTAGACGGTCTCTAGGACAGCTTGTCGGACGTCATATTTGTGTCAATTGTCATACCCTAGTTATTTCACTAGAGTGTACAAATAATTTCAATCCATTATACTGGACACTCTTACAAGATACTAAGATTGTAGCCTGTGCTGTGTGGAAAGCAGTAGTTTTATACCAATGATCAGCATAGATATTGCACGTTATATCCCTGAAAATCCAGCCAGATAGAACCACATGAAGAATAACACAATCGTCATATGCGGTGACTTGGTTACTCAAGCTAGTAGTTGCGGCATGCGTATATGCACTATGACTCTCATAAGCCATGTACTCGCCTCCCATGATCTGAGCTCCCTCTAGACACTGATAGTAGGTGAGGGTTCGTGCTAATATCTAGGACCAGATATTGAGGCTTTAATTCTAAGTCTGAAGTTCATAATGGAATCAGATAAATTTTTTAAGGGGCTATAAATGGCACCGTTATGTTCCTAGAACACGTCTAAGTATTTGCCCCCCACTTCCACCCCCACAGGATCAAGCCACAGGGCAATAGCTGAGGCGAAAGAAGACGTCGTCAGCTCACTCTCGACTAATTCAAGTCTCGTGATAATGGGCGCAGGCATACGATGAAGAAAGAAAGAAAAGTACTATTTATACTAAGTTTACCCACCAGGTAGATTCTACGACCTATACTGGATAGAAATAAATTATAATAAATGATCGCTGTCCTTTTGTCCGAAACCCCGAACACCGCTCGTTCCCCAAGATCCCACTTAACGCTATAGTGTCTCCGCACCGGCGCACCGGGTTTCGACTTTGGGTTTAGCTCTGGCGTTAGCGGCGTGGAGCCCCGTGTTCCCCCAGCTTGCTTCTCCAATTGCCACCAGCTGATTTGAAAAGCGCCTCTTCTGAGCACTATCTAGACCAGCTAGACTTCCCGAGACGAGAGCTCATTGCTATACATTTTTGCGTTGCATTATATCTGATTTCCTTGACTCTTGCTGTTGTCATTTCTGCTAGAAGAGCTTCGTTTTCCCTTCAGACGTCTTGCGGTTCAATTCGTTGCTCAATTCACATCGAACGGCTTCGCTTGCGGTGTGACATCATCACGTTAGGGCAGCAGCAGCAGCTCCGGGTCTTATCGTCGGCAATTTCATCTCGTTGACCGAGGCTGGGAAGAACTTTGCACAATCGGTTGTCGAAACACTCGGTTAGAGACTGTAGCTCACCGATCTCTTCACCATGCCGCCGCTTTCAGGACCCGAGATCGCGAAACACGATAATAAGGAGTCGTGTTGGGTCGTGATACATGTACGAAGCTTTCACTGGTGTATACGTTCGTTGGGTCGAGGCTGATCAGAGGTATTTCGATAGGGAAAAGCATACGATGTCACAGAATTCCTACCCGGTAAGTCTTGACTATCTTTCACATGACACAGCGAGAATATTTCTCAGTGTTGCTAACATGAAAATGCAGAACATCCCGGTGGGATGAAGATCATATTAAAATATGCCGTGAGTGCCATTTTCCTCGGGGGCATCATAAGATTTGCGTGTTGACAAAGATCATGAAAAGGGCAAGGACGCAACTGCGGAATTCGAACCAATTCACCCCCCAGATACCCTGGACAAGTATCTGGATAAGTCCAAACACCTAGGACCCGTCGACATGAACACTGTGGCCACGGTAGAGGAGGTGGAAGACCCAGATGAGGCCGCCCGGCAACAGCGCTTCAAGGACAAGCCCCTGCTCTCGCAGTGCTACAACTTGATGGACTTCGAGTCCGTCGCCAAGAACGTGATGAAGAAGACGGCTTGGGGATATTACTCCAGCGCAGCCGATGATGAAATAGTACGTACTTCTGACTTGCACCTAACCCTCCCCCTTTTTTTCCGTCTCGGAGCAACATGGCAGGAAATAATGAGAATCAATCTACTCGTCAACCGCACCGAGACGAATCGCCACTAACAACGACACAATCTAGACGCTGCGAGAGAACCACGAGGCCTTCCACCGGATATGGTTCCGGCCCAAGATCCTCGTGGACGTGAAAACGGTCGACTTCAGCACGACGATGCTCGGCACGAGGGTCGACATGCCCTTCTACGTGACGGCGACGGCGCTCGGCAAGCTCGGCCATCCAGAGGGCGAGGTCGTCTTGACGCGCGCGGCGCACAAGCACAACGTGGTGCAGATGATCCCGACGCTCGCATCGTGCTCATTCGACGAGATCGTCGACGCGGCGCGGGGAGACCAGGTGCAGTGGCTGCAGCTGTACGTGAATTCCGACCGCGCCATCACGGAGCGCATCGTGCGGAACGCCGAGGCGCGCGGCTGCAAGGGCCTCTTCATCACGGTCGACGCGCCGCAGCTCGGCCGCCGCGAGAAGGACATGCGCTCCAAGTTCGTCGGCCAGGGCACCAGCGTGCAGAGCGGGCAGGACACGGACACCTCGCAGGGCGCCGCGCGCGCCATCTCCTCCTTCATCGACCCCTCGCTCTCCTGGGCCGACATCCCCTGGTTCCGCTCCATCACCAAGATGCCCATCGTGCTCAAGGGCGTCCAGCGCGTCGAGGACGTCGTCAAGGCCGTCGAGTGCGGCGCCCAGGGCGTCGTGCTCTCGAACCACGGCGGTCGCCAGCTCGACTTCGCCCGCTCCGGCGTCGAGGTCCTCGCCGAGACGATGCCCGTGCTGCGATCCATGGGTCTCGAGAACAAGATCGAGGTCTACATCGACGGCGGCGTCCGTCGCGCCACCGATATCCTCAAGGCCCTATGTCTCGGCGCCAAGGGCGTCGGCATCGGCCGCCCGTTCCTATACGCCATGTCCGCGTACGGCTTCGACGGCGTCGATCGCTCCATGCAGCTCCTGAGGGATGAGTTGGAAATGGGCATGCGCCTCATCGGGTGCACAAGCGTCGACCAGCTGAACCCGTCGCTCATCGATACCCGGAATCTGGGCAGCCATATTACCGGCGTGCCGGTTGATAATCTCGGACACAAGGTTTACGATGCCCTCGCAACGCCGGCGTGGAAGATACCGAAGTCGTCTAAGCTGTAAAGAATTCATTAAATGTAAATAGGAGACGAAACATGATATATTGGGTTACGCATTTCACATATATATCCTAGGCGCCAACTTAGCCCTTAATGACATAATTGAGAGTTTTTAGTCTACGTGTTCTATGTCATTAATTCACTTGGTAAACTAGATGGCATGTATCAGGATTTAGAACAGTTCTTTTTTTCATTTTTCTTCCCTCAGCCATTCTAAACCTAACAACGAGAGAAACTTGTCGTTGGTATCATGTTTGGTAACAAATGCCCTATCTTGATGATTCAACAGAATCTAGCATGATTCTGCCCAGCCACGGTTAAGACACTGTGAGAAGGGAGTAGATAGACCGGCGTCTTTCACAAGGTAATATCAGCGTCATACATGATATAGTAACGCCCATATCAATACAGCCGTTCTTTGCTCCGGATACCATCTAGAGTGCCACGAGGTTGCGTTGATTCCTTTCCTTACCACCGACTTCGCCCCATATTCAATAAGAATCTTGGCCACGTCAACGTTATGTTGTTCTTCTGCAAAGCAAAGCGGAGTCCACCCCGAGCCGTCCGTCCCGTCGAATCTCGCACCCTTTTTCAGTAGTTCATGGACTAACTTGCACTGCTTCTCTCTGTTCATCCAACCTGTTCTCCTCATCGCCAGGATGTGTAAAGAGCTATGGCGCAGTGAGTCGGTTAAGTTGACATCAGCACCCAATTTAACCAGCTCGATTGCATCCGTATAGTGGCGCGCTTTGCAGGCCATGAGAAGTGGGGACCCGGCTTTGTTGCCAAGGTTTATGTTGATGTCTGCCCCTTTCTTCACCAGGTATTTGACTGTCAGAAAGTTGCTGGCGCAGAAGGAATACGCAAGTGGCGTTTGTCCAATTCTGTCTTTTGCCTCGACGTCTGACTGATAGCCACATTCTACCAACCATTCCACAAGTAGATGAGGCCCATAAAAACAAGCAGCGTGAAGGGCAGTACACCGGCCTCCGCTTCGCCGTTTCTCATCGTAGTCTAGGTTGCCAGACTCATCAGCATTCAAGTTAATCGGCGCCCCGCGTTGCAGAAGGAGCGCAGCGGTTGAAAATGTTGAAGATTTTCGATGGCAAATAGCTACATGGAGTGGTGACCACAATAGTGGACCAAAATCTCCAACGTTCGGGCTAATTAAAAACGCCATGACTTGACGGCAATCGCAAAACCCGCGAGAAGCTGCGCTAATATCGGCTCCGTTGTCAAGCAAGAGAGAAACAGCATCGTCTTTGCCATTGGCAGCAGCTAAGTGGAGTGCAGTCCAGTATCTTTTTCTGGAAACCTCCGATGGCACGTTCCTTTCGGTCAATGTGCTCCAAGGACCTCTGAACATACTGTAAAATCCGAATGATTCCCAGCCGAAGTCAGGCTGACTGGAGATGTCATCACGCAAGCTTTGATAGCGGTTTGATTTTGCCACTCTTTTTTTGCTATAGTACAGTAAAACGTCCTCCGTTATACGTTTCCCATCGCCCCAACGATCCGCGAGCTGCCTGTATTCCAAGGAAGACGCTGAGACTGAGGAAACCCATTTCCGATTCACATCAAATCCAGCATCGATGAGTTTCTGCATTCGACCTACGTGTCCGGACCGGGCTGCTGCATAAAACGTGAAGCTGTTCGGATTTTGTACCTCGAGTTCGTAAAGCAGAGAATTCGCAAGTGTGTGATACCCACGACAAGTGAGCGCGACTGCGGCTAGATCCTTGATGCTCAGATAGCTGATCACCTGAAGAAAGAGCTCGGCTGGCAGCTGTTGGCAATCCGAAGTTAGTGCTTCATCCCTAACGGTATAAAAGATCTTGACAATATCTTCTACACACGTTGAGATGTAAAGACAATTATTTTGGAGAGTCTATTGAAGGTGTACATAGGAAATAGTAGACAACTTACATCTCCAAAAGACGCCATAGTCATAAGTAATCAGGCACGGCACTTTATCGTACAACAACGAAACGACGGAATAGTATGGGCAGGTGTGGTAGCCCGGCAGATATTAGTTCTAGAGGTCTATTATCAGAAAGAGAAGTAATGTTCCTCAGAATGGCTGGCGAGTTGTGTGCGCATGTAGGTGGAGACGTGATGAGATAGATGATGGTGCGAAAAAGAGTGAGCTTATATAGAAGTATGCTCGTGCCACTCAATGCTCTGGCTTTCTCATATCTAAGACAGGTAATGAGATCCTTTGTTAGAACGCCTGGTCCACCACTTTGAAGGGTTTGACTCCTGCCTGACCGTGGAAAGACGTAGAGAGGTGAAGGAGTGTCGGATCACAGTCGCTGTACAAGTTATGACCAAGGTAGGCAGGTGCTCCAAGTGTCTGAATAATGCATATAAGTGGCTTTATCGTCCATGGCCTTTTCGAGAATACCTCACATATAATCGGTATTCTGCTCCTGAAGTCATAAGGGTAGCAAACTTACTTGTGTAGACCCGCCACACTGCCACATGTAGCATAGGCACCGTCTGAAGGAAATATAACCCCGAGAAAGAGCACACCTGGTGATCCTTGATTACCCCTAGCCTTACACCTATACCTATGCCAGTACAATAATTTCAACCATGCCCATAAACGCCTTGCCATGCCATACCGTACTGTGTACCGTGCTGTGCCGCGCCGTATCGTATCGTATCGTAAGAAACGAAAAGAATTTCCGGCGCCCGTCCCCTGTATCAACGATGAAAATCTGCCAGTGCCAGAAATTCCATTGGTCTCCCTTCAACCACTGCTGTGCTTTCAAGGTCAAAGCCAAAGACAAAAGTTAAATAAGCAATTCCGTGCGCCTCCATGCCAATCGAAGCCGAAATGTCTCAGATCAGACCATCCTCTCGTACGACTAAGTCCACCAGGCAACCACATTAGCAACATTTCCTTACTCTCTTGTTCCCATTATCCGCGTCGTTGTTCTGTTGGTTTGCACTACCGTTTCCCGCATTCTCGATAGTGACAGCGGGTGAGAAACCAGGGGAGAAAAGCCAACTCCTTCGATCCCTGCCCACGCGGAAGCTACCCCTCGGGTTCACGCCGTCGAAGTAGCTCTCGGTCCCCTCGGTACCGGGCGTGCTAAGACCTGGTGTCGATGTGGCCGCCAGGATGGCCTGCTGAATTTTACGGTTCTGCTCGACGAGCTTGCGCGTCACCACCCGGAATACTTCCTCGACACCCTCACCGCTCTCGGCGCTGATCTCGTGGCACGCGTCCCACCCGACTTCTTGCCCCAGAATCCGCTGCTTCGTTTGCTACTCGGACTGCGGGGTTCCGGAGCGCTCGAGGGCGTCGGCCCTAACGGCGATGCTATCATGGAGGCCGAAGTCCCCGGTGTCGTCCTATGTGATTGGGTGCTACCCAGCGGTAGTGAGAGGCCTGTCACACCCCCGGGTGTCGCGGTGGGAGGTGGCGTAGAGCCCAAACCAGGGGCGAGGTTCTCCGCGACGTATGCTATGCAGCGCTCGAAGGGAACCTCGCGTCGAGTCGGGTCGTGAGCAACAATGTCTGCTTTCGTACCGACAACATGCAGTACAATATCGGGGGGCAGGTTTCGGCGCAGCTCGGTCAGCCATATACCCATCTCAGCGAAAGAGTGCGCATCTGTAATACTGTAGCAGAGAATGCAAGCATTGGCGCCGCGGTAGTAGAGTCGCGAGATGGAGCGAAATCGTTCTTGGCCAGCTGTCACAAAGGGAGTTGATCAGCATCAGCCACATCAACAGAAGAAACAAAGCTAGGTGAGCATGATGTAAAAAGGCGGTACCTGTATCCCATATCTGTAAACGTACAACCGTGTCGGTGTCGCTGTCGACAACGCGCTTTGTCATGAAGCTTGCGCCGACTGTGGAGGTTGTCTGGGCCGGGCTGAATGCGCCTTTACAGTAGCGCGTGACGAGTGACGTCTTGCCGACGCCCTGAGAGCCGAGCACGACTATCTTAGCCTCAAGTGAGGAGGACATGGTGGCGGTGGACGTCTATGTCGATATGAAGGGTCGGATAGAAGGCGATACGCGCACAGCGATGGTATTTTAAAGAGGAAGAGGGATGGTTCGTCTCGTAGTCAACGGATTCGTCCTGATTTTATTTTTTTGGGATTTTGTTTTGTTTTTTGAGAGGGGGAATCGATATTCCGCATTCAACATTCAAGCGACAGTGATGGTAGCAGTCGTGGTTGTCGCCGCGTATTAGTCTCGAGGGTGAATACAATGCGGGACTCGGTGACGATCGTCATGTCATGTTGTTCTGCTGGTCTGTCTCCAACGGCTGAAAAGCTGGCTGAATCGTGGGTGCGGTGTTGGGGAAGACGACTCCAGGCAGCTCCAGGGGCTGTGTTCGGCTTCCGTCTGTTCTGTAATACTGTATATTTATATCGGCGTACCCACTCGCTAAAAGGAAGCCGATTGCATGTACATATGTATGTATGTATGTATGTATGTATGTTTGTATGTTTGTGTGTGTCTCCCGATTGTCGATTAATTTATATCGGGATGACTCTGGTAGGTCGAGACAGAATTTAGGTAGATGGTAGTAATGATGCAATGCATGCAGCTGGTCTTCCTTAGACCTCTTAGGTTGGTGTGTTGTGTCGTGCAGCTGACCTACAGGAGATAGCACACCTCTGAGACGTAATTGGACCATTGCAGTGCACTAAGTTTAGCGCAGGTAGGTCATACCTAATGTAGTTACTTAGTGGTCTAGTGTAGGTAGATACCGGATACCGTACCTACATACATATAAGCTTTATTTAGCCATGCATGCATGGGATAATAAAGAGTTATTAGGTACTTGGGTTTAAAATATTGTATTTCGAGCTATCTAAATAGTTATTCAGATGAACAAGCTAAGGCATCATCGTCAGACTAATTTATTACAACAAGTTCTTCGGCCAGGATAGATAAGTAGGTACTTACTTAGAGGTAGTAGGTGAGCTACTATGTGCTGTAAGTGGAAACTGGTAAGCCATATGAATGCACGCGACCCGTAGCTTAGACTACCTAGCATCTAGACTAGATGCGGGGTATCTCCGCTAATCATATCCTACAGTATGATCCCTTCATCATACACTCAAGTTTCAAGCATCTATCAAGATCATCAATGTCACGTGCGACTACACACTGCATTCCTTCACCCGACTACATTAGGTACTTTTACTATTAAGATATCACCGTACAGTTACTGAAATCCATCGGTATGTAGGCTAAAGTGACTTGGCAGACCTGAAGCTAAGTACAATATACCCTAAGTATAATAGAAATAAAGTATCATTATGGCTTTAAGCACCTACCAGCTGTCATCAATGTTGAACTTTATCTTACACATACGGGACTACTTCAGGTCAAACTGTAACCTCTTATAAGAACCATGCACGGCGATTTTACAATGACAGGTATCAAACTCCTTATTAACCAATACATTGTAACAAAGGAAATAAACAGGGTAAAAGTTCTTTAGGTTAAGCATATATGAAAACTCAAGACTAGTATCTTACTGCAAGACACCAGATTTTTTCGTTAATCTAGCAAACCCCGTGAAAGTATAAGGCGATGCGCTAAGACAGTCAAACGAAAGTATTTTACTACCGTTCCATCTAACTCGAATTCATTCTCCAAATGCCCCATATCAAGCTAATGAAAATGGAATTAATATTTATGAGAATAACGATTCAATTATGACTGTCCGCAAACAGGGTCCACTCCACAATGCGTCTCCTATCGTATTCGTAAACAAGGGGCAAAGATAAGGGTAAATCAGTAGCTTATGTGAGTCTCGGTCTTCGGTATGAAATCTGCAGGTGTCTCGGACTCAGTCTTTAGCTATTTAGCCCTTGCTTTGAACTGAGACATACAAAGGGATAAGGCGTGAATACTCTACTTCAGATGGATTTCGATGTCGGATGATTCGGATATCGGCAACAGAAACCTCATAGTCTACTCTTCGAAGGGGGAGGGGGGGGATAAGAAAAAGGCTCGCTAGGAGCTCAAACTCCTAAAATAAACAGGCTCCAAGTTAGCAGTACTGAAATTATTATGTATCGGCGTGATATCACGCCCGGAAATGACCACGACCCGAAGGAGGGTGGGTGTCCAAGACCTAAATTGAAAACTAACCGAATGCCTAGGCGAATTGGAAATTTATGAAATGCCAATTTCAGGTTTTCGAACTAAAATACCGTAGAGAATGCTAAGCTGTTATATTTCAGAGAATTCGAATAACTCCGACTGAATCTTGTCCATACTTAAATTCCCCGGATCCTAAAAGGAGGGTCTACGAAGAAGTTTGGTTGTCCAAAACTTGAAGAGGTACATATGTGGTTTGTTAAAGCTGGGAAACGCTGAGCGGATGTATGTTAATTTTGCGAAAACTGGCGATCTGGATTTATTTCTTGATGAACAAGTTTATGTTCATAATCTTCAAAATTGACGCGGTTGTTTAAAGTTGTTATACGAGCAGCTTTGTATTTTTAAAATATTCCTTTCCTCTGGTTATGCCAGTTATTAAAATAGCTCAAGTGCTCAAAGGTAACACCTTTGGGAGTACTTCGGATCTTTGCCCTTAAAACTTCCATGGCGGTAGGATTATCCCCGGCTTCTCTGCTCCTGCTAAACGCGCTGCCGCATATATTCGATACCTCAGCTCCTGAATACCCCTCTGTCATCTTTGCGAGCTCTTCTACGTCTATGTCCTGGAACAAAAGCTTTTTAGACATTCTCACAATGATAGCCTCGCGTGCCTTCACGTCCGGGAGAGGCACGTAGATGAGTTCGTCGAATCGGCCGGGGCGGAGGAGAGCGGGATCAAGAGAGTCAGGCCTGTTCGTGGCAGCTAGAACGAAGACATTTCCCCGCTCCTCGAAACCGGCCATCTCTGTAAGCAGTGTCGTAACGGCCTGGACGCCGCCTCCACCGCTTGAGCCGCTCGATCTGGTCCCTGCCAAGGAGTCGATCTCGTCGAAGAATATGATGCTCGGGCTCGCCTCGGCAGCTCGTTTGAAGATGTTACGAATCGAGCGCTCTGTCTCTCCGACATACATGTTGAGGAGCTCACCGCCTTTAACCGCGAAGAAGTTGAAACCGGTTTCTGTGGCCATGGCTTGTGCAGTCATAGTCTTGGAGCAACCTGGGGGGCCGTACAATAGAACGCCCTTCGTTGGCACCCAGTGGTTCTCTTGAAGACCCTAGAGTGTTCACTGTTAGCTTTAGAAATCTATATTTGAAGATTGAACGCACGTCGGGGGTTCTAAGCACATCCTGCAGAGCCAATTTAACATCCTCGTAGCCACCGATGTCGCTCCAGTGTATTGTTGGCGGTTTGAGATTGATATCTCTCATAGCGGATGGCCGAACCTCCTTGAATATTTTCGTGACATCCTCCCATTCAAGGGGTTTGTCAAACTGCGGCGCCACTCGCTTTCTTCGCGCTTGCATAGCCTTGGCGAGCAGGTTGCGGAGGTCGCCCCCGGTAAATGCATGTGTCCGATCTACAAGATCTAATATATATTTGTCAAAGTCCTTAGCAGAGAACGGCGGCTTCATTGAGCGCAGAATTTCTGCTCGTCCAAATGTATCCGGTGTAGGAAGACCAATGTGTTGCCAAAATCGACTAGGACGCTGAAGATCGTATGGGATATCATCCAGATAATCGAGACAAGTGGCTGCCACTAGGACATTAGGCCGTCTGTTGTCCGTCTGTGCCTTTTCGGCCAGCATATCGAGACCAGTTTTAATCGCTTTTATGTAACCTGGTCTATTCGCATTGTTTTTCCCTATAAGCGTAGTAATATCGTCAATTAGGATTATTGTCGCACCTCGCTGGTCCACGGCAGTCTCGAAGATGGATAGGATTGTGGAAGGCTTATTGTCTTCTGTGATCCGTACCACCCGGCCCCAGCGCGTTGCAGCGATATGGTCAAGAAGCATTGTTTTCCCGGTACCATGGGTGCCATCAATGACAATCCCACACGTAAAAGGAGGTATTGCATTGTTCTCTAATTCCATGTCATACTCGTTAAAAAAGTCATTCAACTGCTCAATCTGCCGGGCCATATTTGGAAGAGGCTCAAGTTTGAGTTTATCAACAACGCCGGTGGCTTCATCGTTAGAGATTTCGACAACTGTAGTAGTAGGATCGTATTTCACCACCCTCTTTGCGCTTCCGTCAACGGACTCAACGACAAAAGAGCGCAAAGAGCCCCTCAAGAACACGTCATCAAACGGAGTTCCGGGCAAGATATAATCTGCGAGCTCTGGATTTATAGTTAGCTTATATAGTCTAAAGCGAGGGGTTTAAACACACCAAGCTTATACTCGAGATGATGCTTCCATCGCTCGTGTTCGGCACCCGAGTCAGGAAGAGGAGGAATCTCGGACGTTGTTTCCCTTATAACAACAATCTGAGCACTTGGGACTGGTACACCGGGAACCACTCGAATAAACTGGCCAAGCTCGAGATTTGCGACATTCTGAAAAACCCGGCTGATCGAGGCGATATTGTTGGCGACCTTGGAGTCGCCCGGCCAAGCAACAGCCTCTCGCTGCACGCCATTAAATTCCACGAGACACGAGTGTCCTGTCGCAAAACCAGCTTGCGCAAAAGTTGAGGGATGGATAAATATTTTAGCGGCGTTCTTGTGGGTTGGGTTTTTCTGCCCGATCACATCCGTCGGCTGAATGCGCGTCTTATAATCGTCCTTCATTTTTGCTGCGACTTGTTATCATTTATGAGGATATAATAGTGTGAGCACCGTATCATTCATTATTCGGAGTGACCACCACTCTAACGTGCAGATGGGCTGTTGAATGAATACTCACTGACACACAGCACCTAGGTAAGCAGCTTTCCTAAAATAGAAATGATTCTAAGTCTAAGTGTACAACGCCTAACTGCATAATAAATGGAAATTGTATATATCTTAGTTGCATACTTCTTCTGTCACCTAGGAACATGGGAAAACATATCTCAAATATTCGAATAATATATTACATTCTATTATTTCTAAGCTAAAAATATCACTATCTTATTGAGAAGTATAAATACTCGCTAATTAGGTAGTGTCTATTCCTTTGAGGCTGAATCATCTTCGTGTTGATAAAACATGCGTTGTACCTAGTGCAGACATTGGAAATATCGCCACATGTCGTACATAAACGACGACATAAAATCTAAAGCATAATGAAACCATGCGATGCTATATAACACAAATTCCATCTCGTAGGTAGCTCTATCACAATGGTAGATTTTTTCTGTGACATTAGGTAATTCTTAGCACCTATTTAAGTAGCAGAATCAGAGTTGGATGCACACCAACATATATTGCTATATCGAGATGAACAATATGCATACAACAATTCCCCAGAGAAACAATTTCTATACCGAACTTCGGATTGGCTTATATAAACTCACGACCATCCCAACCTAGCATCCAAAGCTCTACAATGTGCAGGGCCCTTCAGCACGCCGCCTCATGCTCTTAAGACAGCTCCATCGGCCTCTCTTGCGATCGGTAACTGCAACATGGCGACCGGCAACCAGCTCTCCAGCACCTTTCCACCACGGTGACAGTCGTAGTAGCAGCAGCAGCAGCAGCAGCAGCGGCCAGCAGCAAGAAGACGACCAGCATGGAGTCCCACCTCGAACTCCGACGAAACAACAACCGTCGCTCTTCGAGCAGCTATTTCCAGACGAAGCCAAGCGGTCGCAGGTAATGCCAAAATCAGCTTCCGAGTCCGGCGCGCTCAGGAACAGCTGGGCGTCCCGCCTCTTCGACGACGAACCCCCCCGTCTAGCCGTTCCCGAGGAACTACAAGATGAAGATGAAGATATCTTAGCGCAAATCGCGCCGGAGTTTTACGTCCCGGCTCTCCGCGCGAAAAGTATGTTGATACTCTCGGCCGCGAGCAAGAACCTGCTCGAGAGCGATTTCCTGCGTCTTGGTGTGAAGGGGAAGCACGTGGAAGGCTGGGTGGGAGGGATCCTCAAAGGTAAGACAAGATAAGACAAGACAAGCGCCACACGACAGTCGATATGATTCTCCACCTCTCCGTCATGCAATTCAAGGTCTAGACAACTAACCCGCGCCATTTCCATCTCCAGTGATCCAAGCCCGCGATCCCGACACCCTCGAGCCGAAAGGTCACTACTTCATCCTCTTCGACACGCACGAAGCAGCAGTAGCATACAAGGACAGGCTGGAGCAGCTCTGGAGGCTAGGCAAGACATATGTCCCCGGCGCGCACCACGCGCGCTCGCACATGTTGCAGCAGCCTCTGCCCAGGGGCCTGCGGCGCACCGAACAAGGCGAGGACGTGGCGGATCTGATCCGTTCGTTCACGCTCGTGCCGCCCAGCCAGCGCTACCACGTCCAGCTATCGCGCATGAGCCCGGCCAAGATCGCCGAGCTCTATCTCGAGGGCGGCTTCGTCAACCAGCTCGCCGCGCACGCCGGCGCCGAGTCCCTGGTCATGGTCCGTCTCGACGGTGGCCGGCTGACGCTAGATACCCTCCGCCGCGCCATCGAGGACGACGGCGTGCGACGCAATCTCGCCTGGCGGATTACCGACCTTGACAATGGCATATTGCCCTTCGGCAAGAGTATCCTCAAGGCGAAGGACCAGGTAGGGGTGGATACGAAGGGAGCCTTTGTCAATGAGGGTTCAGCGCAGGGTTTGAAGGATGAGGATAGCCATTATCATAGCGGGGCGAGCGGCAATGGTTCTGGAGATAGCATGGTCACTGCCATATACGAGGCAGAGGAAAGCAATGAGAGGCACAGACAGTATCCTCGATTCATCATTCCCTTCATGGATACAGCAGAAGCCCATCGCTTTGTACAGAACTGGCATCGCCGCGAGCTGAAGTTACGGATGGGCGGCGGGAGGAAGAACGAACCATCATGGGAAGAAAGCAGGAAAATCAATGCTACAGTTCTTTGGTAAGGTCAAAACGACCACCGAGATGTCAACTCTACCTTTTATAACATTTAGTTCAAGAATTGTCTATGCAATATCGACGGTACACAGCAGATTTTGCAAATACCCCACGTGGATATGTTCATGAACTGAGAAATAAAGTGTATTAAGTCCCATATCAACCAAACTCCGATAGACGATATTTTGCCCCTAATTCCCGAAGGTGAGCAAGGTGCTGTGTTCTTCATGCTTCTCGGAATATCTATCGCGAAGCACGCTCTCTCTGGCCAAATCCCCAAAACGACGAAATTGCTCCCTCTGACTGATGATACAGATCGTCGAAATTTGGGAGCTCCTCCTTTAATGCTCTTGTTCTCCGTAACCGATGGCCTCGATCTATTGTTCGACGCTCAAAGCGACACATGATATCAACGCTACGTTCCTCCCACCTCGCATTGAAGCTAGACCAATGAGCTTATTAGACGGCGAAACGGTAGCGTGCCTATGTAGTTTCGCTTCCGGTTTCTATCTCTTTCTGATCATATCATCTTCCACTTCCTCCAATAACAGCATTACTTTAGCAGCATTTGCTGCCTGATTCTGTACTTGCGCGACCGACGGGGACGTTAGACGACGACGGATCGGTCTTGGCGGTATCAATGATTCGCTTCTTGATGTCTGCGGCTAAGTTGTAGAAGGCTTTGTCGATGTTGATGTTGCTCTTGGCGGACACTTCAAGAAATGGGACGCCCAACTCTTTTGCCAGGGCTTCACCTTGCTCTGTTGATACCACACGCTTCTCTTCCCAGTCACACTTGTTTCCGATTAAAATCTTGTTGACACCTTCGGTGGCGTGCTGTTCTACGTTGGCGAACCATGTTCGGATGTCTATGTAGAAACTTGTGTCAGCAAAAGGCCCTGGAAGATCAATATGACAAAGGCCATCCCATCGATCCGGAGAACTGGCAGATCCTAGACTCATGGTTTCGTGTGCAACAACACACAAAAAGTCCAGAGGAGTGTTGTACAGTGTAGAAAACATGAGAAAGCAGGCTTACTCTCGAAAGATCTCTGGTCGGTGACGTCGTAAACGAGGAGAATACCCATGGCACCGCGATAGTAGGCTGTTGTAATGGTTCGGAATCGTTCTTGGCCAGCGGTGTCCCATATCTGCAACTTCACACGTTTGCCATCTAGCTCAATGGTCCGAATCTTGAAGTCGATACCGATGGTCGTAATGAAGGAGGGTGTGAACGAATCTTCACTGAACCGCAGCAGGCAGCACGATTTGCCAACGCCCGAGTCGCCGATTAGCAGGAGCTTAATCTATCCACCGCAGCCCAGGTCAGTAACGGCCCAATCCACCGAATCTATAACACAAGCAACCATGCTGAAAGTGTCTCGAGGTAGAACGAGAGGGTGTGAGAGGGTGTGATGAAAGGTCGTTTGACCCTTGAAGGGGAATGGTGAACCTACTAAGAAATCATAGTTGCGATTCCCCGACATGGTGAAGAGGATAGGAGGCTTGTTTGACGGGTGAGAAATGGGGCGGTAACTGTAACGGTAGCGGAGGCGGCGTGGGGATGTTAGGTTGTTGGTTTAACAAGAACAGCGACAGGCGACGCTGGTTGATGAGTGGTCAAGTTCGAATTGATGCTGGCATTCAAGACGGTACAGGACGGGATGGGACTGGACGGGATGAGGACCATGTGTCGTCGGTTGTCTGTCAGATGCGGCGGGATCGATGGCAGCGGTGATACATGCAGACTTGGCGCAGATGGATCGTCTAACTGGTTTGGTACTAGGCTATGTGTACATCTCTAGCACAGCAACAGGTATGACGAGGCGGCTAGGGACTGCTGGGGTGGCGGTACCGGAAAATGGGTCTAGGTGTCGAGTTAGACTGACTGATCGGGACTGTTCGTCACTTTCGGGAAATTCTTTAGGATGGTGAAGGGCGGGTGGCGTATTCGAGGTGCTTAGGCGAATGACCGGGCTGAGGTCAAAAGCGTGATCAACAATGAGACACAAGAGAGACGAGACGGGGTCTGAGATGGGAACAGAAGAAAAATGTGGGATTTGAGTATGAGTTTACGACAGGCCTAACAGCCTATAAAGCCTATCACTAGGTAGGTACATCACCTACGTACCTATACTTAAGTACCTAGGTACCTACTTACATGTAAGCAGGTGCCTAAGCCTTCAAGTACCTATCTCTCTACCTACATGCACCACTAAAAAGCACTATAGGACTGCCTAAACAGGCGCCCACTTGAAGGATACGCAATGCTCAGGCTGAGCAGGCTGAGCAGGCTGAGTACTTAAGCAGTTGGTATGCCATTAACTTAAGTATTATTTCCAAATAACGTCAATTTCCTAGACAACTTAATTCCACAGTGTTCATCTCAAAATCATGATCACGCTAACATAATCAAATTATTTCGGTATGGAATAAAAAAGCAAGCTACCTCAATATGCGCCAAACAACATTAACTGAAGTGGCACCGTTCCTATGCTTGCTTTGTATTCATTCATCTCCCCTCCCCAAATTGTCTCTTGAACAGCCCAGACTTCTAGAGAAGCCCTGCATTCTGTATATAAAATGCAGCTGAAGTCACTAACCTAGTACCAAACTGATCTTATGCACATGAGCCGTTCCTGATAGTCACCAGCAGCCTCATCGGGGCGTAAGTAAGGCAGGCAATATGCGATGCTAGTCATGAACTCCGTGACCCTGACAATACTATTAATATATTAGGCAATCGCCTTTCCTCCGGCCTCGTCACGTTTGTGTAGATAATACCTTAGTGCTCTTCTTATATTTCTAAAATATACAGCCTGTTGAGCTTTTGTGAAGAGCTGAGGGTAGCCTAGTGTATCATACACGAGCTCCGTACATCGGACTTGGAGAAGGGAGAAACAGACCGCCAGCAAGATTTCACATTCAAAGTGATCGCTATCCCTAACTTAGAGAAATTCTTACACTCCCTAATTATGAAATACCTCCATCTACCCGCAGCCCATGACAAGATAAGAAAAAACTCAGATCTGGTATCTGATAATACGGCTGTTGCGTTACGAGTAGATGAGATACAAACCGGTCCTCTGAGAAATCACATTCGACAATAGTTTGGCTATGTTCATAGGTATGTTCACGGCAAAAGCTCTCGGCGCACTTAGCCAACCGACGAACTTTCCATTCCAATACTCCAATTAGCTTTGGCTTCGCCGTGATTCGATCATTCATCCGAAGTCCCTGACTTCTTTTTGTTGCTCTTATTGTCTTACTCTTCAAGGGTGTACCTTGGGATAGAAGGCGTTTAACCTGGCGTAGTGTCGTCCAGTCGGGATATACGTGAGAGTAAGAAGAATCGCTCTGACATTATCGCATCACTAATAAGGAGCATGAGATATACTTTTGGCATTACATTATTCAACATGACGCGACACTCCTGAATGGCAACCAAGAGGCCTTTTACATAGTGTAGCAATGAGTTCGTTCTCCTTTGAGCTTTTAAAGCGATCCAACGATACTGGACCCGCCGAAGTCCGACTTTCCGCGAGGTCGAGCTAGAAATGTACCTGCAGTAAGTAAGTAAACCATCCCGGTAGTTAAGTTAGGTGGTTGTGAGTCGGTGGCCGAACATGTTTCTTAGCACCTCAATAAATACCTAATTAGTTCGATCTGGCTCACAGTTTCCAGCAAGCCATGGCCCTGCCCAGTCAATAAATGTCTGCAAATTACAAGACACTTCGCCATCACGTGGCGCAACACGTGCATACATACAGCTGTGCTGCGCTGAGGCAAATGCACGGAGCTTCAGCTGAGGTGTTCTGATCCAGTGGGGGCGATTCCAGCCAACGGGTCAATAGACGGTCAACAGACGGGTCAATCAAAAATGTCCCGAAGAGGAAGCTCATATAGCAGCTTTAGAAGACCTGAAATCTAGCCCAGCCTATTATCTATACTAGCAGGCCAATCGATCTCCCCCATTCGCATCCCATCAGCTCGCCTATTACTATGGTTGCTGTTCAGTAAAACGAACCTTGTCAGGTATTCTTGGCACGTTGAAAGTATCTAGCCTCACGGTTCGCGGCCCCATAATACCCGACTAGGAACGTCTTATACCCCTACACACCAGTATCTATCTAGTGTTTAATTTCTCATTTTCACCTCCCGATCAGGGATAGTCACGATAACACACATGGACGGGGGCGATTCTCCGTCTCTATACAAAAGAGATGAATTCTTTCTATTGTTAGCAACCATCTTTTCTGATGTGACGTAGTTGAAGTAGGGAAGACCTCTTAGTCGTGAGTCGTGAACATGTTGTCGAAGATCGCGCTTGTCGAGGCCTCTTTGGCCATCGGTTCGGCCGTCGCCGCATCTGTTTCCTGTACTGCAGACCTGCCGTTCAGTTGCTCGAACACGACGGTCGTAGAGGACCTCTGCTGTTTTAATGCTCCGGGAGGCGACGTACTATTAACACAATTCTGGGACACGGCCCCTTCCACGGGCCCTTCAGACTCATGGACGGTCCATGGTCTCTGGTACGTTGTCTTGCGCCGTCCGTCCCCGACTCATTTCAAGACATATTCGACTCACATTGCCACAGGCCCGATAACTGCGATGGGTCGTATGAGCAGTACTGCGATCAGAACAGGCAGTACACAAACATCACCGCGATTCTGCAGGAGAAGGCGTTGTGCACGCTGAAGACGATGCAGACGTACTGGAAGGACTACATGGGCGACGATGAGTCGTTTTGGGAGCAGTAGGTAATTCCCGAGTTTTGAATTTTCCGTTTCGGCAATGTTTCCCTCGACGTATTTCCGAAATCCCTAAAATAGTAGTATATTCTAACAACTCGATTCTTATAGCGAATATGGCAAACACGGCACATGCATGAGCACCCTGAATCCAGAGTGCTATGACAATTACCAGCCCACGGATGAGGTGGCCGACTACTTCACGCGCGCAGTGAGTCTATTCAGAACGTTGCCCACGTATGACTGGTTGGCCGCCGCAGGCATCGTGCCCTCGTCGACACAGACGTACACTCTAGCCGCCATCCAGAACGTGCTGACGGCCCACCACGGGCACAACGCCATCATCCGGTGCAGCGGCAGCACTCTGAACGAGCTGTGGTACCACTTCCAAGTCAAGGGCTCCATCCAGAGCGGCACGTTCAAGGCTGTGGATCCCGTCGGTTCAGGCGCGACCTGTCCTTCTACCGGGATCAAGTACCTACCCAAGTACGCCACTCCCACAACAACGACGACGACAACGAAATCCGTGACTAGCACCACCACGTCCGTCCCGACCGGCACCGCCGGCGCGCTCAGCGGCAAGGGCTACGTCAAGGTACTGCCCGACGGATTTATGATCAGCACGGGAAACTGGTATCGCGCGAGCGGGACGCCGGCAACATACACGGCGACGCCAAACAGCGACGGCCAGGCCTTCACGCTGAAGACGAGCAAGGGCCCGTGTCAACTACTAGCCGACGCATCTCTGAGCTGCGCCGCGGACCTTACAGCAAGTAATTTCGGCTATGACGGAACGTACATTACCTATAATAGCGCCGCGACCTTTTACGCTGCCTCTACACCCAGCGGCCAGGACAAGGGGGTGGTTTTCACGACGCAGCAAGCTGTGGCGCTGCAGATGTACTGGCAGCCGTTGTAGGCGATGGCGGTAAAGCTGCGATTGCTAGGCGTCGTTCATACAGAGATGGATACGAAGGTATGAACAAGTTAAGTAGCTAGCTCACTATGAAGCGACCATAAGCTATCATAACAATAAAATTATAGTTATAGATCAATCTATTCCAACAATTGTGAAGGCAAAATGTGTGAAGAGCTTGCGATTTAGTTGGGTCTATCTATAAGTTTCGAGAACCATCCAAAGGCAATAGTGCCGAGCTCTATTCTACATGCAAGGGCTATGTAATCATCCAAAAAGGGTTTGATTTATTCTAACAGGATATCCTTACAAGACTTGTTGCACTCAAGGCTCTAAAGTCTTCGCTATTGTTATGCTATTCTATTTAATGCGGCGACTGTGGGCGAGTCCTGGAAATTCAACGTTACTATTTAAGCCATTTTGAATAAGCCCAACGGATTCGATCTAGAGCTCGCTGCTGGTATTGAACGCCTCTGAGGTTGGCGAGGTCATGTAAATCCTCCAAAAAATCTTTCTCAATATCGACTGGCAGAATTTTGTGGGCGAGTTGACGTAAAACATGGACTTCGCATATGAGAAACCCGTGATCCTTGTATGGGAGGACATTGGTTTGCGTTGGGGCTGCCTCCGAAAATACGCGATCAATGTTTCGAAGAACACGCACACATCTACCTGCCTTCCGCTTCTCAGCATATCCTCTCCGCCCGCCGAAAATGCCAAGGAGATATCGCGCCGCTCCGACGGAAACAAGTATGCCGGGTGTGAGTCCAACGAAGCCGAAAACAAGTTCCTGACTCCTCAAAAGAGAGTCAATGCCGCTCATTGCAATCTCCACATCAACCTTCGTTTTTTGAACTTGGATAAGCAAAGTACGGATAAGATCCCCACGCACAGTTCCCATGAACGGACTCCTCAAGTCCTTTTCGTAGGCTCGAAGGATAGGTGTCACATCTCCTTCTCTGACTTTGGCTCTGATTTCAGCGATTTGCGTCTCTGATACTGATGAAACTCCAGTTGTAGTAGTAGACTTATCAAGAGCAAAGTCCACTACCATACGTTCCAAGCTTTCCCTATCTGCCTTGAGACTATCCCTGCTCATGATGGCAATCTCACTATTGGCATCGTGACGAATTGTTCCTATGACCTTTCTTACTGGTTCAATGACCCAATTGAACCAAAAGTCACGGACAGTAGCACCTAAATCTTGGATCCAGTCTAGAATTTCCTGTCTTCTATTGACAAATATCCGTAGAATCGTGGTTGACGAAAGCAAAAGAGCGGTCGCTGGGAGCCAATACCTGACCAAGCGGGAAGGCCGCCCATTTTTTGCAACAAGTCGTTCTGCTGTCATGATGTTCCAGGGCAGTTGATCGTCGAGTAATGCATGTAGGCGCTTAGCAACAACGATCGGGCGGTTCAGGTCATCTTCGTCGGCTTGGATAGACAGTGTATCTTCAGCTACCGCAGCAAATACTTTATCTTCCATTTGGTTAGTGTTAAGGTCCAGGTCTAGAACATCACGCAGCATCATGTCCATAAGTGCCACGCTTCTTTCAACTACTCCCTTCCATTCCTGACTGTTAGGCGGAGAAAGCTCGCTGTCGCTTTTCCCATCATCGGCCCCAATATCATTGAACGCGAATCCTTCATCAATGAGAACGCCAAGACCGCTGGCTGTCATTTCCCGCAATTTTTTGAGTCTTGCCTGTTTCCTTCGTGCTTCAGCGCGACACAGCGCCACGGGTGACATCATTCGTCGTTGGACGTCGGCAAGAGACTTTTCAAGAATAGTTGATTGGACAATTGCATAAAATCGTCGCCATTGTGGCGCCGTGCCAGATGCACCGGCGTTTGCAGGTGCTGCGACTGACTCGGCATTTACGGCACTGCCACCAGCATATCGCCGTAGTCGAGCTTTGCTATCTTCATAAACCTCCGAAAACCACACCCAGAGTTGAGCGGGACAGATTTGAATCATGTGAAGAGTGGTAGATACTGGCGACGATAAAACATAATCCCAGTACCATATGTGGTCACTTAAAGGCACAATTTGATCCAAGAGCATGTCGATAATAACGCCGTAGGTCTGGACAGCGGCCTTGCTGACCAGCAGCCACTCGAGCTCTGATTCATACTGACTTAACTGTAATTCCTCGGGTGATCGGTCTGATAGTAGTTTAGACTGCGTGAGGAGCAATTGAAGCTGTGAAGCCGGAATAACAGCTTGGGAGGCTGTAGTAGTTGATAACGCCTTTGTAATCCTTAATAATTCCTTGACGCGAGGTGTGTGTAGTACTGTGTTTAGCTGCGCGGCCACCTCGTTTGTGGGATGAGCTTGTGGACTTGTTATAGTTGCATAAATGATGCCATCTAAATGGGCGTCTAAACGGCGAACTTGGCTTGTTGGAAGACGTCTGTTAGCGAAGGGGAAGAGTGAATGTGGTGTGTGCTACCTAAAGCTCTCAACTTACTCGGCCAACACCGACATCTTTGTTTCAAACGGGGCGATATTCTGCTGGGGTACTTTGAGCAGGATCTACGGGTCGAGGTCCGAAAGTGTAAATGAAGGCTGTCATCCCCGTTTCCTGATCATGCCACCTCTGGGAAGAGCCGCAATTGCTTCATCAAAAATCTTAGCTGGATTTTGCGGGTAAAGCTAAGCCCTAGCAGACTGCCCTAGACTACCTAGCTAGCAGTGGGGAAATGAATAAACCAGAATGGTACAATGGTGCTGTGCGGTATTGCTCTTCCCGATGCAAGCGTTTCCACAAGTGGAACATGTGTTGACAATGGTTCGATGTTTACTTCTCGGAACTAAGGAAAATTCCCATCAGGTACGAAGTATGAGGTCATGAGAGATGCTAGTGTAAATAAGAGCATTAGCTATGACCACCCAACCCTAGCATCTCGCAAACATGGAGCTTTGGTGGCCAGCTTGTCGCAGCTGGCAAACGGGACAACACCCGGCGGGAGTTGCCGCTGACTCTGGCGGCGGACCCCCTTCGGGTTCGGTATATCATTTTTCCTTATCCCATTCGTCCAATAAATAGCCTGCCCTTTTGCCACAACGGGACCAGTTCCATTTCTTTAACAGCGAAATCCGAATACGAACGCGATCAGATTGCCCGTAGCTCTCCTGCCCCACGTTTTTCTTCACGGGATCTCTAAATTCCAGTGGTCTCATTGTGGTAGCACCTCTGCTGATTGGTTATCCATTACACCCTGGACCTGCATAGCAAATCTCCTAATCGCCTCCTTATCACCTTTACTCCCTGCCGATTTAATGCTTTCTTAGTATCCTTTAAAGATCATCAAATACTCGACTCTGGGATCCCTTCTCCTCTCTCTTTTTGCAGGGCCCAGCCATTAATCAATTCTTTCCCTCTGGTGTATCCCATCAATTATCTACTCAATCGAAGAGAACACCCATCATGGCGACGTTGTAAGACCCCTGCACGGCATTGTTTCTCCAATTTCCCCATCGCTGTATGAGACCGTGTTACTGACTTTGCATCTTCATAGAAATTCGACCCTTATTGGCAGCTTAAACCAAACCGACACCTTCTCTAGCGTCTTCGAAGAGGTCACGAAGTACAATGCCCAGCTCAATATTCCCGAGCGCCTCTGGGCGGTTAGTTTGGTCTCCTATGGTTAGAATTCACCAATGCTGAACAATTGATAGGCCTGGTATCTGTGGATGCAAAACGACACGCTTGCGACTGGTATCATGAGTTTCGTCTTGCACGAGGTCATCTACTTCGGCAGATGCATTCCCTGGATGCTGATCGACCGAATCTCTTATTTCAACAAATACAAGATCCAAAGCGTGCGTTTCACCTGGTAGCCCAACAAGGACGAGGGACACCGATTAGCTAACCTCTGACGTAGCAAAAAATACCAACACTGAAAGAGCAGTGGGAATGCGCTAGCCTTGTCCTCCTCAGTCACTTCACCGTCGAGCTTCCTCAGATCTGGCTGTTCCACTCCATCGCGACCTACTTCGGCATGGACTTCGGCGTCCCCTTCCCTTCGCTCGGCAAGATAGCCTTCCATATCGCTATTTTCTTTGTTATGGAGGATGCCTGGCATTACTGGTTCCACCGGGCTCTGCACTACGGCCCCCTATACAGGATGATCCACAAGCTTCACCATACATACTCTGCGCCTTTTGGATTGGCCGCTGAGTACGCTTCGCCCATCGAGGTCATGCTCCTTGCCTTTGGGACAGTCGGGCCACCGATTATCTGGGTTTCATTGACAGGAGATCTACATCTTGTTACCATGTATCTGTGGGTTGTTGGCCGACTGTTCCAAGCTATTGATGCTCACAGCGGTTATGATTTCCCCTGGAGCTTGCGCCATTTCGTCCCATTCTGGGCTGGAGCCGACCACCACGATACCCATCACGAGCGTTTCATTGGCAACTATGCTTCGAGCTTCCGCTGGTGGGACTACATGCTAGACACCGAGTCCGGCCCCGAGGCTGCCAAGCGCCGTCGTGAGCGGAAGGTGAAGGCTATCAAGGCCAAGAAGGCCGAATAAATTGCCGGTATCGCTCTAGAACGGAATTTGAGAGGTGGGATTATCAACCCGTCTCATATTCTATAATATCTGGCCATAGACAGCATTCGAGTGCTGCTGGTACCAATGGTACAAGACACGGTTGGCGCAGCAGCATAGACCTAGTGCCATAGATACTAGAGGTCCTGACAGGTCTACCAAAACGCATACTGTACAGTACCTGGTGGTGTAAATATTATGGGCAGGCCAGGTTGTACAGTATTTAATGACGATAAGATGCGAAAATCCTATATAGACTAATGCCGAAGATTGATCCCTTCGTTGGAATAATATCACAAAATTCAAAACATATCGATCCATGTTCTCTACGTGATTTGGTAAACACATAGATACGCAAGACTATGCGCACACAGTTTCCTTGCAAATTCATAAGGTGTTTATGATTGTTTGCCTGGGTAAGGCGAGTACTAGGTGAGGAACACACGGGAGGGTAACAGATAGTACAAAAGAACCTACCACATACAGCCTGCAAGAGTCATCGCAACGCGATATCTTGAAACCTTTAAACCGGGCAGACCTTCGCGGCACGCCTATGTTGTCCTCTTGAAAGCCAGAGATCATGGCTTCTTAGGCGTGCAGCAGTCGCCTGCGTCGCTCTTGACACGATCGGCCACTTGTCTTAGGTCGTGGCTTTGAGCTGCGTTTCCGTCGTCGACGACGACCTCGCCGAAATCGCGCGCTAAAGAGTCGCAGAGTCCGGCTAGCTCGACGTCCTTGGCTGATAGTCCTTCAGGATTGTGGGTTGTCCAGCGGATGTATGTTGTGTTGTAGACCTGGGCTCATGTTATGTTAGAGGAGTTCGCGAGGGGTATGTGGATGGGATAGTTGTTATGTCTGTATACATGTGTGTGGATTTATCTGTCTGTGTATATGTATACGTGAGTGTGTTGATAGATGCGTATGCTTATTTACTGTTAGGCGTTCGATATGGGATCTGGGAATGTGTGTATGTTGGGAGAGGAAACATGCGAAGGATCATGCGCAGGGCTACAATGGTTGCATAATGAAGCAGCCGCGCCGCTCGCTTGCGTCCAGGCCTCTTAGATGTTGGCGATTTTACTCGTTGATTTTACATGTACCAACAAGAGGGGTCGCATCTGGCGATGAGCCAAAAAGGGCCCTTCGGCTAAAGTGGGGGAGTGTAACGCGTGATATTATTGTTCGTACGGGACTTAGGTCAGAGTAGGATGGATAGAGGGGAGTTGGAAGGGCAGGAGGGACTTGATTATGTTCGCAACATGTCATCAAAAAGGGCTGTATGAACATACGTTGGACCACTCCGGGTGGTGATTCTTCAACTTGCATTGCAGCGAAATAGCCGTCATGAAATCCTGTAGATAGAGGTATGAGTCAGCCGAGGATGCTTTGTAACCACCACCCATGCTTCGCTTAGCTGTCCTGTGCAACATCTTCAGTAAACATGGGGGATAGCCTATAGGTGGCACAAAAAGAACCTTGTATACGTGGTATGTATATGGCTTAGGGGGCTATGCTACGGTTGGACGGATATACTCTGGGGCACGATATGCTCTGATCGCCATTCAGCTTCGGTGTTTCGCAGCATGCAGCCTTATTAGGCATCTCGCTGGGCGGGCTTCCCACTCGGAGACCAACCCGGCGTATTATGGCGTCCCGTTAGCTGCAAGCAGGCTCGGCTTCAAGATTGCTTCGTCATCATACTGACGTTGTTGGCTGCTTGATTCATCGAGCCCTGGCATCAGTGATAGTGATACGAGTGAGGTGTTATCAATGCCGCTTCCTTTCCCAGCCTTCACGACATGCGCGAAATTGAAGGATAGGTGGTCGTGTGGCACAGGGTTGTAGTAGAGCCCTAAACCGCTGCTTCACCCATGCAGTAGAGCCTTACTGTAGGATGCTCTCATGATCTACTGAGACTCGACGAGCTGAGGTAACAGTTTGCGGCGTATGAAATCCCCTCTGGATAGAATGCCAAGCCGTTTGTGAAGAGCAACAAGAAAAAAAAGGGACGTTGAGCGCAGATGCCGCCCCTATATTGGATGAAGCATATCGGAAAAGGCGGAACACGGTTCCTGCAAAACTCACCCACGTCTTTGCAAAGTTCTTGAATCTGAAACTCCTCTCTAGCCCTTGGCCGGTGGGAATCAATTTCCAGCGTCCCCCTTTCCCTGCCGAATCCAGTAGTTCGTGCAGAGCCGCTGTCAGGGAGGTCTCGTCTGCACCAGCCGAAAACTTGACCTTTGCATTGTTGGGGGTTGCGTTCACGCCCGATGATGACTGATAATGGGATAGCATTGTGTGTGCGAAGGGAGACCGTGATGCTCTCGCAGCCTGCCTCGTCACGCGCAGGGTCTGGATAGCCTTGCCCCTGCTCATAGAAGCGCTCATGTGACGCAGCGTCGGGCTGGCGTGGCGGACGAACATTCGTCTGGTAAGATCGGCTCCACGTAGTCCGATCCGAGGGTGCTGCCTTTATCATAAAAGCCCATGCATATATCAAATGTACCAAGCTTTTCACCGTGGGACTAGGTAGTTGGATGACGGGAATGTGCGTCAGTCTACTATAGTCTGTAGGTGAATAGGTGCTATTTTGATATTTGCCAGCTTTGATATCGGTCGGCGGTAGGTAATGGATTAGTTAAGATGATTGTGACCGAGTAACAATCGTTTCCTAGATAGTGTAAGTATCATTTGGCTGTGTTACCGATATGAAGTGCGTGCACGGTTGTACTAAGTACCCGCAACAGGTGCATCTCATCTCCGCCACCCCCACTTGTAAGACGATAGCTCATCAATGATTACGTTTACTCGGTGCTTACATAAAATACGCGGAAGCTGTAGGTATACGGGCAGTACTGTACGGGTGGCCCGGGGTGGGTAACTACGGGTTTGTTATTTGGCTCCGAATACACACCTTATGTTGCCCACCCCCTGGTGATGTGGTCCCAATGAGCATGATGCTACTCAACTTATTAATAATGTCTTACTTGGCCGCCAGTTAAGTTATGATTGGCCCTTTTTCTAGATTTGCCTATTAACCCTTTCCTGCGATAGACGCTTGTGGTTTATGTGTGAATTGACAAAAGTTCCAATACACATGGCAGCTTGTTCCGCATACACTACCATACGATGAATTGAATAATATAGTATGATTACTGAACATTTAGCATGCAGGCATTGGCTCGGTAGCTTAATAAAACAACAAAGCTAATCTTACTTTGTGCTACGCTTTGATCCTTCGCCATACCTAGTTGAGTTGGCTAGAAAGCTGATACCGCGGTCCTGGGACAAGATCCTAAATGTCAGACGTGCATTTCGCGATGTATACAATTGCTGACTCTTCAGAGGATATTTCACGCATGCGGCAGGAACTCGGCAGCGGTATTAAGCCCACTTTAGGTGTTTTATGTTTGTTCACTCGCTCAACGACTCGGGCGCAGCCGGATGCGATTGACTTTCTACTGTAACAAGAGAACGCCGAACTCTTTTGGCCCTGGCGATAGTCCTGGGACTCTCCTACCTACTCAGTAGGCACTTTAAACGATTAAACGAACGAAATGCTCGTTCTTGTCAGAATAAAACTTGCTAAGGTCGTAAAGAACAGTAATGTGGGTTTGTCAGTGTCACTTGCCTACCTAGGCATCTCTCGGAATACAATTATGTGTGTACGTATAGGTGTATTATAGGAGTTGTCTTCTAGGTCTGGGAGAGCAGCTTCTACGCTGGGGATCGGTAGTACGGCGTATAGTATTTGCCTTAGGCACGCTTTAAGTTACCAGACGTGACGTGTGTTGACCGAAGGCTGACCCTGGCAAGAATTTCTACCTTGCTATTTTGAGATAGGGAGGTAGAATACACGGCATATAGTGTAGAGGGAGTAGATCTTTTACCGAAAGGCTTTGCTAGTAGGCGCATACCGGCCCGACTAGGATACCACTCCT